>CM076577.1:971733871-972933871 GCA_034641835.2 Pinus albicaulis | reverse complement strand
GAGGGATGAAGAGGATTTGTCCAACCTAGGCTCCAAGACTAGTAACTCAACCTAATTTGTTTCAGGGCTTCGAGAGCGTTTGTTCCAACCGTTGACACTAGGAACTAGTAACTCAACCCATATCCATAAGGAACCTGAGCACCAATCAGAAAAAATAAGTGGGTAACCCACAAGACCATGACTATCCATAAAATGGTAGGGCAAGGATAAAATCACTTTCAATCCAAGTAAATCTCCATGCTAATGATAACACATAACCAAAAAGCCACCTGCATGTACCATGCATGCCAAAACTAGCAAGGAAATCATACATGCATCTCGGTACTAGCAAATTAATCTAGTTTTAGTTGTTGATCCATCTATTCCCTTGTGATTTCTTGCTTTCATTTTCCATATTTCTCCAAATCCAAGTGAATACTAGAGTGCTCCAAGCATGTTCCAATAATACTCTAGGTGTGCAACAATATGAAAGAATGAGAGAATAGAAGGGAGCTCCACCTAGAAACTATCACAAGACATGAACTGGTCCTCATAAGCCTTTTTATTATTGAGGCCTCTATTTTCTTCATTTTCCTTCAATTTATCTCTCATGCAATTATGTGACCCTTCATCTCCCTTTTCTCTTATTTTCCTTTATTTTCATAAATAAAATGCCAATTAATGCCTCTTTTCCTTTGCCAATGCCTATGAAAATTTCTTTATCCATAATAAACCTAAAACAATACCCACTAGGATGTTTTTTCCACCATTCAACTTGAAATACATGTCCCATGACCTTGGTCTTATATTTTTTTACATGGAAAAATCAACTAAGCATTGTTAGAAGACATTTCTAGATGTAAATTCCACCTTTTGAAGTTTTCTTCCTTTGCTATATATTACACAAAATTTCTCTTCATGTGACATATCACATTGCCTAAAACTTTTCTTTGTCAAATTTTATTTTAGTGTGACACATCAAACTTTCTCAAAATTTCCTCCATCATAACAAAGGGTTTTGATAGATCATATTGCTCCAACCTTTCATTCATTGCAACATACCACATTGCATCAATATTTTTTCCAATGTGACACATTGCGCTTTCCCAATCTTTCTTTTTGTGTGACATATTGCATATTGTCAAAATTTCTTTCCATGTGATACAACACACCTAAAATTCCTTTGGCTAAAACATACCACACCACTCCAAACATTCCTATATCCCATAATGCATATTATCAAATATTCTTTCCATGTGACACATCACATTGTGTCAAAATTTATTTCTATCTGACATATTGCACCTTCTAAAACATTTAATCTCTACAACACATCACACCCAACCACACCAAAGTCTTATTCCATGAAATATACATGAAATATGTTTCCAATAACATGTCACACCAAATTTTGGTTTCATGTGATACATAAAGGTTTTCAAGGTTTAAGATATATTGCACCAAAATGAAAAGAGGCATGACACAAGGCATACTGCACTAAATTGTAGGAATTGTGAAACATAAGGTTTGTAATGAATACCCATTGAAATGTTTCCATGTTATTACATATTAGAGATTGTCAATGTAACTTTTTGTATTGTGAGATTTTGGAGTGTGCATTTAGTTAAATTTTGAAGTCATATTTTCTTCCAAGTTTCCAATAGTACCTTTCGTAAACATTACCCAATGAGAATGAATACCACAGTTAGGGAATTTATGCCACCTAAGAGATGGTATCATCGACTGTGCTGTGGCGATGTATATCACTGAAAAATAGACAATGATGGGTAAAACTTGTGGTGGATATGACTGATGATTGGAAGCAAGAGGTTTCTAGCTAGAAGGGAAATGTTGGATAGTGAGAAGTGCACCCATGGTCATCCATAAAATTCTAGAACTCACAATTTTTTTCATAAACTAAGTTACTTTATATTACTCATGAAAAGTGGATTACATAGATAGCACTAGGCACATAAAGGGAGCATTGGGACTCGACCCTCAACCCTTGCCACCTAGATGAGCCACTAAGAACTTCATAAACAAAATACCAATACATCAGGGCCTTAGAAGGGGCCCTGGTCTCCTTTCCATACAAGTTATACACCAAATCTAGAATAAACGAGCATGGAGGAGCATCAAAACAAATGCCCACACCAAAAAAACTCCTCGGAATAGATAGCAACCCTTCGATGAGTCGTGACTGAAGAGCCCAACATGCCACTGTGAAATTGTCAGTCCACTAAAGAGGAAATCACCAATGCTAACTTGAAAACAAGAAAACTACCACCAAAATTCAAAACATCCAAATACCACCTTGTGCATCAAACAACATATAAGAAAGGAAACATTAGAGAGGGAAGGAGAGAAACATACACATCCCACAGAAGGGTCATGACCCTGCTATGTCACCGTAATCTGTAGATCCAAAGGCCATCCATGGGCAAACTAGAGAAAAAACCAAAAACTTCAAGAGAGTCCCAAATTTTTCCACCCACCACCCTTTTCATTGAACATTATCTAAAGTCGACATAGTTACGAGAACCCTTGTACTACAGTCGATGGGATCAAATGTAAACTCACATTAACTATTAATGTTATTTATTATTATTATTAATTATGTTAAGTAATTTATAAAAAATTATCTATAAGTTTATTTTTATTAAAATATTAAACATGTAATATTTCAAAGTATATTCTTCTCTTCATTATTTTTCATAGTATAATCATCATTATAAATTATAGAAATTTAAATATATATGAGAAATTAAATAATTTTGTATTAGAGTATAAGTGATTAAAAAGTACACTCGGTGGGTTAATTCAATTAGCCCAAAAGGAATGGTTCAAGGGGAGAGTTTATTGGATATCCTTAAACCACCCTTTATATAAATATTATATTATTAGAAAGATAATATATTATAAGTGGTTAGAGAGTAAAGTAAGTGAATTAATTTTTAATTTAATTAGTGTAAAATAAAAATTATATGGTAAAAATTCATGGCATATTTTTTAAGTGTTTTTGAAAAACAAAATTATTAAAAAAAATCAAAATAAAATTTAGATAAATGGTCTAACTATATATATTTGTAATTTTATAACTTTCAATATTTTCAGTAATGTTTTTTAAAATTATAAATTTCAAATTACGACTTTAAAAATTGATATCAAAAAAATCTTAAGCACAAATAGTTATTTATTTTTTCCAATTGAAAAAGAAAAAACATAATAAATATTTCTAAATTTCTAAATTAAAATATTCTAAATAAAATATTGTCCAAGTTAAGCATGGTAGAACTGTTGTAATATCATTTTTAAGATTTTGGGATTCCAACCTATAGTTTTTCCCATGGTATTTTTAACTCATGGTTTTCTTAACATATTTAAGAGTTAATAATTAGACCAACTTATATCTATTTTAACTTGGGATTTACCAAGGGTAAAAATAGATCATGAATTGGCATCTCAGGAAATTTGATCGTAAATCCAAATATGAATTGAAACTAGTAATAAAATATATTTTTATCACATAACAAAAATGATATTTTATGTTTAATGAGAAACATTCATCTAAATTATGATAAATAAATACAGATTTTTCTTTTCTTCAATAAAATTAGCACTATGGTTTTCATTAACTTTTGTAATATTTACAAAATTGATTAAAAAACACATATTTTTAATTTTTAATTAAAATAAAAATTTAAAATTTAATTACAATTTGGACTGAATGGCATATAATAAAATGGATATGAAATTCCTTATTGGAAGAAGAATGGATTTATTTCGATGTAATGATTTGATTTTTAAAATATATTTAAGCATATATTTTTTATTTTTTTAAGAAATAGAAAAATGCTTTTGACCATTAAATGAGTTCAAATATATTTTTGTTTTCTTTATTCTTTACTAAAAAATATATTTTATCTTCCTTACAGAATATTGAAATTTTTTTTTTAATGGATGAAATGGATATTTTAATTTCATAGATATAATTTCTTGGAGATTTGTGATTTATTCTTGTTCAAAATACAATTTTTGACTGTATAAATGAATTTAGTGCCTTGCAAAATATTTACAAATATACAATTTAAAAAACTATAAATTTTAAATATATGTGTCACATTTTAAACAAATTTAAAGAAGATACTGGATCACCTTATTAATAGTGGGAGCTACAAGAAGTTAGACAAAAATCCCCTTAAAAAAGTCTCGAAAGCGGTTGTTTTGGCTATAAAATCAAGTAGCATGGTTGGATCTTTGAGTAAAAAGCTTATTGAAACTAACCCCTTCACTGCAAGGATTTATGGGCTTCCTAAGGTTCATAAGGATGGGGTTCCCCTTCGCCCTATTGTCAACACTATAGGTGGTCCAACTTATCTGCTCGCTAAATTTCTAGCCTCTAAGCTTAAACCGTTTGTAGGTTAGACCTCCTCCTTTGTTAAAGACTCGTGCTCTTTTATTAAGGAGTTGAAAGACTTGGAGTTGGATCGTGAGGATAGATTTGTGAGTTTTGATGTTGTGTCCCTGTATACTTGCATCCCCATTAGGGAAACGATCAATGTCATTTCTTGGGTCACGGATCCTGATACTGCTCATCTTGTTGAAATTTGTCTAACCTCGACTTTCTTTAGTTTCGAGGGTGAATTCTTTGAACAGACTTGTGGTGTGGCCATGGGTTCCCCCTTCTCCCCTGTGGTAGCTAATCTGTTCATGGAAGACTTTGAATCTAGGGCCCTCTCCTCTTCTCTTTATCAACCTAAGCTTTGGAAAAGGTTTGTTGATGACACCTGTGTTGTATGGCCTCATGGTAAAGAGAAGTTGGACCTTTTCTTCCATCATCTTAATAATCAATCTGAATTTATTAAGTTCACCATGGATTTCGACGATAATGGTAGCTTGCCTTTTCTTGATGTCCTCCTTTCTAGGAATGATGATGGTTCCCTCTCTCATCAAGTTGTTAGAAAGAAGACACACTCTGAGCAGTACTTACATGCTAGTTCTCACCATTTCCCTGCTCAGAAGCTTGGTGTTCTTAGCACCCTAGCCACCAGAGCCTTTAGAATATCTGATGAACACCACTTTGAAGGTGAAAAGGATCATCTTCTTAAAGTTTTTTACAAGAACAGTTATAACAGGAGTCAATGTCTTGAAGCTTTTCGAAAAGCGGAAAAATGTCCTAAGGGTAAAAAAGAACCCTGTGATCGGTTGTCTGGAGTTCACCTTCCGTTTATCCAAGGTACTACAGATAAAATCGCTAGGATTCTAAAGAAACATAATGTTTCCTCAGCCTTTAAGCCCTCCCGGACCATTCGGAGTTCGCTTAGATCAGTTAAGGACCCGATTTGCCCGAAGGATGGTAAGGGTGTTTACTTGATTCCTTGTTCCTGTG
The DNA here is from genome assembly GCA_034641835.2 of Pinus albicaulis. Taxonomy (NCBI): domain Eukaryota; kingdom Viridiplantae; phylum Streptophyta; class Pinopsida; order Pinales; family Pinaceae; genus Pinus; species Pinus albicaulis. The sequence goes on along the minus strand of CM076577.1, from coordinate 972,928,503 downwards.
GGACCCCTTACATTGGTGAAACTAGTCGGTCAATTAGTCAAAGAATTCAAGAACATGTTGCTGACCTGAAGCATAGTAGATCACACTCCTCTGCGCTAGCGGAGCATGCTGAGAAGACAAATCATCACATTTGCATTGAAGATGCTGAGGTCATTGCGAAGATTGACCATTTCTACCACCGCAAGTTGAGAGAAGCCCTGGAAATCGAAAAGAGGACGGTCAACCTCAACGAGATGATGGGTGGATGATTAGCAGATGTTGGATTCCTGCCCTTCATTCCTAAAAACTCTTATAATTATTTAATTAATCAATTAATTTATTTATTTATTTATTTTTATTTTTATTTTTATTTTTATTTTATTATTTTTATTATTATTTATTTAATTCTTAATTAATTAATTTATTATTATTATTATTTATTTAATAAAAAAATTTATTTTTTATTTTTTATTTTTATTTTTTTATTTTTTTTTATTATTTATTTATTTATTTATTTATTTTTATTTTTTATTTATTTATTTTTTTATTTATTTTATCTTATTTTATTTATATTTATATTTATATTTTATTTATTTATTTATTTATTTTTAACAAAACGATAATTGTTTGATGAATTTTGGAATCACATAGCATTTAATTATTAAAATAAAATAACAATAAATATTATTTACTATTTTTAACAATTAATTTACTTGATCAAAATAATAATAATAATAATAAATAAATAAATAAATAAAATATATATAAACATCTATTATATTCTTTAAATATATTAAAATTAATAATTATTATTTTTATTAAAATAAATATAAATATATAAAAGAATATATAAAATTCAAAATTTAAAACTTTAATAATTTGATTTACTCTTTTTAATATAGATTAAAAATTAAATTAAATAAATATTATTATTTAAGTCAAACTAGCTATTATTTTACAAACGGCTAGTGGTAGCTTTACTTTCTATTTAAAGGGGTTATTTGATCAGATTTTCCATCTTGTCCTGATGATGAACCACACTGGCTGGTTCGAAACGCGTCGACCAAATCTATTCTGATGTGATTTTCACCGAAAGATTTTAATCACAATTTATGGTTCACAGAAGAAAAAATCATAATAAGAAAAAAATATTTATTTAATAAAAAGTTTTTTTATCTTGCTCCAAAATTTGATTTAAATATTTTTGTTAAATCAACTAGTATGCCAACATATTTGAGAATAGTTTTTATTTAACTGAAATAAAACAAAGGAAGCCCTAATTGTAAAATGGTAAAATATTTGGACTGGAAAATGCATAGAGATTGTAGTAGTTACCCATCACTATATCATCCAAACTCACAAGTGGTGTGACATCTTGGTCCTTGTGGGATTTTTGTAATGGCCCTTGACACAAATGTGAGACACAATTGTTATAATAGATCTTTTTATATGGATCAACATCAGATAACTGTGAATATGTTTCTTAAGAACAAATGATTCATGTGAAGCTTAGCAATGATGAGAAATGATGGGCTATTCATAGTAAATAATATGGCCGAGCAGAGAGAGGATTAATTTGCAGAGGAAAGAAAGATCTTAATAGATATTATTGAGTGTGACTTAAAAAACACATATCTTCTCCCTATTGGCATATTAAGGAAAATAAGATTCGTATGCCCCAAAAACTTGTAATAGAAAGAAATCTCCACAAACATTAACTTTAATTAAAAAACACATCATTTGCTGGAGATGATTAGAACATGAAACCACAATCCCTGCACTTTGTAGAGAGTGGAGAGATTTTCTGTTAGGATATTCCAACACATAGGAAATAGTTAAGAATAACTTAGTCTAGTGTAGAGTTAGGTAAAGTGTGTTTTTTTACCATGTACATTTGTAACTCATAATCTGACGGTCACAATTTGTAGTGATCCGACGATTATCTCTCACCTCAGTATTTACGACACTTGATCTGTGGCTTAACACCCGATTGGTCCATGATCTCTATTTAAAGAGCATGGAGGGTCATTTTTCCGGTAACCGTTTATGAGAGAAACATATGTTTTTCTTTTTATATTAATAAATTGCCTGAAGTGGCTACGTTGGCTCAAGCCGTGGACTGTTTCCCTCTTTGAGGGTTTTAACCACGTGAATATACTGGTGTACTGATTTGTGATCTGTTTGTGAGCGGTGACCTTTGGTTCTTGATCTAAGGAACTTACCCTATAAATTCCTACATGGTATCAAAGCTATTTTGAGGGTCGCGTCCATTGTTGATCAAAATCCAAAGCTAGTTTGACTGCATGCGAATGTCGTTTTGTAGATCTACTATTTATGAACATTTTTGGGCTTGGAGAACTACTTTGTTGTTTCCGAAGCGTCTGTTACAGTGAGGAACGCCTTTCGTTTCATGCAAAAAGGTTTTCAACTACCCAAGTTATGTCAGTTTAGATCTGGAGGTATAAAGTATCTAGTTTGTAGTGATATTTGTTAATAGTTCTACTTATTTCGTTTTTTTTTGTTTTTGTTTTTTTTTCGGTATTAAGGTTTTATTTATTTGCTGGATCTATACCCTCTTCTCTGTGTATGCTCTTTGTTGTGCGCTTCGTGCGATCTCATCAAATCAGAAACAGGAAAAAGGGATTTTTTTTGCTACGTATGCTCTGTCCCCGTGTCTTTGTGCAATCTCGGGAAATCAGAAATAGTGAAAAAAGTGATTGTTGCTGGTAAGGCTAACCGAAAATCTAACATTCTGCCGTAAGGCTTTTCATTTCATTTTTTTTTTGCTTAGTTTTTTGTGTTTTTTTTGTGCAGGAAAAGGCACGCACACCGAAGAGTAAAAAAAAAAAAAAAAAAACCTTCCTCCTTTCATACAATAACGTCATCCTTTTACTATCTCACTTGGTGAGGGGTTAGTTTATGAGAATAGAGGTCTTAGGTTCAAGTCTCCTTCTCAAGCTTCTTTTGTAAAACTTTTTTGTTCAAAGGGGCATATTTTTTTTTAAAAGCCGCACCTCATCCCGTTCGTGTAACTATTTGGCATCTACAACTCAAATTTTTCAAAAGGCATAACTTCTTCATCCGGAAGCCGTTTTTTGAGCCGTTTTTTTTTAAATGGCCTAATTTTTTGAGATCTTTCCATTGGAGCAGTTAGTTTTAGCTTTTATCAGCTTCATGTTTTTAAAAAAAATAGAAAGTGCATTCCCGGTTATTCTTAACAGCACCAATTATTTCCAATGGCTACCTCACATGGTAGATATACTTAGAAGTAAAGGGCTTTATAGGATAGCCACGAGACAAGAAAATAAACCTTCCGATGATGATAAAGCTGCTAAATGGGAAAATAAACAAGATCAAGAACGAGGGTTGATAGGAATGTCCATTTCTCAAGATCTTTGATATCATATCCTTGACATTGACACCGCTGATGAAGCCCTGGAAAAGCTAAAAACTGTTTTTGGCATTCAAAATCAAATCAGGGCCCACCAGCTTGAAAATGAGTTGCTTACTTTGGACCCCAATGATTTCTCCTCCATTGAAGATTTTTTTGTTCAAATTCAAGACCCTCAGAATTCTTTTAGAAGGTTGTAATATCAAAAAGGATGATGGTAGCCTCATCTATTGCATTCTTACTAAGCTTGGCCCTACATACTCTATTTTTGTTTCTGCTTTCCATTCCACTAGAGAAGCCATCATTTCTTCAGGAACCACCTACAAGAATTCCTCTTTTGATGCATTTTGTGATTCTTTGATAAGAGAACAAGAAAAATTTTTACACCTTGGTCTTATCACTGCTGGAAACACTTCTAAGAAAGCCTAAGCAGCCCAAAAACAACCATATCAAAAGAATCCCAAGAAGCAGTATCCTAAAAAATATGGTCCTAAACCAAATAAGGGCCCTAAGAAATTTCAGCCGCAAACTGAAAAATAAAATCACCAAAATAATAAGGCAAATCAAAACAAAGGGAAGAAGATGGATAGACATTGCAACTTTTGCAATCGGGATGGCCATATAGAGTCCAAATGTTTTAAGAAGATGGAAGCCTTAGAAGCAGCAATGAAGAAGCACAACATCAATTTGGAGCACTCTTCACCTTCATCTTCAGGCATGGCACTTTTTTCTTGTGGTTGTCAAGCATCAAGATCTGGTTATGCATTAAATGTATCTTCTTCTTCTCCTTCTCATGTGTGGCTCATTGATTCTGGAGCTTCTTACCACATGGCTAAAAACAAATCCATGTTTTCTTCTTTTAATGATTGTAACACCAAACATATTTATGTTGGTGATGATAGATCTCTTAGAGTTGTAGGATCTGGAACCATTCATCTAGGTAATGGTCAGTTTAATGATGTACTATGTGTTCCTACCTTGTCATGCAACCTCCTATCTATTTATCAGATAACTCATTCAGGTGAAGGGAAAATAGTAGAATTCTTACCTCATGATGTTGTAATCAAGGACATAAAAGATCCTAAACATATTTTAGCTACTCGCATTATTGATGATTCCACAAGGTTGTATAAGTTTGAAAAATTTGGGCCATCATCTCTTCCCTATGATTTTGTTGCTCATAATGATGATGTGAGCAAACTTTGGCATGAGCAATTTGGTCACTTAAAATATCGCTCTCTTCAAACTCTATGTAAGGAAAATATGGTGATGGGCCTTCCTATGGTATCTTGCCGAGATGGTGTTTGCTCCGGATGTGTACTCGAAAAACATCATCAGGATAGTTTTGACAAACGTGCCTCTTGGCACGCTTCAGCCCCTTTGCAGCTTGTGCACAGTGATTTATGTGGTCCACTTCTTGTTGTTTCTTTCTCTGGTTGCAAGTACTTCTTAACTTTCATTGATTATTTTTCCAAACGCACTTGGGTATATTTCTGAAAACTCAAGAGTGAATTTTTTAACATGTTCTTGGCCTTTAAGGCCTTTGTTGAGAAACAATCTGGACATCAAATTCTTAAGTTAAGATCAAACAATGGCGGAGAATATGTTAACAACAAATTTATCAACTTCTACACTGAGCATGACATTCAATTGCAACATATTGTTTCATATACTCCACAACAAAATGGTGTAGTTGAAAGGAAGAATCACACCTTAAAAGAAATGGCTAATTGTATGCTTCAATCTAGAGGACTTGGTCTCAATTTTTGGGCAGAAGCCATTAACTGTGAAAATTACATAGTAAATCTCACTCCTACTAAGGTTTTAAAGAATGTAACTCCAGAAGAAGCTTGGAGCTATCAAGCCAGATGTAAGTCACTTTCGTGTTTTTGGAAGTGATGCTTGGGCCCATATTCTAGATGCGAAACATAAAGCCTTAGAACCTAAGAGTGAAAAATGTATTTTTGTTGGATATTCTGAAGATGTCAAAGGATATAGACTTCTTCAACCAAAATCCAAAAATATAATCATTAGAAGAGATGTAAAGTTTGATGAAAATATATCATCCTGCGAGCCTAGTTTGGCAGGCGTGCCACCTTTGGCCTACGAGCCTGATTCGACATATGTGCCACCTCTCTCTCTCTCTTCTATTTTTAATAGCATTCCTTCTAGTTCAGATGATGACTGCAAGGATAAAAATCCTCCTCCACCTCTTGAAATTGTTCCTTATACTCCACTTCTTCCAAGATGGGTCCGCTCTACTCGAGATGCAACAGGTTCTCTTGCAGTTGACCCTGTTGATCGACGACCTACACGTTCTCAGTTCAAAAGAGCTTCTTCCTTACTGGCTCAAGTTCCAGAAAAAATTAATCCAGAAACCTTTGAAGAAGCCTCCGGTCATCCAGATTGGGATGAAGCTATGAATGAAGAGTATTGTTCCTTATTGGAAAACGATACTTGGGATCTTGTTCCTCTTCCAAAAGGAAGAAAACTTGTCAGATGCAGATGGGTTTACAAAACCAAGTTTCGACCAGATGGAAAATTGGATAGACATAAAGCTCGTCTTGCTGCTAAAGGATTTTCACAAGTTGAAGGCATTGAATATACTGAAACCTTCTCCCCTATTTCCAAAATGAATTCCATCCGCCTTTTTCTTCCCCTTGTTGCCTCCTTTAAATGGGAAGTCCATCAGATGGATGTTAAATCTGCCTTCTTACATGGATATTTGCATGAAGAAATCTACATGGAACAACCCCCTGGCTGTATCTAACCCACACATGTCCTGACCTTTCCTTTGTCGTTGGTCTTGTCGCTCGGTTTATGAACCAACCTCATGAAAGTCACTGGAAAGCAGCTAAAAGAATACTTCGATATATTCAAGGTACAGTTTAGTTCGGGATTCATTACAGTGCAGGAGCATCTCCATTGTTGATTGGTTTCACTGATTCTAATTGGGCTAGTGACCCTGATGATCAAAAGTCTACGCAGGATATGTATTCACTCTTGGTTCAGGACCTATTACTTGGTATTGTAAGAAACAAAGTGTCATCTCTCTTTCTTCAGCAGATGCGGAGTATCATGGTGCAGTTGAAGCCAGCAAGGAAGCCATGTGGATTCGTCAGATTCTGTCTGAATTTGGTCTTCATCAACAACATCTAACTACAATTTGGTGTGATAATCAGAGTGCCATTCAGCTATGTAAAGATCCAGTTCAGCATGAGCGTATGAAACACATTGAACTCCACATACACTTCATTAGAAAGCTCATTCATGATCGTGTTCTTGAAGTGAAGTATTGTTCAACCAATGATCAAGTAGTCGATATCTTTACGAAGGTTGCCACAGAAGCAAAGTTTACCAAACTTCGATCCATGCTTGGAGTTTAGGAAAGTTGTTATTAAGGGGGGATAGGCTCTAATTCCTCCTTCCTTCTCCTATTGTGTCACTTTTGTAAATCCTTCAATCCTATCCCAATTTGTTCTTAAGGGGGGATGTTAGTATATTTCGACACATAGGAACATTAGGGGAATTTTGAGGTCTAAAATGGGCCTCCTAAGGAAATTATAAAATAATAGTGGAAAAAATCAAATAAGATTTGATGACATCATCAAATTTTAGAGGGAAAAATGGAAAAACTACTTTTTCAACTCATATTTTCAACTTATCTCCCAAAGTTTTTACTCAAATTTTGAGCGGGAGTACTTGTTGGATGCGAAATTTAATTCCCCATCCAAGGAGTACCCATGTTGCATACTTTCGATGGGTCCTACTACACGAAAAATGAGAAATACATAAAAAAACGTGATTACAATCACGTTTTTTTTTATTATGTATTTCTCATTTTTCGTGTAGTAGAGTTCATCGAAAGTATGCAACATGGGTACTCCTTGGATGAGGAATTAAATTTCGCATCCAACGAGTACTCCCGCTCGAAATTTGAGTAAAATTTTTGGGAGATAAGTTGAAAATACGAGTTGAAAAAGTAGTTTTATTATTTTATTATTTTTTAATATTTTTACCCTTTTATTTAAAAAATGGTGAATCATCCCCCATGGTTGACATCATCATCTTGAATTCTATTGGTTGTTATAAAGTTTATTTTTGTTGTACATTTTTCTTAGGAGGCCCATTTTAGACCTCAAAATTCCCCTAATGATAGGCTCCTTTTTGTCACCTTTGTAAATCCTTCAATCCTATCCCAAGTTGTTCTTAAGGGGGGATGTTAGGATATTTCGACACATAGGAAATAGTTAAGAATAACTTAGTCTAGTGTAGAGTTAGGTAAAGTGTGTTTCTTTACCATGTACATTTGTAACTTATAATCCGACAGTCACGATTTGTAGTGATCCGACAGTTATCTCTCACCTCGATATTAACGACACTTGATCCGTGGTTTAACACCCGATTGGTCCATGATCTTTATTTAAAGAGCATGGAGGGTCATTTTTCTGGTAACCATTTATGAGAGAAACATATGTAACTTTTCTTTTTATATTAATAAATTGCCTGAAGTGGCCGCGTTGGCTCAGGTCGTGGACTGTTTCCCTCTTTGAGGGTTTTAACCACGTGATTATACTGGTGTATTGATTTGTGATCTGTTTGTGAGCGGTGACCTTTGGTTCTTGATCTAAGGAACTTACCCTATAAATTACTACATTTTCTTTAGGTGCAGATTTTCCTTCTATTTGGAGCAATGTTCCACTATAATTAGCTATTTATGTTCAACTTCTAACACAGGGGGATTTTGCAACTCAATTAAAAATTAAGAGTAGGATTCGACCTGCTGACCTTGTACTAGGAAGTCTGGTTTTTGGCCTTCTTATGCAGAGGTCGAAAGCACTAGAAACCATCACCAAGAGTAGGATATCATTGCGATGGAAAGGAAAGAAAAATGAAACTTTCAATTGAGGAGTAGGTTCAAAAATACAACTGCATAGTAAATATTTTCCAATTGTCTTCTAGCCAATCATGTTAACAGGTCACGCCAAATCATGGACCGATTCAGTGAAATCATAGACTGATTTAGTGAAATATACGATTAGAAAACATACAGTAACGTATTTTTCAAAATCACGCTTTGCAGGTGACTGCGAAATCCCTGCTAATAGGATTCAGATCTCAACTAAAGAAATATGGTCAGTAAACTTAAGAAGGAAACCTAAATTTCAAGCATGTACAATGGAAGAGTTGAGAAAGAAGAGAAATAAATAGAAAAGTAGGTGGGGATGTAGCAACTGTTTGTTTGTTGAAGGCAAGTAGAGAAAAATGTTGTGAATTTATCTTTCACATTTCAGTTTCCTGTAACCACTGTGACATCCATGCCATCTCCAACGAACATGTTCTTGTGCAATTTCATGTTCTCTGGATAAACTCTTGCTTTTATATGAAGTAATTATCTCGCATCGCTCTTCTCTGGTGCCACATTCACGACCTCTATAATGGTTTTGTAATTTTCACTCCCATTGTTGGAAACCATGGAGTTTGGTTTCACTGGAGCCGTAGATATTTCCTTACCATCAGTTTATTTCCCTCTTCTTCTTTGCAAAGGTGAAAATTTGAATTTGGTAGCACTGCCTTCTACATGGGAGCTGATCCAAAAATTGAATTTGGGAGTGTTTCTTTCGACGCGGGATGGATGTTGGTGGTGTAGAATTAATGCCCATCGCCTGCAGTTGAATGCACGATAGTCGAGGACTCTGTTGGTCACTTACCATTCCATCGTAATCTGAAATCTCTCTATGGGCATACCATGACTATGTTGCCCATTCATGTACCTTGTCCTTATCAAGTATGTCACAGTACTATCAAGCTGACTCTTAAGGTGTCTTAAATAATGTATAGCCTTGTCAATATTGTAGAAACAGAGGATGTTGCATGTGGTGATTATGAGTGGCGATACCTGGATGGTCAAGAGCAGGGCATCATAGCTGCTTTCATGCGTACAAACAAGTTCTTGAAAGAAGCTTTTGTGCTGAAAATAATCTTTTTCCAGTTCATCAAACATCACATCAATCGACACTTTAATGAATTTCACACCATCATCATTGCAATCAACTTTGGGCTGAATCGAATCTCCTCCATGCATGTCCAAGCGACTTGCAAGGGGATAGAAGTCCAAAAAAAATTAAAACACCCTCCCTTTTAGCGTCTCCATTACTGTACCAAACTCCTCTGCACTTCTGGTTTTATAGAAAAAAAGATACCGCATGTTGTTATTTATAATCCAACTAATGTCGATATTGGAGAGGAAAATACGATGCTTCACAGTAGGGATAAGCGGTGCAACAAGTGAAATAGTCCTAGAAAAATTTACCTTAATATGTGTTGGAATTTTACTCCCAACGACCACCATGAATAAGCAATGGCGTAGCCCACAACTTCATAAATTTTTTACAGCAGAGAAGGACAAGAAGTATATCTGAGATCTGGATGCGTTTCCACGCAACCAACAGAAAAACAAGTATCGAGCCATCCTCTGCATTTATTTTTTTCAGCTACCGCATTAACTTACTATTTTCCTGCACTTCGCCACACGCAATTTTTATGTTTTACCCATAAGCCTCTTCGTTTTTAAGTTAAATCCCCACCGATGCGATATCCGTGGGACCCACATATACCATCCATCGCATTTCAAAACCCGTAAACCCTTTTTATTTCCACAAAACCTTTGATTCATGCATTTCTCACTTACCACAACTTACCGTGTCGCCGCCCGCACTTCGCAAGATTTAATTCTTAACATTAAGCCCTCATTGTATTTTATGTTTCCGCCGATGCAATATCAGCGGGACCCGTGTACCCTTACCACATCGTATTTTCCTCTTATCCCTTTGTATTCCGCTTACTGCACTTACCTTTGTTTACCGCCCGCATACCACACATCGCAACATTTATCACTTACTGTTTAAGCCCGCAAAGAAATTTATTTCTCCGCCAATGCGATATCGGTGGGACCCACCTAAACCTTTACTGCCCACAAGTTCCAAATCACAAGTTTTTGACTTTACCTTCTGCCGCTCGCAAGTTATGTTATATGTTTTTCAATGTGATATTGTTGTCTCATATCGCAATCGCACAAACTAATTTTTCCCGTAGCGCCCACAGGCTATGTTGTTTTGGGTAAGATGCGATATGTGCCACGTCACTATCACACATCGCAGCCTGCAAAACTTAATGAATAGCGCCGAGAGTTAAAGTTAAAATCACTGATTTGCGCAATTACGATGTGGACCAGAACCGTATTGCATAATATTTCAGATCCGCCAGTTTTCATTTTGAACGTGTCTTTACGTGTTTTCCTGTGTAGTTCAGAATACGGTCTGTGTGTCGTTTTAATGAAAGAAATGGGTTTCGACAGAAGAAGGACGTTTGGTTGTTGAACATTCGTTCAACATTGAAGCAAAATTAAATAGAATTAGGTCTTATAGGCTTCGGCCATTTTGTATAACTAATGTAATTTCCATAAGTTTTTAGAGTTAAATAGAATTTGAAATATCGTTCCACTCCTGTGTTTTTACGCTGCCTACGTGTATTTGTTATTTTCGTGTTATTTTCAGTCTCTGTGTTGTTGGGGGAAACACATTTTTACTCTATTTATTGTATTCAAAAATTTCAACATGGTATCAGAGCAGGTCTAGGATCTCAGTAAAAGAACAAACTCTCTTTACTGAAAAAACTGTAAGATTGATTTGAGAAGCATATTTCTCCAGCACTGAGAAAGCTTCTATTTTACATAGTCAGGTTGATTGTTTGTTTACACAGTGAGAATGGAAACATTAGGCACAAGGTTGACAAGTCCATAATTACCACAGTTCAATGGCAAAAATTATGATTATTGAGCCATTACAATGAGAGCCCTGTTTGCTTCAAAAGATATATGGGAGTAGTTGGAACAAGGTTTCCAAGAACCAGTAGATGCAGTTGTGTTGGCTGCTTTGAAAACAGTAGAAAGATACTTGTTGAGAGATAATAGGAAGAAGGAATCCAAAGCCCTCTTCTATATCTTCCAAGTAGTACATAAGAGTATTTCCCAAGGATTGCAGCAGCAACAAGGTCTAAGGAGGCATGATATATTCTCAAGACAACCTATCAAGGCATGGAGAAGGTGAAGACAACGAAGCTACAAATTCTGAGGAGAGATTTTGAAACTCTTTGTATGAAAAATTCTGATAACATAGACTCATTCTTCACACATGTGATTGGGTTGGTTACCTAGATAAGGTCTCATGGAGAGACACTTGAGGAAAGAAGAATAGTGGAGAAAATATTGAGAATTCTACCCTCAAGATTTGATGCCATAGTAGTTGCAATAGAAGAGACAATGGATCTCTCACAATTTTCAGTGGATGAACTTCATGCATCCCTTATGTCACATGAACATATACTGAACAGAACAACAAACTCCTCGTTGGAGCATGATTTCAAGACACAAATGTATTTTGGTTGAGGTAGAGGTCGAGGAAGATCAAACTACCGAGGAAGAGGAAGAAGCCCACAATGAGGTGGAAGAAACAGCCCTGCAAGCACAAGTGCAAGGGGCAACAATCAGGATCAAAGTGAATGCTCAAGCCAACACCAAGCGCAAGGACAAAGGTATGATAAATCCCAAGTCCAATGTCATGATTGTAAAAAGTATGGGCATCATGCCAATGAATGTAGAAAGAAACAAAATGATATGAATAATAGGAAAAATGAAAATTTCGCAAAAGAAAGTCAGAACCAGAGTAATGTGCTTCTAACTTGTAATGTAGCACAAGAAAAACATGAAGATGTATGGTTCTTAGACTCAGGTTGTAGTAACCACATGACTAGAAATATAGCAATGTTTGCCAATCTAGATGAAAATGTGAAGTCAAAAGTGACAATGGGGATTGAAAGAAAAGTCTCTGTCATGGGAAAAGGAAGAGTATAAATATTGACAAGAAAGGGAGAAAAGAAGTTTGTGCTAGATTTATATTATGTACCCAACCTTAAATGTAACATTATGAGCATTGGACAACTCGTGAACAAGGGCTACAATGTGTTTATTAAGAATGATGTGTGTACAATCATGGACATACCTCCAAGTAAAAGGGTCATTGCAGAAGTGCAGATGAAAAAGAATAGGATGTTTCCTCTCAAGCTCAAAACATGCATGAAGGAAGGAGGTGTGGTAGCAGCAGTCACACAAGAGGTCTTTCAAGAAGAATTGAAAGACGAAAACTAGTTATGGAATTTGAGATTTGGACATATTAATTTTCGAGGTTTGAACCTCTTGCATAGAAAAGGAATGGTAAAAGGTTTACCACTCATAGTGAAACCAGACATCCTATGTGAAGGATGAATCTTGGGCAAATAACACAAAGAATCATTTCTAGCAGAAAAGAATATAAGGGCAAAGGCACCCTTGGAGATTGTTCACTCATATTTGTGTGGACCAATGCAAACACCATATTTAGCTGGAAGTCACTATGTCTTGACATTTATAGATGATTATATAAGAAATACGGGTTTATTTCTTGAAACCAAAAAGTGAAGTGTTTGAATAGTTCTGCCACTTCAAAGCTCTTATTGAGAAGTAGAGTGGGCACTACATCAAAGTGCTAAGAGCTGACAGGGGTGGAGAATATATCTCCAAATATTTCCTACGTTTCTATAGGGAAAATGGCATACACATGCAATTTAACACACGGTGCACACCATAGCCAAAAGGTGTTTCATAAAGGAAGAATAGGACCATCTTGGACATGGTCAGAAGTATGTTGAAGGAAAAACATTTGCAAAATGAGTATTGGGCTGAAGCTGTCAATTGTGTAGCATATATTCTGAATAGATGCCCAACAAAATCTGTTATGAACAGAGTTCTGGAAGAAGCATGGAGTGGAACAAAGCATCTTGTCACTCACATGAAAGTATTTGGATGTGTGGCATATGCACATGTCCCAGATCAACAAAGAAACAATTTGGACATCAAGGGGGAGAAGTGTATCTTTGTTGGATATAGTGATGAGTCCAAGGCCTACAAACTCTATAATCCATCCACCAAGAAACTTATAATGAGCAGATATGTGTAGTTTATTGAAGAAGAAGCTTGGGATAGAAGCTTAGAGAAAACAGTGAACGTGAAGACATGTGTGTCTCATGAAGAGCAAGAGGAATTGATTGCTCAAAATAATTCCTCAACGGTGGCTCCTTCTCCACCTTCACAAGCACAAAATAGCACGCCACAAGTAGGAAATATAATAGCCTTGAGAAACCAAGGAAGTTCTTCTCCAAGCACACCACCGAGATCAGAAACTCCCTCGAGTTTAAGTGAAACTCCAAGCACACCAAGAAGACCAAGATTCAGAAATTTGAGTGAGATTTATGAGCAAGAAGCTGATAATAATAATGGTCTGAATTGTTTATTTTCTTTGTTTTGTTAGGTTGATGACCAAATCCATTTCGAACAGGAAGTAAAAGAAGAAAAATGGATTGAAGCAATGAATGAAGAGATTGGTGCAATAGAAAATAATGACACATGGGAGATAGTGGACCTCCTAGAAGGTAAAAAAGTCATTGGAGTATTAAGACCAAGAGAAATGCTGAAGGAAAAATAGAAAGGCATAAAGCAAGACTTGTTGTCAAAGGCTACAAGCAGCAGCAAGGAAGAGATTATGAAGAAACCTTTTTCACCAGTTGCAAGGATGAAAATAGTGCAGACAATGTTGTCCATAGCATCACAACAAAAGTGGAAAGTATACCAAATGGATGTGAAGTCAGAATTCTTGAATGGAGTGTTGAAAGAGGAGGTATATGTTGAACAACCTCCAGGATATGAGATTGAAAGGAAAGAGCAAAAAATGTGTAAGTTGAAGAAAGCTCTTTATGGGCTAAAGCAAGCACCAAGAGCATGGTACAACAGGATAGATGCTTACGTGATAGAAAATGGGTTTGAAAAATTTGATGGTGAACCCACACTCTACATTAAAGAAAATGACGATAAGATCCTTATTTTTGTTTTATATGTAGATGATTTAATCTTTACTTGCAATGAAGTTTCTCTCATTGCTGATTTTAAAGCAGTCATGAAGAGTGAATTTGAAATGACTGATTTAGGTTTATTGAGATACTTCTTGGGCATAGAAGTAAAGAAAAATGAAAAAGGGAATTTTTATTTCCCAAGAAAAATATGTTGCAAAAGTTTTAAAGAGATTTAACATGCAGCACAACAAAGCTACAATAACTCCAACTGTCATGGGGTTAAAGTTAAGTAAAGAAGATTGTAGCAAGAATGTCGATTTGACATTGTATAAGAGCATAGTTGGCAGTATAATGTATTTGGCTGCAACTAGGCCTGATATTATGTATGCTGTAAGTTTAATTTCCAGATTCATGGAGACACCAAATGAGACACATTAGCAAGAATCCAAGAGAATATTGAGGTATGTGAATGGAACGAAGGTGTATGGTGTTCTATACTCCTCAATTGATAATTTTAAATTGATTCGTTACACAGACAGTGATTGGGCTAGAAGTGTAGATGATAGAAAGAGAACATCTGGGTATGTGTTTCATTTGGGATCGGGAGCCATTTCATTGGCTTCCAAGAAGCAACCATTAGTTGCTTTATCAACAACATAATCATAATATGTGGCAACAACAACAACATCATGCTAAGAAGTTTGGATGAGAAGGATGCTGAGAGATTTATGTCATGAGCAACACAAAGGAACCACAATTTATTGTGATAATAGATTAGCAATAGCAGTGTCAAAGAATTATGTTTTCCACAAGAGAACAAAGCACATAGATGCCAAATATAATTTTATAAAATAATTGGTTAACAATGGTGAGATTGTTTTACAGCATTGCAGGATAGATAAACAGTTTGTTGATATCCTCACAAAGCCATTAGCACATAAGAGTTTTGAGTATCTCAGAAAATGTCTGGGAATGACCGATGGTGGCAGTTGTGATTATGCGGGAGTGTTGGAATTTTACTCCCAACCATCACCATGAATAAGCAGTGGTGCAACCAACAACTTCATCAATTTTTGACAACAGAGAAGGACAAGCAGCAGTTCCAATATGTGGAGGCGTTTCCACGCAACCAACATCAAACCAAGTACCGATCCATCCTATGCATTTATTGTTTTCAACCACCACATTGTGTTACCATTTCCCACACTTTGATGCCCGCAACTTTTATGGTTTACCCATAAGCCTTTCCACTATTAAGTTAAATCCCCGTCAATGCGATATCGACGGGACCCACATATACCATCCACTGCATTGCAAAAACCATAAACCCTTTGTATTTCCATAAAACCTTTGATTCATGCATATTTCACTTACCACAAAATTTAAGTCTTAACCTTAAGCCCTCACCGTATCCTATGTTTCTATCGATATGATATCGGTGGGACCCACATATCCTTACCGCATCGTATTTTCCGCTTATTCCTTTTTATTTTTCTTACCACACATATCTTTGTTTAATGCCTGCATACCACACATCGCAAAATTTATCACTTAACGTTTAAGCCCGCAACGAAACTTATTTCTCCGCCGATGCAATATCTTTGGGACCCACCTAAATCTTTACCGCCCGCAAGTTCGCAATCCCAAGTTTTTAACTTTACCTTCCACCGTGTGCAAGTTATGTTACATGTTTTGCGATGTGATATCACTGTCGCATATCGCAATCACACAAATTTAAGTTTTCCCGCAGCACCCGCAGGCTATGTTATTTTGGTGTGATACGATATGTGCCACGTCACTATCACACATCATAGCCCGCAAAGTTTAATGAATAGCACTAAGAGTTAAAGTTAAAATTGCCGATTTGCGCGGATGCAATGTGGACCAGAACTGTATTGCATAATATTTCAGATCTACCAGTTTGTGTTTTGAATGCTTTTTTACGTGTTTACCTGTGTAGTTCAGAATACGGTCTGTGTGTCGTTTTAATGAAATAAATGGGTTTTGACAGAAGGAGGACATTTGGTTGTTGAACGTCCTTTCAGTATTGAAGCAACATTGATTAGAATTAGCTCTTACAGGCTTCGACCATTTTTTATAACTAATGTAATTTCCATAAGTTTTTAGAGTTGAATATAAATTGAAATTTGTCGTTGTGTTTTTACGTTGCCTATGTGTATTTGTTATTTTCGCATTATTTGCAGCCTATATGTTGTTGGGGAAACACATTTTTCCTCTGTTTATTATATTCATAAATTCCAACAATTTGGTCTCATGCCATGTAGTCACACGCTGCAGAAGTTCTGAATGATACCTCATGAACCCAACCAAACCATAGGAAGAAGACATACCAACGCTGCACACTCGAATCAATCTCTCCCGAATTGCGCTGAAAGAATATAGATTTATTCCGTATTTATGTTGTGTTCATTTCGTGATTTTTAATAAGTTTTTCAATGTCATATAGTTACCGAATTTAAAAGATGGATGAATTTTATTACGTAACTCTGTTTTTAAAATTAAAATAAAAAAAAATGAAGAGAGTTATAACATAATTAAAAATAAATAATTTTTTCCTCAATGTTTCATTCGTTTTTTCAGAAGGAAAAAAAACGTTGTATATATTAAATATAGCAGAGCATAAACCCAATTACATTCTCAGCTGAAAGTGAAAACAGCGAGAAACACAAAGATCCCCCAGCCAGATACATAACATACCCTTCTAAGTAAGAAAAGCATATTGATGTTAGTGGCATGCAATATTACGGGGAGGACTACCCAGACCCATTCTGATTTGTTGTTGTACATCCCTGTAAGATGATAAAAACATTACCATATAGAAACAAAGACATAATTGAAATGAAAATTCAGGCACGTCTGTTATGCAAAAATATATGAAAATGTTGGGTAGGATATAATAGAAGTGTATATGACCACTGTCGTGGATGAAAATTTTACCATTTCCTGTATAATCAGGCTCGCTTGATGTGAATACAGTCAGGCTCGCTTGATGTATTGTCAGATCAAGCTCGCTTGTAGTTGGTGAATACAAACTGGAGAGCACATGTCTCTCAGTGATCATACCTGTGATAAAAACTTAAAACCTCGCCTAGAGTCTTGAAAAAGGAGTGATAATACTAGTCCAAATTGATATAGCCGATAATAGGAGTGCAAAGCAAAACTAGAAGTGAATAGAATGGAAGCTTGTAAAAATTGATAAGCTTGATATCATGTGCATCTTATCATGGAATTGGAATGGTTGTGTCCCATATTTGCAAACCATCTCTGAACTGAAGCACCTGCATAAATCCATAGTCAGCACTAATACCTTTTTTTGATAGCCCATCTGCCCGTGTATTATTTTCTTTGTAGATATGAGTGATAGGTGGACAATTCAACCTCTGCCATAGTCTAAGAGTTCTTTGTCTCCAACCCAACAAACCTGGATTCATCATTTCAAATCTATTTGTTATCCAACCAATAACCAGCATGGAATCACCATAAATGTTAACATTCTTCAATTGAAGGTTGGAGGCAGCAAGTAGACCGCCCTAGAGAGCCACGATTTCAGCCTTATTGTTGGATCTGGGTCCTCCATTCCAAAATATGTGAATCCTTTCCCTCTGCGACAACTTGATCCAAACACCACATCCCTTGATGCCCTCAGTAGAAGCCCCATAAGAGAAAATGGCAGGGATGGAAATCTCATGAGGTCTGATCCGAATAGAGCCATCAACTACCATTTGATTAGGTTGAGGCCGCTCCTCAATCCAATTCATGACAGTCGAATAAATACGATGAATCTCAAAAGGCCTGCTTTCAAATATCAGCAAATTCCTTCCTAGCCACACCTCCCATACGAAGAAAAGGGGAAGCGACTTAAATTTACCATTAAGCTTATCCCAGTCCTTAGCAGTAGACATAAAATCAACAGCAGTCCATGTAGGATCCATAAAGAATGGACTAAACAGTCTCCATAGCCGCGTAACAACAGGACATCGGAAGAATAGATGGGCGATGCTTTCTTCTTCCATACAACATAAGGCACATCAACTAGGTCCATGATGCCCCCTCCTAATGAGATTATCCCAAGTTAGAACCTTACCTCGCCAAACCAGCCAGCCGAGGAGGGTGATCTTAGTGGGAATTTTTCGACTCCAAAAAGGATAGAAGATCCTGGAAGACTGTCCCTCTTGCACAAAGATAATGATGTTCCGATATACGTCCTTCACGATTACAGAGTTATTCTTGGTAGGACCATCCCATATGATCTGATCGCCCCCCTGTGTATGACATAAACCAACACTTCTAATAGTATTACAAAATAGTTCCCATTCAACTGCTTCTTCCCCTCCCAATTCCAATTGGATTGCGGTTTTGAGAATTGGTGCAGCAAATGACCAACAATGTATAGTCTGTGATAGGAAGAAGTAGCCTCTATGAGATAAACGGTGCAGTAGACGAGGAGAAGGGCCAGAGTGATGAGGGAGGGACAAAATACTTTTGAAACCAAGTGGTATACGCCCACCATCTTGGAATATTCAAGTCAATCGGGCAGCCACATATCCCAACACTTTTTTAAAACTTCCCCATATGGTTGATATGCTCCGAGGGAAGGAAAAATCCTAGCAGTTTAGTTGAAACAGAACGTCTCCATCAATATATTTTCATCTGATGATAGCACACCAGATGCTATCCCCCTTGATTTCTCGCCAGAATGATTTGATAAGCAGGGCTGTATTGAAGATCCGAGTATTCAAAATACCTCAACCATCCTGTTCTTTGGGCCTGCATATAAAGTCAAATTTACATAGATGATATTTCTTCCCCATGTTAGAGCCCTCCCACAGAAATTGAGCGATAATACTGTTGATCATCTCTACAATATTTTCTAGCAAATAAAAAAGATGACCCCAAAAGACCATCAACTGAGATAATACCGCCTGAATCAATATGAGTTGGTCGCCCATCGACAACCATCTGTGTGTCCGCCTGCAAATTCGAGCCCTGAATCTATCAATCATCCACATCCAGTCCCGGATCCTGTAACCACATGGTTTGATTTTGTATCCCAAATATTTGAATCCATCGATGCCCACTGACAGTGAACCCCCAAAAAGCCAGCAATAAAAAGGATCTCTTATAAGTCACCCTTATCATATATTAGAAAATATTTTCCTTTGTTAATTCCCAAACCTGTAGCAAATTCAAAACTCATTAGCATGATATGAATATAAAACCAATGATTTCTTATGAGGTAGCCAAATAGTAAAATACCATCGACAAAGAGAGAATGCAACGTGGACACAGAATCTGAAAAGGAAAAACCCTTAATGAATCCCTTTTGCTCGGCACTATGTAAAATCTTTCTAAACCCGTCCAAGATTAGAATGAAGATGAGCAGGGAAAGAGCACATCCTTGGCGCAGACCTCTACCAGCCTCAAAAAATTGAGTCGGAACACCATTAACACTAACTACAAATCTAACTGTGGTGATACAAGACATGATCCATCTGATGATCAGGATTGGCAGCCCAATCTTGAGTAAAACAAATCTAATATAAGACCAATCTAATGAATCATAAGCCTTGTGAAGATCCACTTTCATCACAAGAGCCTCCTTCTTTTCCGAATGCATGGTATGAAGCACCTCCTGCGCAATGGCTATTTCATCATGAATAGAACGACCTTGAAGAAATCCGTATTACTCCATAGAAATGTGCTTTGATAAAGTTGCTTTTATTCGGTTGGAAATGATCTTTGAGGTGAATTTGTACATTAGATTACAGAGTGCAATTGGCCTAAAATCAAAGAATGTTTGAGGATCAGCCACTTTAGGTATCAGAGCAATAAAAGTAGAATTTAGATTAGCAGGCATATATCCCCTTGAACGAATCAATTCCACAATCTCTATAAGTTCAGCTCCTAATAATTCAAAAAATAATATGAAAAATTCCACGGGCCATCCATCCAGCCCTGGACATTTATCATGGGCAAATGATTTCAAGACCATAAGGACTTCATTCCCAGTGATATTATGGTCGAGAGCTGATATAGCCTCCTCATCAAACATTCTAGTGATATGGCTCAGTATCCATTTTTTATTTTCTGAATTAATGGAATGGTCTTTTTGATAGAAGGATGAGAAGTGGCAGTAAGATTCTCTTTGTATTTCTGAGGTAGTATAAGCATAATTTTCATTAGCCCTTTTGATGTGCCATATCGCATTTCTATTCTTCCTGTCGTTTGCATACTTATGAAAAAATCGAGTATTGAGGTCGCCCTCCTTCAACCAGCATACCCTGCTTTTAAGTTTCCACGTAGTTTCTTCAATACTCAATATCTCCCTTTTCCTGTTCCCCAATTGTTTCATAATAGCAAATGTAGATTCATCCGGGGTGGTGATCAAGAAACTTTTGTATATCACCTCCATTTTCTTGGAAATGTCTTGTAATTCTGCCTTGAGTGCCTTCTTTTTGTGGAACTCCCAATTTTTGGAGGCCTTCTTGAGCCTTTGAAGTTTAAAATGAAATCGATCCCATTCCCTGAGATCCTCCACCTCCTCATCATCTTGCCATAGCCTTTTGACAAGATTAATATAATCTGCATCTTCTAACCACACAAGGTTGAATTTATATGGCCACCCCTTGATCATATCAACTGTGTTCCAAGATAGTGAGATTGGCATGTGATCCAAGATGTCCGATACCACTATAACTAATCTAGGGGCACCCCACTTATCCAACAGATTGTCTTTTACCAAAGCCCTGTCCAATATTTTTCCATTGAAATTATCACCCACCCGCTTGTTTGTCCACGTGGGGATGAGTGGACATGGCCTGATATCCACCATATGATAAGAGTTAAACATGTCACTCAAGAAATTTGAAAGAGGATCCATTCGAGCTCTGTTCCCCCATATCTCATCAGACTGGATTGTATAATTTATATCTCCCATCAAAATCAAACTCGGCAGCATAAGAATTCCCAAAGCCCGCATTCGGATCCAAAAAGATTGCCTATTGATATATGGAGCATATATATTAATAATATTGAGAGGACCTTCCACCCCCCTCAGCTGGCCTGATAGAAGAATCCCACCAAAGAGACTATAAGCTTTAAAGGTAGCCCTATCTGGATTCCAGATGGAAATCAGCCCACCTGAGTGCCTAATGGAGTCGACGGCCGCTGCACACCACCCAGTCTTAAAACTCAAAAAAACTTTAATAGCTTTCTCCCTCCTACATAGTGTTTCTTGCCCCAAAAATATGATGAACTCCTTAGAAGCTAATAGGTCTCGAAGGCAATGAGATTTGGAGGCATCGCCCAACCCCATAATATTCATGGATGGAATGAGTCATGGGGACACCTCATCAAGGTGACTTGCTCTAAGCGCCCTGGAACATTCCCAATTGCCATCACTAGCAGAAATGGGAATATCAGTAAAATTTTCTTCCCCATCCGAGAACAGAGAAATGGATTTGTATTTACCTCTGCCATGTTTATTTGTATTCTTAGATTTTTTCCTAGTTGTGATATTGGACGAGAGGGTATGGAAATCACGAGAATCCCGAGATACAGGTGGTCTGTCAAATACAGTTAAGGCAGCGAGGTCCAGATTAGGATTGCCCATTAGAGATTCAATGTCACTCCCCACCGAGTTTCTTGGGGAGTCAGGAGGGAGAATAGGATCAAATGGTTCAGTAAGGGTTGTAGGGGACAGAGGGACCCCATTTGGAGTTCTCATTGGGGGCATTGATGATTCCCCAACAGATAAATTCGTGGATTGAAAAAGAGGCGGGTCAGCAGTATGAGTACAATGTGCAGCAGATAGAATTGGAGCATCAACAGGACCCCCAATAGGAGAAGGTTCGTTTGTAGGGTCAGTGACACGGACGGATGGTTTAGTGACAGGCAGGGTAGACATTCTCTGGCCATGGACAATAGGGGGGCTGATGTTATTATTGGAAGGCTCATAATTAGATTCGGGAGCCAGGACCCTAAACATGTCATTAGGAAGCCTATTATGATTTAATATCCTTTCTACTCCCTCTTCAGGATGCATTGTTCTATCATAATTCTCTTCAGCAGACACAAATGCAACATCCTCAGAAGAAGAGGAAGTAGGATTACCTGATGCGAGGCCCCCAGAAGTGCCCGAAGCCGCAAGATTCTGTCGATTTTCACCAACTCCAGCCACTTCGCCACCCGGTCGGTCCAAACGTAGCCAAAAAGGACAGTGCTCCCTAAGGTGACTAGTTCTGTGGCAAATAAGGCATCTAAAAGGGATACCCCAGAAATCAATGCGTTGTCGATGTCGCCTGTTGCCCCATATCATATCCACGTCCCCGGGCAAACCCCCCACAAAGTCGATCTCAACCAACAACCACGCAATTCTCTTATCACTCGCACCCAGGATACTTGATCAATGTATTTAGTACTGCCTATGGAGTCACCAATCGCCCGCAGAGCCTTGAGGGTCCAAAATTTGAGCGGGAGGCCTGGCAACTTCACCCACACGACCCGACTGCGTGGCGCCTCCATAACCGGATTGAAAGCCAGATACCACGGAACCAATTGCATGAAGCTACGACCCCGCACCCATGTTCGGCTAGTGATTTTGTAGACATCTTTCTCTTCCATGAAATGAATACTAAACCAGCCATTGATAGGCACACTAACCTTAGGAGTGTAACCAATGATAGGGTTCCATAACTATTTGATCCAAACAGTTGTGTCAAAATCACTATTATCCGGGAACATCCAGCGCCCAATCACCGCCCACTTCTGCAGGCTCGCCACCCTCCCACACAAATCCTAATAGTCCATAAATACTTCCTTAATCTCCATTTTATGCTTGAAATAATTTTTCTTAAGCTTACCACACCTCCTGCGTTGATTCCTTTTTAAAAAACCCTGCGTCTTTACCTTATCACCATGAACATTCTCGATAGCTTATCTAATGATCAATTCGTCCACATCCGGCTCATTACAATGACAAAGTCCAGCAGCAAAAGAGGTAGTAATGAACTCCTCATGAGCGGCCAAATTCGAATGAAGTCCCTCGGATAAGTCCGCCATAGTAAACCTGATCGGACACTTCCGGAATAGTATACCTGAAATTGCAGGTTGCCGCCACTGTGAAATGAACAAAGAAAATTATGAGGAAAGGACAAAACAAGTTCGGGTGTGGCACATATCCAAATTTAGATATGACCCGTCACCATACCCCTCCACGTATCCGCCACATGAACAGATCCTTCACCTATATGACGAGAAATTGTCCATGCATACATCACTTCGAGAACTAAGTCAATTCCACATAGGGAAAACAACAAGACATTCCAAAAGCCATGCTTTAGATTAAACGGATCCCCAAAAGTCACTCCTGACAGGGAATGAAGTCAGACGCATATCATACAGAAGAAGCGTTCCAGCTAGCCGCCACCACGGGAGACCCAATGCGCAATGAGAAAAGGGGACCATAAACAATAAAGGAAAAGTAATCCCAAAGAGGAAAGACCCATCCAAAGTACATTCTCAAGTACTTGAAACAATCCCACCTAATCGATCTTCCTTAATTAGCAACCACCACTGTCCAACAACAGTATAAATTCACAGAGAGAGAAGCCTCGAGAAGCTGAGGATATAATTGCATTGATCCAAGTGGATCGATGTAGTCACCCGAAGCACTGCACTACATGTACAACCAGATTCAAACCATAAAATTGGACGTCACCCAATGCATATAATCATACCACCAACCCAAATCCCAATCGATCAACCGTCAGATATCAAACATCAAAAGATGCACAGAGAAAAACCTCGAGAGAGAGAAACCACACATCAATGATGTCAGATCCCGGGAAAGCATTCAAATTAACCGTAAAAAGATCACAGATAGTTCTCGACTAGAAAGAGTACATCGGAAAAACCAGGCCGCTTTAGATGTGGCAACAGCAGCAGCAAAAACATCCGGGAAATGCCCACCATCTCTTACATAGGCGAATACCAAAGCTCTTGTATGGACGCGAAATGATGAAAGAGTCTACCCATTTACACCATAAAGCATACCATCGACCCGACTGATCCGATTCGTTTGCACTTGATTCCGATGATGATTCCTGTGACGAATTAGCTTGTTGTAGACAACAACCCACCTGGCTAATCATCAGTCTTATGTTCTACGTAGATGGCAGCTAAGATAAAGATGGCAAAAATGATTAATACTAAGGTCATACAAACCTCAATGCCCTCCATTAGATTCATAGAAAATAACTTGGGTATTAATGCTGACTGAAAGTAAATCAATCAAGACCATCCTGCATCAGCACACTAGATGCATCCAAGACCTTACCACTCTACTGTATGAGAAGAACAATGATTTTTCATTTCCATCAAACAAGTTACCTCAGACTGTGGGATATTTTAATATTACCACTCAGAATCCAGCGCATCAGATTTGGAAATTGATGCATCTTCTTCTTATCCTCCCCAACATAATCAATATGTTTTGGTTACCGAGGCCCAAGAGGATACAGAGACTACAGAATATCCCACTTCAAAAGATGCACACACAACTGGTGACAATTTTTCCTTTCCCAGATTGTAAATGTTCCACCCGCATCATACAAAAGCCTGGTTCAAAGCCAATTTATATCTAAATTTGGCTTATCTTCCATGGTGAAGTTTATCTTCATTTAAGCAGCAGAGAGAAGTGTAATTCCATTTCATTTTTGATCTGCACTTGTTACTATTTTGTTTTCTGCCAGTACCTGTAATTTCAATTTTGCTATGCACATTTTCTGCTCTCCATTCTGGAATGTCGACTTTACAATCAACTTCTGCAAGTGAAGTTAGCATTTAGAGTGAGGCTGGAAGTTGCAGGCTGTTGAAGCACCGCAGGTCTATTTCATTCTGCACGTCTCAATAATTACTCTATTAAACTTCAATAACTTCGCCTAACGGATGTATCACGCTAATATGTGAAATTCTTTTGCTGTGTGTTTCGAGATCACAATGCTACTGCACTTTCGTTTTCAGGGTTCGTGATTAAAAAACAAATTTCAATTATCGATCTCAAAAGTCACTGGGAAGCATCTATATAGAATATGAATACTCATGAATCCGCTATAATATTTTCTCAGCGTCAAGCCTCAATAAATTTTGTAAGATTCTATAAGTAACGTATTTAATTGAATTTATTAAGTGACTTTAGTCTAAAGATACTATAAATAATGATTAAAAATCAGATCGATTATAGTTATCCAGATTTTTAATTTAATTATCTAACATGCCTTGCTCTAAATATTTATTTATTGGGCGAAAAATGTGTACAAGCAGTTGTTATTTTGCGGGAAGAAAAAACGCTGGTATGTATAATGCACCAGTTCAATTGTACTAGCAGTTACTAAGTTACAATTAGCTCTTGAATCGACAATTTTGCTGAGGAGGGTAACAGTATGGAGAGCAGAGAACCCTTAAACTGGTCCAGTCCCAGAATCCATAACTGGGACTGTGGTTACAGCTACTGAAAGAGCAAGCTCTGTCGTTCAGAAATTACAATTTCAAGGTGACTGTGTGGTCTTTTATGGTTTTATGGAGCTCTGGCATATAGAAATAATTTTTAGAGTGGAGCTTTAGCATCGTGGGAGGTTCAGCTACATATCCAGAAAAAAAACCAGTTCAAGCCTGGATTCCTTACAAGTGTACATAGAGCGTGAGCTGGTACTACTAAGCGCCCTTTGAAGACCAAGATAAGCGACGGCCATGGAGCTAATGGTGGTATTTGCTGTACCAATATACCGTCCCACAGAGGTGAAGCCGAGGAGTTAGTTGTGGTGGGCAAGGGAGGATTGGCTACGTCGTCAGCATTTCCCTCCAACATTTGAACAACCCCGCCCAATGAAGGCCTATCTATTTGGTTGTATGATTTTTTTTTTTTAAATCTTTTGTTTTGCAGACGTCGCGGTGAAGGAGAGACGAGGCCGAACCCTGTGGGTAACAGTTCGGCTTTTCCGGTTGGATATCTCTGCCGGCAACACACCGGTTTTTTTTTCAAATCTTGTTTCAGGTGATCGGTTCTGACAATGACGGCGGATGGAGACACTACATTAATCCTTGATGTACGTGGGATGCGATAAGCAATTGAAGGATCTTTAAGGTTTTTAAGACTTTTTTTTCTTTTTTCAACCTCAAGATATTCTGGACGTTGTTAGGTGTATTTCTTTAGATGGCCTTTATCATAATCCTTTCTAGGATCGGGCGGTAGGTTATTATTTATTCGGATGGTACATATGATTATTGGAGCCGGGATATAGTGTCTTGTCTATTAGTGACCTGGAGGGGGGTTGTGTTTTTGGGATCTCTAGTTGGCAGTGCGGAGTGCGTTGGCCTTTAGGGTTTTGGGTGACGGATAAGGGGTTGGCGGGGAGTGAGGAAGTATATGATAGGTTTTTCAGGGGATGTCAGACCTTAATAATTATATTAGCGTATGTGACGCAGCGTTTTCAGACGTGTCCTTCTTGCATGACGTGAAGGTGGTGGAAGATGTTTTCACCTCACGCACAAGTGGGGTTGGCGACCATCTCGTCCATGTTTCATCACTCCACTCTCGGCACAGTGTGGCTTTTCGCCTTAGTGATGGTTGGGCCGTCTAAGACAAATCTGGTGAACAATTCTACCAGACAAAAACCGAGGGTTTTGAAACCGTTCAAGCCATTAGAGGACTGTAGACTTTTTAGCTTCAATAGTCATATTCTCTGGGATCGTGTCGAAGGTTTGTCTAAGAGGGCGGTTGTGGGGCGGTGGAAGTTTGAGAAACATAGCAACATCAACATGCTGGATTGGTTACTAAAAGCCTGGGAGAAGTTATTAGGCTACACCCCTATGGTCAGCAACTTGGAGGAGGGATGGTTCTGCTTCCATTTGCAGAGGGGTGAAGACTCCAGGGTGGTTCTGAGCTGAACATGGGTTTATGGGTGGTGTTTTCTAGCACTCCACCGGTGGGAGGTGGGTTTTCACCCAAGGAAAAATGCCTCGGTTAATCATATCTGTTGGGTGAAACTATACGGTCTTCTGCTACATTTTTGGAACTTTAAGGTTTTGAAAGCCGTTGGAGAGAGCTTTGGGAAATGCCGTTCTGTCGATCCCAAATGTCATGATGTTTTTGATAAAAGAACTATGTGGGTTCTGGTTGAGGTGCCTTTTGCTGGGGGTCTGCCGGCACATATAGATTTGATGTGGGATGGAGTGGTTCATAGGCAGGTTATCGAATTTTGGCAAGTCCCTTTCAGGTGCCATCTCTGCCATGAGACGGGGCATTTGAGGCAACAATGCAGATGATGGCAGGAAGGTAATAAGCTGCGCTCGGCGGAACAGATGACTCCTAGTAGGGCTGGGAAACACACTACACCCTGTCAGTACAGAGACGAATCGGCTAAACTTCCGAGTAAGCAAAGTATTTCCGTCCCTATAACATCAGATGTATTTGATTATGATTTGATGAATGATTTAGGCTTGAATAGGTCCCAGAAATCCTCTTCTTACTTGAATATTTCACCACTTGGGGAGGAAGAGACCCCCTTTCATTATGAGGATTCCCTGGTGAGGCCACGACCTGCTATTACTATCCCTTTTGTTGGCCAGGGGGAGAGGGTTATGTTTACAAAAGAGGTGTCTTCTGACCGGGTGGCCATTACAGACAATGACATCGAGCTTATTGGTACCACTTCACCAATTCAATGTATATCTCCGGATGTCGTGTCTTCACCACGGAACTCTATGGGGAGTGAGATTGAGTTACTGATGTTAAATCTGGAGGCTGCTTTGGAGCCCCTGTCTGTGGATGCAGGTCACTTTTCCCCTCCCTTATGAATCAACCCTTCCTCAAGGTTGAACGTTACTGTTCGACGGGGAAAGAACAGACGGATACCAAAAAACTGGTTTCTATGACTAGTCTTGTTGATGAATTTCCGGATGCCCAATTCCAGGATGTCCCTGTTTCTCTCACTATTGGTCGGGTCCTTGGAGCGCTGACCCCTTCCATGAATGTTCCCCCATGAAGATTGTGTCTCTTAATTTATGGGGTTTGCGGGATCGGAGAAAGTTTTGTCTTTAAATTTTTTTATATTTGAATCAAAGCCTTCATTAGTTTTGATACAAGAGATGATGATGTCTGTTGATCGATCTATCACTTTTTTTCGCTCTATGCTACTAGATTGGCACATCACGGCGAATAGTGCTTTCGGGTTGTCGAGAGGTTTAGCTGCTATGTGGGACCCGAGGGAGTTTTCCTTAAAAGCCTATGGCTTTTTTAGGGGCATCCTACTTTCTGGTTTTTGCAGGGGCTTTGGCCAGATATTTCATGTATTGAATATTTATGCTCCTTACAGTGGAAAAAATCCATTTTGGCATAAGATGGAACATTGTGGTTATCTTGCTTTGTGGTATTCTATCCTAGCTGGGGACTTTAACTACATTTGGAAGGCTGATGAAATATGGGGGTGGGGGGTGGAGGCGAAGATATGATCCTGATGATGAAGGGGTCCGTGAGATCTTGTATAAGGCAGATTTGATTGACTGTCCGATGGAGATCAACTGTCCCACATGGTTCAACGATAGAAAAGGTAATGAGTTTATTGGGAAGCGTATTGATCGTTTTCTGATTTGTTCTGGTCTACGAGTGAAGATGGGCGGGGTGAAAGCATTTTTTGAGGATCTGACGATCTTTGATCACAAACCGATTTCCCTTTTATGGGAGTTTGAGGCTAAAAAAGGTGGATACCCATTCAAATTCAATCGAATTTGGCTGGAGGATGAGGGTTTCAACCTTCTGGGTAAGGAGCATATTGCTACACACAAGAGGGAGGCATATACTCCTACTATGACTCATATTTCCGATATGTTAAAGGATTTGAAGAAGTTGGTCCGAAATTGGGAAAGGAACAAGATACAGGAGACTAGGAAAAGAATTAAAATAATACAAGTTGAGAGATCCAAGATACTGGGGGAGGTGGCAGAAGGGAGGCAGGCGGAGGATTTCTGGGAAACACTCAAAGCATTAGAAGATGAATATAGAAAATATCTCATCAGAGAGGAAATGACGTGGGGGCTTAAAATCCATGCCACATGGCTAGATGTGGGCGACAAGAATTCAAAGTTTTTCCACCGATTTGCATCGGGGAGAAGGAGTACCAATACCATTTTGGAAATTGAGGAGGGGGAGGTTACTGTGTGTACAAATGAAGGTATTAAACGGGAGGCTGTGAGTTTCTTTGATAAATTATACAAGGCAAGGGAGGAATAGGTAACAGATGCTCAGCTGGAAATGCTCCAGCAATACCCTATCATGTTTGATTTTGAAGCCTTGTGAAAGTTTAAGGGGAGGGTTACTCTGGAGGAGGTTAAGGCTATGCTGAAATCTTTTGAAGCTGATAAAAGTCCAGGGCCAGATGGGTGGACCCCAGATTTTTTTCTACATTTTATTGAAGATTTCATTATGGACCTCACTGATATGGTGGAGTCTAGGGTGAGTGGTAAGATTATTGGAGCAATAAACTCTACATTTATTTCTTTAATTCCAAATAAAAATGGGTCAAAGTCTTTCAACGACTACAGGTCGATATCATTGTGTAACACCTTATACAAAAATATCTCTAAAGTCATCGCGGAAAGGATGAAAGGAGTTCTCTCTCTTCACATTACACCAGAACAATCTAGTTTTCTGAAAAATTGCAGCATTCATAATGCGGTGGCAGCTACACAAGAGATCATCCACACGATTCAGTGTAAAAAAATGAAAGCGACGGTTTTAAAGATTGACTTAAATAGAGCATATGATTGCACTGATTGGGGATTTATGAGACTGGTTTTATATAAAACTGGGCTGGATAGTGAAGCATTTGATTGGGTGATGGGATGCATCACACATACGTCAATGGAAATTATTATAAATGGTTCAGGCACCAATTTTTTCCATCCGAGCAGGGGGCTATGTCAGGGATGCGCCCTATCGCCTTTGCTGTTTATTTTGATGATGGATTCTATGAGTTTAAAGATCAGGAAGGCGGTTGTAGAGGGTCTTTTTCGTGGGGTTGATATTGGTCATGACATGAGGGCTACTCACAACGTTTTTGTCAATGATATTCTCATTTTCGGTATGCTACAAAGGAATTGTTGGGATTTTTTTCAGAGAATTTTTCAATGTTTCTGTGCAGCTAAAGGTATGTTAATGAGTGATGGTAAATCCTGTTTATACATTTCTAGGGGGGAGGAAGTGGAATATAGGGATATATTAGTTCTTTTTAATTGTATTAGGGTTCCTTTGAAGGCCGAGATGACATATTTGGGTTTCAGGATGAAAGCTTTAAATTTAACTGTGGAAGATTGGGATTGGCTCATTGGTAAATACAGGAAAAGATTCGAAGTGTGGTGATCGAAATGGTTATCCAAGGGAGGTAGGATGATCCTTTCCCAGGCTATTTTTCAGCAACTCACGGTTTTCTGGGCCCATCTATAAATTATTCCTAAACGTACTTTGAAGGATATACAAAAGATCATGGAAAATTTTATCTGGGGAGTGGGCAGAAAGAATCGGTGTATCCATCTAGCTGGATGGGAAACCATTGCTATCCCTAAGGAAATGGGGGGTTGGGGAATTCTTGATTTGGACATTTTTGGGAAATCTTTAATCATGAAATCGATGTGGAGATGTTTTCACCAACCTGGAATCTAGCAAGAGATCATCAAGCATAAATACATTGGACAGATGGGTTTGGAGGAGTTTGTGATAGCGGGATGGATCGAGAGCAGTAATAGATCAATCATTTGGAGGGGCTTTGGGAAAACCTGGCTATTGGTCAATGAAAACCTGAGGTGGGTTTTTGGCAATGGATTAAAAATTTTTATTGGATGCAGACAGATGGAGGTGAAGGGGACTAATCTTTTCATATCCAAGGAGTTGGTTTGCGCTTTAAATCAACGAGGTATTTTTTATTTAAACTAGGTTATTGATGGCTGGGATCTCGGGGTTCCAAAATGGAAGTCTTCCACAAACCTGGGGCTGAACGTGAGGTGGAAAAAAGAATGGAATGGATATATAAAAAACTTGAAGCATATGGGACTGTGCAGATCCATAACAGACGACAAAATTATGTGGGGTGATTCTCGAGCAGAGGGGGGTTTGAGAGTTAAAGATATATATTCGGCGCTGATGCATAAAATGCTAAATTTAGAACACGAATTTTGGTTCAAGGAATTATGGAAAATCAAAGTACAAGTAAAAATGACAATCTTCCTTTGGTTAGTTTGGAAAAATAAGAACTTAACATGGAACAACCTTCAGCGGAAAGGTTGGCAGGGCCCTGGAATATGCATTTTATGTGGTGAGGCGGATGAAGACAATATTCATCTACTCTATTTGTGTTATTATGCTAAAAAAACTCTAAATATGTTGTGTATATATATGCACATAAATCCTCTAGGATATATGACAACTGTGGACTACATTAGATGGTGGTTTTTAAGAGGGAGGAACTACAGGATTACTCCTACTCTTTTTCATTGGTATATTTGGATTAATAGAAACAGGAAATTATTCAAGGGGATCCAATGTTATCCTGAAAAGACGATTTTCCAGATTCTAAGTTATTGGGAGAGAGCCAAAAAATATCAAAAAGCACCTATGGATTTTTCTATAAAATTAAGACCCCGGGAGTTCTATTATCCAGCCGGATATTTCGATGGGGCAGCACAAAGGTCTTCTTGTGGTTGTGGGGCCTGGCTTTTGCTTTCGCCCACATGTCAGTACAAGATACACTGGAACGGAGGAGAAGGTACGAACATGAGGGCAGAAGTTATTTCTTTATTGGGGCTTTTATGGCTTGCAAACCATTTATATGTGGAACAATTATGGGTTTACAGGGATTCCAAAACTCTTATTGATCATACGAATTCGAAGTCCTCCCTAAATCCTGGTATGTTATCACATTGGCTTGAGAGAATTTATACCCTAAAAAGCACTTTCACTTTTATCTCTTTTTGTCATGTATATAGGGAGAAAAATAATGAAGCTGATAGGTTATCGAAAAGAGGCTTGGAGGGCACTTTTGGAGCAATGAAATATGAATTTTCAAGCAAAAATGGTTTGGAAGCGGTGGGAAAGGTTAATTTTTTGTAATATTTGGAGTGTTGTTTTGCTGTACTGGACAGATACATATGTGAATAATACTATTACTAATATTATCCTTTTCATTATTATGAACTGGAGAAGGTTTAGACCCTGTCATGGCGGGGATGATAATGTTTAGACTTTCTGGTTTTTGTAACCTTGGGATAAGCGTTGAAAATGATGTTTTTAGCCTAGTTTAAAATGGGCATTATGTGTTTTTGAAAGTTGATGGAGAAAACAGGAAGTAAAATCTCAAAATTTTATACAGATAAATGTAAAAGCTTTCTTTACGAACTTGAAAAAGCTATAATTAGCTCTTGGCCTCTTTATTTATCATTATATTGTTATTTATAGCGAAGTATGCACAAGTCAGATTTATTGTGTATTTGAATAGATCTTCACTGAGGTTCATATGTATACAACTTGATAGGTAATTTATCACCTGGTTGAAAATCTTCTTCGTCTATGTATGAAATATAACAATCCGCCCTATCAGTATGTATGAAATATCGCCCTGTACGATGGTTCAGTGTTTAAGGTGTTGTTAACTAGAGTTATGCGTTGTGCTTAGCTCTTGTTTATATTTTATTTTCCTTTTAATATAATGGGATTCATCCACCTTACACGAGTAAGGATCCCCGGAAAGTATGCTATGGTTTGTATTGATATAGTTAATTGTTTTCGATGGTTCTGATATTGTTGTTGTTGGTAGTAGTACCGAGCTCGCACAATTCATGCATACTGTTATGGCAACTACCCCGCCCATCACTGCAAGCGGCCCTCAATTGAGCCTTTTGACATTTCTGGCGGGGTCTGCAGCTCTCACGACTAATCATTTTCATTTATATACCAAGAAGTTTTAATCCAGCGGACAGCCACGACAAAAAAAAATCCTTCAGAAATCGAAGGCACAATTCTATCTCTGCACAGGTAAATGGGATATTCATTTGGTGCATTTGGTCAAGGTTTACATGCCCATTTGGTCTACCTCTGCACACGTAAATGGGATATGCAGCTGGTGAAGGTTTACATGCCCTTTTGGTTGAGGTAATGGGTATTATTTTCTTGGGTTGTTTTTTACGGCTCCATCTTGTTTTCTGTTTATCACCATTCAAACCAAGTCATTTTACGACTTCAGTTAAATTATACTTGGTGTTCTTTCGCTTTTTTACAAGGTTCCATTATTATCCTAGTACACAGAATTGTAACATTTTTCCTTTGTTGTCTTACCATTTCACATGTTAGGGTTTCTACCTAATAACCTTATTTATTGTTGGAGTTTGTAGCATGTTTGTCTGATTTTCAGTTTATTGGAGTTGAATTCTTAGATGGTCTCTTAGTTTTGCAGCACGAGATAAGTGTTTTAGTTTTGACTTTGGTCAAAGAGGCTAAGAAATACTAGATTTCCAAAACCCAAAAAACGTGTGTAGAGAAAATACCTAGAGATGAAATAATTAATTAGCCAATAATTAAATATTTCATACTTGTCTAACTTAAGAAAAATGGTTAATTAATAGGAATTAATTCAGCAAGGTGAGATTTCTCTAGAAAATCACACACATCAAATCAGAAATAATCTCAGGCATCGATAACGATTTAATCATGGTCATTGAAGTCTTAACTAGAGATTATAAGAGGAGGTTGATGGAGTTGAGAAGAAACAAACAAAAGAGGCATCAGTGGTGCGAGTTCCTTGGAAGATCAAGCTATCCTACTGCAAAGATGAGTAGGGAGAGGAGCTCTATCCAGAAGGGTAGTAGGTGTCAAACTCGGGAATGTAGAGACAATGAGGGGCACAAATATCGAATATGGAGGAAACTTTCTAGTTTGAAAGAGTCAACTATAGGAGGGTCGAGTTTCCTAAGGTAGGATATGTAGGGACTGAGCAAGAAACTTGAGAGGAAGAGTTCGATTTAGCTCGAATTAGGGTCAATTCAATTTCTGGATGCTAGGATATTTTTTGGAGGGGCTAGCGAGCCATTCTCAAAGTTTTAGTTGGGTTAGATGTCTTGATCAAGGCAACTTCTAAGAAATGCATGTGAGGGACTATGTAATGACCAACAGTCGCATACGCAGCAGCAATATTTAAAATACATTGTAGATAAAGACATCCATTGTAGAACAGTAACTTTAAATTGTATATTGCATAAAAGAATTATTGTAGAATTATTACAAATGAAAATGAGGGTCTACTTATATACCCTACGCAAGTTCCCTTTCATGAATGGTCATGTCTCTAAGATATGCATATTCATTACTAACTAACTTAACGCTTATTTAATTACTTATTATTTATTTTTATATTTATATTTATATTTATTATTATTTCTATATGAATTATATTCATAACATATCCTTCCCCTTCAAAAAGCTTTGTCCTCAAAGCTTAATGATGAAAGACTTGATCTCCTTTTTTGTTTCAAACACATTTTCCTCTCAACATTGTCATCTTTGTTGATACAAGTTGATATGATCCTCTAAGTGACAAACATAATTATTTGCAGAGAAATTTTTGATCTCAAATCAAAGGCTTTTGTGAGATGAGTAATTATGTTCAAACATTTTTGGATTACTCACATGAGACATTTTGATTGTCAACATTTTGATCCCGTAAGTGTGCCTCATTCTCATGATATAGATGAACCACACTGTTTGGATAAAATATGTCAACAATAATTTTTTTTGATGTGAGTAATCTAGAAATTATTAAACATAATTTTTTTATCCTTGAATTATGGCACTATCATATTGTTTCTTTCATGGTTTTCATTGTTCAATAAAGGATGTTTAGTTTAACATTTGAAATTTTAATTGTTTGAAATTTTGTATATTTTTATATACGTAGGGTCCCATTTTTTCTACCCCTATTGAACCTTGAAATTTACAAGAGAGGTCCCTACACATACAAGGTATGTATCCCCACATACTAGAAACTTGGTATGACATAAAATTACTTAAGAAGGCTCTCTAAATGTAACATAAGATCATAAAAAAAAACTCTGCGACACATTATTTCACATGCAACAAGGGAATCCATCACAACACCTAGGAATCTGACATTGAGGTTCCTACATACTAGGATATTTGGGACCTATATGGATGTGCCCCATTCGATAGGGATAGGTTTAAGGAAACTCTGAACATCCCGTGTGTCATTAGGGAATCCATTTCCAAAATAGGTGATGTGTATTATGAAACTATATAGAAAACTAATCTTCTAACTGAAATGAAATATGAATACCACTATTATTTGGAGCTTTCATACCACTATTATGAACCAAAAATTAAAGATAGGGTTTTTCTCTTCTTTTTAAAATCTAAAAACTAGTAGGTACTAACAGTAGAACACAACAATCCCATAGGGCTTTGGATTGATGATGAATGGGTGCGATGTTAAGGAAATCCTTGCGATAATTTCAAGGTTCAAATCGCATATGGGTCTTACCTACAAAAATAAAAAGGAAAAAAAAGTAGCAAACGACATAAAAAACAATAATAATCATAAAACCATAACCAATAGATTCAACTCTAAGAATGGAAATTCTAGTGAATTTTCAACAATAGATTTGATCGAGGATTCTATAGCACCAACAATAGAATAAAATACAACATTCATTGCTATTAACAACACCTAAATGCTCAAAATCATCAAAAACATATAGTTTGCAACTTTTCTGACGAAAGCACACACACCAACTTCGAACAAATCTAATGCTATGTGGATATTGCTATTTGCACAAATATAATTTTTGATACAACATCTAATGGAACACTTTAAAAAATGATTTTCCTTTAATGCATAAGGGTCTTTTTAAAGCCAATTTACATACTAGAGGAATTCAAGAAAATGTAAGTTACAAGTCTCGACGACTTGCACTTATGAGTGGAAGTTGTTGTAGGTAGAGTGACACAAAATATCAAGAGAGAGGGATATAAATGTGTGTGTAAATAATAAAAACCACTAATGTAAGCATGCATAGTGGTATCGTTTAACATGAACATGCCTTATTAACTCTTTATGCTAACATAGAAAGAAGGGTACTCTCTTTATGCCCACAATATTATCATTTATGTTTTAGTTTGAGTTATTTTTCAAGTATCATTTAGGTGGCGGGCCATGTGTTAAGCCTAAAGTATAGTTTATAAGTCTTATACTATTCCATTTGATAGAAGGCATGTTGAAACTTTTCTTAATCTCCAAAACAAAATTATTATTATATATTCTTATAAATTATTATTCCAAAGTAGTTTTGACTCCTAACTATCTTCCAAACTCTATAAAAGGAAAATAAATGCAGAGACAATGAATGTGTGGACAAGTATACCGTAACTCTCTCAAAATATGTGTAATTCTAGTTTTTTTGGGTAAATTCACATATGCAACTAAAGTATAAAAAAGTATCTATTTCAATAGGGCTCTAGGGTTGAATATTATTCTACCCAAAATCAATTTGTATTATCATTAAAAAAAATTATTTGGATGGCCCTTGGTTGCATTGGACACAACTCATCAGTTCTTGTAGTGAAGAAATGCCATTTTTGTATCAAACTGGCCTTTTTCCGCTTTGTACCATCATTTGAACCAATTTAGCACCAAAACTGTTGGAATGGCCCATTCTGGTCCCGTTCTAATAAAGTTGGTTCAATATGTCGATTGCTTGAAATACTAGTTAAAGGTGTTACACTATAAAAATTTTCCTGAAGAATGCGATAAGAGTGTTTATTTTAACATAGAGAATGCATATTTTGAAGTACCACAAGAACATCTGGGCTTTCTTGATGAGCCCCATCATGTGCCAAAACAGGCTGGTAACAAGCAGTGTTACATGTGTACGTGTTCCCAAGGATATGAAATTCCCTCCCAAGATGTAGATATTCCACTAGGAACATCCCTAGAAGTTTTCTTTTAGGTAAAATAAATACAAAAACATCAGGTAACACCCCCTTTAAAAAGGAGAATGTTAAATCCACTAAATAAGCACTCACATGTATTGTTCATGAAAAATTTTCCATAAAAAAAATTAAAAGGAAAAATTAAATTTAAATTATTATATAAACCTATCATATTCTAATTTATTGCCCACGGTGCATAATAAAGGTAGTGATAGGGTGTAATTTTAAGTAACTATGTGGTATTAAGGCCATCGATTCAAAACTTCATGGGAAATAAATCTAGTCATGTTAAGGGTTGTTGTGGCTGAGGCTAGGTGTGATCCCTAAGTTATTTTGATGGCTTAGATGCCCTTGGGTCAAGGTTAATCAAGAAAAATGTTAAGACTGCAGCCATTTAAGGACTTGCACAACATAGCAAACAAAAAAAAAAATAGTCCACTTTACCTTCATTTATTTATTCTAATTTCTTTCACCATCTATTTCTCTTATGCTTGCAATTCTATTTTCCCACTACTTGTTTCTTCTTTGCCAACATTTTTTTCCCTTGTCTCTGGTGGTTGTGTGATAAGGGTTATTTGTATGTGGTTGTGTTGTTGTGTGAAACAACAAGCCACATGTGATTGTTTTTCTATGAGAGACTTATGGTTTATCTCAACCCTTCTAAGAGGGCAGGTATCAAAATTTTCTATTTTAGTTTCATGAAACAAACATGTGCCACATATCTTCCATGTTTTGATGTGGAATGTGCCTCTCAAAAAAAAAAATTGAAAATCCAAAATGCATTAAAATTTAAATCTAAGAAATAGCATGCAATATTCAATATTCCATATGTATGTTGTTTCCGAATGGAAAATATAGTATGTTAAATGGTCCTTTTGATGCCTTGTTCGATGCATAAAATATCACTACTCTCATTCTCTCATTTCTCTCTTCAATTTTACCCTAATCTTGAAAATAGTAGCGAGAAATGTCCTTATTTAACTTGTTCCTTAGCCAAAGATAATATAAGTAATTTTTCCTTAGCATGCACGAGTTCCTAAAAGTTAGGCTGAGTTCCTAAAAAGTAGGGAAAATTCCTATAAGTTAGGACAATTCATGAAGAAATTCAATTAAGAAGAAAAAATGGAAGGCTCATTTTGTTTTCCTCTACTGAAAGTTATTTTTGGAAAAGGACAAGCGAGTGACCTTAAGTTTCTATTTGAGGTAGGATGTGCTAGATGAGTTAGCTAGACTCAGTTAATAAATCAATCACGAGTTCTAATTTCCAAAAATATCACTTTCCAGAAGTAGCCCATTTGAATTTCTTAGGAGGAGATCGAAAGGCACAATTGCATTCATTTTTTTGTGAGAACGAATTTGCAAGACAAGGAAATAGAGAGCATAGGTTTGTGTGTGTGAGCTTGTGAGAGGAAGAGTGTGAAAGAGAAGCTCGTGCCTAGATTGGTAGAGGCTATTTTCCCTTTGGAATTTCGCTAGGAATTAGGAGGTAATTCCTATTTAATGGGAGCGACCTATGCACACATATAGAAGTGGAATGTGCTAGGAAATATGGCTCCAGAAGTGCGAAAATAAGAAGGGAAGAAAATAAAGGGTATTGCAGGTGTTTGAACCTTAGGACAAGTAGAGAAAACCAGATTGGTTTCCAGTGAAACAAACTTGTATTGTAAGATATCCATTGCTCATTTTTATATCAATACAATTATCAAACAAGCTGAGGGTTTTCCTAGTAAGGATCCCTATAAACATTGTGTTTTTGATATTGTGTTATTTTGTTTATTTTTTTTCCTATTCTGCTGCAAATTGGTAGAAATAATAGGTGCCTTGGTGTTACAAATTAGTTATTGATTTTTTCATTCAAGTAGTAGAAAAATTTCAAGGAAATAAAACACCCATGTCATAGTTGTCAATTTCCTTACGATGGATTTTTCCTAGTCCACAAACATTGGTTGGAGCCAATGTTATTAGAACCCAACTAGTCATTGAACTGGTCAATCCAAAAAATGTGAAACAGACCATAATCAGATAAATACAAGACCAAAATACCCGTTGAAGAAAAATACATAAAACATTCAAATAAAATCAAATAAATAAACATACATATAATCATAATCCTCATCCTTCTCAGGTATTAGTTTTTTTTTTCATTTATTTATTTTTAATTTAAAATTTTGGGCCATCATAGAGAACGAAATGGTTTTGTACCAAATTGACATTTTCCAGTTAGCGGCTACTAGTTGGACCAGTTTTGAATACAAATGGTCAGACCAACCAATTTGATAAAATTGGTGGGGGCCAACTATGAAATAGATTGGGCACAAGTAAGAGATGCTCCAAGCTCAATTAATGACAAGAAACAAAACACACATTCGAATAGGAAATTAGTTGGTATACATATTGTAATTCCAATAATCATGTTTAGAACAAACATGCAAAAGTTGAATGAGTCCCTTTAGAGTAGATGTTTAATTACAACATGTTTTTTCTTAAAATTCTCTCAAACATTAAATTAATGAGCTCATATGAACATTCAAGAATCATACCAAAAAATAAACCCTGTATAGTACGACATATTCCTAAATAATTTTCTAAAATTCATTGATAATTCAGCACAAACATTGTTAGAATGATGTCATGAATTATAATTCAACAAATTATATATAGTTCTATAGGAGGGGTTTCCTCGTAATACAAGTAACTTGTATATTAGATAAATCTCTTATACTTACAATTGTATCAATATAGGTTATGTTTTTTTTTATGTAAGGTGTTCCCTCACTTGAGCACTACCTTCAAAACTGTATGTAACTTGTGATGAATGAACACATATGCTACTAGATTATGTTATCAATTATAATTTTAACAAACAAAAACCTTCTAATAGAGGGGGTTCCTTGTAATAGAGTAACTTTTATTTTAGGGAAACCACATATCATGTAATTGTATAAATAAAGTTTATTTTTATTTACAAAAGGTGTTTTTCTCACTTGAAAAATGCATTCAAAATTGTATGTATGTTAAGGAACATTATATTTGTTGTTGCTATATGTTGAAATATATTTTAGTTTTAATTTTGAGATGGAATTTTATCATTCATATTGATTTTTCTGCATCATACCAAATCCACTAAAGTGTTTTGAGCCTAAAAATTATGAATTCACTCACTTGAATATTTAGGCATATGGATTCAAAATATATTTTCAATAAGAAACTGTGGCACCATAAATAAGGGGGGGAACAACTATTAGGAAATGTTTGATGGTAAAGAAAACGCGGATACAATTGTAATATTTCCACGGGAAAATAAAGCTTGTATGCTCGATCACATTCAAGGTACTCCTAGGTCCTGTCAGCCTACCAGACTATCCACCATTCCCCAAACATAAAACCATCATGTGATAATTTTATACCTTCCAAATAGATTTGGCTTTCGATATTTCAGTTGCTATTGCATGATTAGGAAAGATGTATATTCTCTTCTCCTTGAAGCTAATGCAGATGTGCTAGTGCTCCTTGAATATGTTAGGTTTTGGTGTCTGACCCCTGCTCTTTTACTCATTTATGTGTTGATTCCTGATGTACATGTATATTGATGAAAAAACAAAGACAACCTATATATGGTGGTAGAAAGTGTGTTAGAAAAGGAAATGTTAAAATGAACTAGAATGAGATAATTTTTTCTTAATATCCAACGAATGACCAAAAATTAGGTCAATGGACTAACAAAATTTTTGAAAAAAAAATTCAAAGGTTGTAGAAGCAAAAGAAATCAAACAATTATTGAGATGATCACATGTATCAGGCTTTTTTTATGGAAAGAATCTACTGAATGGCTTTTTTCTAGAAATAATTAATATAACTGATTTTTAATCAACACACACCCACTAATAAAGTAAATTATACAACACCTAAGGAATCTTGGAAAAATAAGAAAATTACATATAATATTTAAGAGCATTTCATTATAAAGGCCATTCACATGTTCCTTGGGGACATATTTTCACATTAGATGATAACAATGAATTTTGATATCGCAAGAAAAGGAATGTACTAAAAATTAAGGGATAGACTTCTAATATAGCAAGAAAAACTATTGTGATAAAAAAATGTCATATTTGATTAAATATCAATAAGTAGAAATGAAGCAAGAAATAATTTATAAGCTTTCAATAGAAGATAAAATTGAAAACTTATATTCCCCAGGAGACGTGAGAGTACCACGTTAGTACATAGCAATAGTGAAAGATCCTAATGTATAGTCAATACCTAATCCAAGTGAGGGAATACGATCTACAAGGATACAACAAACAAGTTATGAAGAGGTAAATGTAGAACTTATATAAAAATGATATTATCATAAAATGTTACCCCTCTAAATTTGAATAAGCCAAAAAAATAAAGTTTGGAAATGCACAATTAAATAGGAATATGCAAGCATCGCAAAGAAAACAAAAACATCAGAGCTTGTCAGACTTCCGAAAGGAAATAACACTTTTTTATGTAAGTGTATTAATTGAACTAGATTCAAAGCCAATGGTTTTGTTGATAATCATAAACCCCAAATTATTTGGAAAGGCTATAAACAAAAGGAAAGGGTCAACCTAGATAAGAAATCGATGTAGAAAATCCTAAAGGTGTTGTGCAGAAAGGAAAAGGGTAGAGTTTGTGAACTCGAGAAGGTTTTTTAAAATCTAAAAGAAGCAACTAAAGCATGGCATTTAATATACATTAATATTTCAAAAGTTTGAATTGTAAGAAGTGATTTTGATTCAAATACATATTTCCAGAGATGATGGTTTCCTAATTAAGTGTTACATCCAACGTTTACCTTATTCTATTAAGAGACCTTGGATTTATAAATGCTAAAATGAAAAGGGATTTATTAATTGAATTTTAAATGGAATATTTGGACTATTTCTTGGTGATGCTAAGCCCATGGCCTACAAGGAAATGTACACACAAGTATACTGTCACTCAATATTTGTAATTAAAAATCACAGAGTAGAAATTTATACCGACAATTTTGTGCTCGTTATTGTAAACATGAAGGATTTAAAAATCTACCAAACTCATTCGATCTCACAACAAGGTTTAAAAATGCGCTTCTACATCGTCACAAGAATCTACACCAAAAGTAAAAGGCCTCTTAACACTTCCCCACTTAAAGGACCAAAATATCCTTCTTCAGGTTCTCAACATTATTTTAAACAAATGGATTATAAGTCGGTATTTAAAACATGAGAACCCAATACATTCCCTTCATCTTCATATTGAAAAATAAGTACAAAAACAAAATGGAGATTTTATTGGTGTCAAAAATTAATATCTGAATCAAAAATATTGAAAAAATCTTAGATGAATTTACATGAGTGTAGTTTAATTGCAGGCAACAAGACGATTATTCTTTTATTAACAAAAACACTAAAGTTCAAAACCCCAAAATAGTCTGGATTAATCCAGTTGCTAGTCCTCGGTGACCTTTGATGGCATAGATATGCCCCTCGTAGCACAACACCTTAATCAAACAAAATTCTATAGGACATATTTCTCTAAAAAACACTCATAAGACAAATGAGAATTGAATTATGGGCAATAAAAATAAAATGCAAATGAACCTAAGGTGACCTATGTAAATGCATGCCAATTTTTACATTGACACACTACACGTAGTCATAAGTGTATACCCTATAAGCCAACAAAATTACCTCCAAAATCCAAGTACTATCATTTCAAAACTATAATATAGATGCCATGCAATCGATTCACAAATAACTTTCCCTCTTTTCACTAATTTTGACTGTTTTACTAAAATGGATGCCTATGATTCATTACAAGTCCATATTTATATTTTCAAGTTGATAGTTCCTTTTGAGCATAATTAACGTAGACTTTCCATGACAATCAAATTGTTGGAGTAAATCATGAAGAATTTTCTCTTATCAAAGAAATGCAAATAACTTTAACATTGCATTTTGTAATGTATGAAAATCATGTCAAAAAATTTCTCAAGAACAATAAATGGCACATGCTGGAGTATCCTAGGTATAGAAAAAATCTCAATATTTACATGGTATCGATCTATCCTCATGCAAAAGTTATAAGCTCCAAAAAAAAAAAATTCAGTTTCTAGTTTTAGATACTTTTGGCAATTTGGAGGATTGAACATCAAAATAAAATTTCTCATATTTGATGAGTGTCAGGGCATATAAATGATGTATATATATGCTCTGTGCCTTGTAATTTACATAGGAATCATGAAATAAGATTAAATACAAAACAAAATTCATTAACCAAAAATCAACATCTGTGAAAGATATTGTCTTGACTAGGGATGTTCATGCATTAGACTCTCTTGTTTGAAAATTTTTGAGAATCTTGCTAAAAAAGTGTCAATAGGTAAACAACAATTAGATGCCTGATATTCTTCTACATTTTCTTATTTCTTCTCCACACTCTACTCCACTCATCATTATGAATTTTATACTCATATTTTTCTTCTTCCTCTATGTAATCCTCACTTCATGAATTTGCAATTATAGTTAGCACTCCATCTTACCATCTTCTATTCTTAAAGTGTCTTTTCCACCTCTATCAACCACAACAAAACCATATTGTATTTTGTCAAGAAATCAAAATAACCCTAACATGGCCCTTTGTAATGCATGCGAATCATGTCATTTTGTATTTCTTTTGCACTTTTGAGTCCTTGAATAGACAAATATTACGGTTTGATATTTAATATAAACTTTGAGGTGTCATATTTTATTTGGAATAAACTAAATCATATATATCAACATCTTTTCCATAGTTATATGCCAATGTGTTAATTTGGTGGCGTGGTTGGTTTATATGTTTATAAATTGAAGAAGAAAAGAATTCAATTTGTACTTTTAATGCTTGGGAACATTTGGTAATTTTGCCTTTTTTTTGTTAATTTTGCGCATATTTTTAATTTTATTTTTAATTTCATACCCATAAGGTCTTTGAACCAATGACCAATCACAAGAAAAGCCTTAAAAATGCACCCGTTCACTATCAATTCAAAACCATATAGATTTATGTTATCAAAAAATTATATACCAATCCCTCACCAAATTTTTCAATAGTGATCCTAGTTATACTACAAACTCAAATCCTCACATGGTATCGATTTACGCTAGACAAGATGATGGAATCCAAACAATGTTTAGAATATAGGTGTAGTTTATTTATATATCAATTCATGTGTGTGGTAGCTCTTTATACCAAACCGTATCATGCATTATTAACTCTTTATACCAAACTGTATCGTGCCTTATTAATATGATAAATAGAATTAGCTTTACAAGGAAACCAAACAAGAAGAATATTAGCCAAGATTAAAAGTATTCCAATTAGAAAACAGGTAACCGAATCTAAAGAAAGTTGAATTTACTCATTAATTTAGCTTGCCTAAATAAAAGTGAATGTTGAATCAAATTCAGAATTGTTTTTGGCAACTTTAAAATATTGACTAAAATTAATAAGAAAAATTCGTTGAGAAGTACCT
This sequence comes from Pinus albicaulis, assembly GCA_034641835.2. Taxonomy (NCBI): domain Eukaryota; kingdom Viridiplantae; phylum Streptophyta; class Pinopsida; order Pinales; family Pinaceae; genus Pinus; species Pinus albicaulis. Next base: position 972,883,605 of record CM076577.1, on the reverse strand, counting down.
AGGCCAAATGTATGGTGAATTTTGAGTGGTTCTCATGAAAATTTAAGATAATAAATTGTGTTTTTCTTTTATTTGAAAATATAAATTATTTCAATAAATATCTTACAAAAAAATTGTTTCTTCTTTTTGAACTAATGACAATTTAATGGGAGGGGTGGGGCTGACCTAAGAAGCCAACTTGTAATTATCCCTCTTTTCATATATAATAAGAATTTGATCTACACATGCTCTCTTTGCAGGATAGGGATCATGAAATTTCATTTAATCACTCAACAAACTCCACAAGAAAAAAAAAACACAAAAAAACACAAAAGATAGTTCAATAAAAAGCAATTTTGATGACTATTTAAAGAAATCAAAGTAGAATATTTTTCTAAAGGAGTTACGGAAACAACATAAACTATAGAAACATGATACTATTAAAATGATAAATCTACATGGAAGTAAGTGGAAATACTAACTACTCTAATCAACACTAAAAGAAAAGCATAAAATCATAAACAAGAGAAAAAAAATGGTAATGTGGAAAACCAACTACCTACAAATCCATACCCTTTAGAGCGCTCTTTTTTTTTTTTTTGTGATCGCCACAACCTCCAAAATCTCACCAAACTGCTCAAAATACTTGCACATGTTGTCGCTCTAGGTCTCAAATATTTTGGTAATTGTAGTGTCTCCAAACTATAAACCTGTAATAGAAACTGATCCATGTCTTATTCCCTATACAACTTGATAAGCCATGAAACCCTACAGTTACAAGGATTATAGATCCAATAATAACACTTATAAAATCTTGCAATAACTAAAAAACACACTAGTATCCCAACCATAAATCAATGGACCTACTAATATACTGGGCAGAAATCAATCAACACAACACTGATTTTACCAAAACACAATGAATCCATCAAGCCCATTCAGTCTTTCCTGAAATCCAATGAATCCATCGAGCCCAATCAGTGTTTCCTGAAATCCAATGAATGCGTCAAGCCCAATCAGTCTTTCATCGTTTTCCTCCAAAATTAACGAACCCATTACGCTGAATGATATTTTTTGTTGTGCAATAATGAACCTATAAACCCTGATATCATAAAAAAATACAAAACCAATCCTTTCCATCTTGTAGTACTTTGATCATTCCATAGAAGCCACCTCGCCATAATTTTTAAGGGTACTCCTACTACCCCTCTCGCAAAACCCCTTACAATATCTATGACAAACAACAATACCATGTCATGATAATTCCTCTTCTTCAACCCGTTTTTTACCCCATAAAGGTCATATCAGGTTCACCGTTTTTGCTTTTGGTTGACGTCCTCATAAGAAATCCAATTCCTTGTGAATTTTGTAACCTCGCAATATTCCATGATACCTACCAATTCCATTCCATTGCTTCTCTATAGTGAAGCATCAAACCCAGCATCTAAAAGCCACTATGGATTCCGGCAATCTCACTTAAATTTTGGGTAGACACAATATTTGAGGTGGTAATTCCATCAAACCGGAATTATAATTGGTTCCATAAAGCCAATGTAATATATTTGGACATATACAAAGAATCGAAGGATCGACATTGGAGGTGAAAAAATGAACATAGGAAATTTCCTGTCATTGGATAGTCGTTACCATGAGCTCCTTGCCGATTCTTTATAAGTCTTTCTCATGGATTAAAAACCCTTGTATTGAACCTTGAAAAGAGAATAGGACAGAAAACCGAAAGAGAAGGGTTTCCATGTGAGGGTTTGGGTGTGTTGAGTTGGGGTCCATCACGGTATGAAGATTGTATGGCCACTTTGTGGTTTTGGACAAGGTATGCAGAGTTTATGTGTGAAGCCATATCTTGATGTTTTCCATATCAATGTTCTGTTGAATAATGTATCGGGGCTGGTGCTCTTCTATGAGAAATTGTAATTCACTGTAGAATCAAAACCATCCATTAACAAACAAGCACAATTGCTCTATTCTATATTAGAAGGAAATGCAAGGCAGGGTAGGAGCAACTACCATCGACATATAAACTCGCTCCTTGTTGAAAAGTTCTAGGGTTCTGATATGATGTTGAAAATTTCTAACGCTCAGATAATGCATTGGAATTTATGGTTATTCCGGAACAACAGAGAGGAAACAAAATTTCTCTTCTAATACAGATTTAACAATCAAAACAATGTGGATAGAGAGATGGAGTAAAGCTCTATTTCATCAAAACTATAAACTATTATAATAATGAAACTTTCATCAGAACTACAGTTCTAGATTACAATCAAAATACTCCTCACTATGTTTTTCATTTGCTGCCTTCACACAATCTTCTATTGCTGCTACACCCAGTGTTCTGTCGTGGAAACATACAATCTTCTGTTGCTACTACACACAGTTTTCTTTGTGGCAATACCCAATATTAGTTGCTGCTACACACACAACGTCAGTTGTGGAAACACACAGTTTCAGTTGTAGCAACACACAGTTTCAGTTGCGACAACACACAGAGTTTTCTTTGCTACTACAAAACACAACTCTTCAAGCTTTCTCTATTTTCTGCTCTCTCTATCTTCACTATTTGACACACAATCTCTCTGCATACATTCTACTGAAATCTATTACATATATTATAAAACTATATGACCTAAAACTTTAAAACCAAAATTCAAGCTTTGTCCTTTTGCGCCTTTTAAATGCAGTTAGGTGAATGGTGTTAAGGAGGGAGGTAACATGGTGCAGACTATGATTTTATGGATCGAGAGATGGATGAAGCTAGGTTGCTGATGCAAGGATTCAAACCCAAAAATTTAATGCACGATTGAGTGTAAAAATAGATCAAGACATTGCTGCTCCCGTCAAATAAAAAATTTGAAACTTGTTGTCTTACTGCTCAGGTTTTCAGTTGGAGTTAATTTCCAACACTCCCCCTTAATTACAACTGATGCTATCTTGCATACCCAAACATTCTCTGAGATAATTAAAACTTTTATGCCCCAATGGTTTTGTTAAAATGTCAGCAAACTGCTCTTCTGTTTTGTAATGTTGCATCAAAATTTCTCCATTGCTCACTAACTCTCTGATGTAGTGATACTTTGCATCAATGTGTTTGGTTCTCTTGTGAAATGTTGAATTATTGGATAAAGCTATAGCTGAGGTATTATCACAATAATTTTTTGTGCCTTTTACATGTTCATGACACAAACTTCTCAACATTCTTCTCATCCATACTCCTTGACTTGATACTACTGTAGCAACCACATACTCTGCCTCTGCAGTAGATAAAGCCACAATTGGATGTTTCTTAGAAGCCCATGACATGGCTCATGATACCATATAAAAAACATATCCAAAGGTGCTTTTCCTGTCATCTATACTTCCAGCCTAATCACTATCAGTATATCCAACTAATTTAAAATTTTCTGAAGTGGTGTATAAAATTCCATACCTCTTTGTTCCTTTTACATACCTCAAAATTATTTTTGCTGCCTGCCAATGTGCTTCCTTTGGCATTTCCATAAATTTGGAAATTAAACTCACAACATGCATAATATTAGGCCTAGTTGTAGTCAAATACATAAGGCTGCCAACTATGCTCTTATATAAACTTGGATCAAAATCCTTGCTGTTGTCTTCTTTGCTCAGTTTCAATCCTATCACTGTAGGAGAAATTGCTGCCTTGCAATATTGCATGTTAAATCTTTCCAAAACTTTTTTAACATAATTTGCTTGAGAAATAAAAATCTTATTTTCATTTTTCTCTACTTAAAAATCCCATATCAGTCATTTCAAATTCTTCTTTCATGACCGTTTTAAAATTCTCAATGAGGTAAGCATCATTACCTGTGAATATCACGTCATCAACATACAAGACAATGAGCATCTTACCATCCTTTTCTTTGATGTATAATGTGGGTTCTCCTTCACATTTCTCAAACCCATTTTCCAATAGATAGGAATCTATCCTACTGTACCATGCTCTTGGTGCTTGTTTCAGCCCATACAGAGCTTTCTTCAATCTGCATACCTTATGCTCTTAGCCTTCTTTCTCATATCCAAGAGGTTGTTCAACATAAACCTCTTCCATCAATACTCCATTTAGGAATGTTTATTTCACATCCATTTGGAAAAATTTCTATTTGTGTTGTGATGCTATGGACAACACTGCTCTTATTGTTTCCATTCTTGCAACTGGTGAAAAAGTTTCTTCATTCCTTGTTAAAATATCAGACAAAATCAGAATCTATTAACATTTAATTATTTACATGTACATGTGTACACAATTATTATTTTTAAAATATTGCATCACGTTCTGATATATAATAATAGATTAAAATAATTGTACATCATCATGTTCACTTAAAATACACTAACGTGTGCCAACATATCATCTTGATGGTGAGAACCATCTTGATTGTGTGAACCTGAAGCTTCAACCGTGATATTAACATCTTCGTTCATCAAGCGTGAGAACTGCAAATTGTGTTCACATATATGCTACATTTTTGTTAGATTAACATATACAAATAAATGTATGTATATGTATTTATTATAAATTGTACATGTGTTAAAATAACCACCCTAACCATTAACACATACCGATCCCATGCCCTCTTCCTCATGAATAATTAGGTCCTGCCAATCATTGCGAAAATTATTTGCATATGCTCTGAGGTCTTCAAAACTCATGTTGTCTATCTCATGATTTGTATGATACATAAAATTAGCACATGAATTCTCTCATGCTCTTTGTCGATTCAAACAAACATCAATTCCACCAAGTCCACTATGAACACTGTCAATGATGACATCTCTTACTTCTTGAATAATTTGAGAAGTGGCATCCATCTCCACACGAAGAGGTCTACTAACCAATGGTGGCTCAGGGCGAGAAAAATCAACATAACGCTTAGCGCCCCTATGGTCACATAATTGACCTTTCCCACGACAAAAAAATTTAGAGGGAAGGTCATTATAATTGGGTTTCATTCCAAAAAATAATTCTGCATAAAATAAATTTTCAAAATAAAGCGGAACCTCGTTGTTCCATGGTAGTTTTCCATAGGCAGCAAGGTGCCTATCATACAAATGGGCAACTATATCAGGGTGCTTGAAATATCACACTTTTAGCATATTTCTTTTTAGCCCTTCTTTGAAATTAGATATAGACTTGGCCATTTCTGTTGTAACTCTTTGTTAAACAACCACCCATGTATTGGGACCCATCACTGTTTCCTTTCTTTTTCTCATCAATTCTAAAAAAGTATCAGTGGTTGGCCCAAGAATTTGGTACACATCTACTAGTTTGCTTAATGAGTGAGTAAATATTTCTAAGCTTTCTCGACTCTCAGCAGGGATTTTCAAAGAAACAAGATCTTTCTTCAATTTTGAATAAAGATGTTGACACCTTTGTAATGTGCATTGCTGCATGTTTGTTCCCAAGGTATATCAGAAATTTAAGACGGATAAGTCGTGGTTAGTGTACAACCTTCATCTTGAATAACACGTTTTGTCCTACATCTACCTGGAGCAAAATTTGGAGAAAAAATTTCACCCTCTGAATCAATATATAAAATTTTGTATAAATAGAAAAAATGTGAACACATTTTACAAATTGAATGAAAATAATATTCATATTGATGGCCACCTTGATATGGTTGGCTAACATCATGTCCATCCTGAGACTGTTGAGAACTATAATGACCACCGATTGGTTGAGAACCAACACGACTATCGATTGATTGGCCTCTGGGGGGATGCATATCACCACCCTCACGCAATTGGCCACTACCTATTGATGGGTCTCTAGGGGAATATGTACCACCACCAACCACATGTGATGAGAGGGAAGCTTCATAAAAAAATATGAATTTATAATCAATTCAAAAATACATTCATACATATAAATACATGTACATATGATTGATTAAATTGCGTGAACCATACCACGATTGCGTGAGCGATGGCCATGGTCATGGAAAATTTTAAGGATGGAGATTTATCTTAAAGACTAGAAACCTTGGCAAATCTTACTAATCCATAATATTCAAACTATAAAATGATTGGTAATATTTAAGTAAAAATATTCAAACTTCTAATGATTTTATATAGTACCTAAAAAACTTTGGCGATTTTTAAGGTAAAATATTTTTTTCTTATAAATTTTGGTCGAATTATTTTTAGAAAAAAAAGGGGAATTGACGAATCTGTATTTTGCAAAAAGCATGGAAAATTAACCCATATACAAATATTAGCCCCTAAAATTTTCCCTAGCCATGGTCCATTGATGGAGTAGATACTCTTGTCCTTCTAACTCCTAAAAAACAAAAAAATGAAATTTATTAAAAACTAATTTCACTCACAAAATTGATAAAAAATTAATTCCATATGTATACATGTATGTACATGGGGATATATATATATATATATATATATATATATATATATATATTCAATAAAAAAATTAATTTCACATGTATACGTACATGTATGTATGGAGATAAGATTTTATATTCAAATGTCATTTAAAAACATGGACACTTAATATAAATACCATGAACATCCCTCGATCCATGATGCCCCTCTCTCGTAGAGACATGGGATTCTATTGATATTTTCCTTTCATCCTCCATGATATATATGGATAACTACAATGGACATTTACAATTATTTTAAAATTACTATTTAAAATAAATTCAAAAGATTTCAAAAAATTAATGTAATTTAGTACAAAAATGATGTAAAACACAACTTTCAAAGCACAAATTGATGTGTGAAACTCAATTTAAACAAAAATTTGCTGAAGTCCTCACATTTAATTTTATAAAAATGTAAAGTTCATGAAGTTGTGCTTACATGGTGGGAGCACACTTGGTGTATAATTGAAAAAAATGCATAGTCATTAAAAATGATGCATTTATAAGTAAAAAACGCACATATCAAAGATATGTTACAATGTCCATCAATAAATTTTGAAGGAGAGTGTCTCAACACTAATGCATATTTGACAGATGAATCTTGAATTGGCCTTCCCTCGTATAATACTAATTCATCTATTAATTCATCTTTGACAGATGAATCTTGAATTGGAATTGCCACATACAATAGATCACCAAACATCTTATTAAGATTTGCACAATGTCTTATACTAAAAAATTGAAATTGTTTAACAATATTGTTTTCTTTTCCATGCAGTTTTTTTAGCCTCTCCTTCTTAACTTGGTACATGCCTTTCATCCAGTTGCACACAAGTTCAGAATTGGTGAAAACTACAATTCCATTTGATTCATACTCCCTAACTATTCCCAAGCCTTCTATCAATGCAATATAATATGCCTCATTGTTTTTTTTTCTTCCCGATATATTAATTTTCCTTTGGAGTGTAGGTTTTAACCCTGTGCAGAAATTATCTGCAAACGAATCGTAAAAATAGAAAATAAACAATAGCGAGAGCATAAAACATAAAACATATATATACAGAGATTTTCCCCTGGATCCCAAATTGGGACGACCAGCTTGATTTTTCATTATATTCCTTTTAATGTTACAACACATATATATACATGTCGAAGCATACATAAAACCCAATCCATTAACCATGGATTAGAACATAACCATAGTTCCCTTGACCAGATCTACAAAATACCAGGGGCTGAAAACCATCATGCCCCAAAACCATGTGCAAACCCATGCACAAAACCATCGGCGGGTCCGCCCACCGAAAAATAAGGATCAACAAAAATTTCCCGGGGTGCTGCCCCGTACCCCGAAAAGGGGGGGCTGCCGTCCCCCTGTGACCCCCTGCTACCCTTGGCACAACGTACAGGGAGGGCTGTCGCCCACCCTGTGCCCCCTTGCACGTAACTAGTAGTGGAAAGAATATAACACATACCCAACATTCTCCCACTTGTTTTTTTCTTTCCGCAGGGGGCCACAAGAGAGCCGAGTCATTCGCCCATCTTTACAACACCCATTGTTTCTCTACACCAAGAGAACTTCTGAGTGCTCACAGACTTCGTCAATGCATCTGCAACATTCTTCAAAGTGTCCACCTTTACCAGCAACACCCTTTTAGCCTCAACCATATATCTCACAAAGTGATATTGAACATCAATGTGTTTTGTCTTTGAATGATAAGCAGCGTTCTTAGCCAAGAAAATTGTACTTTGGCTATCATAGTCTATCCTTATAGCTTGCTACACCAACCCCATACTTGAACATAATCTCTGCAACGAAAAAAATTCCTTGCTTGCATGAGTGGCTGCCATGTATTATGCTTCTATAGTTGAAAGAGCCACTACAGACTATCTTTTACTCATCCAACTGACTGCACATCCAAATAGGCTAAACACATACCCACTTGTAGTTCTTCTTTGGTTCATATCTCCAGCCCAGTCTGCATCAACAAAACCACAAATGTCCAACACTCTTTCCAATCCTGGTATTCCCTGGTAGTAGAAGCCATAATCACTAGTGCCATGAAAATATCTGAAAACCCGCTTCACTGTTGTCTAATGATCCTTCCCTGGGTTTGACATAAACCTGCTCAATACTCTCACTACATGTGCAAGGTCTGGTCTAGTCAAACCATTGCATACATCAAGCTACCCACTACACTTGCATATGGAAAACGGGACATATCCTCTTCTTCTTGTTTTGTCTTGGGACACTGTTCAGTAGACAACTTTGTACCTATAGGAATTAGAACATTCACCGGTTTACTATCATGCATATTGAACCTCTGGAATATAGTCTCGACATATTTCCTCTGGTTTAACCAAAGCTTCCTCTTTGCCCGATCTCTCTTAATTTCCATGCCCAAAATATAGTTTGCAGCACCAAGATCCTTCATGTCGAATTTGGAGAATAGTTGGGTCCTCAAATATTGGATGATTTCTGTGTCATTTCCAATCAACAACATATCATCCACATACAAGACCAAATAAATTTAAAATAGACACAGTGATCCTCTTTGCTTCTGGTGAAGCCAAGACCCCGTATATAGGTATAAAATTTCTGATACCACATCCTTGGTGACTGTTTTAACTCATACATAGACTTCTTTAACCTGTATACCAGTTCTTTATTCTCCTTCACCATAAAGCCTTTAGGTTGTTTCATGTAGATATCCTCTTCCAAATCCCCATGAAGAAATGTTTTCTTCACATCCATCTGTTCTACCTCAAAATCAAATGCAGCAACAACACATAAAAGTAATCTAATAAAAGTAACTTTGGCAATAGGAGAAAAAATATCACCAAAATCAATTCCTGACACCTAGGAATAACCTTTTGCTACCAACCAAGCTTTGTATTTCTCCAGCTTGTCTTCTACATTCATCTTCTTCTTAAACACCCATTTGCTCCCGATGGGCTTCCTTCCAGTCAGCAACTCCACTAGATCCCATGCCTCATTTTTATGCAAGGATGCCATTTCATAAACCATGTTCTCCTTCCAGAGTTTTCCATCCTCTGAATCTATTGCCTCCCTCACGATTCTGGGATCCTCATCAGTTATAGTTAAAGAAAAATTTGAATAGAAAGCAGATGGACTATACCTTTATGGTTGTCTTCTTTCCCGAAATGATCTTCTCACAACTGGATTTTGTGGCTCTTCCTCTCCGAGTCTTCTTCTGTTGTAGAGTCTGATTTATCCTCCTTTAGCTCAAACTCTATCTTCTCAGATTCCTTTGGTAGGACTTCATGTTTAACAACATCTTTCACCTCTCTAAACACCACATCTCAGCTATACATAACCTTCCTTGTTTCCAGGTTCCAAAGCTTGTAACCCTTTAAACCATCCTTATACCCAATAAAGATGCACCTTTCAAATTTATTATCCAACTTGGTCCTTTTCTCCTTTGGAACATGTACATATGCATCACATCCAAATACCCTCAGATGTGAAAGAGAGGATTTCTTACCAGTCCATACCTCATGTGGAGTATTATCCTCCAACACTCATGAAGGTGATTTGTTAACCAAGTAACATGCAGTCTCCACTGCCTCTGCCCAGAATTCTTGTCCTAACCTGGTACCACTGAGAATGCTTCTTGCCTTTTCCATCAGTGTTTTGTTCATTCAAACTGCAACTCTGTTTTGCTGAGGTGTGTATGGAGTAGTCTTCTACCATGCTATACCACACTTCTTACATAATTCTTCAAATTCCTTCTTACAAAACTCCCCACCATTATCTGTCCTTAGCACCTTTATCTTCTTCTCTGTCTGGTTTTCCACCAGAGCCTTAAATTCTCTAAATCCATCAAAGACTTTAGATTTCTTCCTCCTAAAATATATCCATGTATTTCTTGAGAAGTCATCTATGAATGAAACATAGTACACAGACTTACCCAGTGATGGTACTGACATAGGTCCAAACACATCACTATGCACAAGCTCTAATATCTTGTTTGCCCTCTTAGCACTAGAAGGAAAACTCACCCAATTGTGCTTCCCATATACACAATGTTCACAAAAATCGAAATCCAGAGAGCCATTAGACATACCTTCTACCACACCATTTCCATGCAGTATCTGAAGGCCCTTCTCTCCAATATGTCCAAGCCTTTGATGCCATAGCATGGTCTTTTCTCCAGAGACCTCTAGGATTTTCGCTCCACTTTCAGGAACCACAGAACTGTTGCACCCATCAATAATAGTGCTGCCCTGAAGCTTGTACAGAGTTCCAAACCGAACTCCCCGCATTAATACCAGTGCTCCCCAAACCATCTTATAAGAATATTTCTCGAACACTATTTTTACACCTACATCATCCATCTTGCTTACAGAAATTAGATTTCTGGCCAATGCAGGAATGTGCAGAACACCAAGAAGTGTTCTAATCCTTCCACCTTGTAGCTTCAGCTTGAATTTTCCACGTCTGACGGTTCTGGCTTTCCTATCATCACCTAAGAGGAAATCACCGCTATCATATTTCACATACTCGCAGAACCACTCCCTCTGAGGAGTGAAGTGAAAGGATGCACCTGAGTCAATCAACCATGACTCATGATCTACATGTGTATTTGAAGAAGAAGCCAAATACACATCCCTACCTTCATCTGAGGTGATTTTTTCCTCTGCAGAAGGAGCATCATCAGATCCCTTTCCTTTATCAGGAGCTTTAGATCTGCAGTCCTTTTTGTAGTGCCCTTCCTTGTCGCATTTCCAGCACACGTTTGCAAACTTTCCAGGAGATTTATATCTCCCTCTAGATTTAGATCTCCAACTTGAAACCTTATTCTTGTTTCTGTTCTGGGACCTTCCTCATACAGATAAGGCATCTCCATTATGACGCTCCATATTTATCCATCTCATTTCCTCCGACAGCAAGGCTAAGACAATGTCATCAAAATTCAAGGTAGTTGTATTGCTACCTATTGAAATAACTCGAAAAAGTCCTAATTTTGTCCCACAAATTCTTCGCTGTAGCTTCCCCGGATACATTCAACAATACCGAATCTAAGACACACAACCGTATTTTTCTCTTCTCCTTCCGATCCAACTTCTTCAAGTCTTCATCTGACATTTTTTTTGGTTTAGTACCCGGATCTACTGCGATCCACTAGTCTTTATCCACCAGTAGATCCTCCATCTTGAGCTTCCACAACTCAAAACTCTAACCATTAAATTTCTCAATCTCTATCTTTCCACTGCTTGTCATCTTCTTTCACTGCAAGAATCGATCTCGCAGATCTCCCACTGAACAGGTTCTACCACAGGCCTGAGCAAAAAAAAAAACCCTCAGCAACAAAGGCGTCCCCTTGAAATTGAAACAACTCTAATGCCAAATGTAGGTTTTAACCCTGTACAGAAATTATCTGCAAACAAATCTTAAAAACATAAAATAAACAATAGCGAGAGCATAAAACATAAAAAATATATACACAGAGATTCTCCCCTGGATCCAAAATTGGGATGAATAGCTTGATTTTTCATTATATTCCTTTTAGTGTTACAACACATATATATACATGCCGAAGCATACATAAACCCCAACCCATTAACCCTAGATTATAACATAACCGTAGTTCCCTTGACCAGATCTACAAAATACCAGGGGCCGAAAACCATCATGCCCCAAAACCATGTGCAAACCCATGCACAAAACCATGGGAGGGTCCGCCCACCGAAAACTAAGGACCAATTTTTTTTTCCCAATGAGCTGCCCCGGACCCCGAACAGGGGGGGCTGCTGCCCCCCCTGTGACCCCCCTACTGCACCTGACACAACGTAGAGGGGGTGCTTTCACCCCCCTATGAGCCCCCCACCATGGAGGACCTTGTTAGTTGTAATATTGCAAAGCACATATGTAATCACTGCTTTCCCTGGATTGGGATAGCAAGAAACATCTATGCATAATGTCTATTTTTCAACCATATTTAGTGGGTTTTTTGATCCCTGAAAAAAACAAATTTAATAAAATATATTAAATTAACATTTATTGCAAATGCATGGAGAAATGACATGTACATGGTTTTCCTTAAAGTTTATGGGTGAAATTACATGTACATAGTTCCCAAAAACACTAGAAAATGCCTTAAAGTTTATGGGAGAAATGTCATGTACATGGTTTCCAAAAACACTAGAATTTTCCTTATTAAAAATGCCTTAAATTAACACTAGAAAATGCCTTAAATTTTATGGGAAAAATGACAGATGTATATGGTTTGCCTTAAATTTTTCCTTATGGGAGAAAGGAGAAATGACATGTACATGATTTTTCTTGAAGTTTGCCTTGATTTTATGGGAGAAAGACTTGAGTTTGTGAGAGAAATGACATGTACATGGTTTTCCTTAAATTTTGCCTTAATTTATGGGAGAAATCACATCTATAATTGACATGCGTTAAAGTTTTCCTCGCCTATAGTTTAAGGGATAATTCACATGTACACGGTTTGCCTTAAAGTTTTCCTTATAGGTTATGGGAAAAATGGCATAGAAATGATAGAGAAATGATATATAAATGACATGCCTTAACGTTTTCCTTCAGTTTATGGGAGAAAAGACACACGTACATGGTTTGCCTTAAATTTTTCCTTAAAGTTTATGAGAGAAATGACATAGAAATGACATGTAGATGGTTCCAAAAACACTAGCAAATGCCTTGAAGTTTATGGGACAAATGACATGTACATGGTTATCCTTAAAATTTTCAAGTTAAAGTTTATGGGAGAAATGACATAGAAATGACATGTTCATGGTTCCAAAAACACTAGAAAATTCCTTAAAGTAAATTTTGCCTTAAAGTTTATTGGAGAAATGATGTAGAATTTAGTCTACATCCATCTTGTAGAACCTGTCATTATATTTTCATTTCTAGGAGCATATTTATTTCAATTAAGTTCATAAATAAACATAAAAATTTAAACTTATGCACATACATGGGTTAAGTCATTTTCTAGTGTTTTTAGAACCATGTACATGTAATTTATATGTCATTTATCCCATAAACTCAAGGAAAACTTTATGGATAACCATGTACATGTCATTTCTCCCATAAAATTTAAGACAAACTTTACTTTAAGGCACTTGATAGTGCTTTTAGAATCATATAAATGTCATTTATATGTCATTTCTCCCATAAAATTTACGGAAAAAACTAAGGATAACCATGTACCTGCCATTTTTCCCATTTCTCCCATAAACTCAAGAAAAAATTTAAGGATAACTATGTACATGTCATTTCTCGCATAAAATTTGAGGCATTTCTTCCATAAACTCAAGGAAAAATTTAAGGAAAACCAGTTATAAATTTTTATTTCCGCATGCAGGATAATTGTCTTCACACAACTTTCACATGCACACAACAACTTCACCAGACATACATCTCCACTAGACATAAATGCATACATGCATATATTAAACATTATTCTACATCCATATTGTAGAACCTATCATCATATTTTCATTTCTAGCAGCATATTTATTTCAATTAAGTTCATAAATAAACATACCAATTTAAACTTATGCACATACTTGGTTTAAGGAATTTGCTAGTGTTTTTGGAACCATGTACATGTCATTTCTATGTCATTTCTCTCATAAACTCCAGACAAACTTTAAAGATAACCATGTACATGTCATTTATCCCATAAACTTCAAGGAATTTGCTAGTGTTTTTGGAACCATGTACATGTCATTTATCCCATAAAATTTAAGGCAAACTTTACTTTAAGGCATTTTCTAGTGTTTTTGGAACCATGTATATATCATTTCTATGTCATTTCTCCCATAAAATTTAAGTCAAAATCTAAGGATAGCCATGTACATGTCATTTATTCCATTTCTCCCATAAAATCAAGGCAAACTTTAAGGGAGAAATGACAGAGTCTTCAAAGAATTTATCTTTCCTAAAAGTAGATTGAATTCTGCAAATGCTTGTCTTCGTTCCAACAGTTAATTCATAAATTTTCATGGAGTTTAATAATTCCAAAGTTGAAGACGTGTTAAACTCCGAGCTGCTACATAATTGCAGACGTGTTAGTTCGGCCGAACTTTTAAAAAAGTTTGGCCGAATTGTTTTTTGTCCCGACGGCCTGTCAATTTTAACGACACAAAAATTTGGCCAAACTTTTAATCGGCTTTATGTCGGCCAGAAAATTTGATGAAGGCCCTACAAAAAAGAATTTCGTGGCTATATAAATAGCCAAAAACGGAATCATTATTTTCACATAATTTCGCACATTTCTTCATTTGGGCTAATTTTGCAAAGGACTTTTTTTTAGCTTAATTTTCAAAGGACTCTTTTTGGCTTAATATTCAGAGGACGTTTTTTGGAGGTATGTGATACGTTTTTTGGAGGTATGTTATATTTTTTAGAGGCTTTTTGGGCATAATTTTCAAAGGACATTTTTTGGAGGTATTTTGTTTTTAGAGGTTTTTGGGCTTAATTTTCAAGACATTTTTTGGAGTTTTTTTGGGCTTAATTTTCAAAGAAATATTTTTAGGCCTAATATTAAAAGGAAAATTTTTGGAGGTATTTTTTAAAGTGATATTTTTTTAGAGGCCTTTTGGGCTTAATTTTCAAAGGACGTTTTTTGGAGGTATTTTGTTTTCAGAGACATTGTTTTAGAGGTTTTTGGGCTTAATTTTCAGAGGACATTTTTTGGAGGTATTTTTTAAAGTGACATTTTTTAAGAGGTTTGGCTTAATTTTCAATGGAAATTTTTTGTAGGTATTTTTTAAAGTGACATTTTTTTAGAGTACATGTTTTGGGTTGAAGTAAATATTTTATAATGATTTTTTTAAATAATTTTTTTCTCTAACTTTTTAAATGAAATTTCTACTTGGAAGGAAATATTTTGAGGTTCATTTCATTTTTAGAAGACATTTTTTTGGAAAATTTCTTAAAGTAAGTGTTTTGGGTTGAAGTATGTATTTTGTGCAAAAATTTAAAATGATTTTTTTTAAATTAAATTTTTTGTGATGCTTCTTTTAATTGATATTTTATCTATTTTTTTGAAGGAAATTGTTTGAGTTTCATACTCAATTCTCATGGGAAATCAAAGGAATTTCAAGAGAAAATATGATTGAAAAAGAGACCCTGGGGAACATAGAGAGCATGGGAGAGAATATTAGAAAAAAAAGAGAGAATAAAGCTCAAATATTGAAAGGGAAAATCAGCATCAACTAGAAGTTGAAGCAGGGATGTAAATGTAAATATTATAAATTTGATATTTAAAATTTGACTAGTGTATTGTGAAACTCAATTTTCATTTGATGAACTAATTTGAAAAATATTTTGCAATGTAAATAGAGATAGATATTCCTCAAAGCATTGATGATGAGATACAAAAATTTGAAAGAGAAAGTGAAAGAGATATTGAACCAATGATTGAAGATGGTGAAAATGTTGAAAGAAATTCAAGTGAAGAAATTGAATCACCTTGTATATATATATATATATATATATATATATCTTGAATGTGTATTATTGAAATATACTTATAATTTAGTTATTTATTGAATATGTAAACTTATTATGTACATTTAATTGTATAACGTACAGGTGAAATCAATATCGATGATGAGATGTTATAAATGTTGACCCTCACACATATGGAGATAAAAAAGATGACCACGTTATACAATATCGTGTTAATCGCATTATTGATTCATTCTTAAAAAATGAAACCATGTCAATTCGAACCCAAATGTTGAAAAGTCTCGTAACATCAAGAAAATTAAAAGAAGCTACAACTTTATTGGTTATTTGAAAATCAACAAAATATAAAAAAATGAAGGAAAACGTGATACAAAATATAAATAGTGCTCTAAAGCCAATTAGAATATCTAAAAAGAAAAGTGATTCAGATGCATGTAGAGGAATAAAAATGGAAGTAGTTTCATCAAGTACTAAAGATAATCTCTTGGTAAAATCTATGGCATGAGCATTAAGAACCTCACAAAAAACATTTCACAAGCATCAGAAATTTCAATTGAAAATAGATGTAAATTATGAAGTCGCTTGTTGGACAACTATTTTTTGGCAACCATACAAATATAGAGTTATAAAAAATGTAAAAAAAATAATATATGAATATTGAATGAAAATTTCATGTGTTTCACCAAAATCAAGGGATGTGATGCCAAGAAGAATTACACAAAATCAATACAAAGAAAATGCAAAACATTTCTTGGACACCACTAAGATAGAGTTTTTCAACAAGTTCAAAGAAGAGTACTGTGAAATTGATGTCTCAATCAATGATTTTGTGTAACAAAAGCCATGGTATGTAAAACCTATCATTGTACGTGACACTTGTTTTTGTCGTTATCATCTGGAATTTAAGTTATATTATAACACATTCCTTAATTTTGGTAAAACATTTTGGAAAGATTCAGCTTCGCTTTCCACTATCCATGATTTCATATCTCAAATTCTATGTGGAAGAGAAAGACATGAATTATTTTACCAAAAGAAATGTGTTGGTGGTAAAAAATGTGATGATTGTGGAAATTTGACTAAATTTCAAAAAAAATATCTTACTGATCTAAATGATAAATCATTGTCCAACATGAAAGTGGAATGGAAGAGATATGAATATATCCATACATCGATTGGTTCAATTAGTACTGCAAGTGCTAAAAGAATTGATTTACAAGAAGAAGAATTTTTTGTGATAGATTTTTTGAAAAATTTTGAACCAGAAATTTATAAATACACCAAGCATTCCCATAGAGCTTGATGGCAGGACTTGCAATTCCAAAAATCCTGTGAATTTTTTCCACTAGAGACCATTTTGGCAATAGGTGATTTTGCAGAAAAATAAACATTTGTTCCACAAAAAGAAATTTAGAGTGAATACTATCATTCTGACCAAGTCCATCTTCGTCCATATTCTATATAGGCATGCTGAACAAAATTTTGATCATACGGAAAGCACCAGTGAAAATTGGCATGTTATTATATAATATCACTTTTATATCTGTGACGATCGTACACATGATAGATATTTTGTACAAAACTGTTTTGAAAATATTTATGACTCCTTGAAAAGTGGTGAAATAAAATTCAAGGAACATTGGATATGGTCAGATGGATGCGCAGGTCAATTCAAATCTTCACAATCATTCTTTTGGTTGTGTCATCTTCATATGAAAACCTGCATTAAACATTGTTGGAATTTCTTTGTGACTAGTCATGGAAAAGTAGAACATGATGGTGCAGGGGCATGCATAAAACGAGCACTTTGAAGATATCAAATGGACCACTCTGCAAACTGACTTATCTCAGTTGAAGAAGTTGTTCAATGGTGCGTCGTTTCACTAAGTCATGATAGTAACCTATCAAGGGAAGTATGAAGGTACATTCAATTTGATTTTTATTGGATTTCTAATTTTAAATAATACATTTATCACAATGATGATCTTTGATGGTATTTTGATATCACATTTATATTCTTCTTTGAATTTTCCATATAGGTTTTTTTGGTATATTGGGGTCCAAGATGTAGATAGATCAATTAGAGATGACTTTGAAATAATAAAAGGGACCCAAAAATTGCATTCATTTAAAACAAAGTTGTCCAAAAATGTGTTTTCACTGGATAAAAGAAAATATTCTTGTTTTTTTACAATGTTTGCATAGAAAATACTGAATCTAATGACATTTGTAAAAACAAAATGTATGTAAAATATTGGCAACATACAAAAATAAATACAAAGGGAAAAATGTTCATTGCAAGCTTTGAAGTAATGCAATTAGAGGAGACTACAATATCATATGAAGGTGATCGAGTTTCTGATCTTGTTAGAGAAGGTAACATTTAAATTACTTTCAAATGATAGAGATCTAGATATAGATAATAAAAAAAAGTACACATGTTAATTTTAAAGTTAAATTTTCATGTTAATTATGATCTAAATTAAAATACATAAGTTTCTTTTATTGTGTAGGAGATGTTTTTGCTGTAGTTTCACCTACTATCAATGATGAAAATGTGAAGTATTATTTGATGTGTTGCACTGAACGGAAGATGAAATTATTAGAAAAATATGATGATAACGGGTTACATATGACAGAGTGTCTATTATACTGAAAGGTTATTTTTTCCAACAAACTAATCAAAGTGGGAATTTTGTTTACTTTCAAGACTATGAACCTGATGTCATAAGTTTTAAATATATCACTTGGTGTGTGCAACACAAGTAAAGTTGATATAATTTCTATCAAGGAAAAAAATGAAAATTAAGAAATGGAAAATATCAAAATCCGATCATGAACGGATCATTGAAGATGGCATTCCATTGAATTTTTTTTTAATTGAACTGCCCAACAATTTCTTCTCTTTGGATTCGTCTTTTAGAACCTCCAAAACTCAACTAAAATTTGAGCTACCTTTTTATGTTATATGTACAAGTTTTTTCACATGTACATTATTTTGGTACATGCACACAAGTAATTTATACATGTGTGCACATACACATGTCTAGATTATCTGGTCTTAAATGATTTCATACATTCTCTCGTACAATTTTTCATAATTTCATTATTCCAAAATGTAAATATCTGTGTATCTAGCATAGTTGATATAATCCAAATTTGAAGTTGCACTATTTTATTTTAGATGTGTCTATTAATTAAATTATAATATTCATTCTTGAATGCAAAATGTGTGGTACGTGTTTTGTAATTTCCAGTTTACTATCAACTGAAAGTAGCTTTTCTATGTACATTAATGAAAAATGTTGTATATTGGATATATATGTTTTAATGCAATTTTAAAATTTTATGATTGTTTGACACATCTAAGGACACCTATAATTTTATGATTGTTTTTAGATATATACATCGATATGTATTGTACTTCAATCATTTTTACATATATTCAAACATGTACTTCAATCATTTTTTGTACATATATTCATGTGAACTTTTTGTTGTTTGTAACTTGGGCTAAACTATATTAAAAGCATGAAAAAATGTATAGAGGCAATGGGAAGAGATGGCAAGTAGTGCTCATCCTATCCCTGCCTTGGTAGTGTTCAAAATAAACCAAGTTTTGGTCTTCCTCAAAGGAGGAAATCAACCCCTTAAGAGTATCATCCAGTCTTGTAATACAAAATATTTAGTGGCCCATCTAAAAAGAAAAGAGTTGAACTATCCTGAGGTGAAAATCATGGAGTTCATTCATGTTCATCCATCGTGTGGTCCTCTTCCTCTATCAGGCACCCGTATTCTCTAACAATGGCTTCCTCCTTAGTTGCAGGCATTGGAGGAGGCTTCAGAGGGGTCACATGGACAATGGGAGCAATTGGGTAATCTGCATCGTAATCTCTAGTCCAGACATCGTCCGAGTCCATAACCCAAATTCCTATATCCTCCATCGTGGGCTCATAACTTGGAAGCAGGTTGGTTTTTCTGGGTAATGGCTTCACATATTGCGGAATAGTGGATTTCCTACAACCTCTTCTACCCTTAGGTTTCTCTGGAGGAAAAAATTCTCCCCATGAATGTTATCAAACTCTTGAGGCGCCAGCACCTCATGGCTATCAGAAGCAGAGCCCTTGGTGGATTCCAATCTCTAGTCATGGCCACGGTGAGAGCGGCCTAAAATGCACCCCTATAGTTACCTCTGATGGGTTTTTGATGCTAGCGCAGGTCCATGGTATGGCTTCTGACCTGTAAATTTTATGATTTTTTTTTATATTTTAAAACATCAATATGTATTGTACTTAAATATCACCTAAATAATATATGTACATCCTCAAATTATATAACATTCACATACTTGTTCAAATGCATAACATATACCAATGTACATGTGTTAAATGTAATTTGAAATTTCCATCTAGATTTATTTTATATTTAACAAATAAAATGATAACTTGAGTTTTAAGAAAAAAACATTATATCACAACATGTGAACACATGCCAAATGTAGTTCAAGTATCCAAAATATACACATTTATGTGTAAATTGTAATTTGAAATTTCCATCTAGATTCATTTTATATTTAACAAATATAATGCCAACTTCATTTTATATTTAAAAAATATAGTGGCAACTTGAGTTTTAAAAACAAAACATTATATCACAACATGTGATCACATGCCAAATGTAGTTCAACTATCCAAAATATACACATGTATACATGGTTTGTAATTTGAAATTTCCATCTAGAGAGATTCATTTTATATTTAACAAATTTATAAAATGACATCTTGAGTTTTAAAAAGAAAACATTATATCACAACATTTGATCACGTGACAAATGTAGTTCAAACATCCAAAATATACACATTGTGAAAATGTAATTTCAAATTTCCATCTAAAGATTCATTTTATATTTAAAAAATAAAATGACAACTTGAATTTTAAAAACAAAACATTATATCGTAAAACAAAACAGTATATCACAACATGCAATCACATGTCAAATGTAGTTCAACTATCCAAAATATACACATGTATGTACATGGTTTGTAATTCGAAATGTCCATCTAGAGATATTCATTTTATATTTAACATTTATAAAATGACAACTTTTTAAAACAAAACATTATATCACAATCACATGCCAAATGTAGTTCAACCATCCAAAATATACACATTGTGAAAATGTAATTTGAAATTTCCATCTAGAGATTCATTTTGTATTTAACAAATAAAATGGAAACTTGAGTTTTAAAAACAAAACATTATATCACAACATGTGATCACATTCCAAATGTAGTTCAACTATCCAAAATATACACATGTATGTGTTTTGTAATTTGAAATTTCCATCTAGATTCATTTTATATTTAAAAAATAAAATGACAACTTGAATTTTAAAAACAAAACATTATATATCACAACATGTGATCACATGCCAAATGTAACTATCCAAAATTTAAAATCGTTATTGATAAAAGTAAATGTAGTTTAAAACTATATCCAAACAATAAAATATGTCCAAAATTTGTATCACATCAACAATAAAAGTAAATATATATAGTTCAATGTATAGTGTTACAAGTATCAAGTTATATAGAAAATTAAATATGACTGCATAGATAAGACTAGATATAAAAAATTAAATTTAAGACTAGATCTATCAAATAAAATGTTGCACACATTTGCATCATCAATCAAATACAGATGGATCTAGTGTCTCTGCCAGCAAAGTCTTGATCCTCGTGCTATCCTATGAAGAATGGGGAACCTGTACACAATGTGTATGAACATTAAAATTTAATGTTTTAAAATTGAATGAGAATATATAACTTCATCTAAAAAAAAAAAAAATCATGTAATACCTCATGTGGTTCCCTCTCCATTGTATTTGTTGCTTGTCCATTAAAACATCCTCCACAGTAACATCTTCCATAGTAAACTGTACAATATACATGTACAAGTATATATATATATATATTTCAAATGAAAATGCATATAAACTAATTTTCAATAATATTAAAAAAAAAATTAGACAACTTGTTCAAATGGTGTGGATGTTCCTATCTCCATCATACACTCCATCGCTAGAGTCCTTGGAGAACAGAAATCATCTCCAAAAACCTAATATTCAAAAAATTAAAAAAAAAAACTCCAGATCTAGATCTCATTTTATAATAAAAAATTTGAACTTCAATTTATAACTTAAACATATAAGTGAAAGATTGAATACTTGTGATGGTGGATTGGGCACATCTCTTAAGGGTGGCTCTAAAAGAAAATCTCTAGAAACCTAAAATTCAAAATATTTAAAACTGTAAAATAACTCAAGATCTAGATCTCATTTTTTAATGGAACTTTTGAACTGCAATATATAACTTAAAAACATATTTAAGTGAAAATTTGTTCATACTTGTGATGGTGGAATTGGCACATCTCCTAAGGAAGAAGAAGGTACCTCCATTGCAAAAACATCGAACGGAATCAAAATCTGTTAACATTTAATTATATGCATGTACATGTGTACACAATTATTTATTTGAAAAATATGTCATCATGTTTTGATATATAATAATAGATTAAAATAATTGTACATCATCATGTTCACTTAAAAAACACTAACATGTGCCAACATATCTTCTTGATGGTAAGAACCATCTTGATTGTGTGAACATGAGGCTTCAACCGCGATATTAACATCTTCGTTCATCAAGCGTGAGAACTAAAAATGTTGTTCACATATATTATTACAAATTGTACATGTGTTAAAATAATCACCCTAACCATTAACACATACCGATCTCATGCCCTCTTCCTCGTGAATAATTAGGTCCTGCCAACCATTGCGACAATTCTTTGCATATGTTATGAGATCTTCAACACTCATGTTTTCTATCTCATCATATGTATGATACAAAAAATTAGCACGTGCATTCTCTCATGCTCTTTGTCGATTCAGAAAAACATCAATTCCACTCAATCCACTCTGAACATTGTCAATGATGACATCCCTTGCTTCTCGACTAATTTGAGAAGTGGCATCCATCTTTGAATGCAAAGTTTCCACACGAAGAGGTTGACTAATCAATGGTGGCTCAGGGCGAGGCAACTCAATATCATGCTTAATGCCCCTACGGTCACATAATCGACTTTTCCCAGGACCAAAAACTTCAGAGGGGAGTTCATTATAATTGGGTTTCATTCCCAAAAATAATTTTGCATAAAATAATTTTTCAAAATAAAGTGGAACCTCATCATTCCATGGGAGTCTTCCATAGGTGAGAAGGTGCCTATCATACAAATGGTCAGCTATATCAAGGTGCTTGAAATATTGCACCTTTAGTATCTTTCTTTTCAGCCATTATTTGAAATTAAACATAGACTTGGCCATTCATGTTGTAACTCTTTGTTTAACAACCTCTCATGTATCGGAACTAATCATTGTTTCCTTTATTTTTCTCAACACTTCTACAAAAGTATCATTGGATGGCCCAAGCGTTAGGTACACATCTACTAGTTTGCTTAAAGTGTGAGTAACTATTTCTAAGATTTCTCGACTCTCATCAGTGAGTTTAAAAGACACAAGATCTTTCTTCAATTTTGAATGAAGATGTTTACACCTTTGTAATGCACATTGGTCCATGTTTTTTTCCCAAGGTATATTGGAAATGTTAGCTGGATAAGTGGTGGTTGGTGTACAACCTTCTTCTTAAATAACACGTTATGTCCTACATCTTTTTGGAGCAACATTTTCACCCTCTGCATCAGTATATAAAATTTTGTATAAATAAATTACCATGTAAACAAGTTTGTACAAATTAAATGAAAATAATATTCAGATTGATGGCCACCTCGATATGGTTGGTCAGCATCATGCCCACCCTGAGATTGTTGAGAACCAGAATGACCACCGAATGGTTGAGAACCAACACGACCACCCAATGATTGGCCTCCGGGGGAATGCATATCACCACCCTCACGCAATTGGCCACCACTTATTGATGAGACTCTAGGGGAATCTGTACCACCACCAACCTCACGCGATGAGAGGGAAGCTTCATAAAAAATATGAATTTATAATCAATTCAAAGTTACAATCATACATATAAATACATGTACATATATGTACATGTGATTGATTAAATTGTGTAAACCATACCACAATTGTGTGAACCATGGCCATGCTCCATTGATGGAGTAGATACTCTTGTCCTCCTAACTCCTAAAAAATAAAAAATAAAATTTATTAGAAACTAATTTAACTCACAAAATTGATAAAAAATCAATTCCATATATATACATGTATGTACATGGGGATAAAATTATATATATAGTCAATAAAAAAATTAATTCCACATGTATACACACATGTATGTATGGAGATAAGATTACATATTCAAATGTCATTTAAAAACATGCACATTTAATATAAATACCATGAACATCCCTCGATCCATGATCCTCCTCTCTCATAGAGGCATGGGATTCTATTGATCTTCATCTTTCATCCTCCATGATATATATGGATATCTACAGTGGACATTTACAATTATTTTTAAATTACTATTTAAAATAAATTCAAAAGATTTCAAAAAATTAATGTAATTTAGTACACAAATCATGTAAAACACAACTTTCAAAGCACTAATTGATGTGTGAAACTCAATTTAAACAAAAATTTGTTGAAGTCCTCACATTTTAATTTTATAAAAATGTGAAGTTCACCAAGTTGCACTTACATGGTGGGAGCAAACTTGGTATATAATTGAAAAAAACACATGGTCATTAAAAATGACACATATATAAGTAAAAAACACACACATATCAAAGATATGTTACAATGTCCATCAATAAATTTTGAAGGAGAACGTCTCAACATTGATTCATCTGTGAGAGATGAATCTTGAATTGGCATTTCCCTGTATAATACTAATTAATCTATTAATTCATATTTGATAGATGAATCTTGAATTGGCATTTCCCCACCCAATAAATCACCAGACATCTCATTAACATTTGCACAATGTCTTATACTAAGAAATTGAATTTGTCTAACAATATTGTTTTATTTTCCATGCAGTTGTTTTAGTCTCTCCTTCTTAACTTGGTACACGTCTTGCATCTGGTTGCACACAAATTTAGACTTGGTGAAAACTACAATTCCATTTGATCCATACTGCCTGGCTATTCCCAAGCCTTCTATCAATGTAATATAATATGCCTCATTGTTTGTTATTTGTTGTTTGTTGGAATACCTTGTTAGTCTCAATATTTCAAAGAACATATGTAATCACTGCTTTCCCTGGATTGGGATAACAAGAAAAATCTATGCATAATGTCCATTTTTCAACCATATTTAGTGGGTTTTTTGATCCCTGAAAAAAATTCAATAAAATATATTAAATTAACATTTATTGCAAGTGCATGGGAGAAATGATGTGCACATGGTTTGCCTTAAATTTTATGGGTCAAATTACATGTACATGGTTCCCAAAAGCACTAGAAAATTCCTTAATGTTTATGGGAGAAACAACATGTACATGGTTTCCAAAAACACTAGCATTTTCCTGATTGCAAATGCTTTAAATTAACACTAGCAAATATCTTAAAGTTTATGGGAGAAATCACACATGTACATGGTTTGCCTTAAAATTTTCCCTATGGGAGAGAGGAAAAATGACATGTACATGATTTGCCTTAAAGGTTGCCTTGAATTTATGGTAGGAAGCCTTGAGATTGTGGGAGAAACGACATGTACATGGTTTTCCTTAAATTTTGCCTTAAAGTTTATGGGAGAAATCAAATCTATAAATGACATGCCTTAAAGTTTGCCTTGCCTAGAGTTTAAGTGAGAAATGACATGTACATGGTTTTCCTGAAAGTTTGCTTTATAGTTTATGTGAGAAATGGCATAGAAATGAAATGCCTTAAGGTTTTCCATAAAGTTTATGGGAGAAATGACACATGTAGAATTTTTTCCTTAAATTTTGCCTTAAATTTTATGGGAGAAATGACATAGAAATGGCATGTACATGGTTATAAAAACACCAAAAAATGCCTTAAAGTTTATCAGAGAAATGACATGTACGGGGATATCCTTAAATTTTGCCTTGAGTTTATGGGAGAAATGCGAGAAATGAAATGTACATGGTTATCGTTAATGTTTATGGGAGAAATAACATAGAAATGACATGTACATGGCTCGAAAAGCACTAAAAAATGCCTTAAAGTAAAGTTTGCCTTAAATTTTATGGGAGAAATGACATACAAATGACATGTACATGGTTCCAAAAACACTAGCAAATGCCTTAAATTTTATGGGAGAAATTACATGTACATGGTTATCCTTAAAGTTTGCCTTGATTTTATGGGAGAAATGGGAGAAATGACATGTATGTATGGTTATCCGTAAAGTTTACATTAAATTTTATGGGGGAAATGACATAGAAATGACATGTACATGGTTCCCAAAACACTAGCAAATGCCTTAAAGGTTATGGGAGAAATTACATGTACATGGTTTCCAAAAAGACTAGCATTTTCCTTAAAATATATTAAATTAAAGTTATGGTTTTCCTTAAAGTTTATGGGAGAGATGACATGTACATGGTTTGCCTTGATTTTTTCCTTAAGTTACAACCATAGAGTGATGTTGTCATCTGAGGATGAACATTAGCCAACAAAACCAAGTATGTGCATAAGTTTAAATTGGTATGTATATTTATGAACTTAATTGAAATAAATAGGGTGCTATAAATGAAAATATAATGATAAGTTCTACAAGATGGATGTAGACTAATGTTTAATATATCCATGTATGAATGTATTTCCAGTAGAGGTGTTGTGTGCATTTGAAAGTTGTGTGAAGACAATTATCCTGCAAATAGAAATCAAAATATAATGATAGGTTCTATAAGATGGATGTAGACCAATGTTTAATATATGCATGTATGTCTGGTGGAGCTGTTGTGTGCATGTGAAATATGTGTGAAGACAATTATCCTGCACACTAGTATTATTAATGATAGGTTCTTCAACATGGATGTATACTAATGTTTAATATATGCATGTATGCATGTATGGTGGAGTTATTGTGCGCATGTGAAAGCTATGTGAAGACAATTATCCTGCACACTAGTATTATTAATGATAGGTTCTACAAGATTGATTTTGACTAATTTTTAATATATGCATTATGCATGTATGGTGGAGTTGTTGTGTGCATGGGAAAGTTGTGTGAAGACAATTATCCTGCACACTAGTATTATTCATGATAGGTTCTACAAGATGGATGTAGAATAATGTTTAATATATGCATGTATGCATGTATGTCTGGTGGATTTGTGTGCATAAGTAGGTTACCACAAGTGACAATATTATGTTCTTGGGAGAAGTAATTAAAAATCAGGTAATCAATATAAATATGTATCTCAATAAATATCAAATCAATTTTAATCTCAATTCATATCCAATTCTGCTAAAAAGAAAAAGACCTGAGAAAATTTTACATATGTGTGCAATGAAAATATAATGATAGGTTCTACAAGATGGATGTAGACTAATGTTTAATATATGCATGTATGCATGTATGTCTAGTGGAGTTGTGTGCATAAGTACGTTACCACAAGCGACAATATTATGTTCTTGGGAGAATAAATTAAAAATTAGGTAATCAATATAAATCTATATCTCAATAAATATCACATCAATATTAATCTCAATTCATATCCAAATATGCTAAAAAGAAAAAGGCATGAGAAAATTCTACATAATCTAAGTACTTCAGAAAATTTTCAAAATGTTAAATCTATTTCTAAAACAATATTTTTCAAAATTTTTAATCTATTTCTAAAACAACATTTCACTGTATTAACCAAAAATAAAATAATTACGTTATACCTTATCTAAATTGTTAACCATTTTATTATGATAAAAATTAATTTGAACCTCATGAGTATTAGATGAGGGTGATGATGTTGAGATTTAGAGGATCAATATTTCTCATGTTTGGGGTGTTGGATTTGGTGTTGCTTCAATGTTGTGGCCATGGTAGCCCAACTTCAACAGCTATAGATCAGAATACCTTCAATGTTGTTTACCATTAGTACTACCCTAATTAACAGTAAGTTTCTTAATACATAGTCTTAGTTACCTATATGATTACAACTCTTAATGGGAAGAGATATAATAGATAAGTGTAATAGAAGCAGTAAGGTTAAATAATGAATAAACTAGTACTTATACTAATAGTTACAAGGGTCATGTTTCACTTACCACTATTGAAACATAACCTCCAAGCTGTAAGCTGATATTAACTAGTAAGCTTCTAGTAATCAATGATGTTGGAACATAATGTATAGTATAAGCTAGTTATCATGGTTCTTACTAAGCTTATTAGTACTACTGATTTTGAAGTGTCAACATAATACCGCATGTATCTCTTATGGAAAAAAAAGCACCTTTAGTGAAACCACATAATGTTGAGTACTAAGTGTGATTGGAATGAGTGATTACCATTATATTTACCCATATGTGAGTGAATATGGATATATGTAAGAAATATACAGATAAACACATGGTTTTATAGAGTATAAGAAAATCTATATTATAGTGAAAGCTAGCTTACTCCTACTATATAAGTAATCATACCGTTGGGTGATTTACAAGAATTCAGCTAAGAACAGAGCTCAATTAAGCTCAATTATGGAAAGAACAATATGTATTTCTCATTTCACCATTTTAATCATGAATATAAGTACAAGCACCTAGGTAATGAAGCTGTATAGGTATCATGCTTGATCAACGTTACCAATACTTATGTAACTTATCACCATTACTAATCTGATATCCTTTTTGTATTATCACAATTGGTAAATAAAATTAAATAAATTTGTCAAGATATATACATCTCGCACATTTTATTAAATTTTAAATCAATAAAAATAAGAAAATCAGAATCCTGTACAAATATTATCCAGCCCTAGTATGCATATATCCACTCTAGATGTATGGAGGTTTGGTAAAAAATTCTTGAATCCCTTAGTGGCAGAAATAAGTTGTTATCGTTGAAGGTCCTTTAAGGACATGTTGAATATCAGATATGGAAGAATGTAGATTACTCATTGTTAAGGGTGGCAGGGTGGAGCTAGGCTGAGGATTCACTTATGTAGATCTAAAAGTATTAGTGTTCTCGAGGGGTTGGTTCCCAGTGAGTTGGTGCTCATAATATAGGGTCGATTCCCTGTGAGTTGGTGCTCACAAGACAGGATTGGTGGGGTGACATAAAAAAATAAGAGAAACAATGACAGAAAAAACCTTGAAAAATACACCTGGGTGTAGTTGGATTGAGGTCAATAAACATGTGCATGCTTTTGTCGCAGATAACAGGTGATACTAGCAAAGGAAGATGATATGAAAAAACTCGAGATATTGTGTTAAAATATGAGTTCATCAAACATGATCTCATAAGAGATTTGTTGCATGACACAAGGGAGCTTGAGGAGAACAATAATATTTTTTGTTCCTATAGTGAGAAGCTGGCAATGACCATTTGGAAATTAAAAACATCCCCTGGAATGGCTATTTCAATTTTCAGGAATATAACCTTTAATTGTCTGATGACTGCTAGTTTGCGATAACGTTCATCTCTAAGACTATTGCCTGAAATATTGTTATGTACCATTGCAACTGTTACTTTCATTTAAAGGGTGGATAGGATTCTTGCAGTGATTATTTTAATGGAGGTGAACCAATAAAAATTTAAAGTTCAATTTCAGTTATAATTATTGTCTTCCAGCATTGGCATTTTGAATGAATGTAAAGATCAAATATGAGCGAAGTATATTGCCATTGCTACTATAAAATCTGCTACTTTTTCTATAGGCCATACTTCAGGGACTTCCAGAATTTTGATGAATGTGTAGTTTGAGGAATTGTTTTATACGTGAACAACTTGTTAATTTATTTCTTGCATATTGCAAACATGGAAATTAAAGTTAAGTATACTTTACTGAGGAGACACTGTTTTTTTTTCCTAAAATTTATGCAATATTTCTCATCAAGGGAGTATGATATAACTAGAAACCTTTAAGAAATTTATGTAATATTTCTTAGTAAGGGAGTATTATATAGCTAGAAACCTTTAAGAATGTTATTAAGTGATAGGTATGGAAATATCGAGTACTAGAAGGCTCTGATTATTATGGAAGCAATGATTTTGAATGCAGAGATGAAAAAGAAAAGGCAAGGAGACTCTATAGATTTAACACTGAATTAAACTACCCACCAGGCCTTCCTTAGAGAGATCTATCAACTATCATTGGTGACACACCAAGCATATATTTTGTGACAAATTTTCTGTAATTTCTTTCTTTCATTAATGGTTCATGTAGATCTAAGGATTGCACAAGAAAATGAAGCAAAGGAATCAAGATTTTTTTGGTCTACCTGGAAATTCAGAGACGAAGAGACAAGGAGGCTGCAATGAGACGAAAATGAGACGACGAGGAAGGAGATCGTCGAGGGAATCACCAAGGATGCAGATTATAAATAACCTATGAGCAAAAAAAATTAAAACCCACAAAAAATTACACAAAAAAATAAACCAGAGCAACAACAAGCCTTCTTACCTCCTCACCCCTACAACAACAAGACCCTTCAACAACCAACACAAACAAAATGCAACAACAAACAAAGCGAGACAAACAGACACATATTACAAATAACTTTCAAACAAAAAAAACAGAGCAAAAAAATTAAAACCCACAAAAAAAAATACGTAAAAAAAATAAACCAGAGCAACAACAAGCCTTCTCACCTCCTCGCCCCTGCAACAACAAACACAAACACAACACAATAGCAAACACATCGAGATAGATGAGACAACGACAACAAACGATAACAAGCCCGACACTTGTTGCAGTCTGCAGACCAGTATATTTATAAGAAACAGTCTGGCCGAATTATTTTCAGAATTCCGGTCGAACTTTTTTCGTCGATTTTCCCATCTCCCACCAAAAATATGTTTACCCACGCCATCAATACGTCGTCAATGTAAATGAAAGAATTAGTTCGACCAAATTAATTTCCAAACTTCAACCAAACTTTCAAATAGTTCAGCCTAACATTTATAAAATTTATGACAAACTGTTGGGAAAATGAAATTTCCAACCGCGTTTCTCACGAAAGTGAAACCCACCTTTGCATTTTTACCCTTAATATATGCATGTATGCATGTATTTCCATTGGATATGTATGTCTGGTGGAGTTGTTGTGTGCATGTTAAAGTTGTCTGAAGACAATTATCCTGAACACAGAAATGAAAATATACATGGTTATCCTTAAAGTTTGGCTTAAATTTTATGGGAGAAATGACATAGAAATGACATGTACATGGTTCCAAAAACACTAGAAAATGGCTTAAAGTTTATGGGAGGAATTACATGTACATGGTTATCCTTAAATTTTTCCTTGAGTTTATGGGAGAAATGGGAGAAATGAAATGTACGTAGAAATGGCATGTACATGGTTCCAAAAACACTAGAAAATGCCTTAAGGTAAAGTTTACCTTAAAGTTTATGGGGGGAAATGACATAGAAATGACATGTACATGGTTCCAAAAACACTAGCAAAGTAGATGCCTTAAATTTTATGCGAAAAATGACATGCACATGGCTATCCTTAAATTTTGCCTTGAGTTTATGGGAGAAATGGGAGAAATGACATGTATGTATGGTTATCCTTAAATTTTTCCTTAAATTTTATGGGATAAATGACATAGATATGACATGTACATGGTTTCAAAAACACTAGCAAATTCCTTAAACAATGTGCATAAGTTTAAATTGGTATGTTTATTTATGAGCTTAATTGAAATAAATATGATGCTAGAAATGAAAATATAATGATAAGTTCTACAAGATGGATGTAGACTAATGTTTAATATATGCATGTATGCATGTATGTCTGGTGGAGTTGTTGTGTGCATGTGAAAGTTGTGTGAAGACAATTATCCTGCACACAGAAATGAAAATATAATGATAGGTTCTAGAAGATGGATGTAAAATAATGTTTAATATATGCATGTATGCATGTATGTCTAGTGGAGCTGTTGTGTGCATGTGAAAGTTGTTTGAAGACAATTATCCTGCACACTAGTATTATTCACGATAGATTCTACAATATGGATGTAGACTAATGTTTAATATATGCATGTATGCATGTATGTCTGGTGGAGATGTTGTGTTCATAAGGACGTTACCACAAGCGACAATATTATGTTCTTGGGAGAAGAAATTAAAAATCAGGTAATCAATATAAATCTATATCTCAGTAAATATCAAATCAATATTAATCTAAATGCATATGCAAGTCTGCTAAAAATAAAATGGCCTTAGAAAATTTTACATAATCTAAGTACTCAATTAATTTTTTAAAATGTTAAATCTATTTCTAAAACAATATTTCACTCTATTAACTAGAAATAAAATAATTACATTATACCAGCTACTCTACTAACTCAATGATCATGGACTAGTACCAAGCAGTTGTAACCATAAAAGCTTCTGCTTGTTTACCATTAGTATTACCCTAATTAACAGTAAGCTGCTTAATACATAGTCTTAGTTACCTATATGATTACAACTCTTAACAGGAACATATCTAACAGATAAGTTTAATAATGGGAATAGATCTAACATATATTAATTTCTTGGGAGAAGAAATTAAAAATCAAGTAATTGATATAAATCTATATCTCAATAAATATCAGATCAATATTAATCTCAATGCATATCCAAGTCTGCTAAAAATAAAAAGGCTTGAGAAAATTTTACATAATCTAAGTACTCAATTAAATTTTCAAAATCTTAAATCTATTTCTAAAACAATATTTCATTGTATTAACCAAAAATATAATAATTACATTATACCTTCTCAATCAAGCTCAATTATGGAAATCCTCAAGAAACCAATGCTACGTAAACACATTTTAGACGCTACATTTTCACCGACAATAATTTTATCGCTGTGTTTTCATCTAGGACAGAGTAGTATTGACTTGAGATTATTTTCTAGTTTACTGTTGTGGTTTTTTGAGGAGATAGGTGGTCTAAATACGCAGGAAGACTCACTATTTAGAGAGATTATATTTTTTTTTAATGCAAAAATTGGGTGAAGACAATAGTATTCCAATGGAATGATGTAGATCTACATCACATTGACTGCAGGATTGAGAGACACACCCTGTACAATGATGCCACTCTCAAGACTGAATAGAAATTTTTTCCACCTCTGTCTTGACCTCATTAATATGTCATATATGTAAATCTCATGACGTCACAAATAATACTTGTTGACTCCTATATAACTGATAGGATGTTAGGAATAATAATTTTATCTATAATATAGATAAGCTATGGTAAACAAAGCATATTGAGTTCATATGACAGGATCAGTATTATCAATAAATAAATGAAACTCGTATCTAAGATGCAATGATTAGGAAATTACACATATCTTAAGTGTAATGAATCAACAACATCAATACTTATTGGTTACTATCCATGATATTGGTTACAAATTCTATGACTTATTTACTTACCTCCAGGTAACTCCTAGCTAGCAACCAAACTCCAATCCAAGTTTAAGGTCTCACAAGCATATTAAAGCAAGTAAACAATTAATGAAGTTTGTCCATGAAGAAAAGGATATTTTTTTCTAGTTTACTATTGTGGTTTTCTGAGGAGATAGTAGGTCTAAATACATATGAAGACTCACTGTTTAGAGAAATTATATATTTTTTATGCAAAAATTGGGTGAAGGCTATAGTATTACAGTGGACTAATGTAGATATGCATCACATACTGAATAGATATTTTTTCCAAGTATATAACATCACCATTCATCCATGAAGCACATGAATCACATGAAGGAATAAAGGATTTTTTCTTCTACCTTGAAATTCGGAGACAACGAGACAACTAGACGATGAGGCCACAACATGACAACAATATTAGAAAAATTACACATATTCTTAATCCTTTCAAATTGTTTCTCTTTACCTCCCTCTTACAACAATGAGAATTACCAAGGTTATCCTTCAAAGAAAAATGTGAAGTTATAATTTTTATTAGTTTATTATGAGAAAATAAGTTGCATTCAAAGACTGGAGGTATAATTGACAAAGGAGGCAGCATTATAAAGCAAATCAGGCAAGAGACAGGTGCAAAGGTCAGAATTGAGGGGGGTGTTCTAAGCTGCGAGGAGAGACTTATTGTTATTTTAGCTCCAGAGAAGGATATAAAGGAGACAAGGAAAAAACTGTTGGAAGTGATGATAATGGACAGACAGAGAAAACTGCTAATGAAAGTAATGTTGCAAAGAAACAAGAGAAAGGAGCTGGAAGTGAAGGAGAACTTGAAAAGGAGAAATGTATTTCTCTAGCACAAGAAGCACTTATTCGTGTTCATGACATAATATTGGAAGGGGAACCTGATGTAAAGGTGAACCGGATGTAAATGTGAACATGATGTAAAGGAGACTGATAAAAAGGGCAACCCGATGTAAAGGAGACTGATAAAAAGACAACTTCGACAGTTACAAGGGATAGGATGACGACGATGACCTGGAAGGGAGGAAGAGCGACAAAAGATAGATAATTTGGGTGGAATTGTGGACCTCCACCATGGGGTTTGGCGATTTCAGGGGTCTCTAGCTGTATCTAGGGCCATATGTGACTCACACATGAAACAATGGATAATGGCTAAAACAGAGACCAAAAAAATTAAATAATATCTGATTGTGAGTTTTTAATTTTGGCATGAGATGGTTTGTGGAATATGGTCAGTAATCAAGAAGCAGTTGATATTTCCATGCCTTTTTTCATTGAGAAACAACCTAATTTGACACCATTAGGAGGCAGTCATACAACTTCTTGCAAAAATCTTGCAAAAGTAGCGGTAAGTAGAAAATCACAAGATGATATTAGTGTGATGATAGTAACATTTTTGCAAGAAATAGGATTATTTTGGATGATTTGAAAGATGACTACCATCAAAAGAAGCCTTGATAACAACCGTCAGACCTAAGTTGGTTGTATTCTTGGCAAACATGGAAATATTATCCTACAAACTCGCATAGAAAAAGGCTTTGTTATTTGTATCTGAGATTTTTTTCAAGTATGTAACATCACCATTCATGCATGAAGCAAAGGAATCACATGAAGGAATGAAGGGTTTTTTCTTCTACCTGGAAATTCAGAGATAGCGAGACAGCTAAACGACGAGGCGATAACGAGATAGCGAGATGATGAGGTCGCAGATCACTGAGGACGCGGATTGCAAATAACTTGTGAACACAGAAAATAAAATTAAAAAACCATAGAAAATAATAAAAAAAGAAAATAAACCACAAACAGAACAATTCTCACTTTCGCTTGCTGCCCTCCTCGCCCCTACAACATAAAACATAAACATAACGAGATAGACAAAAATAGAGCGAGACAGAGATCAATGTTAACTAACCAAGACAGACAATAGAGAGAAACAGACCAAACAGTTACAAAACAGAAACTTGTTCTGGTCCAGGGGCCATATATTTATAATAAATAGTTTGGCTGAATTATTTTCCAAAGTTCGGTCGAACTAATAGTTTGACAGGACTATTAGTTCAACAGAACTTTTATTCCAACTTTTCCCATCTTCGGCCAAAACTCTGTTTACCCACATCATCAATACTTCGTTAATGTAAATGAAAGAATTAGTTCGGCCAAATTAATTTCAAAACTTTGGCCGAACTTTATAATAGATCGACCGAACTGTTGGGAAAATGAAATTTCTGACCATGTTTCTCACGAAAGTGTAACCCACCTTCACATTTTTACCCATTATATATATATATATATATATAAAATATGTCAATATCGATTGGAAATAAGATTTTTGAAATTATATGTCATCTCCCTTTATAACAAGTATTTAATGCACCTTTTCATCTTACATTGCATTCTTCCTACTAGCGATATTTTTAATTCAAATATAAAAGAATAACATGAATGAAATATTTAGAGTTATTTGGAGAACACACAAATAAAATTAAAATTTTTGGTAAACCACTCATCACATTAGTCAAAGTGTGTTATAATCACATAAAGATGAGCAGTGAAACATTTAGCAATTTCATTGGAACATTTAGCAATCTAGTCATCAACCCTACCAAGGCATGTCCCTACAACATTATTGAACATTTTATTGGATCCCAAGAAAACATAAACAACTAATTAAATTTACCTTTATGTAAATCCATAGTTTTAAAGTAATATATCTATTGGAATTTATCTTTCTCTAAATCCATGGTTGTAACATGACATACAACTATTGTCTTAGTTGTTATGTAATGACATAGAAGGCGCAAAAAGAGAGAGAGTATGTGATCCACCACCACCTATGAAGGCACCACCTCGCTCACATCACATACTTAAGAGGCAGTACTAGCCCTTATACTTTTCTTACTTTATGTCATTGTTTATCCTCACTTAAAATTTTCAAGAATTTATGTAATCGTTTAGTCTCACTTAATATTTTCAAAAATATTGAATCTAAATATGAAACTATAACAAGAATGAAATATTTAAATTGTTTGGAAAACACAAATAAAAAAAGTAAAACATTTAATAAATTAGTCATCAAAATAACAAAAGATATTATGATCACAAAAAAATAAACATTGAAACATTTAACAAATCAATTATCAAAGTGACCCAACCATGTCATAACTACAATCCTTCAACCTTATACTCGCATTTAGAAGGAGTCTGTATTTATGAGTGGCATACTTGGCAATCTTGTTTTTCCAACTCATATTCTCGATACCCACAAAACAAATATAAAAAAATTATAGTCTCAAGCTATAATCCCCCGAGTTTTTATGCTTTTAATTTGACAATTGAACTAGTCCAAAGGGGAAAGTAGACCCCAATGGAGAACTATTATGTGGATTTATTTTATTTTTAAATTAATAAAATAAAATGGAAAATTATGAGTGCAATGACTAGATTGAGAAGTGAGATCTAAAAACCAAATCCATGAGGATGGATAAGGTGATAAGACTTTCCCACAACTTCCAGAAATCCTTGGAAGGAATAAAAAAATTTACTAAAAAAATTAAATTTGGATATAAATATCTAATTTTCCTAATAAAGAGGAAAGTATTGGGAAGAGGTAGAATAAAGCTACAAAAGTAGAAAAGACAACTTTAAAAGTACCTATGTGGAAGAAAAATAGGGAAATCCTAGGAAAAACAGGAAGAAAGCATCCTGAATTTACTAAACACAGTAAATGGAAACATTATAGGGAAAGAAAATCTTAAATAAGTTATTCCAGGATAGAAAAAGGGTTTTCTATGGCTGGAGACAAGGATATCTGCTCGGGGGTGAGTTACGGAGAAAGAACTCTATGGTTGGGAGGCAATTAGTCAGACCTAAGGAGTATGCACACTAAATTGGAAATGGATTGTTTAATTTTAATTCTCATGTGTGATGCTTGGAACCTAATTAAAGAATAGTTAAGATTAATGTGAAATCGCTTAAGTTAAATTTGTCGAACACACATAAATTTAATTAGTATTGGTTACAGTGATATAGAAAATGCCTATACATTTAACATATTTTTCTACAGTATAAATATTGAAATCTGTATGGTTCTATGGACAAAGTCTGTTGAGATCCAACTCCCAGAGTGTCTAAACTCGATAACAGGTTTAAATCTGGGGTTAGGTATCTAACAGGGAATTTCTTTATTCTAGTTAAACAAATAAACTGTTATTAGTACACTAACTAGAATCTCCAAAAAGAAAAATCAGTAAGTGTAATTTAAATTAAATTTAAGATCTGATGTACATAACTCTACATAGTTATAGCTAGAGGCTATTGTAAAAATACATACTACTGTATTAGGTACATAACATAATTTAAGAAATAAATAATAGAGGGACAACCATAACATAAAAATAGTCCACCACTATTAACCAAAAATCTGAAATAAAAATTGTAAATACGAAAGTATTCTTGTTCTGAAAACATATGGAAATAGCTATACATAAGATATAAAAACTAAGGTAGCTGTATAAAAGTGTTTTAAACTTTAAGTACAGATGTGAAAATAACTTCTTTACTGTTTAGGATTCTGGTCTACTTGGCTGTTATATAATTCTAATTTAAGTGACTCAAAACAACTTTAGAATTGAATATAGAACAACAATTGTATGTTGAGAATTGATTATAGTAGTATACCGGGAATTTTATTTCTCCCTAAAAATAAAGAGCATGCTTATTTTCGAAAGAATAATGAGCTAGTTATGTATAAATTAGAAAGCACAAAACATAGTTGTGAAAATAGAAAATTATTAATCATTTCTCGTTCATAATAATTCAAGGAGAACATATGTAAATACCAAGATATTCAATTATCATAACTACTTGAAAACCAAAGACAAATATGTTGGAAACAATAGATGAAGCAGAAATGTAGCATCTATTTCGCTAACATGAAAGATATATACTGTATGTAATTCCACCAAAATACTAATTGCCTAAACTGAAAGTGTGGATGCACATAAATAGGGACAGAAGAGATTCACATTAAAACTGTAGAGAGAAAATTTATATAAAAGTTTAACACAATCCAGTTCTTGGGTTATAAACCCATAAATGTTTATGTATATATTACACTAAAATATAAAACTAAGTATAGTGACATAGCAGATTCTATGGTCACTGTAAAACAATATTATACATCATCCGCCAAGCTGGAGTGATGACTAACGCAGTAGAGAAACTTAAAATGGTGATACCAACCTATCCAAGCAAGGATTCACTGTCAAAAGGGAAAGGATTTGCGTGGGTAACCAAGTGCGTCAACAGTAAGAAGAGGAAGTAGTAGCTAGCCGTACCTGCGTCAACCAAATAAATAAATTAGAAATGTTAGCAGGGAAATAAACTGATAAATCGAATCTATTGAGATTGACATGAAACTAAACTATGCAATGTAAGATGATTTACCTCAAAGGGTTTTGCCTTCATGACAACCACGCCCGTGAATACATCAAATTAAGGCAGAAATGAGAATGCATATTTATACAAGGAGAAATAGATTTTGGGGGTTAGATATTTTTAAAAGAAACCGTCATAAAACCAGATTGAATTGCAAAAGTGTACCAATAGTGGATGCATGAATGGAACGAGACCTCGAACCAGTAAAAGCAAGGAGAGGTAGTTCGATCCTCTAAGCCATAAGTTTCCAAAGGAAACGTTAAGCACACAAAGGCATGAACTGGTAAGCAAAACGCTAAGGAAGCTATGAGGTAAGAGAATGTGTTTCGCAAACCCTGTGAAATAATCAATGGAAATTAATAAGTCATGTAAACCATACAAATTTGAAAAGGAAATACAATTAACTAGAATTTGAGTATACATACAAATTCGGTCGCTTCAGCTAGAAGGGGAAAAAGAGAACTTGTTGTCTCACAAGGGTTGAGATAGTAAATTCTCAAGAATATGTAAGGGACAGACTCTCCACCGAAAATGCAATAAAGCTACACCATTCAAAAATGAGGGCACGTGAGAAAAACGAGTGACATCGTAATCGAACTAGCATTCATGGTTAATGTTTCCATGAATGCATGAAATGAGAATGAGAGAAAGAAATAAGGTCAATCTATATGTTAATAACCTAAAACAAGATGTTGTTAGGCCACCGTGAACCTATATCTATACATATGTCAATACAGGTTCACTAAATATTTAAAGCTAATAGCATAAAACAAAAACTTGAAATTAAAAACAAGAGTGGATTACCTGAGGAAGAAGACAAGAGGTTGATGGCGAGACTGTGTAACCACTCCTCTTGGCCTTCTTCCAGAATGAAAAAGGAGATAACACAGCAAGCGGCCCTCAATAAAAACAAAAACTGTAAAGAAAATGTCAATAAGAACCCAAACTACAAATGAGCCACACTGGGAAGAAACCCTAGGTTGAAACTGAACCAATACAATCCACGTGGCTGACGAAAGGAAGGTACTATAGGATCAACGGTGTGGAGTTCATGGAACGAAATTGGGTTCACATTAAATCTCACAGGATATCCCGAGGAGAAGCTCCAAATCCTCCAGGTACAAGGTCACATGGGTTGTACTGCAGAAATTTAATGAATTTTGTTCGGTTGTGGTCAATTAGATACACCCGAGATGTAGAAGGTACAATTGAGGGACAGTATAATTAAGAACGTAAAAATCGAGAAGTAAAATAATACTTGAACCTCACCTACTCACTATATCTTTAATGGGAATTTAACACATCAAGTCCAATTGGGAAATCAATAGCGATGAGGGGTACGACACAGATTGTGTGACTAGGGTTAAAAAGAATCGTAACCAAGTTAATATATAGTTAGGGTAAGACCAGTAAACTAGTTGGGACTTGATTTCATAGCAACAAAGTTTAATGTTAACATGGCTGTAGAATTATGGTAGATGTAAGGTTAGAGTATCATAACTAGGGTGCCATGGCATGAAGGAAAAATAATACCAAAGGTAGGGTATACTATATATATATATATATATATAGTTGGTAAGTGAGTATGTATTATTATATAAGTGAGGGTTTAGATGTAAATATTTAATAAGGATATAAAATCAGTCTATGCGGATTAATGTCCTTTTTAGTGTGGAATTAACACATTAAGTTAACCCTTAAGGAGAATAAGGAAATAAAACCTATAAATGAGGTATAGATGGGTCAAATTTCTTATTAGGGTGAAATCATCAAATGACCTTAGTCCTAAGTGGGATAGGACTAAAGTTAAAATTTAGATAGATTCACACAATACATCTTTGGAAGAACATTTTAATTAAGAGACTATGGTGGTTATATATTATACAAGCATCTTAAATTTTAGTTAATAATGCAATACTAGAGCATATAAATAACATAGTTAAGAATTTGATTCATATATCGTCAAGGTATGACGGAAAAAAAAAATTGTGAAGTGAGAGGCATTACAAATGGTATCAGAGCATTAGTTAAAACACTGGGTGAATCATGTGCTCACACAAAAATTGTATACAACTGTAAAAAATTTATGGAATTTAAATTTTTCTAATGTTTAATTTCATGTGTAGCGAACAATCCTAAGGTATACGGCTGCGAACCATGACCGAAGGGGACGAGCTGTATGTGGATCTCGGTGGTGGAGAAAACACACCAGATCCAAATGCTCCATTGATGGCTATGTTGCATAGAATGCAAAGAGAAATGGCGCATCCCAAAAGCCACAATGAAAAGCTATCTTTAGCAAGTGAGGAGCAGGAAAGACTGATAAGAGAATTGACTTCCTTGAATAGTGAAGAAGGTGAAGATTTCGGAAGAAAGAGAAAGAGAAGAGTCAATTTCTCATAAGATTATAAGGAAGATGACGACTCTAGAAAACACTCTAGATGGAACAAGGAATTGCAGGGTGAATTCTGGAAAATCAAACCTCCCTCCTATGATGGAGAGAAGAAGGAAGATGCTGAAGTGTGGCTTCTG
Source organism: Pinus albicaulis (assembly GCA_034641835.2). Classification (NCBI taxonomy): domain Eukaryota; kingdom Viridiplantae; phylum Streptophyta; class Pinopsida; order Pinales; family Pinaceae; genus Pinus; species Pinus albicaulis. Next base: position 972,842,174 of record CM076577.1, on the reverse strand, counting down.
AATATGATAAAGTACTTTCAGGTTTACGAATATGAAAGTAACTTAAGAGCAAGGCTGGCCATCTATTAGTTGCAAGGTAAGGCTACCTTGTGGTGGGAAGAAATAAAAATGGTTCATGCCATTGATGAGAAAATGGTTACTTGGAAGGATTTCCAAGTTAAGTTAAAAAATCGATACTTGAATGAACACTATTATGACGATAAAGCCAAAGAGTTTCATGAACTTAGGTTGGGACAACTCACAATTGATGAGTTTATAACCAAATTCACTAATTTGTTACGATATGTACCCTATATAATAGAAGAGAAGGAAAAGGTACAATGGTTCATGAACTGTCTGCCCACTATTTACAAGGAAAAGATAGAGTTTGATAACCCTAAGACGATGGATGAGGTGGTGCGGAAGGCAAGATTATGTTACCAACGATTCAAGAGTAAGAGTGAACTAGAAAAGAATTGGTCAAACAATGGTGACTCTAATAGAAAGAAAAAAAAACCAGCATATTTGAAGAACTTTGGGAGAAACCACCAAAGAAAGAAGTTCAACAAAATGGGTGAAAATCAAACTGCTCAATCAAAAACTGGGTCCAAACAGATGAACGAAAACAATAAAAGAGAGTGGACTATTAAAATGAGAGAACCTTTGAAGTGTTGGGGTTGTGGAGAACCTCATTTATTGAGGGACTGTCCACACCGAGACATTCAGACCTTACAAGTACTGAAAGAAGCAACGACTGTTAATGATGTGGCAAGAAACATTCTTAAAATTAATGCTACTCTAGAAGATCATCAAGCAGAACACCAGTCCACTATGGTGGAAGTAGAAGGTATGATTTCTGACCAATATGTTACTATTTTAATAGATCTAGGTGCATCTTTAAGTTATATCAGTCCTCAAATGGTAGAAAAATGTAACTTAAAGTCAGAAAATTTTTAGCAGTCTTGGTTAGGTCAGTTATCCGTTGGTACAAAACGGAAAGTAATTCATAAGTTACCCCAAACAGGCATAAATATGAATGGATACCAAACAAAATTAAATTTAAATATTATTCCTTTAGTGTCGTATGATGTACTGGTAGGAATGGACTGGTTAGAGAAACAAAATGCCATGTTGAATTATTTATAAAAAACCCTACATTGCATAGAAAAGGAGGGAAAACCTGTTATAGTAAAAGGAAAGCCTAAGCACATATCAGTGAGACAAATTTCAGCACTTCAGTTGAAGAGAATTTCTAGAAAAGGTTATCAAGTGTATTCTGTTCATGTAGAGGAATTAGGATAGCAGGTAGAAGAAAATCCTTTCGAAACATTACCTATTATAAGAAAATTCAAACATATTTTTCTGGATGAAATTCCTCATCTTCCCCCTAGGAGAGAGATTGATTTCTCAATTGACTTAGTGCCGGGAGCAACTCTAGTTTCTAGAGCCCCATACAAAATGAGTACTCCAGAACTAATGGAGTTGAAAATGCAACTATAAGAGTTGTTGGACAGAGGTTACTGTAGACCAAGTGTATCCCTATCAAGAGCATTGGTGTTGTTTGTAAAAAAGAAAGACGGTACTTTTAGAATGTGTATTGATTACCGTCAATTAAACAAGCTGACAATCAAAAACAAATATCCTTTACCTAGGATAGATGACCTCTTTAACCAAGTTAGAGGGGCAAAAAAATTTTCAAAAATTGATTTAAGGACAGGTTACCATCAGTTAAGGATTAAGGATGAAGATATAAGTAAAAAAACATTTAGAACCAGGTATGGACACTATGAGTTTGTGGTCCTACCGTTTTGATTGACCAATGCACCCGCCACTTTTATGTGCTTAATGAATAATGTCTTAAATAAATACTTGGAAAAATTTGTATTAGTATTTATTGATGACATTATGATTTATTCTAAGAGTGAAGTTGAGCATAAAGAACACCTTAGAACTGTTTTTCAAACTCTCGGGGAAAACAAATTTTATGTTAAGTTTAGAAAATGTGAATTTTTCAAAGATAAAACTCAATACTTGGGACATATAATTTCAAAATAAGGGTTGACATTATATCCAGAAAAGATAAAACTAATAAGAAAGTGGTTTGTACTTAGTGATGTGTCTGTTGTAAGATCTTTTATGGGAATTGCAGGGTACTATAGGAGGTTTGTGGAGAGATTTTCAACCTTAGCTTACCTCATTACATCCCTACAAAGGAAGGGAGTTAAGTTTGAATGGACTGAAAAATGCCAAAACAACTTTGAGCAGCTAAAACTGAAACTTACTACAACACCTATTTTAAATATTGCTGACCCAGATCAGGAATTTGTATTGTGCACAAATGCTTATGGAGAAGGATTAGGGGGAGTACTACTAGAAGAAAATTATGTTATAGCCTATGAATCCAGAAAACTTAAGAAACATGAACAGAATTATAGTGTTTATGATCTTGAATTAGCTGTTGTAATACACGCCCTCAAGATGTGGAGACATTACCTGTTAGGGAAAAGTTTGTGTTGGTGACAGATCACATCAGCCTAAAGTACTTCTTCACTCAAACAGATTTGAATGCTAGGCAAGTGAGGTGGTTGTCCTTCCTTAGTGAGTTTGACATGAAGATCAAACATATTAAAGGTAAGGAAAATAAGATTGTAGATGCATTAAGTAGAAATGGTTGGAAAAGTGTGAGTAATATTGGGAGTAGTGTAAATTTTGACATAGAGGGGCTAATACAGGAAGTGGTGAACCAAGACCAAAACTATGAAAAACTTCAGGTACAAATTCTGAAAAAGGAAATGAAAGGATATACATAGAATAAAAAAGGGCTAATATGTTATAGAAATAGATTGTACATTCTTGATGTAGACTCCCTAAAGAAAGAAATTCTGGATGAGTATCATAAAAGATCCTATGCTGGACATCCTAGATATCATAAATTACTCTCAGCTTTAAGAAAGAACTTGTTTTGGCCTGGTATGAAAAAGGATGTGGAAAATTACTTGGCTAGATGTATATAATGTCAACAAGTAAAGGTTGAACATCAACATCCATCTGGGTTTTTGAATCCTTTACCCATACCCGAATGGAACTGGGAAACTATTTCCATGGATTTATTACTGGTTTACCAAGAACCAAATATCAACATGAATGTATTATGGTTGTAGTGGATACTTTGACTAAAGCTGCTCATTTTATACCTGTAAAGTCTACCTTTGGTACAGCTCAAGTAGCAAATGTATTTATGAAGGAGATTGTAAAACTACATGGTGTTCCTAAAATGATCATCTCAGATAGAGATGCGAAATTTACTGCAACTTTCTGGACAAGTTTTCTTGGAAGCATGGGTACCAAATTAAATTTTAGTACTACCTACCATCCAAAAACAGATGGTCAAACCAAAAGAAAAAACTAGATTCTAGAGGATATGTTAAGGATGTATGTTATGGATATGCCAACCAAGTGGGAAGACTATTTACATTTAGCAGAATTTTCCTACAACAATAGCTACCAAGCTTCCATAAAGATGAGCCCTTTTGAAGCACTTTATGGTAGAAAGTGCCATACCCCCCTAAGTTGAAGTCAACTTGAAGATAAACTAATAGTTGGACCAGAATATTTATAAGAAATATAAAAAGTTGTAAAACAGATTAAGAAAAATATCAAAACAAAACAGGACAAAAGTAAAAGTTATGTAGACAAAAAGAGAATTCACAGATAATTCAGTGTGTGTGATCATGTGTATCGGAGGATAAAGCCTAAGAAAAGTACTTTGCACACCAGAAGTTGTGCAAAACTAGCTCCACGATATTGTGGACCTTTTGAAGTGCTTGAACGAGTGGGACCAGTTGCCTATAAGCTGGCCTTACACATTCACATTAAGGTTCATGATGTATTTCATGTTTCGTTATTAAAAAGATATGTACATGATTTTGCTCACGTTATTGATTGGAATGTGATTCAGGTGGAAGCAAAAGGGGATCTTGGAGTGGGAAGAAATTGAACTCAGGAATCAGACAGTGGCTAGGGTGAATGTACAATGGAGGCACTTTACCCCCGAAGAGGCTACTTGGGAGAGAGAGGTTGATATGATGGAAAAATATCCATCACTATTTACACAGTGATTTAGTTAATTATTTTGTCAACACCGAGGGCGATGTTTGTTTATAGAGGGGGAATATGTAATACCCCGAGTTTTTATGCTTTTAATTTTACAATTGAACTAGTCCAAAGGGGAAAGTAGACCCAAATAGCGAACTATTATGTGGATTTATTTTATTTTTAAGTTAATAAAATAAAATGGAAAATTATATGTGCAATGACTAGAATGAGAAGTGAGATCTGAAAACCAAATTCATGAGGATGGATAAGGTGAAAGACTTTCCCACAACTTCCAGAAATCCTTGGAAGGAATAAAGCAATTTACTAAAAAAAATAGATTTGGAGATAAATATCTGATTTCCCTAATAAAGAAGAAATTATTGGGAAGAGGTGGAATAAAGCTGGAAAAACGTAAAAGACGGCTTTAAAAGTACCTCTATGAAAGTAACAGAGGGAAAGTCTAGGTAAAACAAGAAGAACACATCCTGAATTTACTGAACGCAGTAAATGGAAACGTTCTAGGGAAAGCAAAGCTTAAATAAGCTGTTCCAGGAGAGACAAAGGGTTGTCTATGGCTGGAGAAAAGGATCTCTGCTTGGGGGTGAGTTATGGAGAAATAACTCTACGGTTGGGAGGTAATTAGTCAGACCTAAGGGGTATGAACACTAAATTGGAAATGGATTGTTTAATTTTAATTCTCATGTGTGATGCTTGGAACCTAATTAGAGAATAGTTAATATTAATGTGAAATCGCTTAAGTTAAATTTGTGGAACACACATATATTTAATTATTATTGGGTACAGTGATATAGAAAATGCCCATACATTTAACATATTTTGCTACAGTATCAATACTAAAATTTGTATGGTTGTATGGACAAGGTCTGTTGAGTTCCAACTCCCAGAGTGTCTAAACCCAGTGACAGGTTTAAATCAAGGGTTAGGTATCTAACAGGAAATTTATTTATTCTAGTTAAACAAATAAACTGTTATTATTACACAGACTATAATCTCCAGTAAGAAAAATCACTAAGTGTTAATTAAATTAATTTTCAAATCTGATGTAGATAACTCTATACAGCTATAGCTAGAAGCTATTGTACAAATACATACTACTGTATTAGGTACAGAACATAATTTCAGAAATAAAAAAAGGGGGACAACCATAACATAAAAATAATCCACCACTATTAACTAGAAAACTGAAATAAAAATTGTAAATACCAAAGTATTCTTGTTTTGAAAACATATGGAAATAGCTATACATAAGATATAGAAACTAAGGTAGTTGTATAAAAGTGTTGTAATTAAACTTTAAGTACAAATGTGAAAATAACTTCTTTACTGTTTAGGATTCTGGTCTACCTGGATGTTATGTAATTCTGATTTAACTAGCTCAAAACTACTTCAGAACTGAATATATAACAACAATTATATGTTGAGAATTGATTATAGTAGTATACCAGGAATTCGATTTCTCCCTACAAAGAAATAGCATGCTTATTTTCGAAACCATAATGAGCTGGTTATGTATAAATTAGAAATCACAAAACATATTTGTGAAAATAGAAAATTATTAATAATTTCTCATAATAATTCAAGGAGAACAGATGTAAATACCAAGATATTCAATTATCATAACTACTTGCAAACCAGAATAAAAAACTCTGTTGGAAACAATAGAGGAAGCAGAAATGTAGCATCTATTTCACTAACATGAAATATATATATATACTGAAGATATATACTATATGTAATTCCACTAGAATACTAATTCCATAAACTGAAAGTGTGGATGCACATAAATAGGGACATAAGACATTCACAAGAAAACTATAGAGAGAAAATTTATATAAAAGTTTAACACAGTCCAGTTCTTGGGTTATAAACCCAGAAATGTTTATGTACACTAAAATATAAACCTAAGTACAGTGACATAGCAGATTCTATGGTCATTGTAAAACAATATTATACAACATACGCAAAGCTAGAGTGATGACTGACGTAGAAGAGAAACTTAAAAATGGAGATACCAACCTGTCCAAACAAGGATTCACTGTCAAAAGGGAAATGAGTTGCGTGGGTAGCCAAGTGCGTCAATAGTAACAAGAGGAAATAGTAGCTAATCGTACTTTCATCAACCAAATAAATAAATTAGAAATGTTAGCAGGGAAATAAACTGATAAATTGAATCTATTGAGATTGACATGAAACTGAACCATGTAATGTAAGACGATTTACCTCAAAGGGTTTTTCCTTCACGAAAACCACACCTGTGAATACATCAAATTAAGGCGGAAATGAGAATGCTTACTTATACAGGCAGAAGTAGATTTTGGGGGTTAGATATTGTTAAAAGAAATCGTTATAAAACAAGATTAAATTTCAAAAGTGTACCAATAGTGGATGCATGGGTGGAACGAGACCTCAGACTAGTAAAAGCAAGGAGAGGTAGTTCGATCCTCTAAGCCATAAGTTTCCAAAGGAAAAGTTAAGCACACAAAGGCATGAACTGGTAATCACAATGCTAAGGAAGTCGTGAGGTATGAGAATGTGTTTCCCAAACCCTGTGAAATAATCAATGGAAATTCATAAGTCATGTAAACCATAAAAATTTGAAAAGGAAATACAATTAACTAGAATTCGAGTATACATACAAATTTGGTCACTTCAGCTAGAAGGGGGAAAATAGAACTTGCTGTCTCACTGGGGTTGAGACAGTAAATTCTCAAGAATCTGTAAGGGACAGACTCTCCACCGAAAATGAAATAAAGCTACACCGTTCAAAAATGAGGGCGCATGAGAAAAATGAGTGACATGGTAATTGAACCAGCGTTCATGGTTAAACTTTCCATGAATGCATGAAATCATAATGAGAGAAATAAATAAGGTCAATCAATACGTTAATAAGCTAAAATGAGATGTTGTTAGGCCACTGTGAACCTATATCTATACATATGTCAATACAGGTTCACTAAATATTTAAATCTAACAACATAAAACAAAAACTTGAAATGAAAAACCAGAGTGGATTACATGAGGAAGAAGACAATCGGTTAATGGCGAGATTGTGTAACCACTTCTCTCGGCCTTCTTATAGAGTGACAAAGGAGAGAACGCAGTAAGCGGCCCTCAATGAAAACAAAAACTGTAAAGAAAATGCCGATAAGAACCCAAACTACAAATGAGCCATGCTGGAAAGAAACCCTAGGTTTAAACTGAACCAATACAGTCCATGTGGCCGAAGATAGGAAGGTACTATAGGATCAACGACGTGGAGTTCACGGAACGAAATTGGGTTCACACTAAATCTCGCAAGAGATCCCGAGGAGAAGCTCCAAATCCTCTAGGTACAAGGTCACATGGGTTGTACTGCGGGAATGTAATGAATTCTGTTCAGTTGTGGTCAATTAGATGCACCCGAGATGAAGAAGGTACAATCGAGGGACAGTATAATTAAGAACGTAAAAATTGAGAAGTAAAATAATACTTGAACCTCACCTACTCACTGTATCTTTAATGGGAATTTAACACATCAAGTCCAATTGTGAAATCAATAGCAATGAGGAATATGACACAAATTGTGTGACGAGGGTTAACAAGAATCGTAACCAAGTTAATCTACAGTTAGTGTAAGACCAGTAAATTAGTTGGGATTTGAGTTCACAGCAATAAATTTTAATGTTAACGTGGCTGTATAATTATGGTAGATGTAAGGTTAGAGTATCATAACTAGGGTGCCATGGCATGAAGGAAAAATAATACCAAAGGTAGGGTATACTATATATATATATATATATATATTTGGTAAGTGAGTATGTATTATTATATAAGTGAGGGTTTAGATGTAAATATTTAATAAGGATATAAAATCAGTGTATGCGGATTAATGTCCTTCTTAGTGTGGAATTAACACATTAAGTTAACCCTTAAGGAGAATAAGGAAATGAAACCTTTAAATGAGGTATAGATGGGTCAAAGTCCTTATTAGGGTGAAATCATCAAATGACCTTAGTCCTAAGTGGGATAGGACTAAAGTTAAAATTTAGATAGATTCACACAATACATCTTTGGAAGAATAGTTTAATTAAGAGACTATGATGGTTATATATTATACAAACATCTTAAATTTTAGTTAATAATGTAATACTAGAGCATATAAATAACATAGTTAATAATGTAATTCATATATCGTCAAGGTATGACGAAAAAAAAAAAATTGTGAAATGAGAGGCATTACACAAGTCTTTGAGACACACAAAACAAACATAGAAACATTTAACGAATCTGTCATCAAACTGGCATAGGCATGTCACTACTAAAGTGAAAATTTATTGGAAGTCTCATTAGCTTTAATAAAAACATAAATAGTAATGGATTCTGGATTTATATATCCATGGAATGGAATTTGGCTTTAACTGCAGCAGAACATGCATAACTTTCCTAAAGATTTGCAGCAGGCAACGTGCAACCAAAAACCAAAACTTCATTCCTCCATAGGTGCACTACCAACCCTAAGCAGACACAAGGAAGTTTCAGACATTTTTTTAGGTTTCCAATTAGATTAGTATAAAATTTATACTATTTAAAGATACAATTTTTCTAAAGTATTAATAAATAAATAAATTTTTCCAAAAGTAAATAATTTTTTCACAAACAAAAAATAATGAATAGTTAGACAACTATTCAAAGGAAAGTAATGTTTTACAACCCTTTTGTGATAATGGAGCAACTCCAAGCTTTTCAAATTTGGTTAAGCAAAAGACTACTTGGGAAAATAAAAACAAAAAAGCCACCTGCAATAGTGCTTTAGCAGCAAATCATGCATAACTTTCCCTAATATATGTAGCAGTGCATGCCCTTCGCGCAACAAAAACCAAAACTTCATTCCTCCCTAGCTGCACTACCGACCCTAAGCACACACAAGCAAGTTTCAGACCTTTTTTTTGGTTTCCAATTGGATTAGTATTTTTTTCTGTTAATCTCACAAAGCTTTACTATTTTCTATATACCATAAAAGAAAATTGTTGTACATATACTGATGCATTTTGTGGCCTCAACCTGCCCGAGGAAAACCAGGTATGTTGGCTACCGGAGTGAATTAATGGCTAACTAGTATCGAAATTTTTTTCCTTGTACTTGCCACTATATCTACTTTAATATGTCCAAAAAAATTATAGTTTCACTAATGGTTGTAAAAACTTGCCACAAAATACATTACAGACTAAAATATTTAATAGTAGATGTCGCCCATCATAAGAGTCAATAGGTGTCAGGTCTTTTGCAGTAGATCCCGATATCTCTACTTGTTGCATTGATTGTAATTGTTTTTCAATTCTTTCGATTCTTGCCGTAGCATGGTACCGAGACATGGAAATATCTCAGATTTCTTGTTTAATTTGTTGTAACTCTGAAACCACTAAATTTTTTCCTTCTATTTCCTGCATGCTAGTGATGGCCTTGGCTAAGACACACTTGATCTTCCAATATGTGTTGACAGAGTGATGGAAGAGGTATAACCTTCCTCTTGTATTCCCTGGGTCGTAGAGGAAGTCCATGATGGCCTCCTACTGCTTCATATCTTCATATTCATGGTTACTCTCTCTTTCCCATCCTTGGATGGTATTTCAAATCTTATTTGGATTTCCAGTTTCATAAAGATCATAGATATTTTCCATAACTTCTTTTGTGGTTTTCCTTCCACGCTTACTAGGTCCCTGATTATGGCTCGACTGTTTTTGTTTCCTTTTTCCTGTTCCTTTGCATTTTCCATATTGTCGCTTTGCCATTATTTTGGTATGATGGGCAGAAGCCGACTGCTTCTCTATTATCCCTGTAATTCTTTGGAATTGGCCTGTGTAAGGCAACATAAAATTCATAAAATTTTGCAGGTGAATTTTCGTGGAGTTCAAAACGTCCTGATATACCAGTGGATCCTCGGGCATTGCAGAGCAAGCAACCTTTTTCTTGGTGTTAATAAAAAAGACAGAGACAGTTAACGTATCCTTTCAACAGTTGAATTCTAAGTTTCTTCTAAGGTTTTTTAAGCATCGAAACTAAAATTTAAGACTCTTGACATCACGTACCAGAGACATTTGCTGAGAGGGGTGAATATAGGTTAGGTGTTTATCATTTCTGAGCATGCAAGCTTTCTCATACTCTTAACAGGCAGCGTTGTTGTCAATGATGGTATGACCTCGAGTTATGGGGTAAATCTCTTGCAGAGGGTATTTCAAAAGAGCTTGCATGTGGCTCTGTGTCGAATTAGGATGCATAGCGTCATAGATTTGGGCCATGAATTGTCTTGGCTTTGCTATTGATACAGTCATAGGGGTTTAACTGGATTTGCGCTAGACTATACTGAGCATTCTCAAGACATACGGGCGAGCTTCTAAAACAGGGTTCTATAGCTAGGACCTCTACATTAGCATTAGAAGAGGGAAAACGACAACAATAAACATATTTGCAAACAGACCCATTACAAGAATGAAGAAAAGCTTGCATGTCCTTACACTCATCACCCAAATTTGTATCACCTTCACAACCAGTAACAGGAAATTGACAAAGGAGGGTTGCAATAGCCATAACATACTGATTATCTGGACGATGCCGTAGCTCTACCTCTATTTCCTCAGACTACTCTGGGGAATGCCTGCTGAGCAACTTACCTCTTTGAGGTTCCCTTACCTATTTTAACTCTTCCCTTAGGCACTGTTTCCAAACTCCTCTTGTTATAACTCGTTGGCCACCTTCGTTTCCGCGGGCTTGCATTATGTTTGATCGTGTGGCCATATACCCTCTCCGGCCTCCTCCAGAGGTTTACTCATTTTGGTGGACGGTCACTGGTCAGGTGCACGCCTCCGTGTGGCACTGAACTTTTTCCATTCGCTGCATCATGGCACCCCGATCGGGGGTCATTTTCCCACTGTTTATCTCTTTTTATGATAATCTATAATGGATGGAGTTCTATATTCCAAGATTGATTGTTTTGATTGATATCTAACTGTCGGCCTTCATTCTTGTAGGCCTAGTTAGCAAGATAATCTCTAGCTTCATTCCCCCCTCTACAAGGGAATTATGTAGCCTATGTCTTGTATTATTCAGCTGATTTCTTGAATTAGCCTCGTTGTGCGCTAGCTTTTACTTATCTTTTCCCATGGGGTCTCTTGTTGCATTTTTCGCAGTACTCCTGTGACCATCACTGAATCTCCTTCAACTAAAATTCTGTTATAATTTTCCTAAACCGCCACAGATAATCCATGTTTAACTGCCATTAGCTCAACTTCATTGTTCGTTGCATACAAAATTTCCATCGCATATGCTCTACACATGGACCCTTGAGAGTTTCGAAATAAACCTCCTATTCCTGCTTGCCCTGGGTTCCCTTTGGAAGCCCCATCATAATTTAACTTCAAAAATCTCATTTGGGAAAATTGGAAGATGTCCACGGGGATTTAACTTTGCAGTTTGAATTTCCCTAATGATTTCGCTAGCATTTGGGGTTTTAAGTTGAGCATAGTTAGGATCCGCTCTTCATTGCCTGTTGCCATCCAATCTTCTTCCATCCATTGTTCTGCTAATATTGTTTCCCGGATTTTATCCAAAATCACCTTCCATATTTGGTTGATTTCCCTTGCTTCTTCTCTAAAGATTTGATGATTTCTTTCTTTCCATATTCCCCAGAGGAGAAATCCCAAGGATAGCCACCATGCTTGGTTTAAAACCTCACTTTTATATCCCCCTTTTCTCCATTTTATGATTGACTCATTTATGCTTGTTATGTCTCTATCTATTTGTTGGAAGATCACATTGGACTTTTGCCATAAATAACCTGACAGGGAACAATTATTAAATAATTTATCTATGCTTTCTGCATTCTCCTTACACATTTTGCATATTGAAGGTCCCTGCATTCCTCTGTGATGCAGTTGATCCCATGTAAGGATCTTACGGTAGTAACCAAAGGAAGTGTTCTAATTTTGGCCAAAATTTGGCTCCCCATATTTTCTGCCATATCAGGACTATCCTCTTTTAGTGATTGTTGGATCTAATAAGGTAGCATTGTTTAATGGTGAACATGCCTTTGGTTTGATAGCCCATTCACCATTAAAGAAGGCTACCTTATTAGATAGCCTTCTTTAATGGTGAATGAGCTTTTGGATTTGTATAAAATTTATATCATTTAAAGATAAATTTTCAAAAATATTAATAAATAAATAATTTTTTCCAAAAACATTTAATAAATAAATAAATAAAAATTTCACAAGCAAAAAATAATTAATAATTCAACAACTATTCAAAAGACAGTAAGATTTTACAACCCTTCTGTGATAACGGAGCAACTCCAATCTTTTCAAAATCTGTTAAGCAAAAGATTACATGGACAAATAAAAACAAAAAAGCCACCTGTAGTGGTGCTTTACCTGACGACAGGGTTGCTTGTGGGTTTGGTATCTTGTTCTTAGAGGCGTGATCAATGTCTATGGCTCTCACAGGAGATAGCAGGAGGAGAGTGAAAATTCAAATGCCCATCACTAACAGGAAATTCGAAGCAGCCATTGATATCCACCGAAATAAAAATATAAAGAATTCGAAAAAAAAACGAAACTAAGTACAGATGAAATGAGATGGTGGAGAGAACTAGCTCAGTTCAAAATATAAATAAAGATGTGTTAGAGTTACATAAATTAAATAAAAATATTAAAAATATTAAAAACTTAATTACAATTTAAATGTAAAATTAATTCTAATCTATGTAAATATAGATGGGTTAGACTTACCTAAATTAAATAAAATATGAAAAAAATGAAAAACTTAATTGTAATTTAAATGTAAAATTAATTGTAATTTATGTAAATAAATCAATAGTATTTTTAATTAGATACATAAATATTTATTTTGAAACATAAATATACATGGAGTTATTTTTGGTAAAAATCACATAACAAAGAAAGTGGTCGACCCGTTAGGGAACCTATCATCAAGACTAAACTAGGTAAGAGATCAGATTTAGACATTGATGATGAACGGCAGGAGTCGGTTGGAAACAGGTAGTTCTTTGTTATGTGATTTTTACGAAAAGAACTCCAAATATATACAATGGATCACAGAAAACAAAACTCTAAAAATAAATTATAATCTAAAAAAAAATCCTGTTTTAAAATAAACATCTGTTTATATAATTATTGATATTATCAATTAAATTGTAATTAAATTACAATTAATTATTATAATACTTTATTTAATTTTATTTGAAAACTATATCTATTTTTTAATAATAGAGATATTTTTCAAATATAACACATATATTTCAAAAAAATATATTATTTAGTAAATAAAAATATTATATTATATTATAAATCATATTCCAAAACAAATATCTATCTATATAATTACAATTATTATCTATGTTGAATTAATTAAATAATAATTAATTATTATTATATTTTATATATTTTCATTTTAATATTGTAAATATGGTTAAAATATATAAATGATAAAAAAATTATTTAATAAATAAAATATAACTCTTATTTTATTTTATATTATATTATATTATAATATTCTATATTATATTATATTATGAATCATATTTCAAAACAAACATCATTATATATGTAACTAAATATACTATCTATAATTAATTATTATAATATTTGAAAGGAATAGGTATTGTAGATTACAAGGCTTTAAAGCCTTTCAAAAGGCATGTAAAGGGTTAAAGGAAAAATCTATGAGGATGGATCCCATTTCCAAGGTTCATCTCCCATTTAGACAACGAACATAATTGCCCATGTCTTTAAGAAGAATAATGTTTCCTCGTCTTTTAAGCCCTTGCTCACCATCAGGAACTTACAAGGATCTGTTAAGGACCTTGTTGACCCTAAGGACTTGAAAGGTGTCTACATGATTCCTTGTTCCTATGATATCCCTTACATTGGAGAAACGGGGAGATCCATCAATCCAAGAACATGCTCTTGACATTAAACACAATCATTCCCGCACATCAGCTCTTGTTGAACATGAAGAAAAATCATGTCACCATGTCTCCATTAAGGACTCTAAGGTCATCGCTAAAGTCGACCACTTCCACCATTGGAAGTTTCGAGAGGCTATTGAGATGAAAAGCATGCCAATAATCTCAACATGGATGATGGCTAGAAATTGAGCTCTCTCATTATGATTTTTTTTAATTAATTAATTAATTAATTAATTAATTTATGTTATTTATTTATTCATTGATTTATTTATTTATTTTATTTAATTATATATATATATATATATACACTACCTTATTCATTACTTATTTATTTATTATTATTATTTATTTATTTTATCTATATATATATATATATATATATATATATATATAATGTTAATTTATATTATTTTATATTATTAATTCACCCCTCTTATATTATTATTCTCTACCTCTATATTTTAAAATTTAAATTTTTAATAATTAAAATATTTACCCTTAAAATAGAATCAAAATAAAATAAAATAAATTTTTTAATATTATTTAACTACTAAATTTTAGGTTTGATGCATCCTTGTTATTTATTTTGAGTTTAGATTATGATTTTTTCATCTTGTCGTGAGGATGAACCACATTATGTGTTTGATAAGAAAAGTATTTTTCTAAATTCATGGATCACAAACGTCTTAGACCTAACAATATTTTATATATTTTTATTTAATAATATATTTTTTTAGATTATATATATATATATATATATATATATATATATATATATATATATAATTTAATAATTTCTAAATAGATAATATATTTCATTAAATAAGTAGATGTATATTTGAGAATATCATTCAAAATATACTATAATATTGGAATAGTATATCACACATAAATTAAAAGTTATATTATCATCTAAACATTTCTATATAAATTATGGATCACATAAGCAAAATTTCTAAAACTATATAGTTTTATTTACTCAATAATATATATATATATATATAAGTGGTAGAATTAGAAAGTAAATGAGAGTTATAATTTGATTTATGAAAATATAAATCATAGTTATATTTGATATATAAAATTATGTTATTTAATATGGATTTTGAAAATATTTATTTTTAGTTTACTAAAATATTTTTATGTTATAAATATAGTTTATTCATAAATATTAGATGTAAACAAAACATAGAATGGATTAGAATTTTTTTTTTAAATAGATAACTATGCATTAGATTATAAAAATAATATGTAGATCACAAATACAATCCAAGCATGACCAAAATGAGAGTGATTACAATGTCATTTAGTGTCATTTCCCATTCACATACTCATATCGAGTCGAGAGGAAGAAAAAAACAAGGAGTACACAAACACTATCACTAGTCAATTCCTTCTAGCATTCTTGTATAGAAAATGAAAAAACCCATGTCGTGACAAAATTTCAACTACCAGAAGCAAGCGTTAAATAGTCTTATAACCCAAGTGAGATTAAAGGTAAGATAAGTATTATCCGAGGACATCGCCATAAAATTTCCACATAAAAAAAATGATGCTATGTATATCCATAAATGTAGCAAACATTGAAAGATAAGCTTAAAGAATTATGCTCCATTTAGACTTCATCCATCCACACAACATAATGACAATACCAAAATGAACTGAAAATGTGATTAAATATTCCATATTCACCAACTGAGAAAGCACATTCTTCACTAGTACCATAATATATCATCCAAAAAAAACTGAAGAAATAACCTTGACAAAAGAATCACAGAGGTACCTACCCTCACTTATATTTACCATACGTATCATTGTCTAAGGAAATAAAGGCTAGGGTATGCACTCCATTAGAAAGAGGATCAATGATATCTCGAGACCGTGAGTCACTAAGAAATAAAGTATCCACTTGTTTCAAATTAGAACCAATGTTGTTCAAACAAAAACATATATTACGATTCATTCTCCTAATATGCTCTAGAGATGAGAAAACATTATAATATTCTTCATATTTATACTTGAACAAGAGAAAAAGAAAAAAATTATTTTGTTGATTTAATGCCAAATAATTAATGAAATTCAACCTCCTTTTCCAAAAATGACCAATATTTGGAAGCCATTTCACCTTCTCACCAACCAATAGGGAAAATTTTAAGGATGGAAAATTATCTTGAAGTTTAAAAAATTGGCGAATCTCACTAGTCCCTAATATGAAAAATATAATTTTTTTTTGATGTATTTTTAAAATAATTCAAATTTATAATGATTTTATATATAATCTCTATATAATGTTGGCGATTTTTAAAGTAAAATAATTTTATATTGTAAAATTTAGGCTAATCCTTTTTATAAAAAATGGAAATTTGTGAATCTTTTTTTTGAAAAATGATGGAAAATTAGCCCACCTGCGAATATTAGCCCCTAAAATTTTCCATGGCAACCAATTCAGAATATGAACCATGGGGACAATCTCCAACCTCCACATTTTCTAGATCTAGAATCTCCCTACGAGCCTTAAGAGGTACTGAATCAAAGACAATGGCCACTAAGTTATAATAAAAGTGACGCAATTTTTATTATCGCACATGACCTCCAACACCTTATCAACTAGCCATTGACTACTTTGGAGTAATAAGCACTACTAAAGTGAGGAAATGAGGAAAACTAGTATAAATACCACAACCTATGAAAGACATTGAAGCAAAAAGAGGAATACCCTGAAATCCTGACCTCTATACAATATGGCCACCCATGTAAAACCACTGGATAGGGTGTAAAACCAAAATATTATGTATCTTACTACACATCCAAATCATAACCAAACAAACCCACAGAAATACACATCAAAGATATAACACCAAACTAGGAAACTAAGGCCCTAGGACAAAACTCTAGACCCCTACATTTTTTTCAATGAAAAAAAAAATAAGGAACACAAATATGAAAATTCAAATGACTCCAAGATTGATAATGAAGGAACCAATAAGTAAGAGAGTAACTAGTTCAAATTAACCACCCAAGATGAGTACAACTCATACACAATGTGCTATAATTCCAAAATATCTAGAATACCGCCCCAAGAATAGGAAATTAAGGTGATAAACAAAGACACATGAATTGGATATGCCCGAGGGAATAATCCATGGGAAAGAAGAAAATAAAAAGCACCACAGCCAAACTCAAACCATCCACAATTGAGTCAGATGATTGATTAGTCATATGCCTAATTGGAGAGAGGTAAACTAGAAATCACACTAGATTATGCAAAGGAATGTCATAAGGCATAAATTTGAGAAGAATCCTAACATATAAAAATCACAGAATAAAAAAAAAAAAAAAAAAAAATGAAATTCAAAGATAGAATATAAAGATAAATCACTTACAATATGTCAAATTTACATATTTTATAACATTTCGAGCAGATATTTCCCCTCAATATTCAAAGATGCTCCTTCAAGTTACAATAGAAAATATTTGATAAAAAAGATGCTCTTTTTCAATATTGTATCATGCCACTTGATCAAAAGATTACAATATTTTACCACATTATCTGAAGGTGATTGAATTTTCCTTTTCTTGTCCTTGGTTAACTTATTTTTTGCATTTGGACTAGTTTGTGATAGAGGAGGTTTATTGAAATTTCTTTTCCATACATAGTGTTCCTAACAATTTCTACACTATTTTGAGCACTCGTGATTTTCTACACTACTTAAGTCATAATTTTATACTAAAAGACATTAAGTACAAGTAGTGTAACTACATTGAGTAAGTATCATAATTCTTATGAGTAGTATGCATGAGATAATAAAACCTATATAACTAACATTTTATACAAATATTGGCAGGACTATTATTAAAACAAAGTTTCAAAATTACATGGGATATTGCTTACAACTATACTTAACGACTTTCTAAAGTTCTTTGGGAAATCCCTTTTTGAATGCAATTTCTCATAATGTAAATGCTTATATGTCATATCAATAGCCACATATGACCAATTTTTTTGAATCAATACATTATTATAACCTTATCCTTTGCCTTTTAGAGATATAAGGGTTTCCAACATAATAATAATAATAATAATAATAATAATAATAATAATAAACATAATAATGAAATAGATTGTGCCAACACCCAAATGTCTTAGTGAAATTACACATTGTTTCCATGGGTTCCTTATATTTTCCCTGTGGTACTAACATATATGTGTTTGTAATTTCCTTTATATTTTATTGCTCATATTCGCATATATTTGCTTCTTTGGTTTCCATTATTCCACCCCATAGTCTCATCCAAGTAAATCCAATGGTTTTCTAATGTTTTTTCATTGAATGTGTGTGTTTTTGATATTGATCGACTTTACCTTTAAATATTTGAGAAATGGTTTCAGTTGAATATTTTATAATCCCCAATGGATTTATATAATAATTGTTTAATTCTTCTTAATAGTGGACCTCCTATCTAGAATTATTGTCGTACTTATTTTCTAGAAAAATCTATTTTAGTAGTTTATTTTTCCTATTGTTATTTCAACATCTCTAATATGACTCTTAAGAAGCTACAATTATCGTTATTTCTCACCTATACATTCTGGGCCATTGTCATGCTCGTGCCATCCAACTGTATCACTATCTTAAGTTCTATTCTATACTAATTCCTTTTAAAGTCTCCATATTCAGGGAATGAAGGAAGCGAAATTGAAGATGAAAATAACCTTATTGATTGAGAAGCTTCTCACAAATTTCAAATCTCTGTAATATTTGTATCTTCATTCAGAATTTCATTTTCCTCTATGAAGGAAACACTGCAAGTGACTCAGCTTGGAATCCTGAATTGAATCCTTGGTTAAGAGTTTTCCCGTGGGGTATCTTTATTCAAAGAGACCAAGGACTTTCAGCTAGCCCCATTTTGAAAAATGGGCCATTGCTGAAGAGATAACTGCAAAGTTGAGTGCCCACATTAAGCCAAATCACCGTTCATAATACAGGAGGAATGTTGTTGTGCAATACGTGCATGTTTTTATTTGCAATTTTTTTCAATTATAAAGAAAGAGCTATTTGTGATTAATTATGACAATGCAAAACACGCTTTATCGCAAGTGTATGTTTTGGATGTTTTGGAAACAATGCTCACTTTGGATCCTAGTCTGGTATATTTTCACTTCCGTTTACCTACTCATTATTTTCCTAAATCATGAATAAAACCATAATTACCTCTTTTGTAGAATTTCCTTGCATATTTGATGGTATCTTTTCTATCTTGTCCAATTTATAAGTTGCATGAATAAATCTTTGCTTGAGTGTGATTATTTTATTTTTTCTTTATCCTGGTTTATGAAAAATGAATCCATGTGTAACAACTCCATTTTTATTTTTTTATTTTTTAATACTATTTCTGTGCCTAACCCTTATTGGTCTCCTTAAAACACTGTTCTCATGATATCTCTTATGTGGGATTAGGGTCAGATTGCGTTTTAACTTTAATTAACATGACCATGGTTAACATTGTTTCCATATAAATCTGTCCACCCCTAATATTTACTATGCCCTTATTTACTTATCATAAAGATACCCTTCTAACCATATATATGCCATTATAATCACATTCCTACTTAGGAATTCTAACCATCATTATACCCCTTTAATCTGTGGTTTAATTGGATATCGTGGCCCCCATGAAATGATATAGTTTTTTTTTATAAATAATTAGGATGGAATATAGATATACTAACACCCTAGGCATTTATCCACCTTTAACGTAATGTTTTCTACCACATATTAATTTTGGATTTAATTGTTCTGTGATAATAGTCATTCAAATTTATAACCCTAACCCACTTGTTGAGTTCTCCCACTCAAGGGCTCCCAAGTGGCACTTTCAGGTGGCCTCACATGGCCCTTTCACACTTTTCGAGGATCCACTTGTACGCTGGAGATAATCTGAGTGAAATCGACAGTTAGGATATGTTGGATAAACCCTAAGGGTTTCGACCTAACCAATTGTATTTTCATTTCGTCATATTGTTGTTTGGAGTCGGTCGTCCATAGCTCTGGAGCTTTGCCTCCATGATGAACCTACAACTTTGTTCCCATTCCATTTTCATTTTTTTACTTCACCATTATCGTAGCTAGAGTGCTTCCCTCAAGCTCAAACTATAGGTGTAATGTATCAATGCTACTGTGTATAATTTTTCTCCACTGGTTTGGTGAGGATTGAAATTTTACTTAGTGCAGCAGAGGGCTTTGCTTCCAAACCCTTAACGGTAAGTGATTTTGTGATTTTTAAGTTTTTTATCATTTAATACTCTTTTCTGGTTGATATTTAAATATTTTCATATGATGTTTTTGCAAAGAGGATGTGTAATGGGGAGAAGTTGCACAGTGATTCGACATTATCCCTTGTCAAGCCTTGAGGTAATCATTTATCACCAACTCTATATTTATCATTGTGTTTTCATTTAGCATTTTTGAACACTTTGCTCATGACTCTGTTTGTATTTCGTAGATATTGTACTCTCCCTGTTGCAGGAAGTTATGGATCACATTCCCCTTGCCGACGCTTCTGCAAAATATGTCTCGGGTATTCTTCATTGCGCAGAGAGGTAAGCCATTGAACCCCCTTCCTAGGTTTTCATATGTTTTTCTTTGTCTCTCTATGGATATTTACTATGTTTTGATTTATAATTAAAATTTCTATTTTATATAGAATTTTGGTATTACACCCTATATCCTTATCCTAGGTTTGCTCATTTGTGTTACGCTCTTCCCAAAAATCTTATTAGGGTTTTTATTTTGTATGCTCTCTGAATAATAGTACCAATATTCTATTTGTTTTTAGCCACGTTATTACATAGCTTTTGTATCTCAATTTTTTCTCTACGAGACACTCCAAAATTTATTTGGTTATGAAATTTATATTAGGCTATGGTCTTAACTTACACCCTACATGGGATTTGAAATACTTAGTCTGTGTGACACTTTGAGTCATCTTTACTGTGGTGAATTTTTCAGCGCGATTCCTCTGCGTGACTTCAGGATCTACTATGACAGTAGTATGTATTTTAATACAAATCATTCACTATATTACATTTATCTATTTGCAGAGATTTTCGTATTGAGTAGAATTTTACTTTAAATTCTAAGTTTTGATTGTATTGCTTCACTATCATATTTATATAAAACCACAATTAATTGGCCAAAATCCCTTCTTAGTGTATTACTATGTAGGTTTCTTGTTTAGTTTCTTTGTCATGTTTAGTCTAGCGTGCCCCTGTTATTTACTAGTTCTTTCTCTTTTCTGTTTATCATGAAATATTAGTGTATTATTTCCGTGTTATATATTTTCTTTTAATTTAATTTATGTTATCTAATATGTGTATCTACTACCCAGGTTGCTCCTCTTCCTCGGATTTGGACCATTATTCCAAAATGCATACATGTTTCCCTACCCAGGTTAGTCCACCTTCAATAATTTCCATCTATTTCATATTTATACTCTTTTGTTTATGTATAGAGTCATAATTAATCACAACATTCCCTAACTGCATGTACATGGGAAGAACAATTTCGTAATGAATATGCTGAGGTAATCTAAATCTCACTACCTATATTCATATCTTGACAATATAGTTTATTTTTACTAATTAGTCAATTTGTTTTATAAATCTAGACTTTTCTTTTGTAGGATTTTTTTCAAGTGTTTAAATTGAGTTACATGTTTTAGCTGTCACCTTTCAAGCTCAGGCTGACATTTTTACTTTTAATGGCACAGGTCAGTTACCTGCTATTTCATCCTGGTTCTTCTATAACTTGATCTAATCCAGTATGTTTAGAATTTATGGGTCAAGGCCATGCTTGTTATTTGGCCATAGATTATTTTGATGTAAACCATTTAGATATCTATGTAGATGAGAGTGAGACTCTCATCACATTCAAAGACTTGGACACTATTTGTTTAATAATTTAATTCCAATTTTTTCCTGTGTCATGTACTCCCTCTTCTGGATTTTCACTATGAAATATACTCTCAGTATTTTTCTATAGTTTTCTGGTTTATATAAGTTATTCCAAATACTTTATTAGCAGATTTTTCATATATAAGTTATTCCAATTAGTACTTTCTTAGAATATTTTTCATACATAAGTTCTTTCTTTTCACACGAAATCACACAGCCAAATATGAAATCCTTTTTTACTTTGGTATGCATTCGGTTAGTAGGATATGCCATCCTTTTACTTTTATAAACATTTGTACAAAAAAACATAAAATCCTTTTCTTCTTTATGCATTCATTAAGTTTCATATTGTTGCATATATAAATCTCTCTTTAACTTCAATATCCATTGATACTCATTGGG
This sequence comes from Pinus albicaulis, assembly GCA_034641835.2. Lineage (NCBI taxonomy): Eukaryota > Viridiplantae > Streptophyta > Pinopsida > Pinales > Pinaceae > Pinus > Pinus albicaulis. Next base: position 972,819,765 of record CM076577.1, on the reverse strand, counting down.
GTTTAATGACTATACTACTTTATAGAAATATCCCATGCATTTACATTTAATAATTATAAGAATGGGACCCTTCCTCGGTTTATCAATTCTGATTTTTATCTACTATGAGTTCTTTGAGTATGTGTAACATAAACAGAGACTTCACTGTATTTAATTACAGAGAGGACAATGTACAATACACATGAAAAAAGCACATTGTACAATATAGATAATAACTTTCTGAATATTATAATAACATGTACAGGATAACAGTTCATAATAGAACTTGACCCCTTGTCTAATAGGACATGTACAGATATCTACATATCAAATCATGTCTTCTAAAGAGAATTTTGAAAATGATTTAATACTATTTCTAATACTTACAACAATTCTCTAACATTAGAACTTTCTTAGAAAACCATGATAAGCACATACCAATGTGTGAAGATGAATTTTCCTCCCAACCACGAGATTCTCCTCATCTCTCCCTCGAGCAGAGACCAATATTCCCCAATGTATACAACCACTTTGTCACACTAGTTATGGATCTTTTAAGCGTTCTATTCCTTAGATTGTTTCCATAACGATATCCCGTTATTATGGGATGATGTTTCCCATAACCTAGGTTTTTCTTTTGTTTTTTCCACAAAAGCTTTATTTAAATCTTGCTTTTCCAAAGCACAATTTTTTCTTACCTCTTCTCAATAAATTTATGCTTTACTGATGATTTTATTAGATCTCTTTCTCCCATCTAGTAAAATTATTAATTCAATTTTTTGTAAGTATTTTCTGGAGATTTTGGGGAAAGTTTGGAAATCTAGTCTATCCTGATGGATAAGAATTTCCTGGTCCCCATTATTCTTGTCTTTACCACAATAACATTGATTTCAAAATTAAATTTAAATTTAAAAATAAAAAAATTTCATACATAATTATTCCATAGGTCCACCTAGACCTTCGGTTTGTTTACACAACATAAAAGCTATAAATAATGGGTATTACATAGTCCCCCCCCTAAAACAAAAACACCATCCTCGGTGTTGCAGATTACACTGCTTGTTATTTGAAAAATACTTTATACACTTCCTTCATACTTCCTTCCTGCTCTCATGTAGCTTGTTCAGGTGCAAAGAGCTTCCACTGCACTTTAACCGGAGATATTTTTTTATTCCATAGCATGGTTTCTTCCCATTCCAATATACGAAGTGGTTATGGAAGAAATTCTCCTTCTGTTTCCACCTATATAAAAGTCCAGTCAACCACGTGAGAAGGATCATGCACATATTTCTTCAACAATGATACATGAAAAACATTATGAACATTAATATGATTAGGTAGAGCCAATTTGTAAGCTACTCAGCCCAATATTTCAAAAACCTAAAATGGACCACAATATTGACGTGCTAACTTAGCACAATTGCTAGTATGCAAGGTACTTTTGCGAGGTTTGATCCTCAAGTACACGTGATCTCCAATCTTAAATTCTCTATGAATTCTTTTCTTATCTGTATAACTCTTATGGAGGTCTTGAGCTGCTTTAATATTCTCTTGGATTTGTTTTACTATCTATTCCATATCATGTAGTGCGTCCTGTATGAATCTACAAGGGTAATTTCCTTAGACAAAACACTAAAGGTCACTGCTCACAAACAGATCACAGATCAATAAAATAGTATTTGACATGGTTAAAACCCTCGAAAAGGGAAATAGTCCACGACCTAAGCCTACGTGACCAGTTCATGCAATTTATTAATATAAATAAATAAATTTTACACAATCTTCTCTCATAAACAGTTACAATCATTTAAAGAAGAAAAAATTCCTTTATTTTTGGCCACGTGGTAAGAGGCTCCAGAATCAATGAGCCCCTCATGAGAATGAGAAGAAGAAGATACATTCGATGCATAACTAGATATTTATGCTTGATTACCACAAGCAGAAAGTGTCATTCCTGAAGATGAAGTTGAAGAGTTTTCCAAATTGATTTTGTGCTTCCTGATTGTTGCTTCCAAGGCTTCCATCTTCTTAAAACATTTTTAATCTACGTGGCCATCACGATTAAAAAATTTGCAATGTCTATGTGTTTTCTTCCCTTTGTTTTTATTTTCCTTATCAGTTTGTTGAGTTTCTTTTTCAGTTTGTGGCTGAAATTGCTTAAGACCCTTGCTTGGTTTACGACCATTATTTTTAGGATGCTTCTTCTTAGGATGATTTTGATATGGTTTTTGATGGGCTGCTAAGGATTTCTTAGAAGAGTTTCCAATATTAAAAAGACCAAGGTGTAAGATTTTTTCTTGTTCTCTTATGAAATAATCACAAAAGGCATCAAAAGAAGGGGACTTGTAGGTTGTTCCTTGAGAAATGAGGGCTTCTCGAGTGGAATGGAAGGTGGAAACAAATAAAGAGTATGCACGGTGAAGCTTAGCAAGAATGGAATAGATAAGGCTACCATCATCATTTTTTACCTTACAGCCTTATAAAATAATTCTAAGGGTCTTGAATTTGGACAAAAAATCCTCAACAGAGGAGAAATTATTGGAGTCCAAAGTAAGCAACTCATTTTCAAGCTGGTGGGCTCTAATTTCATTTTGAATGCCAAAACATTATTTAACTTTTTCATAGCTGCATCAGGGGAGTCAATTTATTGGATATGAAATCTATGATCTTGAGCAATGGACATTCCTATCAACCCTCGTGTTTGATCTTGTTTATTTTCCCATTTAGCGGCTTTATCTCCGTCGGTAGGTTTAGTTTCTTGTCTTGTGGCTATTCTATAAAGCCATTTACTTCTAAGTAATTATACCATGTAGGATAGCCATTGGAAATAATTGGTGATGTTAAGAATAATTGGGCATCCACTTTCCATCATTTAAAAAAACTAAAGCTGAAAATGTTGCAACCAACTAGTCCAATGGAAAGGTCTTGAACAATTAGGCAGCATTATAAGGAAAATCAGGCAAGAGACAGGTGAAAAGATCAGAATTGAGAAGGTTATTCTAGGCTACTAGGAGAGATTTATTTTTATTATAGCTCCAGAGAAGGATATAAAAGAAGACAAGGAAAAACCTGTTGGAAGTGACGATAATGGACAAAGAGAGAAAAATGTTGATGAAAGTAGTCCTACAAAGGAACACGAGAAACGAGCTGGAAGTGAAGAAGAACTTGAAAAAGAGAAATGTATTTCTCGAGCACAAGAATAAATTCTTGATGTTCATGACATAATATTGGAAGGGGAACTTGATGTAAAGGTGAACGAGGAGATTGAGAAAAAGACAACTTCGATAGTTACTAGATTGTTGGTGCCTATTAATCAAGTTGGTTGTGTTCTTGGAAAAGGTGGAAATATTATCTAACAAAATCGCATAGAAAAAGGCTCTATTAGCTGTATTTGAGATTTTTTCCAAGTATATAACATCACCATTCATCCATGAAGCAAAGGAATCACATGAAGGAATGAAGGATTTTTTCTTCTACCTAGAAATTCGAAGACAAAAAGACAGCTAAACGATGAGGCCACAACGAGATAGTGAGACGATGAGGCCGCAGATCACCGAGGATGTAGATTACAAATAACCTGCAAACACAACAAATAAAAATTAAAAACCATAAAAAAATAAACAAAAAAAATAAACCATAAACAGAACAATTATCACCTTCGCTTGCTCCCCTCCTCGCCCCTGAAACAAAAAACATAAACAGAGAGAGAAAGACAAAAATAGAGTGAGACAAACAACAACGGTAAATAACCGAGATAGATAACACAACGAGACAAATCGAACGGTTACAAACCTGAAACTTGTTCCGGTCCAGGGGGCCGTATATTTATAATAAATAGTGCGGCCGAATTATTTTCCAAGTTTTGGCCGAACTTTTGTTGTCTCTTTTCCCATCTCCAAACAAAAATATGTTTACCCACGCCGTCAATACGTCGTCAATGTAAACGGTATAATTAGTTTGGCCAAATTAATTTTAAAACTTCGGCGGAACTTTAAACTGTTGGGAAAATGAAATTTCCTACCGCGTTTCTCACAAAAGTGTAACCCACCTTCGCATTTTCACCCTCAGTTGTTTGTGTTTTCTGTGTTTTATATGTTGTTGTTTAGCATTTAGTTTCCATGCTTTTATGTTCATGAAATACACTTAGTCTCATCAAGTTTATTGAATTGTCGATCATAAGCACATATATAAACCCTTGTATAAGAAGCAAACTAGAGAACTTTCATGTTAAATATGAAACTGATATTAGCACAACATTAAATAACAAGAAATTTCAGATCAATTTGGTATCAGAGCACAAGGTTGCTAAAGGTTATTTTCTTTTTTTCTTTGATATTGTGCAAGAAGGGTTTTAATAGTTGCAATTTTGTGATGCTTACAATGTTGAAGTTGCAGAGAGGATAAGGGAATCTATTGGTTTTTAGTCCTGAGATTAGGAAAATAAGAAAGAGAGTTGAGAGAACATCATCTTCACCTAAAGTTACACTCAAAGCTGCACTTGAAGCACCTCAAGTTATATCTCCAGCAGTTGAGATTGAAGAGGTAAATATTGCACAAGAAGCTGAGGTGATTGAAAAGGTACAAGCATCACTAGTTGAGCTTGAATCCTTAACCATTATGTCAGGTGTTAGAGAGACTCATGCACATTCATAAGAAGAATATGTCAAGAGAGACTTCAAGGAAATTCAGAGAATGGTTAAAATCATGTTTGAGGCATTCACTGCAGAAAAAGCAGGAGAAGGTTCTATGCCTCCACATGGAGAAGGATCTTCAAATGGTAAGAAGGATGAAGAGAAGAGTTCGAAAGGTAGTGATGGAAATCCACCTCCATCTCTACCATCCTCATCCTCATCATCTTTATAAAAATCTTCATATTCCACTTCCACCTAAAAAACCACCCACACTCATTCAAAAATTCCAAAAGGAAAAAAATCCATTACTCAAGTTGGACATCAAGTTTGAACATCCCATGTAAAATGGTGAGGTAAATGCGGAGAAGTTAGACAATTGGATCCATCAATTGGAAGTATATTGAAAAATTAAGAATCTACAAGAGGATGACATAATGATCGAATTGACTTCATTAAGGCTAGAAGGAGCAACACTAGTTTGGTGGGAGGAAAAGACTCAAGAGGAAATGTGAATTCATGGTAAGATATCCATTTCTTGGGTTGAATTCATTTCTTCCATTAAAAGACAGTTTTATCCATTATCCTATATGAAAAAATCAATTATGATGTGGCAGAAATTTAGGCAACTCAAATGCCAAACAGTTCAAGGGTAGACCAAGGAGTCTAGAAAGAGGGCTTTGTTGTTTGGAGTAAAATTTAATTCCCAAGACACACTCTTGAAATACATTGGGGGTTTACATTCCTATTTGAAACATATTATCCTTTTTTTCATCCCAAACAACTTAGATGAAGTATGTGTGCAAGCCACACATCTTGAAGCAAGGGGGAAGAACATTCAGGAAGAGGGTAGTAAGAAGAAGGAATTCAAGGGTAAGGGAAAATAGAAGGGAGGAAAATGTAAGGGAAAGAAGAATGAAAGTATCAAGAAAGAAGGGGAGAAAATTACATGCAAACATTGTTCCAAAGAGGGGCATGATGAAGCCCACTTTTGGAAACTACATCCCGAATTAAGGTCTATGAAACCAAATAAAAAGGGGAAACATTAGATGACTTCCACCACAAAACAAGATCTTTGATCCGATTCTGGAGATGAGACCAAGATTGTAGCCATGGTTAACAAAGGAAAGGAATCCATAGCAAGTACTAGTTCCTCAAATAGTCACAACAACACTCCAAATGAAGAGACACAGATATAATTGTTCCATGTTAGAGTGATTTAAAACCATACAAAGGTTGATGCATTGTTTCATAGTGGGTCACAAGAAAACCTAATTTCAGAAGACTTGGTCAAAAATATTAACATTGAAACCATACCACATCATAAACCATACCCTTTGGGTTGGATAGTTAAGAATGAAAATTTACAGGTTACAGGGAAATTTATATTTCGATTTTCTATTACTGCAAACTTTGTTAATGAAGTCGAGTTAGACGTGGTTCCAGTTGACATTTCCGAGATTATCTTGGGAAGTCCATATTTGTATGACAGGAAAGAGGTGTTTCATCTCCATGAGAAAAAATATCATTTTCTTAAGGATGGGGTGGAGTATATTGTGAGAGCTCATCGCAAAAAACTGAATATTTCTTTAGTTAATGCAGGGCAAATGAAGAGGCTAGTTAATTCAAGTAAAAATTTGTGCTTCTCATGATAAGGAAAAAGGATGATGTTCACTATGAATATTTTCAAGGATGTGATGAAAAATTAAAATCTGATTTGTTTTATGTGGTAAGTCAACATGGCGAGATGTTTCAAGAACCAAGTGGGTTACCTCCCAAGAGGGGAATTCAACATGAGATTCAATTGTAGCAAGATGTTCCATTTCAAAACATTGGTATGTATCGCATGTCAATTATGGAGAGTTTGGAAATCAAGAATAAAATCCAAGAATTGCTGAACAAAGGTATCATATGCCCATCTAATTCACCATGTGGTTCACCAATTGTTTTGGTACCAAAGAAGGACGTGACTTGGCGCATGTGCATAGATTTCCGTGCACTGAATAAAATCATGGTAAAGAATTGCTACCCAGTTCCACGCATTTATGATTTGCTAGATTAGTTAAAGTATGAAATATGTTTCACTAAGTTATACTTACGAAGTGGTTATCATCAAGTTAGAATAGTTGAGGAGGACATTTGGATAACTGCATTTAAAACTAGACAAGGATTGTTTGAGTTGCTAGTTATGTCATTCGGTCTAACAAATTCTCTTGCTCTCATGAGATTCATGAATGATGTAATAATACCATTTCTATATGACTTCGTCATTGCATAATTAGATGGCATACTTATATTCATCAAATCAAGAGATGAACATGTGATGTATGTGAACAAGGTACTTGATGTCTTGAAAAAAGAGTAGTTATCTTTAAAGATGTCAAAGTGTGAGTTTGTCAAGAATTCCTTAGTGTATTTGGGAAACATTGTTGGAGGGGGTGAGTTGAAGATAGACCCTTCCAAAGTAAAGGTCATTCTGAATTTTCCCAAGCCCAATACAGTTACAAAGGTAAGAAGCTTTCTTGGGGGAGCACAGTATTGGAGGAAATTCATTGTTAATTTTTCTTCCATTGCAGCTCTGTTACATGCATTGACAAGTGTCAAGAAAGTCTTAAAGTCTTCCATTGGGGAGATATGCAACAAAAATAATTTTATTCTTTAAAGCAAAAGATAAGTTCAACATTGGTATTGGCTCTTCCATACCTTAGACAACCATTTAAGATCCAAACAGATGCAAGTGATTATGCCATGGGAGAAGTTCTCATGCAGCATGGTAAGCCTATTTCGTTTCATTTTGAAATTTTTAATGGAGCTGTGACTAACTATCGCACCAATGACAAAGATTTATATGCATTGGTAAAAGTGTAAATAAATGGAAGCACTATTTGATGGGGAAAGACACCATTATCCATACCGACCATCATTCATTGCAGTACTTACAATCACAATCAAAGTTGCAACAACCAAGACATTTCCGATGGATGGGATTTATACAACAATTTCATTTGGTTATCAGGTATAAAAAGGGAATCTACAATGAGTTAGTTGATATTCTCTCTAGGCCTATTATAAATTCATCTATTATACTCAAGCACAATTCAACTATGCATGAAAGTTACATTGAACAATATGCATATGATAGTGATTTTCAAGATGTGTATGAAAGCTTGAGTCAAGGAAACCAAAATGAAGAGTTAGATTATCATGTGCATAACAGTTTGTTGTATCACTTGGGCAAGTTATGTATACCATAGGGAGAAAGAAACAATATCATAAGGGAGGCGCACACTTCATTAATTACTAGACATTTCAGTGTAGGCAAGATAGTAGTGAATCTCAAAAGGTATTGTTATTGGCCACGCATTATTGATAATGTATCTCGTTATATTAGAGGATGTTATTTATGTGCAATAATTAAGCCTAGTAATAGGAAACTTGGATTGTACACTCCACTTCCGGTTCCTTCACATCCTTGGGAGAGTATCTCAATGGGTTTTGTAGGTGGTCTTCTAATGTTAAGGAGAGGTCATGATTACTTGTATGTTGTGGTGCATAGGTTCAACAAAATGTGTCTTTTGATGCCATGTAAGAAAACAATTACAGCTGAACAAACTGCTCATCTTTTCTTTCAAAATGTATGGGTTCATTTTGGTCTTCCTACTTCTATTGTAAGTTATCAAGATTTCTGATTTGTTGGGAATTTTTGGTCAAAATTATGGGACATGATGGACATAAAGATGAAGAAGAGTACAAAATTTCATCTGCAAATATATGGTCAAACAAAGGTGGTAAATAGTATGGTAATTCATCTTCTTAGAGGTTATTACATCTAACATCCCAAGTTATGGGATGAACAGTTGCATTACATTCAGCATGGTTATAACAGGGCAAAGCATTCTTCCACAAACACATCACCATTTGAGGCATGTCTTGGGTACTTGCAACTTGATCACCTTTGGAATTCATCTTTGAGAAATATGTCACTATAGATGGTCATAGTGACATAGATAAGGCAAGGAAGTTCATTGAGAAAATTCAGTTGGTACATCACAAAGTGAAATAAAAACTTGAAAAGAGTCAAAGAAGCTATAAGGCAAGGCATGATAAACATTGTGTTGATAAAAAATTCCAAGTTGGAGATGAAGTTTGGTTATATATCAGCAAATAAATATTACAAAGGGAAGATAAAAAGCTCAAACCAATCCGTTATGGTCCATTTAAAATTCTGGAAAAGATTGGTACTAATGCATTTAAGCTAGATTGGACTCCTTATATGCAAATATATTTTGTCATTAATGTTGTGAATTTGAGATTGTTTGAGCCTCCTTTGATTGATGATCAAGGACAACATGTTCAACTACCATCAATAGATGATTTCTCGCCAAAATATCTTGATGAACTTCAGCAAGATATCATACTTTACAGAAGAATCAAAACTTCAAGGAGAGGGAATGTCGAATACCATAGAGTGGGACTCAAAGGACAAAATCATTCCAAGGCCAAATGGATTGAGAGTGAAAGGGTGAGGGAGTTTTACCCTCACCTTCTGAACAATTGATAGTATCTTTTGGCGTCCAGAAGGCTTCTAGTCGGGAGGAATGATCAGAGGCTCAATATTTAGCTCAAAAATGAAAGTGCTCAGAAATTCTCTAAACCAAAACAAACAGATAGAGCTCGTCACCAGGATTCCAATGCAACTTATTTCATCAAAATCCAAGTTCATATGATTAAGTTATGGTCTTTTGTCCGTTTTCTCAAACAGGTAAAAAATGCATAGAACAGTGACAGACCGATGACTTGGTAGTCCAATCAGCAACTTAGGAATTTTCAGGGAATATTCTCCAATTTTCATCCAATGACACTGTGACAAGTGTCACAGTTAAATTCACCAATGTTGCTTGGGAAGTTGAAATTTTTCTTCCTAATCCTAAGGTTATAATTTTTATATATGGTGGATTATCAATTTTTATGGGTGAAATTTGGGCCAATGTAGAAGGGCCATGTAGCGAAGTTGGAGGCTGCCACAGGTCCTCCCCCATGGCAAGGTTGGATGGTATTATCATTTAAGTGAAGGTTCAATGCAAAGTCTGAATGAAAGGTTATGGTCGCATATATTATTCACAGACATTAGTATATCCAAAGTCCAACACAAGGAGCGCAAAAATTATTTTATCCAAAGTCTATTGCTATGGTTCCGTTCATCAAAATTTTATGACTGAGGAGGGGTGGAGGTCAGGGTCGACCTCGCTACTTCCCCAGGCTAGCGCCCGTACCAACCTCCAAACCATTACATGTTCCTTGATATGTATGGTGTACCGCATCTACTTAAGTTTTGTCAATGCTGGAGTTGGGGTTCCGGGGGGGGGCCAGCCCTGTGGACCATCCCCATGCCATATGTCCGAAGCGCTCAAGAACTTGGGTCTTACACTATTCACTGGTGGAGAATTGAGTTATTAAACATGATTATCATGGCACTAATATGGGTTTAGCACCATAACCGGTGATTAGCGCTAAAACACGCTTTGCGCTAACTATTATTTAATCCCACTTTAATCACACTTATATTAACAGTAAGTGTGGGTTTATCTTAGCAGATAACTCGGTAGAGCCCACCAAATGTTGTGGAAGCTCCACTTTTAGTGCAGTTAACTAGTGGACTTCCAGTTTTAGTGGAGAAATAGTAGGAAAAATTGGTTTTTCCATAACTGACGCAATTTTCGACCAATTTTGGCTCAGGAAGAGTCATTCTTGGTATATTTGGATGTTTTGAAGACATTGGAACAAGTTGCAGAGGCAACAGGAGACTATAAATAAAAATTTTGTGCAATTGAAGCTAATACAAAGGTTTATGCCATGGAAGTTGGACCAAGGAGATGTAGCCCAGGAGGGGTGAACTCATTCATCAAAACCATGTGTATTTGACATAGTTGTCTGTTTTTGATTTGTTTTATATGTTTTTGTTAAAAATTTAGTTTCCATGCTCTTATGTTCATGAAATACACTTAATCTCATCAATTTTATTGAATTGTCAATCATAAGCACATGTATAAACCCTTATATAAGAAGCAAACAAAAGCACTTTCATGTTAAATCTGAAACTAATATTAGCAGAAAATTAACTAGCAATCAATTTCATATCAATCACCCTTTTGATAAGCACATTTGTGAGTTAATTTTATGATATACCTCAGTGAAAGGGGTGAGATGGTAAAAGAGACTTATGCTAATGGATATAATACTTCCATAATGTTGCTCCATAATATTTCTCCATGATTATTCATTCAAAGGATTTTATAAAGTGGAGGGATGGGGGGATTCATTTAGTTAAACTAAAGGTCAATTATTTTCTTGAAAAGATGAAATATATTAATTAGAAGGACTTTGTGTTCCTCCATGATAAAATCTTTAAATCAATAGGCGTTTAGGATTCCATAAAAAAATACCTTTAAGGTAAATGAGACTAATTGAAATAGACAGAGTAAAAATTTCTGAGGTCTTCCAACCAGTGTTGGGTGAAAATAATTCCTTCTACATAAATCTTGGTGGTAACACCAATTCCAAACCATAGACAAAGGAAAAAAGGGAAAATAAATCCAAAAATAAATCAACATAATGCAGAAATATCAAATAAGGAGAAGGAAAAAGAAAAGCCCAAATTAAAACACAACTTCAAGAAGACTAAAACTCTCTCAACCAAAAATGAAAAATAAGATAGGCATGTGTGTGTTTGTCTTTTGTTGAGATTTTAATGAATTCTATATTGCATATTAATAAATAATTAGGCTCTCAAACCATAAGGTGAATATAATTGATGAAGTAAAATGGAGCCGAATGAGAAGAAACATTTCTTCTTCGAAAGAAAATACTACATAAAAATATCTTAACAATTTTATAATAATAATAAATGCTTAAAAAACAAAATGAAGGTTGAAGGACTCCCAGATTTAGCTGAATTGATAAACATCATAAATGTTTATCCCAAAAAATCAAATCCAACAACAAGGAAAATGAGTTCTAATTCTACGCTGATAGGGGTGTGAAAAATTTTGTGAAGTCTTGAAAAGAAAATTTTTATATCAACAACAACTAAAAAAAAGTTGAAACAAAAATGCAAAGAAATATAAAAGGATGAAAATGGGCATATGAAGCATACTATTTGAAGAATTTCATTAAAATTTTACCTAAAATTTATCGAATTTCTCCAACAAAAGATAACTTCTTCTTTTGATTAGAATTAAAAACATGAAGAATTAGCTTTCAATGTAGTTTTCATTGGCCCAAAATCATAACTTATTAAAGCTAAAATAAAGCAAGAAGTAAATCCAGGAAAATAATGTTTCATGTTCAATAAATCTGAAGTAAATAAAATCCATCAGAAATGAGAATGAAGATGTGCTTCTCTATGAATTGCAACGGGAATTGCTCTCTTCTTGTCACTTCTAATTTTATATCATCCCAACCAAAATATTCATACAATCTCAAGAACTCAATTCAAAGTCTCAAAAAATGTAACAATGGTTTGTAAGTATATATATGAAGAGGACTCAAATTGATGGATATCATTGAAGAGGAGATTGATATCAAAAATAGGAACACCACAAGAGTATTCAAACAAACACCTCCCATCATCCATTATCTTTGTATATTCTGAATTTACATACCAATTTCTACATTACCATAATGTCTGCTTCATCATAGTGGCTTCTTAAGAGTTCCTTAATTAGACAACTGTGCTTTTTAAATATTTGAAACATAAATAATGAAATAAAATAAATAAATTCAATCAGAACATTTCCTAATAATTAATTAATCTATGAGTGTTCATAAGTTGATATCTTGTGTGACAAGGGCTCTTGGAGTGGCAAGCATTGTGATTTTGTTTGGGGCTCATGAACATTATACCAAAGAATTATGAATTCACCATGGCAATATATATGTGTTCATTTAAATATTTTCTATGCATATTATTTAAGGGTTCTTCCTAAGTCAGAAATTGTCCACACCTTGGCCACTACGATTGAGCTAGAGCAAACACAGATTATTCTAAAAAATAATATATATATATATATATGATCACTTATTAAATAAATTTATTGAATTTTATTGGTGAGTGAATTTATTCAACAAGGTTTGAAAATATCAACCCTAAAACATACACAAAGAAATCAGTCTAAATTTTTATTGAAATGAACTCATTTCAAGATAGTTATGAAATCACAGAAAATTCAAAAAGATCTCTAATAAATAATCAGAAGTAAAATAAAAATAAAATAAAACTCTAAAAGCTAAAATCTAGATGATTTAGAAAAAAATATTATACTAATAGAATGTTGATTTTTAATGTCAATCATAACAATTAAAGAGAGCCCTATATGGTATAAGTCAACTCTAGTTTCTATTTGTTTATTATTATTTTCATAATTTTGATATGTTAATTTTTTATTTATACCCCACACTTAAATTACATAAATTTATATATTTCTAAATAGTTATAGTTATAATAAAAATATAATATTTCAATAAACTCTAAAACCTAAATATATTAAATAAATATGTTTAAAGTACTAATGGAATATCTATGAATGTTAAGCCTAACAACTAGGGAGAGTCCAATATGGTATATGTTATCTTCATAATATTGATATGTTAATTTTTATTTATATCGCAGATACTTAACTTATATAAATTTATATATTTGTAAACCATTATAATTATAATAGAAGTGTAATGTTTCAATAAAATATAAAAGCTAAATATATAAAATCCATATATATATATGTAATATTTCAACTAAATATAGAAATTCGATATATAAAAGAAACATATTTCATAAGTGTGTTAATTTTTTATTTATATCATACAAAATTAAATAATATAATTTTTTATATTTAAAAATAATTAGAGTAGAAGTGAAATATATCTTTATTAAAATATTTTATATTTTATTATTATTTATTATTTATGTGTTCTTTAATTTTTCATTTGTACCATATACCATTAAATGGTATAAATTTATATATTTATAAACAATAACAAATATAGTAGAAGTATAACCTTTCAACAAAATATAAAAGTGAAAAATATAAAAGAAAATTATATATATATATATATATATATATATATATATATATATATATATATATATGCACATTTAAATGATAAAATTTTATATATGAAGTGTAATATTTCAATAAAATATACAAATTTAGTAGATAAAATAAACATGTATATTAAAAAATATGTAATCATTAAATTTTATTGTAACTAATTATTTTATTTATTTTTGACATGAGGGGAATTGGTAACAAGAATTATACAATTATAGTTTCCACTCACAATCATATCTCTCTACGCAATCATAGTTTTCACCCAAAATCAAACTTCTTGCCCGCATAATAGTTAGAAAACCATAGTAGATAAGTCAACTAGAGCTAACTCTTACGGGCTCACCCACGAAATTTAAATGGGTAACCTTTACAAAAATGTGCCTTAGCATAGCATTCAATCACCATCAAAAGAGTGTGTTAGTATAACATTCAATCGCCAACAAACACCCAACTCCTATTGCCATTTATTATTATTATATATGTTAAATTATATAAATTTATATATGATCTGGATTTATGCAGGAACGTAACAGAATACAGAAATAACCATAAACATAGAAATACAGTGGAAATAAGGCTTCATTTCATTAATATCAAATCACATAAATATTTTTACAAACATGATGGAAATAAAATAGCTAGGGTGCTGGTAGCGAATCTCTGAGAAGAGATGTGGCGACTACAGACCTCTGAACTATATTACAATGAGGCTCGAGGGCCTATTTATTATGGAGAAACAATGGAGAATTCTAAACATCCAAAAACCTAACCTTAGGAGATGAAGTGCCAAAATTATGGGCCTCGTTTGGGTAAATTGGTGTTTCAACTTCCTAGGGACGTAACTTCGGCATACTATCTTTGTTTGGGGCTTCAAAATGGCTCCGAAAGTTCAGGACCCGAAAAAATGCTAAAAATAGTAAGTTGTGAAAAAAAATGAAACAGACAATGGTGGGGCCCCAAGTGGAATAGGCGGGTGGCCACCAATATCCACCTGGATCATTCCTCACCCCTTAGGAAGCAATGGTCCCCATTGCGTTGAGTTCCTCCATGAGATGAGGAAACTTCTATTGAACTTGGTCCCTGATGAACCACTTGCCTTGGTGCACGAGTTGGCCAGCTTTGAAAACTCGATACAGTTGGATCTTCTGTCGGAAAGTGTTCTTGATTTGCATGTCCATGATACAGTCTGTGGTGGCCTATTCCATTAATTATGGGTTTAACTCTTTTGGTTTGAGTTCTTCTGCAATGTCAAAGGTGTCCAATAGAGGTGGCAGTAGGGACGAAGGCAGTCTACATTGAATATTGGGTGTAGACCAAGGAATGGTGGAATACTGAGCTTGAAGGAATTGTTCCCTATAGCCTAGGTGATGGTGTACGGCCCATATCGGAGCGGGAAAATCTTGTCGTGGGGTCCACTGAGGCGTTCCTTCTGCAAATTTAGCCACACTGTTTGGCCCACCTGGAAGTTGTGTGGCACCCGATGTTGATCATGTCATTGCTTGTACTTAGCATTGGCTCTGTCCAATATGTCATGAACATGTTAGCAGATGTGTTGAATGCGCTTTGTTAGCTTCAGACTGGAAATGAGCCGAATCAGCCTAAGTAGCTGCAAATGGCATGGCTACGTCAATGGGACATAGTGGCTGGAATCCCAAGCCCACCTGAAAGGGGCTGTGGCCAGTTGAGTTGTGGAGAGCCTGGTTATAACTGTGTTGTACATAGGGAAGGATCTCATCCCATGTGCGTGGATGCTTTGAATTGTACATGCGTAGAATGTGTACAATCATCCTGTTGACGACCTCTGTCTGGCCATTAGTTTGGGGATGGAAAGCCGTGGACTTGGTGAGAATGGTGTCCAACATTGACCAGAGGCTGGACCAAAATGTGCTGAGGAACCTGCTGTCACGATCTGATATGATAGACTGTGGGATCCCAAAGTGCACCCACACTCGTTCAAAGAAGAGTTTAGCAGTGGCTTCTGTTGTGATATTCTTCTTGCAAGCCGCCATAATGACCATATTTGAGAATTTGTCGACGACCATGAAAACACAGTCATTTCCATGCTTAGTAGAAGGAAGGCCTGACATGTAATCCATGGAGATGGATTCCCTGTTGGAAATATTGTCATTGATGGAAAAGGAGAAGAAAGGAGCAGCACCTGAACTATCACAAAGAAGAACCAGCAAAATGAGGCAGCTCAGACACCAGGAAGAAGCAGAGGCAGTTGTAGAAGGGCCATTTGATTGGAGATCTAGAGCGACAGGGTAGTGAGGTTGAAAGGGCCACTGAGTTGAAGATCTGGCCAAAATAAGGAGGTTTTGTATTTAAAAGGATTTGTTTCAGTATTATATGGATATTATTGATTTAAATTCTATGTGAAAGAGTTTTGATTTCAATAAGAAATTGTATGAGAACCAGTGAGGTTTTTAAATGGTGTTCTACATATAATTGAAGAAAATCCATATAATTGTTTGGGACAGATTTAATTTTAAGGGTTTTTTTATATATCCTTGGAAAGACTGATTAAATTTACAAGCGAACTGAGTGGGACAGAGAATTATGTCATTCTATGTGCAAGCCACATTTGTAAAGAAGCTGTGTGGTGCGAAGGGGTACATTCACCTATTGAATTTGTGTGTTAATATTGAACACTGGTGGTAATATCTGCATGCAGGGTAATCTATGAATGAGGATTCATATACAGAGACTATATGAAGTCGTGAATGTATAACAGCGGAGAGCACACAAGATTGAAGTTCAAGGAGTCGGCTCAATACCGTAAGGGAGAAGTAATGGCGCAATATCGAAGTCAAAGTAGAGTGATGGATTAAGGTGAACCTGAAGCAAAGAATAAAGCAGTAGAACTACATGTAAATGGAAATACGAAGACATCACTTTTATCTCTGTTCAGGGAAATTAAGAAATTTGTGAGGATACGATTTTCAAATTCGTTGTGATTTTCCTATATAAGGAAGAAAATCTAGCGCGGTATCAAACCTTGTTCAAACAGGGGTATTTCTAATATATAATGGACTCCTTAGATTTTTGGGCAAAGAACCAATAAGCAACAGTAAATCCGTGGTTTCATGGCATAGGCGAATCTTGAAGAGCGGGTTTGGAGAATTTAAATGGGTTTTGCCCAGCAATTTAGATGACCCAGGTTGAATTTGAATCAGTTGAACCGAGAGTAAGGAACCCTTGAAAGCAGAATAAAATCAAAGATAATTTGCATTTGAAGTGGAACCCTAAGTCAATAAACGGAACTGTGAGAATGGTTTTGAAACAAGAAACCGTGGTTTTCGCAAAAATTTTAAATGGTAAGTAGTTTTGTGGAAAAAAACGCGATAGTTCCCATTGATCGACACGTGGCCCGGGTGGTATTCCAAATCCACCCATTTCACATTATTTTTTCGAGTTAAATTTCTATTCAATAAAAAATGCAATTTTCGTTCGATGGTGAAGGCAGAAGATCCAAGGGCTTTCGCACGGGAAAGTTGTCGGTTTGTTAACGCATCTTTTATCACATGAGTTGGAGGATTTAACCCTTGTGCGCCTTTGTAATGCAATAGGCGTTAGATTATATACATTTCAGATGGAGTGTGCGAACGCCGTTGGATGGGCAGACATGCTGGTGTGTTAATTACTGTCGGTCCAGAACATAATATATGCCGAATGATAAGATTTACAGGTTTAAAGTTGATTTCTATTATAAATTCATTATGATAGACACAAGCGGCGAAGGGGTTTTAATCCAAGCCAAAGTATACAATGAAACGTTCCATGAAGCCTAGTAAGTAAAACCATATATATGATAATTGGGTTGCGAGAACAAAGTTTATACTTTGTGATTAGACTAAAGTCGATGGTCACTTCGAATATTTAGAAAATGGTGATTGAGGAGCATTGTTATATGCGTTGAGTCAATGTTATAATGGGGCTTGCCATTCTATGGTTTTAACCATTGAATTTATAAAATGGAATACAAGCTTCCGCATATTGTCAAAGTTGCCAACGTTTAAAAGGTATGAAACCAACATTCAATAAAATGATATTTATCAAATTTTGAGCCCGAATAAATTCTGAATGTTTAAATGGAATGGAAAGATGAGTTTATTAACCCTGTTGGCCATCTCATTTGGGGTTTAATATAAACCAAGCCTGTGTATGAGTGATTTCTATGAAGCGTGAAGCGAAGTAAATAAAGATTGGGGAATCATTATTTAAATGAATATGAATCATGGTTTACAACATATGATGAAGAACGAGTGGCCATCGTATTGAGTTTTCCCAAAGCCAATTTCGGAAATGATAACCATAGTGTGGACCTGGAAGAAACGTTGAAGTGTTGAATGCCCTTTAATAAAAGGGAAGTCAAGTGAAAGATCATCATAAATATGATGTTTGGAACCTTGGTTATTTAATCAAGATTAAAGAGATTGATCCAACACGGTTATAAGAGGATTGACATATGGTTCTTAACCATAGGTTTGAAGATGAAAAGAGAGAAAGCTTCTGCTTATATAATTGGCTGTATGGCTATATAACTCATAGTGAAATGATTTATAAAATAGCTTCCGCAATGAAAAGAGATTTCCCAGATTGGAGAGATTGAGAACCCTTTTGGATGATTAATTAGAAATGCATTTTTATATGCATGAGACTTTGAGATTTATTTGGGGCTAAACTAGTAAAGCAGTTATATATGCAGCAGATACACAATTGCAGTGAACAGGAGAGTATGAAGAACAGTTACATGACAACAACTGCCAGATTTAGAACATAATTTGGGAAATGCATTCTACATGCATGGACAAGAGGAGAGTATGCAGAAACTAAAAAGGCATGACAGCAGCAGAAAAGACAAACACACAGCAAGCCAAGGGCTGGAAAAAGGGCTAAGTGAAATTGATTTATGTAACTTAAAATGTGAATGTAAATGATTTAAAATTATTTTTATCGTATGTGATGCAGAGGCAAGTCTCCGTAGGCAAACAAAACTCCACTGTAAAATTGAAATTTGTACATATTTCCATATTCCTCTGAATGAGCTCGACAAAGAAATGAGAAGGCAGAAGTCAAAGAGTCATGGTTGTTCATTTCAAATTCCCTGTGGAATACAAACAGTCATGAGGTGAACTCTATAAATGATATCACATAGATAAGCATAAGGAGGTTAGAGAATGGAGAAATGAGGCAGAGAAGGGAAGAAGAAGGAGGAGAAAATAGAGAAGCTGTGAAGATTCAGAGATGATATAAGGCAGATATGAAGGCTGGTGGACAACAGTGAAGAAGGAACAGAACAGAGCTGATATCCAGGTAAATCAGCATATGATTTTATTGTAATGTGAGGAATTTGGTGCTTCCATATCAAGTTGTAGCTTGATAGATGTCAGTTGTATCTGGCTGAGGTAGGAGCCTCTTGTAGGTTGTAGCCTACAAAAAATAGATGGAATTTGGTGCTTTCATATCAAGTTGTAGCTTAATAGATGTCAGTTGTAGCTGGATGAGGTAGGAGCCTCTTGTAGGTTGGAGCCTGCAGAAAATAGATGGGAGTAGGAGCTTCCTTGCAAGTTGTAGCTTGCTGAATCGAGGTTGTAGCCTCCTGTAGGTTGGAGCCTACAGAAAATCAGTGGTGAGAGGGATTTGTAGCTTGCCTTTGCATCACAACAATAATAAGATGTGGTTTTCTCCCTTATGGGTTTCCACTTATATATGCTATCTATGTGCATGATGTCTATGTGTTGATATGGTATATCTAATCTTCTTAATTCTTGATGCTCACATATTAAGACTGTTGTTACATTATCTAATCTTCTTAATACTTGCTACTCGCAAATTAATATTACTCACATATTAAGTTGATCATGAAATTAAGGTGTAAATAAGTTTAAAGGAAAGTTTTAAAAGTCCATGAATGTGTTAAACTGATTCACCCCCCCTCTCAGTTTAACTAATGGTTCAACAATTGGTATCAGAGCAAGGTTCCTTTGGTGTAAGCCTAATAGCTTGAAGAAGATTTGGTTGAGTCATGGACTGTCAAAATGTATATGTGTTAAATACAACAAACTTTCTGGAATGGAGATATAAGCTTAAAAAAAAATTAATGGCTTATG
This sequence comes from Pinus albicaulis, assembly GCA_034641835.2. Lineage (NCBI taxonomy): Eukaryota > Viridiplantae > Streptophyta > Pinopsida > Pinales > Pinaceae > Pinus > Pinus albicaulis. The sequence continues at coordinate 972,799,938 of CM076577.1, read as the reverse complement.
AACCTGAGGTATGGAAACTTGTATGTGATGGTTACTGTACAGACTCTCCCTCGGTGCAAGAAAAATAGTGGAATGCCAAAGAAAAATGTGTGATATATAACAGTCTTCATAACAAGGATCTTGAGTTAATTATGGATTTAACCTCTGCAAAATAAATCTGGGATAGATTGCATTTCATGCATGAAGTAGACACTATGGGCTACATTGTCAAGAAGGAGAAGATAAACCATAAGAAGTAGAAAAATTCATTTCAAAAGGAAAAAGGTCAATCAAATGAGGTACTTGCTAGTGTGAATGGAAGTAAGAACCATGAAGAAATTACAGTTGAGAAAGAACAAACCAATCTTGACATAGCCTTGACTGAAATAGAAAGATTGAAGAATGAAAACAAAGACCTTAAGACATTGGTGAAAATATGTGATGAGAGAGAATATGAAGATAAGAAAGAAATTGTTGACCTGAAGACACACCTTGAAGAAGCAAGGAAAGTAGAAGACACTCTACTAAAGAAAATAAAGGATAAAATTCAGAAGCAAGAGAAATTGGAAGAAGAAGTAGTGTGCCTGAGAAAGAAATTAGAAAAAGCCCAAAGAGAATTATTAATGAATACTCCTCTAATGAAAAGCTATGAACAGTTTGACAAGATTCTAAATGATCAAAGGTCTCCTCTCATAAAGGTTGGGATAGGATATGAAGGAGAAACCAGTAACTCCAAGGTAGAAGATAACAAGAATATCATTTTTATAAAAGTTGTAAAGGATAATGAAGCAACTCAAAATATTCCTACAGAAGTAGAAGCCAACAAGAACATGATTTGCAAAGAAAAAAATAGAAACAAGTAGCGACATGAAAGGACAGAGAATAAGAGGATGAAACAGTCAGCTGAAAAAGGGTCATACACTCTTGAATATGAATTGAATAAATTTGGAAGATGTCAAAGAAGGTTCTTTCCTCCTATGAGAAGTATCACTTGTTTTTCCTGCCACAAACTTGGACATATTGCAGCATATTGTAAGACAAAGCAAATCTAGTCCAACCAGCAAAGGATGCAGAAAATGAGAAGAACCCCTCAAGCAAGAAAATGGAAAAGACAATCTTTCACCAGGTACACAAATCATTTCCATGGCTACTGTTATGCATGCAATGAATTTGGACATAAATCTGTTGAATGTAAATTATGTTCAAAAAGGGGAACAAAATATTATACATCAACTCAAATGTACCTTGGTAAAATAAGATGTTATGTATTCCTCAAGCTTGGTCACAAAGAAAAAGACAGTAAACTTCCATATACATTAAAGAACTCTAGACAGATGATGGAACCTAAACAAATCAAACAAAACTATGAATAAAAAATAAGTGTGGACATTATGAAGAACCCCAATAAAGTATGGAAGGAAAAGAGAAAGGGGGAGCCTGTCACCTATTTAACATAATGAATCCATCATAGTCTCAAGGGGAGCTACTCTAGGAAGCAACGCAAATATCCAACCAGTGATAGATATGAAGCAACATCCCAGGGGGAGAGAAGTTCATAAATAGTCCCCAAAAATAGTCTAAGAAGAGCTCCTTGGAATGAGGACAGCTATAAGATCAGGAAGGTAAAGGACAAATTTTCTAATAGAGAACTAGAGAGGAAGAAGAATACCTGAAGTACACAATAGCCAACAAATTGATGGAAGAAGAGAAGGCAGCAAGCAGCCATGATGGTAGAGGGAACTTCAGCCAAGAACATGTAAGCTAAGATGAGAACAACACACTAAGTGATGAATGGTTAAATCACAAAAATTATGTTTCGAGCTACAGAACTGGAAATACCCATAAAGGCTGATCACATTGTGCATCATACTGCTAGAATTAACAATGAATCACATTAAGAAGGATGAGTAAGAGAAAATCCTATCATCATTATATCATTACATCACTCATCTGTGAAAAGTCCCCTTGAAGGAATGAAGTTAAATAAGTGACAAATCTCTGAGCGATTTGCCCATGAAGATTCCTAGTAAAGAAATTGAAGATGTCTTCTCGAAGATCATTATGTTAGAACAATTGAATTGTATATAAAGCAGCAACGATTCTGGAGCAGTCCTAGAAAGGAAAATGCAGTGACATTCCTTTGAATAGAAAGACAGATTAAGAAAAATGGTTAATTATGCCAAGATCAAATTCAGCATATTGATGATTGTTGGTGTGAACAGTGGAAAGATCAATAGTAGAAACTATGAAGGTTGTATTAACTATGGGTTCATGTGCGAGCTGAAGTGAAATCTCTGCATGGTTTATCAAAGTAGTATCAATTGGTATTTGGTGCAAGCAGCATGCCTATCAATAGAATATCAAGTGTTATCAATGGAGCAGCGGTAAGATACAGGTCCTCAGGATCAAAGGATTATGGAAAGAGTACATCAAGGTAGTATCCCAGCATTATTTTCATTTTTAAAGCATGAAAAGGTCAATAACAGTGCTAAAGGATCATTATCTTGTTTACACTTGAAGTAGTATATTGAGCATTGAAGCGGTATCTATTTCTAGATATAACTGCATGCCTTCCTCAAGTCAATACAGATATATCTTCAAGGCCTCTTTCTTAAGATCATTCATAAAACTGTGTGAAGTTTGTTGGCTGAGATATAAATTAAACATCTTGAAGATGGTTTTGTTGAAAATCATCATGACAGAATAGTTAAAGTATCTGAAGCATGAAGGACTAGTTGTGATTACCATTTGAAGCTCAAAAGTATTTTATTAATCCATCTAAATCCTACTTCAACATAAAGTATTTGCTGGTAATTCACCTTTAAAGAGAGATTGATCATTGAAATACATACCCCCTTGTGTCATAAATAAAATTGCATGGTTGATAAGTAAGACTGACCAATACATTGAATGTATCTAACCTCAAGGGTTTGTTTTGAAAGTACATTGTACAAGCAGTAAAGTCATTTGGTCTCTTAGAGTGAAAGATATCATCTAATCTCACAATAAGTTGTAAGCTCTGGGTTGATTCATTGATCACATCAATAACAAGGACCTTTCAGCTATTAAGTGTAATATCCTTGTTAGCATCCTAGCTCATATCACCACCAACAGGTAGGAAAGGTGAACCACAGCTATAAAAGATATATTGGCATCATCATAATTGAACAGATGTTGTACTGCAGATATGTATTACAGAAGAAGACATATTCCATCTACAATCTTCCTCAACATATATGTATTTCTGATGAAGATCATACTAGAGACAGAAGTATATTTGAAGCATTCTCAGTATTTTAGCCTTGGTCCAATGATGCATCTATGATTATACAAGTCTGATTATATATGGTTGTTCTATCATCACCTACACTCTATACAAGTGCAAGGATTTTGTGCTTTGGGATGGTATCAACTTACTGTGTATATATAAGTTCAATAATTCTCAAAAGTGTTCTCTCAACAACTCGTGTACACTAGTCTGGAGCAGCAAGGTATAAAGTCAAAAGAAGAAGGGCCTAAACACAACTCAGAAAGAGGAAATGCAAAGATAGAATCCACACTGGGAAATGTGCAACCCTTTTCCATTGATGTTAAAGGGGGAGGAAAAGCAAGCAAAACAAGAGTATTAAAGTATTGCCATCAATGCCAAAGGGGGAGACTATTGGAAATATTGTCATTGATGGCAAAGGAGAAGAAAGGAGCAGCACCTGAACTATCACAAAGAAGAACCAGCAAAAAGAGGCAGCTCAGACACCAGGAAGAAGCAGAGGCAGTTTTAGAAGGGCCATTTGATTGGAGATCTGGAGAGACAGAGTAGTGAGGTTGAAAGGGCCACTGAGTTGAAGATCTGGCCAAAACAAAGAGGTTTTGTATATAAAAGGATTTGTTTCAGTATTATATGGATATTGTTGATTTAAATTCTATGTGAAAGAGTTTTGATTTCAATAAGAAATTGTAGGAGAACCAGTGAGGTTTTTAAATGATGTTCTGCATATAATTGAAGAAAATCCATATAATTGTTTGGGACAGATTTAAGTTGAAGGGTTTGTTTATATATCCTTGGAAAGACTGAGTAAATGTACAAACGAATTGAGTGGGATAGAGAATTCTGTCATTCTACGTGCAAGCCACATTTGTAAAGAAGCTGTGTGGTGCAAAGGGGAACATTCACTTATTGAATTTGTGTTTTAATATTGAACACTGGTGGTAATATCTGCATGCAGGGTAACCTATGAATGAGGATTCATATACAGAGACTATATGAAGTCGTGAATGTATAATAGCGGAGAGCACACAAGATTGAAGTTGAAGGAGAGTCGGCTCAATACCGTAAGGGAGAAGTAATGGCGCAATATCGAAGTCAAAGTAGAGCGATGGATTAAGGTGAACCTGAAGCAAAGAATAAAGCAGTAGAACTGCATGTAAATGGAACTCCAAAGACATCGCTTTTATTTATGTTCAGGGCAATTAAGAAATTTGTGAGGATATGCTTTTCAAATTCGTTGCGATTGTCCTATATAAGGAAGAAAATCTGGCACGATATCAAACCTTGTTCAAACAGGGGTATTTCTAATATATAATGGACTCCATAGAGTTCTGGGCAAAGAACCAATCAGCAACAATAAATCCCTGGTTTCATAGCATAGGTGAATCTTGAAGAGCGAGTTTGGAGAATTTCAATGGGTTTCGCCCAGCAATTTAGATGACCCAGGTTGAATTTGAATCAGTTGAACCGAGATTAAGGAACCCTCAAAAGAGGAATAAAATCAAAGATAATTTGAGTTTGAAGCAGAACCCTAAGTCAATAAACGGAACCGTGAGAATAGTTTTAAAACAGGAAACTGTGATTTTCGTAAAAAATTTAAATGGTAGGTAGTTTTGTGGAAAAAAACGTGATAGTGCCCATTGACCGACACGTGGCCCAGGTGGTATTCCAAATCCACCCATTTCTCATTATTTTTTCGAGTTAAAGTTTTGTTCAATAAAAAATGCGATTTTCGGTCGATGGTGAAGGCAGAAGATCCAAGGGCTTTCACACAGGAAAGTTATCAGTTTTTTAACGCAGCTTTTATCGCATGATTTGGAGGATTTAACCCTTGTGTGCCTTTGTAATGTGATAGGTGTTATATTATATACATTTCATATGGAGTGTGCGAATGCCGTTCAATGGGCAGACATGCTGGTGCGTTAATTGTTGTGGGTCCAGAACATAATATATGCTGAATGATAAGCTTTACAGGTTTAAAGTTTATTTATATTATAAATTCGTTATGATAGACACAAGCGGCGAAGGGGTTTTAATCCAAGCCGAAGTATACAATGAAACGTTCCATGAAGCCTAGTAAGTAAAACCATATATATGATAATTGGGTTCCGAGAACAAAGTTTATACTTTGTGATTAGACTAAAGTCAATGGTCACTTAGAATATTTAGAAAATGGTGATTGAGGAGAATTGTTATATGCGTTGAGTCAATGTTATAATGGGGCTTACCATTCTATGGTTTTAACCATTGAATTTATAAAATGGAATACAAGCTTCCGCATATTGTCAAAGTTGCCAACGTTTAAAAGGTATGAAACCGACATTCAATAAAATGATATTTTATCAAAGGTTGAGCCCAAATTAATTCCGAATGTTTAAATAGAATGGAAAGATGAGTTTATTAACCCTATGGGCCATCTCATTTGGGGTTTAATATAAACCAAGCCTGTGTATGAGTGATTGCTATGAAGCGTGAAGCGAAGTAAATAAAGATTGGGGAATCATTATTTAAATGAATATGAATCATGGTTTACAACATATGATGAAGAATGAGTGGCCATCGTATTGAGTTTTCCCAAAGCCGATTTCAGAAATGATAACCATAGTGTGGACCTGGAACAAACTTTGAAGTGTTGAATGCCCTTTAATAAAAGGGAAGTCAAGTGAAAGATCATCATAAATATGATGTTTGGAACCTTGGTTATTTAATCAAGATTAAAGAGATTGATCCAACACGGTTATAAGAGGATTGACATATGGTTCTTAACCATAGGTTTAAAGATGAAAAGAGAGAAAGCTTCTGCTTACATAATTGGTTGTAGGTCTGTATAACTCATATTGAAATGATTTATAAAAGAGCTTCCGCAATGAACAGAGATTGCCCATCTTGGAGAGATTGAGAACCATTTTGGATGATTAATTAGAAATGCATTTTTATATGCATAAGACTTTGAGATTTATTTGGGGCTAAACTAGTAAAGAAATTATATATGCAGCAAATACACCATTGCAGTGAACATGAGATTATGCAGAACGGTTACATGACAACAGTTGCCAGATTTAGAACATAATTTTGGAAATGCATTCTACATGCATGGAAAATAGGAGAGTATGCAGAAACTAAAAAGGCAAGACAGCAGCAGAAAAGACAAATGCACAGCGAGCTAAGGGCCAGAAAAAGGGCTGAGTGAAATTGATTTATTTAACTAAAAATGTGAATGTAAATGATTTAAAATTATTTTTATTGTATGTGATGCAGAGGCAAGTCTCCATAGGCAAACAAAACTCCACTGTAAAATTGAAATTTGTACATATTTCCATATTCCTCTGAATGAGCTCGACAAAGAAATGAGAAGGCAGAAGTCAAAGAGTCATGGTTGTTCATTTCAAATTCCCTGTGGAATACAAACAGTCATGAGGTGAACTCTATAAATGATATCACATAGATAAGCATAAGGAGGTTAGAGAATGGAGAAATGAGGCAGAGAAGGGAAGAAGAAGGAGGAGCAAATAGAGAAGCTGTGAAGATTCAGAGATGATATAAGGCAGATATGAAGGCTGGTGGACAACAGTGAAGAAGGAACAGAACAGAGCTGATATCCAGGTAAATCAGCATATGATTTTATTGTAATGTGAGGAATTTGGTGCTTCCATATCAAGTTGTAGCTTGATAGATGTCAGTTGTATCTGGCTGAGGTAGGAGCCTCTTGTAGGTTGTAGCCTACAAAAAATAGATGGAATTTGGTGCTTTCATATCAAGTTGTAGCTTAATAGATGTCAGTTGTAGCTGGATGAGGTAGGAGCCTCTTGTAGGTTGGAGCCTGCAGAAAATAGATGGGAGTAGGAGCTTCCTTGCAAGTTGTAGCTTGCTGAATCGAGGTTGTAGCCTCCTGTAGGTTGGAGCCTACAGAAAATCAGTGGTGAGAGGGTGTTGGAGCATGCCTTTGCATCACAACAATAATAAGATGTGGTTTTCTCCCTTATGGGTTTCCACTTATATCTGTTTTCTATGTGCATGATGTCTATGTGTTGATATGTTATATCTAATATGCTTAATTCTTGATGCTCACATATTAAGACTGTTGTTACATTAGCTAATCTGCTTAATACTTGATGCTCACAAATTAAGATTGCTCACATATTAAGTCGATCATGAAATGAAGGTGCAAATAAGTTTAAAGGAAAGTTTTAAAAGTCCATGAATGTGTTAGAATGATTCACCCCCACTCTCAGTTTAACTAAGGATTCAACATTCCCAAGGTCGACTAGGGGTAGGTAGCGGAGTATAGAGCCCTTGCTTCTTGATGGTCGGTTTGGCAATTGCATAAGCAGTGCAATATCTGATGTACTTCTCGACATCTTGTCGAAGGTTCGGCCAATAGAAATACTTCTACAGTACTGCCACTATTTTCTTGACCCAAAAATGCCCAGCGATTCGACTATAGTGCGCTTCCCATATCATCTTGGCACGCTCACTTGAAGGAACACAAAGGTGTCCCAGGTGACATAATATTGCATCTTGGAGGTGAAAATTTGGAACTTGCATACCCCCCAAGAGTGCATTTTATGTGTAGCTGAATTCTGGATCGCTCTTGTAGAGAAGCAGCCAACCAAAAGTCTGATGCCCATAAGAGTTGAGAACGGTGGTTATGGCCACAATTTGTGGTCAAATGAGGCAATCTGCAACACGATTGGTGCTACCCTTATTGTACTTGATGTTCAAATGAAATTGTTGCAGATATGTGGACCACTTCTGATGGCGATCATTCTAAAACTTCCCTTGTGTCTGTATGAACTGCAGGGGTCGGTGGTCTGTGTGGATGACTGTCTCCTTCCCCAAAATGTAATGCTTCCATTGTCGACAATCTTGCACAATGGAATACATTTCATTGTCATAAGTGGGATACTTTCAAACTATATCAGAAAATGTCTCATTGTGATATGCCACTGGATGCCCCTGTTGAGTAAGAACTGCCCCAATAACATAGTCAAAGGCATCTGTCTCGATCTCAAATGGTTGTTGCAAGTCTGGTAATGTGAGCACTGAGGCAGAACAGAGGCAATGTTTCAATTCTATGAACACCTTCTGTTAAGATTCTGACCAACAGAATTTTGCTTTCGCTCCTCCCTTGGTGACTTGACTCAAGGGCCAAGTGATATGAGAGAATCCCAACACGAACCTACGGTAGAAATTAGCAAGACCCAGAAAGCTGCAAAGCTCTGTTAGGGTGGTTGGGGCTGGCCAATCCCGAATGACTTAGATCTTGGCTAGATCCACATGCACCCCCATTTCATCAATAATGTATCCCAAATATTGAACCTGGGTCATGCCAAAAGTGCACTTCTCTAAATTGGCACACAACTTGTGTTGCCGCAGTGTTTGGAGGACTTCTCGGATGTGGTGGAGGTGCTCTTCCCAAGTCTGGCTGAAGATAAGAATGTCATCTAAGTATACCACTACAAATGAGTTGGTGAATGGATGCAAGATGTCGTCCATCAACCTCATGAAGGTTGCGGGAGAATTTTTCAATCCGAAAGGCATGACGAGCCATTCAAAAAGACCCTCCTTGGCTTTGAAGGCAGTCTTCCACATATCAGAGGGTTCGATTGGTACTTGGTGATACCCAAACTTCAAGTAGATCTTGCTGAAATATTTTTCCCCTTTGAGTTGGTCCAAAAGGTCATCAATCCGTGGGATCGGGTACCTATTCCGGACAGTGATCTTGTTCAGCGCCCGATAATTTATACAGAGTCTCCAAGTCCTATCCTTCTTTTGTACCAACATGATCGAGCTCCCACAAGGCGATGTGACCTTTCTGCAGTAGCTCCTGAATCTGCCTCTTGATTTAATCATTCTCCAGAATAGAGTGCCCATAGATCGGTCCATTGGGTAGCGGCACACCTAGGGTCAGGTCAATGGGGTGCTTGACCTGACAGTGTAGAGGCACCCCTGTGGGTGAGGTGAAGATGTCCCTATACTCCTCCACAACCTTGTCTATTTGTTTTTGTTGTGCAGAGGAGCTATGTCTGGAGGTCATGGCTACAGTATTCTTCTTGCCCTGGGGGCGGATCATCAAGAAAATAAATTTCCTGGTTTGGGAAATGAGCTTACTGCATTGTTTTGCAGTAACCAAAGAGATAGTGGGAGGTAGTGGTACCTCTGGTATCCTGTACAATTTATTTCCCAAAGTAACAATAACAGCGTGAGGCCGCGACTCATACACAACATGTCGCTTCCACAAGTATGGTTGGCCTAATAATACATAAGAAACATCAATAGGATAAATGTCACAAAATACCTCATCCGTGAAGGGCTTGATGCTATAGGGAAGGCAGCACTGCTAGCTGACGTGGAGATCCCGTCCTTGGTGAAGCCACCCGATGGTGTATGGTTGTGGGTGCGTTGTGGTTGGCAAGCCCAACCGCTTCATGACATCTGCTGAAATGAGGTTCTTTTGGCTCCCATTGTCGACAATGAACCGTAGCGGGGAACCCTTTACCCACATCTGGGAGTGGAAGAGACGCTCTGCCTCCTTTGGATCTTTTGGTTCCTCCTTCTGGATCTTTGTAGTGGCAACAATGGCATTGTGCTCCACATCAATAATTTTCTTCCCTTTTTCATTCACCTTGTCATGTTCTAATTCAGAGTCAGAGCATGCATCTGATTTAAAAGCCCTCATCTTGGCCACTAGTGACTTCTTGGCCTGACACTTGCTTGTGTTGTGAGTGGAGCTCTTATGGAACTCACACCACTTTCCCGTGTCCTTCTTTGGCTTCGTGGTGTTGTTCTTTGCTTGTGTCTTTAGCAGGTTGTCTTGGGCCGCCATGCCTTGGCTTTGTCCTTTGTTCTACGGTTTGTGGGCACCTTTCCCTTGCTTTTGATTCGTAGATCCAAAGTCTCGCTTCTTTTGTTTGAATTTATTCTCAATCTTGGTAGCATACTAGTATGCTGTACCAAGAGAGGAGATGTCGAGGAACTCCATTTCCTCCTGAATGTATCTGTGTAGACAACCGCGATACTTTAGCACCAAATGTTTCTCTGAATCTTTGATACCCAAATTTTTGCGCAGGGTATGGAACAGATTCGTTAACTCATGCACTTCTTGATCCCTTTGTTTCTGTAGCATGGTCCATTGTATGTACTTGTCCTCATAGCTCCCCATGGGATAGTATTGTTCCTTGATGGCATCTCGGAAAGAATTCCAAGTGGGTACGGATGAGAACAGAGAGGGTTCTATCTCGTCCGTTTTATCACAGTAGGTTTCCCACTAGTCCTTGACATGGGGGGTAGCTTTGAGGAGTGCAAAAATAATCTTCTCCCTGTCGGAAAAATCATGAACCGACAAATATCCTTCTAATAGATTCAACCATATATCTACGGCTTCTGCATCTATTAGACCCTCAAATATGGGAATGTCAAAGTTTACTTGTACCTTAAAGGGAGTCACACCTTCAGAGTGGTTGCTGGATACAGATGTGCCACCGGTGGGCAGTCATTGAAGGATCTGGGCAAAGTTATCCATCATCTCATTCCTTTGCTTTTCGAGGGCCTCCTCGAGCAATATTTTGATAAGATCTCCTACTCCCTCATCTTTCTTTTTGTCCCCCATAGGCATCAGTCGTGGTTTGCGAGGCTGATCTTGCAAAGGTTCCACCAAATCGAGCCCTAACTCCTTATACCCCGACCTCGTTGGGTACATGCAAAGAAGGATCGAGAAAAAGCAGACCGCTCTGATACCACTGATCCGGATTTATGCAGGAACGCAATAAAATACAGAAATAACTATAAACATAGAAATACAGTGGAAATAAGGCTTCATTTCATTAATATAAAATCACAGAAATATGCTTACAAACATGATGGAAATAAAATAGCTAGGGTCATGGTAGCGAATCTCTGAGAAGAGATGTGGCAACTACAAACCTCTGACCTATATTACAATGAGGCTCGAGGGCCTATTTATTATGGAGAAACAATGGAGAATTCTAAACGTCCAAAAATCTAACCCTAGGAGATGAAGCACCAAAACTATGGGCCCCGTTTGAGTAAATTGGTGTTTCAACTTCCCAGGGATGTAACTTCGGCATACTATCTCCGTTTGGGGCTTCAAAACAGCTCCGGAAGTTTAGGAACCGAAAAAATGCTAAAAATAGTAAGTTGTGAAAAAAACTAAAAGAGACAATGGTGGGGCCCCAAGTGGAATAGGCGGGTGGCCACCAATATCCACCTGGATCAATATATCTAAAAATCATTGTAACAGAAGTATAATATTTCAATAAAATATAAAAATTAGATATATAAAAGAAACATATGTAAATTAAAAAATACTTTTATTTTCAAAATTTGTTGTTATATATCAATTTTTGTATATTATTTTTTAATGTACATATGTATGCTATTTTTTAATTTCTACCATACATACTTAAATTATATAAATGTAACATACCCGAGTAACCTCACAAGAAAATGCATGGAGTTAGGAATTTTTTTCAACATTTACCAATGTGTAACTTTCTAAATTAGTTTATATATTTCCTCATTAACCATTAGAATAACCATCATCATTGCCTAGAGAAATATTTAGTAAAAATAATAGTGAGTCACAAAACAATTAACTCTCCTTGTTGTAGCATATTAACTTAAATTTCATGCTATAACTATGCATCGATACCATGATCATTTTAACTCAATTATTAAATGACATAATTGATAAAATAAACATCACATCATGAAAGAAATTAACATCATGAAAATGATACAATGAAAAATCACATCATTAGACACTGATATACCATGGAAACCCTGTAGGGTGAAAACCAGTAAACGTTTAATTTAATTATTAAACGCTCGTGAGAGTTTTCACCACTAACTCAATGGTTATAAGGGAGTCGATCCATTGACCATTGTCATAAAAAATACATTGAAAAATAATATTAAATGCAATATAACTAGCTATAATCCAATATAATCATGATGATACCATTTAACCACAGATCATCAATCTTTGTCTTTGTGGTCGGAGTGTTTCTGTTAGTGGGTCATCTTGTAGTTGGAACTCATAAACCTGCATGGACTAACAACTATTTATCTTCCACAATGTTAAATTTGAACAATCGTTTTCTCAAGTCACCCTTTTTTCTTACCATTGTTGTCATCAGCACAGTTGATATCATGGTTAGATAAAATATTAATAAACCAATAATCAATCTTTATTTGTGAAAATTCCACAACTATTTGTGTGCATGTATTAAACATGAGAAAATTGACATGAAATCCTTTCACATCCATTAGTAACAAATAAATCACTATCAAGCGTCATATTTCGAACAAAGGCTAACAAAATCTTGCATGCACTTTCATATCCTTTCCAAAGGAAAGCTAACATACTAGATAATATTATTGGGCTTGCAAGATAACTATCCCAACAAGAAATTTCCTTTGTGCCTACTCTTATGTTTTATTTTCCAAAGGGATTAACGAAATAGATTCTATACCTATGCATGTGAATTCATGTTCCTTTCCAAAAACATCTTTTCCACACAAGAGTTATTGACAATGGATATTATGTATAAAAATGCTAGCTATATTTCAAACAAATTTAACATACTAGTTATAATTTTGTGAATGAAATAACATATTGTGTTCTTCTTGCATGTAAAACATATATTTCTTTCCAAAGGAAACTAAATAAATATTTCATGGAAAAATAAACACATTTCTTTTCCAAGGGATCAAACGCATATCATTTATTCTTTCATGCATGCAAAGGGATATTTCCCTCTCATCCAAAAGATCTAGCCCAATAATTATGCATAATATTCTCCCAAAATAAATATAATACCATAGATAATCCCTTTATATTTTCAAAATACATATTATTTTCACAAAATAAGGCTAGCACAATCAATATTATGTGATTTCATCTTCCTTTTCTCTAGAAATATAATACCCAAAACTTTACCTTTTCCATGCATGAAAGCGTATATGTTTATGTAAATAAACTTACATAATAAAGCATGTGATTAATAGTTTTCCTTTCCAAGAATCTAATCCAATAATACATACACGGATATATTTTTCTCTTCTATTCTTTTTGAAGAGTTCTAACACAATAAATGCTTCCTTGCATACAAATATATATATTTATTTTCAAAGGAGTTTAACACCCTAATTATTATTTTCCCAAAAGATAGCTAACTCACTAGCTATTATGCATGAAATACAAAATGTTTTCTTATTATTTCACACATCAAGGAGATTTGTAATATTTTCTCAAGAAATAACATGAATAACAAATCATTCTCAAATAACACAACCAATTTCCTTTTATGCAAAGGTTTTATGTGAACTAATTCTCACAATAGGTATTTATATCTTTTTGTATGACTCAAGATCCTCATGCATGTAAAATCACATAATCAATTCCAGTAGATCAAATATACTAGATAATTATTCAAGTGCACCTAAGCACATACTCTTTTTAAGAGTCAAATATTTCTCTTTAAACTTTTAATGCATATGCATCATTATAACATACTTGGTAATCTCTTAAATGAAATAACTTAATTAATTTTGAGGAATTATCAACATAATTATTATGTTTATATGTACATAAACAATTATTTTTATCCGGTTGAAAAATCAAATAGAAGCACTATGTTATACTCAGTTTTTCATGTTTTAGTCATCCACTTTGGACGCAACTTATGAACATTGAAAATTAATTTCGAAAAACGAAAAGAGTTTTTTTGTTTGGAACAGGCTTATTAAAAATAACCTCTCACATTTTTTTCACAGGTGTCACATTTTTGAAGATTTGAATGAATCTTTCCAGCCCAATTTTCCTGATTTAAATATTACATAATTTCATGTTTTTGTCATCAACTTTGGACATGGTTTCCAAAAAAATGGAAACGATTTTTGGAAAACCCAAAGAGGTTTTTTCTTCTAATGGGTTCATTAACAATAACCTATCTCATTTTTTACACAGGTGTTATGGTGTGCAATATTCGAATAAATATTTGCAGCTCAGTTTTCCAGATTTAAATATTAAATAATTCCCTGTTTTTGTCATCAATTATGGACACTGTTTGCGAGACATGGAAAACAAAGTTTTAAAATCTGAAAGAGGATTTTGGTCATAACATCCACACTTACAAAAACCACTTTCATTTTTTTATATATATATCCCGGTTTGGGAGATACAAAGACATATTTGGACCCTATTTTCCAATAACTCATGCAATTCACATAATTATTTAGCCTTATTCCTCTATCCATGAAATTATATAGAGGTTTTCTCAAGAAACAATCTTGATTATTTATCATATTAAATTTTCCTTTAAAATAAATTCAATTATGATATCATCATGCCCCATACTCAAAAAAAATAATTTTGAAAGAACATAGTTACCTATCTTTTGATCCATGCTTGGAATCTCTTCTTCCTCTTCCATGGCTCCATTCTCCATGTATTCTCTCATTCCTTCCTTATTTTTCTCATAGGCTTACAATAAATAGAATTAAGAAAATAGAATAGCTTTTCTAAATCTTAAACGCATTCCATAAAGAACCCATAAATGTGATTTTCCTAAATCACAAAAGCACTCCATAAATTTCTCATACTTTTCTTTTCAAGGTAGATTTGTTTTTTCCTTATGAGAAAATTATCACTTATTCATAGTTTTTCCAATACTGTTACTCATTATTTCTAAAACTCATAAAAGATACCAACTTGGAAATATAATTTATTTCTATAGAAGAATATAAATTCTTCTAAATAAAATAATTAAAAAATAATTCTTCCAATATTCTGACATTAAGAATTACAAGAATATTCTCATGTAATATCAATATAAGAATTAATAATATTTAATTATTTAACAACTGTCATTTTACGAGAGTTTTTACGATGGCGTACGCCATAGACATTACAATAAATTTATATGTTGAGTAGTGTTCAATTTGTAGATGTATATTATATAAATTTCATATTAATTATTTTAATTGACCTCACACATAAGTTGTATAATAAATTTTTTACTATGTTCACTTTTGATCATCAAAATTAACTACCCTACAATAATGCCATCCTAGATTCATCTTAATTTTGGATCTACCAAGCTCTAAGAGGGAACAAATCTCTTTTATCTCTAAAAGAGGTTTGCATGTCAAGAGATTTGATCACGGACTTCGTAGATTCAAAATTAAGATGGATCTAGGAACTCATATTTCTGATAATGATCTTAATTTTTTATATATCTGTTGATGTTTTAAAATCACCTCATCAACCTGTAAGAGAGACCATCCAGTTAGAGCCCCAACTAATCTCTTATCCAATTGATTTGGTGGTTCTGACTGGTTCAATTGGGTCCAGTTACACACATACACACACTCTCTCACTCACTCTCTCTCTCTCTCTCTCTCTCTTTGTTAGCTTAGAATATATTTATTATCTACAAATAGAATGAGAGAAATCAAATCTTCCCTCTTGTAGATATCTTGCAATAAAGTGATACTTAAGTTGACTCTGTGGCTCAGCCAAACCACAACTAAGTTCCATCCGTATATGAGACGATTCCTAAAATTAAAAATTAAATCAAAATGTAGATTTACTAAAATATGCGAGTAAAAATAATCCTATCTCAATTTGGGAAAATTATAGCGCTCACTCAATTCAAGAGCATACGAACCAACTAACCAAGTAAAATGATTTTTTATATGATTTAATTAATTATATAATTTTCATCTATTGAAGAAGTAGTTCATTTGATTAATGAAAAAGAAAGAAAAAATGGAAATATATTTAAACAATAAGTAGTTACTGCCCAATACATTCCTATCTTAATGATTTCATTTTGATTCTAATTTTGTTTTGTCCCTTAGAGATAGCTCCTACCAACTTCAATAACATAAAACAATTGATACGACAATATTTCTCATTATCACAATGAAATACACTATTTAGAACAAAAAATTAAAATCAATTGTACAAATTCTCGTAACAAAATGATTATCTCACATCCTCAACAATAATGCACATGAAATGTAAATTTATTAAATTCATACCAGAAATCTCATTACAAGTCCTGCAACCAGTGAAAAAGTCTGAGACAACTTTACCTTAATCTGCTCTTGTGCCATAGTTGCAAGTTGAAACTTGTGACTCATAGATCTCAAGAACCTAACAATAGTTCTTGTGCTCAGTAGTGATTCATAAGATCTTGGGAACCAAACTCAACCTGACCATAGGAAAAGAGAATACCAATGTGACAAACTCTGAATCTAACACTAATTATGTTGAAAGATTGTTGATTTATTCGGTATTTATGTTGTTTAAGTGAAGAAAGTCAATTTTATTGACACGATTATTTATAATTTCTCATTTTTATGTCAATAAATTTGATTATGCAACATTTTTTTAAATTTAAAAAAAAAAAAGAATAATAAAAAAAAATTTAAAAAAAAAAATTTGTTTGGTTTAGAATTCAATTTGAACATTTCTCAATAATTCATTAATTTATGGAGTTCACAAGTTGATATTTTGAATAATGAAATAAAATAAATAAAAAATAAATAAGTTTGTTTGGTTTAGAAATCAATCTGAACATTTCTCAATAATTATTTAATCTATGGGGTTCACAAGTTGATATTTTTGTGTGACCATGAATTTTGCTAAGTCATAAATTGCCACCTCATTTTGTAGTGGCAACCACTATGATTGAGCTTGGGATTCATGGAGATTACACCAACAATTATGAATTCAACATGGAAATATATAGGTGTTCATTTTAACACTTTTTATGCACATCATCTAAGGGATATTGCTAAGCCAGAAATTCCTCCTCCAACTTAGCCACTATGATTGAGCTTGGGTGTCACCTAGATTTCTTCAACGAGTCATTAAATTGCCATGTTTATATATATATATATATATATATATATATATATATATATATATATATATATATATATATATATATATATATATATATATATATATATACACACACACACACACACCCTTTGTATTCCTATAACATAATTTAGTGTTCCCCATTAAATTCAAAATTCATCGAATTTCATTTGTAAGAAAATTTATTCAATGAGATTTGCAAATATGAATCTTAAAACAAACATGAGGAAATTAGTCTAAAATTATATGAGAATGAATTCATTCCAAGACAATTATGAAATCACGTAAAATTAAAAAATATTTGTAACAAATAATTAGAAGTAAAATAAAAACAAAGTAAACCCTAAAAGCTAAAACCTAACATGTAAAGAGAGTCCAATATGGTGTAACTTAACTCTCATTTCTATTTTCTTATCATTATATTCATAACTTTGATATGTTAATTTTTTATTTACACCCCACACACTTAAATTATATAAATTTGTATATTTGTAAAAAAATAATAATAAAAATGTAATATTTCAATAAAATATAAAAGATCAATATATAAAATAAGCATATTTAAAATACTAGTGGAATATTGTCTTTGAATGTCAAACCTAATAGCTAGAGAGTGTTGAAGTCACCTGGTTTGGAAGAGAGGAGAGATATCACGACAACATGTCGAGCCTAACTGAGAAGGAGCAACAATGTGCCAAGAAGGAGCTCGAGTTGGAAGCAAAACAAGGCTCCACTGAAGTCGCTTCCGTCGAGCTTCCATCTCCCCCAAGATGGAAGAAACAGGCACTCCAAGAACGGATTTTAGAGAGAGCATTAACAGTGAGCACCAGAATCGCATCGAGTCAAGCTGTTGTAGAAAATGCTACATATTTGTTTGTCCTACAAGAGGTTCAACATTGAAGTTCGTAGATCTATTGGCTATATGCGGAAATTCATCAAGCCGTGAGGGAATTTTTGCATGTGCCCAAGGTTATCTTTTGCGGTGGGAATGTAGAAATTTCCTGTTTTCCCACCCCGGTTTTCAGTTTCACCTTATTTCTCCTTGTACTTAAATGCGCTTTCCCATATCCTTACATTCAACAACAGAAAAAATATTTTTTTGCTGAAAACAGAAATTCTGGAAAATTTACAGAATGCTGGAAAATGCAGAAATAAAAATCAGCAAGCTCAAAACAGCCATTCAACACATTTTAACACATATATTTTTTGTCAAGGTGACCCTGGCAAAACCCCCTACAACTCTTGGGGAAAACCAGTTTGAGAGCTCCTTCTTATTTCTGAAAAATTCTTTTTACAGTGAGAGAAATATTCAGAAAAATCAGCAAGTAAACTTTTACAACTTATCTCGTTTTCTGTGCTTAACCACCGCCTCGAGAAATGTGCAAACAGTAAAACTGAACCTACAATAAATGTTGTACGAATTTCCTTGAAAAATGTGCCCAGAAATTACAACATTAATTTATGATGTACGGCCTCCTCTTTTGTGTGCAAAACAACAATAAATGATGTTGTATGGCCTCCTTGGAATGCGTGCAACTGTATTAAATGTTGTTGTACGGAAATCTGCCTTGATTTCTATGCCATCAATCAGCAACATGCTGTACGGCCTGCCTCGATTTGCGTGCAGCAAAACAACAAAATTCTTCCTCGAAATCTATGCCAAAAAAGTGTACGGTTGGCTAGGAAAATGTGCCACAAGCTGTTGTATGGATTCTACCTTGGAAATCGTGCCAAATATTCCTTGAACTGTGTGCCAACTCTGTTGTACGGACTTGCTGAAAGACTGCCTTGGAATATGTGCCAAGCTATTGCCTCCTTCTCCTCACTGCTCAGAAATATCCCTTGCTCTCTTGCTCTCCTTCTCCCAATCTGCTCATGAAAGAATTAATGACCTTTTCCTCCTTTTCGTCCTTTAACCTAACCCTAAGTGACTTTTGGGGAATCCCTAAATCCAATGGCTGAAACAAATTTAGATCTAGGGCTGAGATTAAATGCTCATTTAAATCTCACTTTCTATTTTTTAATTCACACCACTTTAATAAAGACCCACTTAGTCATTTATTTCCAAAGTCACTTTTCCTTTCTAATTTTACATTGACTTTATTAAAGTCACTTTAAAATTAGACTTTAATAACTTTATCACTTAAAGTCACTTTTAAATTAGATTTGACTTTATAACTTTATAAAGTCACTTTAGGAGAAAAATTAAATTCTTTTGGACACTTTTCCCTAGGCAAAAGATCAAAGCCTTAGGGAACCACCTGTCCTCCGGTACCAAATTTCAACACTCCCTCTTACCGAGGAAGGTGTTCCTCACCACACCCATCTTGTCTCTGAAGTAGACATGCTTGCCCAGTGGTAAGGCTTTGGTAAGAATATCTGCAACCTGCTCATCAGTGGGAATATACTCAAGCTTCACAGCTCCTTTCTGAACATAGTCTCTGATGAAGTGATATTTGATCCCGATATGCTTTGACCTGTCATGAAATACTGGATTCTCCATGAGTTTAATGCAACTCTGATTATCACAGTAAATCACTGAAGGTCTCAACGGCTGACCAAATAAGCCAAACAACATCTTGCGAAGCTAGATGGCCTCACAACTAGCTAGATTGGTTTCCATATACTCTGCTTCCGTTGAACTCAATGCTACTGACTGCTGCTTCCAGCTGAACCATGACACCACTGCCGAACCCAACCCAAAACAGCACCCTGAAGTGCTCTTCCTATCAGAAGCACAACCTACCCAATCAGAATCAGTGTAACCTTCCAATCTCACTCCA
This sequence comes from Pinus albicaulis, assembly GCA_034641835.2. Taxonomy (NCBI): domain Eukaryota; kingdom Viridiplantae; phylum Streptophyta; class Pinopsida; order Pinales; family Pinaceae; genus Pinus; species Pinus albicaulis. Next base: position 972,779,996 of record CM076577.1, on the reverse strand, counting down.
TCCCCCTACCTGTAGTCCAGACCATAATCCACTATCCCCTGCAAGTACTGCAAAATGTGTTTTGCAGCCACCGAGTGAACCTTCCTAGGTTCACACATAAACTGACTCTTCGTGTTGACTGCAAAACAAATATCTGGCCTAGTGTTGACCAAATACATCAAGGAACCAATCAGTTGTCTGTACAATGTGGGATCCACCAACTCGGAATCCGAAGCATGAAGCTTCTTCCAGTTGGTGATCATCGATGTCGACATGTTTTTATAATCCTCCATGTGGAATCTGCCAAGGATATCCACAATATACTTCCCCTGCCCCAGGAAGAAATGCCCCTCCTCCTACCACACCTCCAAACCCAAAAAGTAATGCATCAAGCCGATGTCCTTCATCTCAAACTCCGCCGCAAGATCTCTCTTGCAGTGATCTATGAGTCTCTCTGCACCTGTAATGACTAAGTCATCCACATACAGCACCAGAATGAGAGGCTCCTCACCTATCACAATGTAGTAAAGGTTCAGATCTGCCTCACTCTTTGTGAAACCCGTCTCCTACAAGTATGTATCTATCCTAGAGTACCAAGCTCTGGGAGCTTACTTCAGGCCATAAAGGGCCTTCTTTAGTCTGCACACATGGGACTCCTTCCCATGCACCTCAAAGCCCTGTGGCTGCTCAATGTACACCTCCTCTTGTATGAAGCCATTAAGAAATGCAGTCTTCACATCTATTTGGTGGATCTTCCAACCCATCTCTACTGCTATCGATATAATGGAGTAGATCGAGGTATATCGAGCCACAGGAGCAAAGGTCTCCTCATAATCGACTCCCTCTACCTGGGAGAACCCTCTAGCCACAAACCTCGCTTTGAATTTCTCAATGCTGCCATCTGCAGCATGCTTTACCTTGTAAAGCCATCTGGAAGTAACCACGGATTTGCCCTCAGGTCTCGGCACCACCTCCCAAACATCATTCTTCATGATAGAAGAATACTCCTCTTGCATGGCCTCTCTCCAGACCTGCTGGCTAGCTGCCTCCTCATAGCTAGAAGGCTCAGAGTCAAGGATGCTGGTAGCCATTGCCATATAGCTACAAAACCTCTCAGGTGGTCTGCTCTCTTTGACCGGCCTCTTAGGCCCAGCAACAGATGTGGCCTCTCTCAAGGTGTCCTAAAGCCACTTGGGCTTCCTCTTCCCTGAGCATACTTCTCCCATTGGAGAATGAAACTCCTCCTCCTCATCATCATCAGGAGCTTGAACTCTTGACTGTCTGTCTTTTGTCCTCCTGCCTGGACCTGAACCTATAGAAGCTGAGGTACCGTGTGAACTGTCCATCAGTGGACTCCCTAGTGAACTGCTCTGTGGACTGCTCTGCATGCTGCCCGAAGCACCACCCCTCTGACTCTGTGAGCCACTGCTCACTGACGAACTTGACATCATCATAGATGTACCTCCAGATCCTCCTGATCCCTGCCCACTGGATCCCTGTGACTGACTCAGCTGCTGCTGAGGGTCTGGCTGATCCAGATACTCTAACTCCCATGACCTCCTAAAGGCCCTATCATCCTCGAACTTCACATCCCGCTTGACAACAACTTTCCTCTGTGCAGGAATGTAAATCCGAAAGGCCTTTGAGGTCTCACTGTAGCCCACAAAGATACCCTTCTCTATGGTGGGCTCTAGTTTGGTCCTCTTCTCCTTGGGTATGTAGGAGTATGTGATACACCCAAAGATACGAAGATGACCAATATCAGGCTTCTTCCCAGAAAAAGCCTCCTCTGGAGTCATATGCCCCAAGGCACGATGCGGACTCCTGTTCTGCAAATAAACAGTAGTGTTGCAGGCCTCTGCCCACAAAAAAAATGGCAACCCCTGATCATGTAACATGGCTTTGGCAGCCCCTCCGATGGATCTGTTCTTCCTCTCCGCAACCCCATTCTGCTGGGGGTTGTAAGGAATAGTGAACTCCCTCCTAATGCCTACCTCCGCACAATAGTCAACAAACTCTCCAAGGGTGTACTCTCCTCCATTGTCCGACCTCAGGGACTTGATCTTCCGACCTGTCTGTGTCTCCACAAAAGCTCTAAACTCCTGAAACCGCTTGAAGACCTCACTCTTGGTCTTCAAGAAATAAATCCAGGTCATCCTGGAGTGATCATCAATGAATAAAACATAGTACTCATATCCACTCAAGGAAACATGAGACATCTAACCGCTCACATCGGAATGAATCAAATCAAGTGTCCCAGTCACTCTGCTGTCACTGCTGGGAAAAGGGGATTTGGAAAACTTGCCCATCGCACATCCTCTGCAAGTATCAAAGTGATCAGTACTGAAATCTGGCACACTTGTAGTGATCTCCCACAAAGTCCTCAAGGCTCCATGATACATATGCCCCATCCTGTGGTGCCAAATCTCACACAGCTCAGAACTGCTAGCTCTGCTGTCAGTACTACTGCTCAATGCCAAAAGGGGCTGAAATACAAACTTGTACACCTTTGCATGGCGTACACCTATCACTCTAGTTGAATCAGCTGGAGCGCCCCTGGGATATCAGCACCTGTCCTCCCCTAAACAGTATCTCATATTCTCTATCCTCCAAAGCTGAGACGGATATGAGGTTCTTCCTCATCCCTGGCACATAAAGAACATCTGACACCTTCAAGGGAGGTTTGGGTTCCCTATGAAATGTTAGTGTTCCCACACCGACTGCTCTAACAACTCTGCCATCACCGAGTACTACCTCTATATCAGTGCCACTCTCTAAAAGCTCTGAGAAGTACTCACGGACTCCTGTCATATGATGTGAAGCCCCACTATCCACATACCAGATACCCGAAGATGCTCCGCTAGTTGAGTGAAATGCATGCTCCCTCTGAACCTTTGTGGCAGGTAATCCTGCACTAAAGGACTCACACGCAATGAACCCAAACTCTCGGTCAAAGCGATCTGCAAAGTCCTCAACCTCTGCTGATGCTGCCATGCTCTGGTTCTTCCCCTTCTTCTTCTTCTTCTCCGGACACACAACTGCATAGTGTCCCATCTTCTGACAATTCCAACACTTCACCTTGGAATATTCCTTCTGTGTGTTACCCTATTTACCTTTACCTTTGCCTTTGCCCCCACCATTTCTTGTGGAAGCCTGCTTCTTCCCTTTGCCTTTCTTGCCTCTTGCCAACAGTGCTACATCCTCATCCTACTCAACTGGCTTGGCTTCCCCAAGCTGACCTTTCCTGATCTCTGTCTGAATGCAATCATCCCAAAACCTCTCCCATGTGGGAAGGGTCTCACGTGCACAAACCCCATCAGCAAAGTTCATCCATGAACTAGGGAGGCCATCACTGCAATCCGCACCAACTCAGTGGGTGGAATGACCTCTCCAACTGTTGCCAACTCATCTCTCACGTTAGTAATCTTTGTGAGATATCCAGCTGCACTATCAGTCTTACCCATCTTAATGGTCTTCAGCTTCTCCTTCGGGACCATTTTCCGGTTCTCATTGGTACTCTGGTAGAGATTGGACAATGTTGTTCACATCTCATGAGCATTTCTCTTTCCTCTTACATGAGGAATGCAATGGTCTTTGACTCCATCTAGAATCAGTCTCTTACCCTTGTTGTTCTTTTTATTATATGCTGCCAACTGAACAACATCAGTAGGCACAACAATAGGGTTCTGTGTGGAATGCACCATGATGTCCCAGACTTCTGCCTCCTCAAAGATACTTTGCATTCTCTCATTCCAAACGCTGTAATTGGTATTCCCATCCAAACTATCCTCCACCCTCAATCCCAATGACATCCTGCTGTCCTAAAAACTGAAAAATAGCACTGCTGCAGTAAACATAAAAAATTTGTGTGTGAAAAATCAGCTTGCTGGAATTTTCTGAGTGAAAAATCAGCAGATTGTATTTTTCTTCTCGTTGTCCCAAATTTCACTTTCAGCACTCAACATTTGATACCATGTAGAAATTTCCTGTTTTCCCACCCCGGTTTTCAGTTTCACCTTATTTCTCCTTTTAGTTAAATGCTCTTTCCCATATCCTTACATTCAACAACAGAAAAAAATATTTTTTTGCTGAAAATACAAATTCTGGAAAATTTACAGAATGCTGGAAAATGCAGAAATAAAAATTAGCAAGCTCAAAACAGCCATTCAACACATTTTAAAACAGAGATTTTTGGTCAAAGTGACCCTGGAAAAACCCCCTACAACTCTTGGGGAAAACTAGTTTGAGAGCTCCTTATTTCTGAAAAATGATTTTTACAGTGAGAGAAATATTCAGAAAAATCAGCAAGTAAACTTTTACAACTTATCTCGTTTTCCATGCTTAACCACTGCCTCGAAAAATGTGCAAACAGTAAAACTGAACCAGCAATAAATGCTGTACGGATTTCCTTGAAAAACGTGCCCAGAATTTACAGCATTAATTTTTGTTGTACGGCCTCCTCTTTTTGCGTGTGGAACAGCAATAAATGTTGTTGTACGACCTCCTTGGAATGCGTGTAGCTATATTAAATGTTGTTGTATGGAAATCTGACTCGATTTCTATGCCAATAATCAGCAACATGTTGTATGTCCTACCTCGATTTGCGTGCAGCAAAACAAAAAACTTCTCCCTCGAAATTTATGCCAAAAAAGTGTACGTCTACCTAGGAAAACATGCCACAAGCTGCTGTACAGATTCTGCCTTGGAAATCGTGCCAAATCTTCCTTGAAATGTGTGCCAACTCTGTTGTACGGACTTGCTTAAAGACTACCTTGGAATGTGTGCCAAGCTGCTACCTCCTTCTCCTCACTACTCAGAAATCTCCCTTGCTCTCTTGCTCTCCTTCTCCCAATCTGCTCATTAAAGAATGAATGACCTTTTCCTCATTTAACCTAACCCTAAGTGACTTTTGGGGAATCCCTAAATCCAATGGCTGAAATAGATTTAGATCTAGGGCTGAGATTAAATGCTCATTTAAATCTCACTTTCTATTTTTTAATTCACCCCACTTTAATAAAGACCCACTTAGTCATTTATTTCCAAAGTCACTTTCCCTTTCTAATTTTACATTGACTTTATTAAAGTCACTTTAAAATTAGACTTTAGTAACTTTATCACTTAAAGTCACTTTTAAATTAGATTTGACTTTATAACTTTATAAAGTCACTTTAGGAGAAAAATTAAATTATTTTGGACATTTTTCCCTAGGCCAAAGATCAAAGCCTTAGGGAACCACCTGTCCTCCGGTAACCAAATTTCAACAGGGAATTATGGTGAAAGCCTAAGCATAAGGTTTTTGAAATCAATTGATTTTTTACTGAAAGGAAAAAGTTATGAGGTGGGCTCTCCAAGGTTCCGGCTAGATCTTCTTTTTTCTCCAAATCAGACTCTTCAAATTGTATATACGCCTCCTATAAAGCCATATTTAGATATTCTCTGTTCATTAAGTGAGGCTTTGGTCCAATTTTTTCTGCATGACTAAAGGAGGGATCCTGCTTCATCAAACTTGCGGGGGTGGTATTCGTGATATTTTTTATGATATACAATTTCCCCCCTTATTTAGTGGTCAGCTTCCCTCGGAATTAGATCTTGATAAGAAAGAGGTAGAGGGGATATTTCATTCAAATATTCCCTCAAAGGAAAGGCTACAGCTTTAGGTAAACCTAAACAAAATCTCAATATTCCTGGGCCCTATATTGTGCAGCAGATGAAAGAAACTCTGGTAATGAAAATATATCTAGAAGAGATCAATAATAATTGTACAACCTATAAATCCCACACAATCATTTGCAGGCTCAATAGTTTCTGGCCAAAACCTATGGATATTTTTCAGTGGATCTTTACGACTTAGATGATAAACTGTGAAATTAAATTATGCTCCAAGGACTTTTTCATAGTAAAATTTGAGTCATAAAAGATCAAATATCACTTTTTACATGAGGGTCCATAGTTTAGGGGAAATGCAGGACTATTTATCACCCCATGGTTCGCATACTTTGATGCTAATTCAATGACAATCTCCAAAATACGGGTTTTAGTAAGATTGCATAAATTACCCCTTCATTTCTAGCATCCAAAGGTTCTGGAAGAAATTGAAAATGTGTTGCCGAGATAAATCAAGATGGATACACAAAGAACTGAAGAAGAAATTTATACTTTTTCCAGGATATGTGTTGAGGTAGACCGCAATAAAGGACTATCAGATTGTATCCTCTTAACACACAACATTCGGTGTTGGACCCAGTTCTTAGATTATGAGATCACAACATTTAGGTGTTGTCTTTATCTTCAAAATTGACATGTACAAAATACACGTCCTTTGGCAAAGAAATATCCCAGGAAAAAAAAAAAACATGTCAAAAATCCCAAGGGATGGAAATTTCCAACACCACAACCTGACAAAGAAGAGGAAGAGGAAGACTTGGGATCCCACATCCCCAAGGAAAACCCAAATCCATTATAGAAATATTCAACGAATGAGGATATAATCTAGGAAGGAACAATGGTGTCAATTTTTCAATACATTTGAGAGCTTAAAGAACCAAATAATTATTGTAACAACCACTCTTGATAAAGAAGGACGGTGAAAAGTAAAAAGGAAGAAAGGGAGAAAAGGGTGACTAAGAGTATTTTCTTAGCCCCAATCTTAATTTTTCATTTTTTGTTTTTTATTATATAGGAACTAGTTTATTGAGTGGTGATGTTTGGGATAGTAAAATAATGCACCATGTGCATCTATATATGTAACTTTTTATAATTAATAGAAAATTATTATTTTTCCACGACAAACTAAAACTAGCAAGACTCAAATATGGTATAAGTCAACTCTGATTTCTGTAACAATTTTTATATGTTAAATTTTTATTTATACCCCACATACATAACTTATTAAACAATTATAATTATAATAGTGTAATATTTCTGTAAAATATAAAATCTAAATATATAAAATACATATATATATATATATATAATAAAAGTGTAATATTGGGGAGATTTTCGGATGAAACTCTATAGAGGATTTTAATAACACTGTTTTATCCAAAAATCTTTCCCGATACGAATAAATGTGAAAACATACACTCCTTTAAAGTGTAATATTTCAACCAAATATAAAAATTAAAAATATAAAATAAAATATGTGATATGGGTGTTGATTTTTTATTTATATCATCGAAAAATAAATTATATATGTATTTTATATTTACAAATAATTATAATAGAAGTGAAATATTTCAAAGTTAAATATGTAAATAAATAAATGTATATTCAAATATTTTAATTTTTAATACTATTTATTATATGTGTTCATTAATTTTTCATTTATATCATACAGAATTAAATTATATAAATTTATATATGCTTAAAAAATATATATGTAAATTAAAAGTATGTTTTAGTTTTGTCTGAATATAAATGTGTATTAATTTTTTATTTATATCATATAAATCTAAATTATATAAATTTATATATTTAAAAAACAAATATAGTAGAAGTGTAACATTTCAACCAAAAAAATGTATATATATATATATGTGTGTGTGTGTGTGTAATATTTCAATAAAATATATAAATGCAACATATATATTAAAAAAATGTAATCATTAACTTTTATTATAATTTATTTACTTATTTATTTATGATAGGAGGGAAATCAGTAACAAGAAAAATATAATTATAGTTTCCACCGATAATCATATCTCCCTACACAGTCATAGTTTTCATCCACAATCATATTTCTTGTTGTGTGGAAAACAAATACTTGCCCTGATCTATTGTAATTTATTATTATTATATACGTTAAATTACTTAAATTTATATATGTAAAAATCATCATAATAGAAATATAATATTTCAATAAAATATATAAATTAAATATATAAAAGAAACATATGTAAATTACAAAATACTTTGATTTTCAAAATTTGTTGATATATATTATTTTTGAATGTACATATATGTGTTAATTGTTTATTTCTACCATATATATTTAAATTACATAAGTTATATAAGTTTATTTATTGAGTGAATTTCTCTACATCCTAATATAGGGGAAGTGTGTGTATGCGTGACAACCCCAACAAAGATTCTGGTATGAGCCACATTATAAAAATGATGTAAATATTTTTCAATATTTGAAATAAAAGATAAAAAAAAGGACTCAGTCATGGGACAATTTATCATAAAATCCCTTTGTTGGTTGGAGTTGGTTAGTGTATCCATCAACGTATCTGTTTATAAGTTGTTGTGTTGAGAGACAAGTAATACATGTAGGTTCGAGGGAGAATTCCCAGGGCTATTCATTCCCTTTTTTTCTCGAGAAAAAATCAAACTTTTTATTAGATATTAACAAAAATTTACATCGCATATGTCTAGCATTCCATAAGATCTTCACTCCTGAGCGAGGGGCAAGAGCATATTGCCACCCAACACCAAAGTGTGGTCAAATGTGGCATGAACACACTCTAAGACCAAAAATACATAAGTCGTTGCTTTCAGGTCAAGAGAAACAATCATGATCTTAAAACTTCAGCAAAACAAGCCTCCCAAAGAGGAGAAACAACCAACAATAATAACGATGGTGGCTCCCATCCTAAACCTAGACTTATAAAAACCAGTAGCAGTAAAAGTATATACCAAATAAGTCTGCTACAAAAATGATAATAAAAACAGTATATAAACTGTCTTCTCTAATAACAGAAGAAAAAAATTAGTGTATGAGAACCAAATATATACAACCCCTCCAGAAGATATAGCAATGTTGGAGAAAATGAAACTACAAAAGAATAGGCTGAAGGAAAAATCATAGAAAAGATTGGGATCCCCATCAATATGGCCTGTTGTCCGACACACGGACCTCTAGACCATCCTTTTCTTCAATCAGCCACAAGTCCTAAACTTTTCCAAGACCAGTTTTAGACAGGTCGTCAGCCTGCTGGTTCCATTCCCTGTAATATGGAAAATAGAAATGCATGTAAATCTAGTTTTTAGTGGAAGAATCTCATAAAGAATGGGAAGAAGCAAATAATTTTGACATCTTTGTGAGCTATTAAACCAATTAATGGCATTCAAATAATCCCCAAATATTTTAACCACAATGATGTCTTTATGCAGAAGCCAACACAGAAGAAGTTTTAGAGTTTGAAGCTCCGCAAAATTGTTAGTTCCTGGGCCAAGGCCCACAGAGGCCCAAATTAGATTTTTGAGCTTCTATGGATGATCATTCCAGCCCCAAAAAGCCCCTTGGCAGCTGCACCATCAAAATAGGCCCATGGAACACCCGAAGAAATTTTCTCACACACCACCTATCTGGGACAATTCTCCTCCGAAGGAGAATAAAATTGTGAGAAAATGGCAGTACATTCACTAGCCACCAGAGTGGGAGAAGAAGCTTTATCATAAAAAATACATTTATTTCTAGATATCCATATACCCCAGGAGATATTTAGTGGAAGATTTTTATGATCAGGGTCTTTGCAGTATTCCCACCAGTTGTTCCATGCAATGTTACACGAGAGCCCCGTCCATATCAAATCCACATTGCATAAGGATAGTGTGTAGAACCACACCTATTTTGAGAAAGTGCAAGTGGAAAACATGTGGTCAATTGATTCCTCCTCTTTTTCACAAAGACAACACCACCCAGGGCCTATGATCAATATTTTTTGGAGAGTGTCCCATGTCGGCACTTTGCAACAAAGTATATTCCATAATAAAAGTATATATTTGGTCGGGAAATCAATACCCCACAAGGTCTTGTACCACCATTCCTTTTCCCCCACCTCCGTGGATGCCACAAGATAGGCATAACCAACCTTGGGTGAGTATGAACAAGATTTCAAGTGAAACCATACCAACCTATCAGGAGGTTCTTTTAATCGCACCCGGGTATTTTCCATCTCCTGGATGTAAGACTTCCATTCCCCTTCCAAATCGGGAGTCAAACCAAGCTCCTCTGCCGCTTTCCAACCTTGGATCCATAGGTTAGTTCTATTATGGGAAGCAATATGATCAAGGGTGTTGTGTCCTCTTTGTGTGAGTACTTCCTTGAGTCCATCAGATAAAGAGTAATTTTCATTGCAACCCACCCACGGGTCCAAGCCAATTCTGCATCGCTTCCCGTTTCCAATATTCCATGCCAAACCGTGGCCGATCAAATTGAAGACCTTTATAGAGGCTTTCCAGATGTTAGAGGCCCTCTTATTATCTTTAACCGAAGTCCTTATTCAATCATCCAAGGGGGGCGGATCAATATATTTCGTTCTAACAACGATGGTCCACAAGTTATTTTCTGAAATAATTCTCCATAAAGACTTTACTGCCAACATAGAAGAAAATTTATTTAGATTTTTGATGCCCAACCCCCCCCCCCCCCCAACTCCTTGGTTTTTGCAATTTAATTCCAAGCCACCCATGGAAGAACTTTTTTGTCCTCCTTCCCCGACCAAAGGAAATTACTGCAGATGCTTCTTGTTTTGTTTAGGATGTCGATGGGAACCCACGGCCAAGTTGATCCAATACAATGGGATAGCAAGTAAAACTGATTTGATCAGAACCAGTCTCCCTGCTCTAGAGAGCCACTTGTGACTCCAGGAATTGATTCTTCTCTCAATCTTTGAAAAAAGACAAAACTAGTCCTGTTTGCGGTACGCATCAGGTTTCAAAAGGAAACCTAGTTATTTTATGCTTTCTTCCAAAGGAACCTGATGGAAAGGGATAAAATCGTGTACCCATGCCATATCTACCTCCGGAATACCTTCATATGAAAGGGACGATTTATGGTTGTTGATTGCAAGTCTGGTGGCCTTCATAAAAAGGTTTGGAATGGACTTTAGGATTATGATCTCCCCTTTATTGCCTCTGTTGAATAATAAAATATCATACACGAAAAGAAGATGTGCAATAGAAAGGTTAGGAGCCACTTCAATTCCCCCCAAAGTACCTTCACGTTTGGCCTGGTGGATAAGTTGACTAAGACCTTCTGCCACCAGAAGAAAAATAAGGGGAGACAAAGGGCAGCCCTATCTCAAGCCCCTTTGATTTGAAAATAAATGTGAGGATTCTCCATTAATAAGAAAAACAAAATAAATATTAGTGATACAACTCATTATCCAATTAATAAAATCAATATCGAACCCCAAATGGGTTAATAACATCCTCATATAGAGCTAATATATCAATCTTGATAACCATATATTTCTTTTGAGATAGTTTGATACTGTGAAGGGTCTCCTGAGCCACCCCAATGGCTTCATGAATTTTTTTTCCATCTAGGAAACCAAATTGTTCCCGAGAAATGGAGAATGAAAGAATAGGCTTGAAGAGGTTGGCAATTGTTTTGGATATAATTTTATAAATAAAATTACAAAGGGTAATAGATGGAAATCATCAAAAGATGATGGAGAATCACATTTAGGAATGAGAGCCAAAAAATTGGATATTATGGAGTCATGGATGAATCCTTGCACTCTAGATTCCTCCACAACATTGGTGATGGCGGACCGCATAAGTTCAAAAAAATGTTGGAATAATTGCACCGTCCAACCATCCGGCCCAGGGCTTTTATCCAGTTGCATAGATTTAATAATGAATTAAATCTCCTTATTTTCCCTTGGAGCCAGAAGAAGGTTGTTAGACTCCTCATCTGCTTACCATGGAAAAAGTTGAGCCACCTGGATAATTTCCCTAATATTAACCTCATTTTGAGCTGAGTAGATATTTTTGAAATGGTTTCTACCCAACGTAGATATATATTTGAATGAATTCACCTTGATCCCCTCAGATTTCTCCATCTCCCAGATAATATTGGTATTTTTCCGACCTTTTGCATATTTATGAAAAATTTTGGTATTTTCATCCCTTGCCTTCAACCAAATAGCACGACTCCAAAGTCACCACATTTATTCTCTGTCCCTGAGAATTTTCCTCCTATTTGTCTCCAGATCCTTGATCCCATTTCTAGCCTCCTCATCTACGAAGCTCCGGTCCCCATTGCTATACAGAACTCCCAATGTTTCATTGATATGGTTAATAGATTCCACATCTTTCAGGGCCTTTTCCTTAGCCTAATTTATGGTGGCCTTTTTTATGATTTTCAATTTTTCAACGAGGAGCTGAGCATGTGAAAGTCCAACCTCATCCTGAGCAAGACTCCACTTTTCAATCACTAAAATTTTATAATCATCCTCCTTAAGCCAGCTAGAGTTAAATTTGAAAGGGGCAGGAGGTTTTCTGAAGGGACCTTTGAACTCTAGGAGAATAGGGGAGTGATCTAAAATCCCCCCTATGCCGACCCACTGATGAAAACCCACTACGTTTTATGCAAAGTCATCACTTAGAAGAAAACGGTCTAGTATCTTAGCAATATGGGCCTCCCCCACCCTATTTTTCTTCCAGGTGGGTGTCATTTTAGTAATTGAGGGATCAAAGAGGCTCCCATCCCGCAGCCAGTTCAGGAAAAAATCTGCTAGGGGGTCGGTACGTGTGACCAGACCCCATGCCTCGGCTCTGCCCACAGAAAAATTTAAATCACCCCCCACAATCAATTGAGGGATTTTCATAAAATATTTACATTTTAAGGAGTTCCAGAAAGGGATCCTCTCCACACATGGGCCATAAATGTTGATCACTATGAAAGTAGATCTGAGTTCCATGAAGAAAGCCTCCACCCCGATCACTGACCCTGAGGTCTAGTAGTCAACCAAATTGATCAAGTTGTTTTTGAGCCCAGAAATCATCCCCCCAGAGCGGCCCCTTACATCTGAGGAAATGAAGGTCCAATGTGGGAGAAAAGAGGATAGAAAAAAGTGATATTTGCACCCCATAACCTAAAGTCTTCTGGAGCAGGATTATATCAGGGTGGTGTAAATTTACAAGGCTTTTGAAAGAAAGTTTTTTGGGCTCACTTGTTAACCCCCGACAATTGAAAAAGAGAAAAATCATTTAGAAACCGTAACTGGGGTGATCACGGCTCTAAGCACCCATTTTAGGGATAATTGTTTGCCATCCACGATGTCAATTATGGATTTGAGTTGGGCTTTGGATAGATCAATCTTCCTACCCCTAAGTTTTTTTCCTTTCTCCACTAAAAGTGTCATTCCCAATCTCCCAAACAATTATTTTTCTAACAACTTCTTCTCCCTCACACTCAGGTTATAGGGAACAGTATCAAAGGATAGGTTAGGGATGGTGGTAATAATACTATCCATTGCCAAAAAAAATTGATAACACTCATATATTGAGAGGGAATGAGCCTGGAGGGACCAGGCTTATCAAAACAATTGTACAGTAGATCAAAAGAGTTTAAAATAGGAGAGGAGGGGCATGGGTGTGTACCCGCTAAATCCGACGTTGGATCAATAGGGATAGTGTGAAACTCCTTCACAACCACGTCCACATCTAGTTCCATCTGTGCCATATTCTCCAAAGTCTTTGTTATGTCCCCTGATGTGATGTCTGCCGTTAGGACCTATACAGCCACTATGCCCTCTAGAGTTGATTCCCCCATTAGATGTTGTCCCGATAGAGACTCAAGACCCCCATCTGCCTCCTTTAACTCATCAGATGAACCAACCCTATCCATAACCCCCTATTTAGCCCTATCATGATGTGGTGGACCCCTTTTAAGTTTCTGACACTTCTTGAAACCTAGGGGGCAGTCACAGGCTAGGTGGCCCAAAGTATGGCATCGATGGCAATGAAAAGGTAGGTGTTCATAATCAATTGGCTCCTTAATTGCATGACCTTCAAAATTCAATATAATCTTCCATATCAGTCCTTCCCTAGGAGCCAGTTGAACTAAAATCCTCGTTGTGTGCCTTGCCCTGGATTCCAAAAAGGACATGTCTACATCCAGAAAAGTCCCATAGACTGTTTCCAATTGCCTAAAACACTTCCAATAACTAGAAATGTGGAGGTAAAGTCGGTAGCTGCACCCACACAGGTATATCATCTATTCTTTCCCTGTTAGCATCAAACAGGGGTGTCCATCATTTGAATAGTATGGGGGCGGCACTAAAGCCCCATTGTCACGCCAAGATCCACTCAAGTGTTTCAATTTTATCAAATGTAACCATGAAACAACCTTTAGAAAAATTTATGACCTCTGCCCCGCTTGAAGGTGCTTCCGCCTAGTTTTTGTGGATCGAATCTATAATGTAATCTGCCGCAAAAACCTTACCTCCGGCCCTACCCACCAGAAATAATTCCGACATTGCCATTGCACTATCAAACTGTAGGTCCACTCCAAATATCAAGTTTGAGCACTCCGAACTCTCCTTAATCGTCTTCCCATTTTTTCTTTTATTCCCTTTCTGTTCATCAATTTTCACCGAAAATTTTGATGACCCCGCACCTCCTCTGGATGAATTACCTTTTGAATGACCACCCACAACCCCATGATGGCCCAGACCAATCCCTCGCATGATTGGATCCTGACCATTCTATGATCCCTTCTGAGCACGACCCAAGTTGAGACCTTCCCATATACCTGGGTGCTCATTCTCCAGTTGCCCAGCCTCATTGAGCCCAACACCTCCCTTGAGGTCCAAAAAACCCCCACTTAAACCCCCGAGAGAAAAGCTGCCAAAACCCCCCCAGAACCCCAATCTGGCCTGTTTATTCCCACAGAACCCAAAGGAGCCAACACCCCAAAATCCAATTGAGGATCCGAGTCAGATATTTGTGTAGCCTCAGAAGGAACAACGAGAGGGTTAGATCCACATGAAGCAATACCTGCCTTTTCACCCTCAATACTAGCCCCGACGAGGATGTCCTCCAAGCTCCCAGAAAATTAGTGTTCGCAGTGCGCTTTTGGCCCTATATACCCCTGAGGAGCAAGCAAGGGAATGGAAATTGAGTGAGAAAGACCCAAATCAAGGGGTTTGTGGATGGGTTGAAGACTGGTCCTCTACACCGAATGCTGACACAGGACAGAGAAATCAAACTTCTTTATGGATGCGAAAACAACCGCCGGATTTTCTAAAACATTAGCCACCTTCGGTTTTTCTTCATGTGACCAAGAGGGGAGGGAAACCTTGGCCACTTTATGACTCTTGGGTTCAAGACCCCAAACAAAATATATGTCCTCAGTCTCGGGTTCCACATCGACATACTCCTTATCATGCCCCATAGTGCAGTGATCAATTGAAAAAACCCCTGGGCCGAAAACCCCAACCACAACCACCCAAGAATATGGTAGACAAAGACAACCCACAATGAAAAATACAGGCTTAAAATAGAAAGAGATAGCTGACCCAAAACGGTCAAAAATCCCCAACACAAAGGCTCACAGTAAGTAGTATAAAACCCCCCAGGCACCCCCACCAAAAATGGGCCCGAAAAACCCTCAAAAGTCTCACATAGACTAATCCAGGTGGATATTGGTGGTCACCCACCTATTCCACTTGGGGCTCCACCATTGTCTCTTTCAGTTTTTCAGTTTCGGCACAGTTTACTATTTTTAGCAGTTTTTCGGGTCCTGAACTTCTGGAGCCGTTTTAAGGCCCTAAACGACGTTTTTTGGGAAAACGGAGAGTAACATGGATCCATGGACCACTGTTTCTCATTCCAAATTTGTAGTCCTCGGATAGATATTTCTAACAAGGTATGGTACGCGTCAAACGGAGATTGTATGCCAAAGTTATGCCCCTGGGAAGTTGAAACACCAATTTACCCAAACGGGGCCCATAGTTTTGGTGCTTCATCTCCTATGGTTTGGGTTTTGGCTGTTTAGGATTTCCCATTGTTTCTAAATAATAAATAGGCTCTCGAGCCTCATTGTAACTCAGTTCAAAGGCCTGTAGCCACCACATCTCTTCTCAGAGATAGCTACCAGCGCCCTAGCTAGTTTTATTTCCATTCTGTCTGTAAGCAAATTTCGGTTCTTTGATATTAATGAAATGAAGTGTTATTTGCACTACATCTATGTATTTATGGTTATATGTTTATTCTGTTGCATTCCTGCATAAATCTGGATCAGTGGTATCAGAGCGGTCTGCTTTTTCTCGATCCTTCTTTGCATGTCCCCAACGAGGTCGGGGTATAAGGAGCTAGGGCTCGATCTGGTGGAACCTTTGCAAGATCAGCCTCGCAAACCTCGACGGACGCCCAGGGGGGACGAAAAGAAAGATGAGGGAGCAGGAGATCCTATCAAAATATTGCTCGAGGAGGCCCTCGAAAGACAAAGGAACGTGATGATGGATAACTTTGCTCAGATCCTTCAATGGCTACCCACCGGCGGCGCATCTGCATCCAGCAGCCACTTTGGAGGCGCGACTCCTTTTAAGGTACAAGTAAATTTTGACATTCCCATATTTGAGGGTCAAATAGACGCAGATGCCGTAGATAGATGGTTGAATCTGTTAGAAGGATATTTCTCGGTTCATGACTTTTCAGACCTGGAGAAGATTATTTTTGCACTCCTCAAAGCTACCCCCCATGTTAAGGACTGGTGGGAAACCTACTGTGAGAACAAGGACCAGACAGAACCCTCTCTGTTCTCGGCCGTACCAACTTGGAATTCTTTCCGAGACGCCGTCAAGGAATAGTAATATCCCGTGGGGAGCTATGAGGACAAGTACATACAATGGACAACGCTGCGACAACAAAGGGATCAAGATGTGCATGAGCTGACGAATCTGTTCCATACCCTGCGCACAAAGTTGGGTATCAAAGATTCAGAGAAACATTTGGTGCTAAAGTATCGCAGCTGTCTGCACAGATACATTCGGGAGGAAATGGAGTTCCTCGACATCTCCTCGCTTGGTACGGCATACCGGTATGCTGTCAAGATTGAGCAGAAATTCAAACAGAAGAAGCGAGACTTTGGATCTGCGAATCAAAAGCAAGGAAAAGGTGCTTCCAAACCGCAGAACAAAGGACAGAGCCAAGGCATGGCGGCTAAAGACAACCCTTCAAAGCCACACGAAAAGAACAACACCGTAAAGCCAAAGAAGGACACGGGAAAGTGTTGTGAGTTCCATAAGAGCTCCACTCACAACACAAGTGAGTGTCGGGCCAAGCAGTCGCTAGTGGCCAAGATGAGGGCTTCTGAGTCAGATGCATGCTCTGACTCCGAATCAGAACCTGAAAAGGGGAATGAAAAAGGGAAACAGATTATTGATGCGGAGCCCAACGCCACTGTTGCCACTACAAAGATCTAGAAGGAGGAACCGGAAGATCCAGAGGAGGAGGAACGTCTCTTCCACTCCCAGATGTGGGTAAAGGGCTCCCCGGTACAGTTCATTGTCGACAATGGGAGCCAAAAGAACCTCATTTCAGCAGACGCCGTGAAGCGGTTGGGCTTGCCGACCACGACTCACCCACATCCATACACCATCGGGTGGCTTCACCAAGGACGAGATCTCCGTGTCAGCCGGCAGTGTCGCCTTCCCTATAGCATCAAGCCCTTCACGGATGAGGTACTATGTGACGTTGCTCCTATTGATGTTTCTGATGTATTATTAGGACAACCATACTTATGGAAGCGTCATGCTGTGTATGAGTCTCGGCCTCGTGCTGTTATTGTTACTTTGGGAAATAAGTTGTACAGGATACCAGAGGTACCACCTCCTGCCGCTATCTCTTTGGTTACTGCAAAACAATGCAGCAAGCTCATTTCCCAAACCAGGAAATTCGTTTTCCTGATGATCCGCCCCCAGGGCAAGAAGAAGACTGTGGCCACGACCTCCAGACAGGGCTCCTCTGCACAACAACAACAAATGGATAAGGTTGTGGAGGAGTACGAGGACATATTCACCTCACCCACAGGGGTTCCTCTGCACTGTCAGGTCAAGCACCCGATTGATCTGACCCCAGGTGCGCCGCTACCTAATGGACCAATCTATCGGCGCTCTGTTCTAGAGAATGATGAAATCAAGAGGCAGATTCAGGAGCTGTTGCAGAAAGGTCACATCAGACCAAGTTCATCGCCCTGTGGGAGCCCGATCGTGTTGGTACAAAAGAAGGATGGGACGTGGAGACTCTGTATTGACTATCGGACGCTGAACAAGATCACTGTCCGGAATAGGTACCCAATCCCACGGATTGATGACCTTCTGGACCAACTCCAAGGTGCAAAATATTTCAGTAAGATCGACCTGAAGTCTGGGTATCACCAGGTACCAATTGAACCCTCTGATGTGTGGAAGACTGCCTTCAAAGCTAAGGAAGGCCTTTTGAATGGCTGGTCATGCCTTTCGGGTTGACGAATGCTCCCGCAACCTTCATGAGGATGATGGACGACATCTTGCGGCCATTCACCAACTCATTCGTAGTGGTGTACTTGGATGACATTCTGATCTTCAGCAATATTTGGGAAGAGCACCTTCATCACATCCGACAAGTCCTCCAAACACTGCGACAGCACAAGTTGTGTGCCAATTTGGAGAAGTGCACGTTTGGCATGACCCAGGTTCAATATCTGGGATACATTATTGATGAAAGGGGGGTGCATGTGGATCCGGCCAAGATCCAAGTCATTCGGGATTGGCCAGCCCCAACCACTATAACAGAGCTTCGCAGCTTTCTGGGTCTTGCTAATTTCTATCGGAGGTTCGTGTTGGGATTCTCTCATATCACTTGGCCCTTGAGTCAAGTCACCAAGGGAGGATCGAGAGCAAATTTTTTTTGGTCAAAACCTCAACAGAAGGCGTTCACAGAACTGAAAAACCGCCTCTGTTCTGCCCCAGTGCTCACTTTACCAGACTTGCAACAGCCATTTGAGATCGAGACAGATGCCTCTGACTATGCTATTGGGGTAGTTCTTACTCAACAGGGACATCTAGTGGCATTTCACAGTGAGACATTGTCTGACACAGTTCGCAAGTATCCCACTAATGAAAAAGAAATGTATTCCATTGTGCAAGCTTGTCGACAATGGAAGCATTACATTTTGGGGAAGGAAACAATCATCCACACAAACCACCAGCCCCTGCAGTTCATACAAACACAAGGGAAGTTGCAGAATGATCGCCATCAGAAGTGGTCCACATATCTGCAACAGTTTCATTTGAACATCAAGTACAAGAAGGGTAGCACCAATAATGTTGCAGACTGCCTCAGCCGACCACCGATCGTGGCGCTCACCATCGTGCTCAACTCTTGTGGGCACGAGACTTCTGATTGGCCGCTTCTCTATGAGAGTGACCCAGAATTCGGCCACACTTACAAGGCACTCTTGGGGGGTACGCAAGTTCCAAATTTTCACCTCCAAGATGCACTTTTATGTCACATGGGACACCTTTTTGTTCCTTCAAGCGAGCGTGCCAAGATGATATGGGAAGCACACTACAGTCGAGTCACTGGGCATTTCGGGGTCGAGAAAATAGTAGCAATCCTGCAGAAGTATTTCTATTGGCCGAACCTTCGAAAGGATGTTGAGAAGCACATCAGATCCTGCACTGCTTGTGCCATTACCAAACCGACCATCAAGAAGCAAGGCCTATATACTCCTCTACCTACCCCTAGTCGACCTTGGGAATCCATCTCCATGGATTACATGTCGAGCCTGCCTTCTACTAAGCAGGGAAATGACTGTGTTTTCGTGGTCGTCGACAGATTCTCGAAGATGGCCATTATGGCGGTCTGCAAGAAGAATATCACAGCAGAAGCCACTGCTAAACTCTTCTTTGAACGAGTGTGGGTGCACTTTGGGATCCCACAGTCTATCATATCAGATCGGGATAGCAGGTTCCTCAGCACATTTTGGTCCAGCCTTTGGTCAATGTTGGATACCAAGCTCACCAAGTCCACAGCTTTCCATCCCCAAACAGATGGCCAGAGAGAGGTCGTCAAAAGAATGATTGTACACATTCTGCGCATGTACAATTCAAAGCATCCACGCACATGGGACGAGAGCCTCCCCTATGTACAACATAGTTATAATCGGTCTCTACACAGTTCAATCGGCCATAGCCCCTTTCAGGTGGACTTGGGATTCCAGCCACTATGTCCCATTGACGTAGCCATGCCATTTGCAGCTGCTCAAGCCGATTCAGCTCATGTCCAGTCTGAAGTTGACAAAGCAAGTAGCTTCATCGAGCGCATTCAACACATCCGCCAACAGGTTCATGATATATTGGACAGAGCTAATGCCAAGTACAAGCAACGCCATGATCAACACCGGGTGTCACACAACTTCCAGGTTGGCGACAAAGTATGGCTACATTTGTAGAAGGAGGGCCTCACTGGACCCCACCACAAGCTTCGCCCGCTCCGATACAAGCCGTACACCATCACCAAGGCTGTAGGTAACAATGCCTTCGAGCTCAGTATTCCACCATTCCTTGGTCTGCACCCAGTCTTCAATGTGGATTTCCTTCATCCTTACTTCCCACCTCTACTGGACACCTCGGACATTGCAGAACAACTCACACCAACAGAGTTAAATCCAGACTACATGGAACAGGCCATCACATATTGTATCATGGACATGCAAATCAAGAACACTCGCCAACAGAAGATGCAACTATATTGGGTTGTCAAAGCTGGCCAACTCCTGCACCAAGGAAAGTGGTTCACCAGGGACCAAGTTCAGCAGAAATTTCCTCATCTCATGGAGGAACTTAACGCAATGGGGACCATTGCTTCCTAAGGGGGGAGGAATGATCCAGGTGGATATTGGTGGTCACCCACCTATTCCACTTGGGGCTCCACCATTTTCTCTTTCAGTTTTTCAGTTTCGGCACAGTTTACTATTTTTAGCAGTTTTTCGGGTCCTAAACTTCCGGAGCCGTTTTGAGGCTCTAAACGACGTTTTTTGGGAAAACGGAGAGCAACATGGGTCCATAGACCGATGTTGCTTCTTCCAAATTTGTATTCCTCGGATAGATCTTTCTAACGAGATATGGTACACGTCAAACGGAGATCGTATGCCAAAGTTACGCCCCTGGGAAGTTGAAACACTAATTTACCCAAACGGGGCCCATAGTTTTGGCGCTTCATCTCCTAGGGTTAGGGTTTTGGCTGTTTAGGATTTCCCATTGTTTCTAAATGATAAATAGGCCCTCGAGCCTCATTGTAACTCAGTTCAGAGGCCTGTAGCCGCCACATCTCTTCTAAGAGATAGCTACCAGCGCCCTAGCTAGTTTTATTTCCATTCTGTCTGTAAGCAAATTTCAGTTCTTTGATATTAATGAAATGAAGTGTTATTTCCGCTGCATCTCTGTATTTATGGTTATATGTTTATTCTGTTGCGTTCCTGCATAAATCCGGATCATAGACCCTTAAAACAGCTAGTAGAAACATATACTAGAATAAAAACCAAGAAAAGCAGATTTACATCCCCCGTGATTGTAAACAAGTGTGGTTGTAAAACTTGAGAAAATATGCACTGCAGACAGAAGGGAGGAAGTTGGACAATAAATCTCCATAGCGGCATGGTCGTCAACTGCCTAGACCATCAGAAAAAAAAGAAAACCACGACTGTAAGAATCGTCACTATATGAGCCAGGGTAAAAATATGTAACCAGCACAAACCACCAGGAGCAAAATCCCCACCGAGAAACCCGCTTGCCAAAAAAAAGTGAAAAAAGAACCCTCTTCATGAGATGGAAGGGTTTAAAAAACATCCCGGATCATGTGCATACATGCCAAATGTAGACAGAAATGATAAGTCAAAGAATCTATTGAGAGTTGGCCCGCTCGGCTGACAACAGATGTCCCGCATGCAGGGACCGTGGGTCACCAAGCTAAGGCACCAAAAGAGGAACCAATCGAAGGAAGGAAACACGTCATGTGGTTAGGGTTACAGCTTCCACCATTGTCGAAAACCACCAGAGCTTCATCTGGGCTGATCATTCCCTACTGTCGTACTTCCATATTTTTTATCCTTATTAGTGCATAATCCTCCATTTCGTCCACAAGAATTTTTGCGATAAGAAATGCGGGTCAGGGCCAATAGGAAAATGCCTTGGAACCCCACGAGCGACACCAAGGAGATGGTTAAAGAGTTAGTGTGGAATCTTGAACAGTTGGCATGTAGTAGGAGAGGTGGAAACCTACCAGAACCTTATGTCAAGCTTATGGTAAATATTGAATGTAGGAGTGCCTACGCCGCTATGTGAGGAATTCCCTGCCCAAAGGCAGGGAAGGCATGCGAGTTGGGAACACCTCAATATATATATTACCCAAGCTCAGAAGGCGTATTTACATCAAACATATTAATCTGACTTCAATGGAGTTTGAGGCCTTGAGGTGGATCTAGAGGCTGAAGAGACCCTTGAGACCAAGTTGTAATAAAAAATACCATCTTGAATAAGTCTGTGTGATGGTATATCTAGTTTTTAGGGAGAGCGCATAGATCACTACTGAAGGCCATCCATGTGTTAGTATGAATGTTTCGTCGTAAAATACCACTTTAGCTACGCATAACAAATAGCCCTAACATCGATTATGGCTGCCAAATATCTTTAAATCTGCAATTAGGTGATCCAAATAATGCTGCACAAATCCAGATCTAAACATAAAAGACATTAAGCAAATAAAGTAAAATGTGGCTCCATGTATCCAATAGACAAGACAAGAACAATGTATTTGAAAGAATTTTTGTATTATCTTAAAAGGGGGCACCTGAGAGGAAAACAAGAAAGGTGTTTTCCGGTTCTCCTCAATGGGATGGGTTCTTGAAAGTCCTCAGCGTTTCAGATCTAAAATTCCTCTCTCTTATTGTGGTAGAAAACTCGGACAAACATAGAACTCAATGGGATCTCACAAGGAAAAAAATGGAAAATGGTGACCAAGAGTAGATCCAAAGTGATCTAATGCAATGGAGGTGACTAATGAATGGGGAAAACCCTTCTATTTATAACAAAATATTAGGGCGGTCTAGAACTCGGTGCATGAATAAAATATTATTAATCGAATTCTAGAACCACCCTTTAGGAATATTTTATTATATTTGTTGGAGGGAAAAGGATTTTTGACTTGACTTGACTTGGGTCAATTCTTTTATTTATAAATAATAAATAAATAAATGATTTATTTATCATTTTAGGGAAATGATGGGAATATAATTAAATAAATAATGGTTTATTTAACTATTTATGGATGATTTAGTCAAATTTAACTAAGAATATTATTTAAATACTGATTTAAATAACTTATTCTTAGGAAATAATTAAATAAATAAGGATTTATTTAATTAATTTCCTTGTTTTGGGTTAAATATGACTGGGAAATGTAAACAAACAAGTTATTTCACATGGTGAAAGCAATTTTACTTAGGGTAAAATTGGTCTTACATGGTGTACTTGGGTTCATCTAATAATAATAGGTTAGATGACCAAAAAATGGTGTAACACCATGGTGCAGATTCAAAGTCCCTTTATCGAGCCATCATCAAATGATAAGGGAGGGTGTTCGTTGTGATGTAATGGGATAAAACCCTGAACTTCAAGAAATGATCGAATAAGGATCATATAAGGATTGTCCTCTTGTAGTTCAGAACCGTAGGTGGGAAATATTTCGGTTGGAACAGTCAGATTCTCCTCTTACACAATTGGTCATCTGACATAGACTATCTGCGGGATCGATGCAACCAAGTGCATATACGTGAGGTAAGAGGATTGAACCAATTTTTTTATAGTAGCATAAGTAAATTGGTGCTGACCCTGACTTAGTCAAAGGTTAGAAGGTTGGATCATGTCTTGAGGGATAAATTTGTAGTTGATGTGCCAGGGCTGACTAGGTTGAATGTCAGGGGTTGAGCGGTTAGAAGGAAACCAATTTCCGAGATCCTAGATGAGATGACCCTGACTAGGCCAAAGGTCGGGAGGTCAGGTTATATGTTAGTGGACATATGTGGAGTTGTTATGCTAACCTTGATTAGTTCAAAGGTTCAGAGGTCGAGAATTAGGACATGAGACAACGCGGTGAAGTGGGAAATGGGTGTGTTTCGACCTTCCACTCACGTATTTTTGGATGATCCCATGGTGAAATGTCACGTGGCAGCATGATATTTGTGACTGCCATGCCTTGTGTGAGTAAATATATATAGATGAATGAAAGAAAAGGAAATAAAAAGAAACGTACGAATGTGACCCTCCTAATCCCGTTTCAATTAACGGATAATGGGGACCATATTTTCTAGTAACGACTCTCTTATCTTGGTAAGGTAAGGTGATATGTTACAGAGTGATATCAAAGTAATCGAGGTTCAAATATGAATGGGATGGGATTCATCATGTGTGAATAATAATAAAAAATGGAGAAGATATTTGACTAAGTAACTCTCTAATGTTAAAACTTGAATAAACCTACTGATTTTTCATTAATGAAAGTTGTCTGAGAATAATATCATGATCATGTTATTTATTTTGGTGATCATAGGGAATATATATGTTATTGTTTCGATTATCATGATGAAGAGATTGAATGATTGATGTATATGATTTATCTATATATTGGCATTTTAACATGATTGTTTTTTCCCAGCAGAAGAATCCATTGTAAATCATGACCCTGAGTTGGGTTATTTATTTTTTAAATATATAACACTATGTGTGATTGAAAAAAAATCACAAGCAACAATAACGAAAATAAGTCATGACGATGATGACCAGAATGGTTGAATACAATTCCGATCAATCACAACATGGAAGTGATGGCACCAGAACTAATGAAGGAGAGAGATCTGTTAGCCAAGGAGGGAGGGATTCATTCCCCAGACTGGATGAAAACCTTAAGAAGCCTGAGGTCCAAGGTGAGAAGCTGTAAGGATGATAATGAGAGGCTGGTAAAATCCCAATAATGGAAAGAAAATATCAACATAGTCATCCTGCAAAGTCTCTCAAATTGGTAGAGGGAAAGGAAATATGAGACGAGGGAAAGTCAAAGAGACCATAAAAGCCATCAAGAACCTACAGAAAACACCAAAAGAGAATATGGTGGAAGATCCAGGAAAAGCCACAGGAGAGGAAGTGAGGACATTGTGTTAGGAGGCGAATTTCTAAGAAATCCAAATGCAGGGACCAACATGTAGGTGTAGAAGTTCAACAGACCATCTAAATTGGTTTCTAGGAGGCATCATCATTCCATCACTCAGTAAGCAAGGAAAATATCCTTGAAGTGTTTAATAAGGAAAAAATACACACGTTTCATCGGGATATGAAGACGAAAGAGGATGTAGAAACATGTTTTCTGGGAATGAGGAAAATTTTCAGAATACATGACTATTCTGAGAATATGAAGGCTAGGATTTCCATGTACACCTTCAAAGGGAAAGCTGATATTTGGTGGGAAGACCCAAATAATGTTAGTGCTATTCTTGATAAGGAGCTAAGATGGGGGAAGTTTTAAAATATATCGAGAGAATAATATGTGTATGAGTAATATTATGATAGCAAAAAAAAAGAGTTTGACGAACTCAAAATGGTTCAGTTAGCTAGTGATGAGTATGTCACAAAAATTTTGAAATTGTTGAGGTACGTATCATATCTTAAGGATGATAAAGTAATATATAAAGGTTTATCAGTGGGACGCCTATGGAATTTAAAAGTAAAATCGCATTGATGAAATCTCAAACCCTGAAGGATTCTATAAAGAAATTAGGACACTGCTATGAACAAGAAAATCATAAGCATGATATTATGAGAGGCTGGATAGACTAGAGAAATGCTGTACATAATATTATTTGTCCCAATAAAAACTTACACAAGAGGGAATTAAGGTACCAAGCCAAGGCACGACATTTTCAACAAAAGCACAATGTTTCTAACAAGAAAAATGTACAACAACTAGTGATAGCACAAGCCAGATTTAAATGCCAAGAAACAGTCAAGTGTAGGACCTATTGGGGACCATAGGAGAAGATATTTCCCACATCAACATAATATTGGACCAAATACCTACAACCCTCTAGAGGCAAGCACTGTGGGAGAAGTAGCTTAGAGTGTGCCTAGATTTTATACAGTAGTGGAAAATCAATAAAAAGATCACCAGGAATCCATCATAGAGATGGAAGGTAAGCTACAACAATAAGTCATTTCAATTTTGATTGATCCAAGTTCCAATTATATTTATATCAGTCCACAACTTGTGGAGATGTATGGATTGGGAAAGGATTTTCACTAAGAACCTTGGATGGTTCAATTGGAAATAGGAATAAGTAAAATAATAGATAATTGGGTAAGTTAGCACTCTGCCATATTCCTAAGGTTGAAGAAGGAATCCCAATAGAGGTAACCACACACCAAGATTTTGATTCTATAGCTATCCCTATCAAGCTGGAGATGGATCTGTCCAAAAGGGTCACAACCAAGAGGGCTATAGCAATTATGGCTTTTAGGCTAGATATCGAGTGCAAGGGGTTGCTTTGAATTTATTTGGTTGGAAAATCACTCGATGAAGGAATTAGGTCAAGGAAAGCTAGGTCATATAAAATGAGTTAGGGTTGCAGGGATCAATGGGGTAAGGTAGTGTTGAAGCCCCAAAAATCGGGTCTACAACAAGGGGGATACCCACCCAGTCCGGACCTTGGTTAGCAGCTCCTTTTCCGTTTGGTGTAGTGGGTCTAACTGGGGATAATGGGACCAGTTTCCCAATATGTGTGTGTGTGTTGAGAATTGATATTTCCTTTCTAAAAATTCCTAAGTAAAATGATTTTATTCTAGTTCTAATCTAATAACATGCAAATTGTATTCTAATTAAACAGAAATATCTAATTCTAAACTAACCTGGGATGTAATCTTTTTGTTATGTGATCTAAAATGATTTCAAATAAAAATTGGTAATAAAGATCATTCAACTGTTACAAGAAAAGAATTCAATAAAGATGAACCACTTCGTATAAAAAGTTAGACGAAATAGTTGTGAAAAACATATCACATAATAAGCTACTCATATATTAAGCATAAATAAATAGCTATCACCGTACAAAAGTGCCAAATGATAACTCAAGCATTCACGCATCAATATATAAACAACTGAACATGAATATCACTTTAACACAAAGGCAGAAATAGTTAAGAGATAAAATTACCATTTATAACTAGTTCTACTCATGAGCTTCAAGCAATAATGACTTATCTCTTCTTAATCCAACATCCACTAAGAGTACAAAAGTGCAACATCAGTAGTAGATATTAAACGCAGATATCAATAAATCATGTTCCATTCATTCATCAAAACCTACTCGGAGGGTGAAAAAGTGCATGTTCTGAGGACAAGTTTTTGACAAATTTCAGGACCCTTCTCTAAATGCGTGAGAAGTGTTTAAATACTACTAACTAAATCTAAAAATAATTTATTACAAAAATATAGGATACGGTTTAAATGACCGTCCTCTTTTTAGGCAAAAAATAAAGCAAAACTAATACTAAATCTAAAATTAAAACTTAACAACTAACTACTTGTGAATTTTTTCTTTGAAATTGCAAGTATTCAGCATTGATTTGAGAAGAGTAGGCTGGCCGACTTCAGATTTCAACTGTCCTGTGAAAACAGAATTGGCAAGAGCTGGCGCCATCTTCTCGGCAGAATTGATGATACACTTGAGAGTCATGCACTGGCTGTGTGGTTTTACCAGACATTCCCAATAAGAATCCCAATTTAACTTTGTTAATCCTTTAATCGATTCTGCCTTTTCTTGGGCTTTCTGTTTCCAGTATGTCTGCAGTTGCTGTGCTTTTGGTAGGTACCCTGAAGTAGTTTCAGAGATCAGATTTTCCTTGTGTAAATTTTCATTTATACAATCAATAACATTGCTGGCTGTTGTAGCTGCTTCTTCTGCCGCTTGCTCTGCTTTCTTGATTTGTGCATCCCATTTATTAAAAATTATTTCTTTGTGATTTTCATTGATTATAGGTGCACCTGCTCTTTTCCCCTCCTCTGTTTCTTGCCAAGCCAAATAGTCAGTAACTCTTTTATCAGTTAAATCATAATCATGTCGTAAGTCTACGACATGATTAGTGATTTTATCACTTTCTCACAATAAGAGTTCCATTGTGATATTCTTTGGCATAATATTTCCTGTTGTTGCAGTAGTTGATCATTTAAGGAAATATACTCTGTGATAAATTGTGTGATCTTGGGATCATCTTTGTGCATCTCTTGTATAACCTGTAGTTGTTTCTCTTTTTCGACCAAACTGTTCTGATATCCAATCTGCATTTGTTGAAAATCTAGCTGTAATTTTTCAAGCTGTTTATGTGCTTCATTGTTAGCGTTGGCTTGTTGCAGCTGTTGTTGCAAGACTTGTACTTGATTTTCTTTCGCATTCAGTAATTGTCGTACCTCGGATGCTTTATCAATGGCTGCAGATGCATAAGCTCCTGTGATCTGAGATAATTTAGTGATATTTTCAGGTGGATCAGTAGTAGGATCTTTCCATACGACATCTAATTGTTCTGCATCATGAGAGAGCACATTTTCTAATTTCCTTTTCTTCCTTTGTCTTCTTACCACTGCCTTGTGTTGTGGACTATAGAATACATCAAGAGGAGGAATTTCCTCTATTTTTAGCATGAGTTCAGAGGATGGGTTAATGGGAATATGTTTTGTTTCTGAGACATTGGTAGTTATTCCTGTGACTATATTTTTTGTTGTTTGTACATTACTCACAGGTGTATGTGTGTTTTTTCCTTCAATATTAATCAAATCATTGAATGTTTCCCATTCCTTATCTAATTCAGTCCTGACTGATGGTTGTTGTACAATGAGAGGGGGAATATTTAACTGAGGAGAGGTTGAAACCTGTTGCTGTGAAAATTCCTTTGACTGGGCAGTATCCCATACTGACCCTTCACTTTTAGAGTGTTCAGAGGTTTCTCTTCCAGACTTTGACTTAGACCTGTTTGTACCTGAACTTCTACTGAGACTGATACTAGGAGTTGGTTCCCTTACGAGTTCCAAGCGTAACTTATCCAAAGGGATAGTAGTTAACCTCCTTTCTCTATATATTTTGAATTCTTGAAACTCTGTTGGAGGAAACCGTATTTGAGCCGAATGTAGAATTTCTTTAAGTGTGCCTTTTTCTTGGAACATGTCATCAAAAAGATCTTCTTCTTTAGAAAACACTCTTATCTTGACTGCAGTAGTGAAATTTTTAACAATATCATAAGGGTCGAATGGTCTTCTTGGAAACTTGAACAAACGTAAACATGTAATGTTTTTTACTTCTTTAAATGCATGACCAACATCAAATAATGAAAAGGCCCCACAGGCCACAGGAAATTGCGGCCAGATAGCCTTCTTCTTGTCCTTCAAATCTTTAGTCAAACCTCCTTCTCCGCAGGTTTGATAAGAAATTTCTCGGGCCACGAGTTTATTAAGAACATACAAAGGTAAAACATGAGGGGAAGAAAAACTTCCAAAAAACCTAACATATGTAAACAATTCTTCTCCAAACCATCTTGCAACAAGTAGTATGTCTACCTCTACTTCAGGAGAAAACCTTGGAGCGTCTTTATCATACAACATTCTGTACAGGGG
This sequence comes from Pinus albicaulis, assembly GCA_034641835.2. Taxonomy (NCBI): domain Eukaryota; kingdom Viridiplantae; phylum Streptophyta; class Pinopsida; order Pinales; family Pinaceae; genus Pinus; species Pinus albicaulis. The sequence continues at coordinate 972,750,590 of CM076577.1, read as the reverse complement.
CAACATGATTCCATGGAAAATCTTGTAAAAACAGGGAATGAACTTTGAATCCCACAATTCTTTGTGATAAACATGAATGGGTAGGGTATCTTGAGTTGTCCATTTCCAACCCATTAAAGGAAACTTAGAAACATAACAGATTGAATCCATCACATAAGCAGATAAGTAAAAAGGAGGATAAATCCTCTGAGAAACAGTTCTTTTGGACCGATAATTCAAAATAGTCGTGGCTAAGTTGTCAGATAATATCTTAGCCAAATCCACAATAGTAGCATTAACAATAACATTCAATAATGGTAGCCATTCAGATGAAAATTTATTAATGTCTGGCTTTCCAAAAAGCCTACAGAGCATAGCAACAGCAAAGCAATATGGAGAAGTGAGAGAACCAGTATTATACATACCGTGTTTATCTTTCTTCAGTGGTTCGTCTCTCCTTGACCAGTCCTTGGTGCATTCTGCTAAGATTTCATTTTCTTTGGCAAAATTCTCCATGAACTGTTTGTTATAAGTTGCTTGTGGCTCCGGCAAATGATACATGAGTCTCAAATCTTGTGGAGTAAATGAGCCAATGAGCTCTTGACCCTGAGTCTTAAACTGTCTGTTTGTAATATCAGTACTGTCGAGTACCCATTTAACCATGTTTGTATATGGAATAATTCTAGGTCTCGCTGCTATTCGGTGCAAGAATGAACAAGCTAACTCTGTAATGGATGCATCAGAAGACCCATGCGAGCCTGCAGTAGCTGTAACCTCCATTACTTTGGGGCTCTCTTCCTCAAGTATATTATACATGCCCTCCCAAGTAGTGATACCAGCGTCTTTGTTACAGGCGGTGTCTGTATATAGGAGCATCATCTCTTTATCTTCAAAACTTAGAGCCTTGTATTTCTTTCCCATAATACCTTGAATACTTCTTTGTATAGTTCTTAGTTTTTCGCTCCTGCAGTTTACGAATTAAGTGAGAATAATGATAGAAAAAGGGTGACAGGAAGGTTTTAAATGCTGAAGACGTATAAAATATACCACCTTACGTGAAATAACTCTTTGATCAGAACGAAACCATTTTTCATTAATGAGTGACAACCAATTCATTGATTAACATTAAAGCGCATAACCAGGTCTCGATTTATGGAAATATTTTTTTCGTATAATGAGCCTTTAAAGATTTGCGATAAGGCGATCTGTGATTTGCTTTGCAATATCGCAAAATCGCAATATCACAGATCGCAATTTGGTGGATTTGCAATATCATAATAGCGCAATATCGTAACATCGCGAAATCGCTATATCACAATATTGGAAAATTGCAAGACATAACATATGACAAACATCCGTTCATGTATTTTTTATGCGAAACACGATTTGCGATATATGTTATCGCACATCGGTGATTTGAGGTTTTTCAGCGTAAGATATGACATACGAAGCATGCGATGCGATGAATGTTCTGTTAGTGTGTAGTTTCGCATCGCGATCTCACAATTTTTAGTGTTCCGCTTATAAAGAGGCATTCATTACCTTTTTGCAATGCGATATTCCTTAAAGAATGATTTTATTCTATGCTATCATAAAACTTAAGTTTTTTATAGTTTTCAAGGAATATTTTCCTAAGTTTATGATAGTAAGTTTTATTGAAGAAAGGAAAAAACAAGCACTAAAAAGAAAATATTTTTTAAATTTTTTGAATAAGGGTCCCGACTTATTTAATATTAGTGATAATACTAAATAAGAAGGGGGGTTGTTGATGGCCACAACAATTGACGATTCACTCGGAAGAACCAGTTATCTCTGATTTTCTTTTGAATTTTCTAAACTTTTTTTTAAAATAGAAAATTTTCCAGAAAATCAAACTTTATAATAAAAAGACAAAGTACATTATGCTTTTATCTATCAATGATATTTCGTTTCTTATATATTCAACTTTTGACTATTCACTTCCTCAAGCTAGTCCTTGTATCCATATCAGTCACTACTTGGTTTATAAAGATAAAAACAAATACTTCTCTGTAAATCAGTTTTAAATATGCTCATTTGTCGTAGGTAGAGCCAATGCTGCCAGCAGGCGTCTATAGCCTCGACAGGGTTACCTGTTACCCAGCAATGATCTTGTATCCTACTTAGGGAAATATATAGTTTTCAAAGATAAATCCATATCCACACTTATTGCTTTCATTTTTCTTTTTTATCCTTAAAGAACAATGTCTTGGTTTGGTAGCCAATTTATGACAGTGTCATTCACTTGATTTATAACTTTGCTGAACAAGCTGGCTCGTGATGAGACCCCTTGTCTTTTGATTGCAACAATCTTAAGTCATTGCCCTGTTGTGGTATGCAGTATTGGCAAAGTCAACAAGCTTTAATATCTATGATCATGATAAGTCGGCTCGTGATGGGACCTCTTACTCTTTAAGTTAAAGTGTATCATTGGATTATTCCCTGAACGTTGTAATTTTCTAGGTGGGGAGGAAGTCATTGTTTCCTTAAGATAGCTCTGGACGACAATGATAGAGTTTTCTGAAAAGAACTTTTCTACAGAGAATCTTCATTTTATTATTGATACCTTACATTAGACTGATATAAAACAATTTCTCACTAAAAGTTGCTTTTTATCAAAATTTTCAAAGTTGAAACTAGTATCATTTCAAGGCCTAAAGCTTTTAACTGTATCTTTCAATAATAATGATCAATTTTCTAAAAGAATTCTATTTATATAAGTGAAAAAAAAAACAAAATCTAAAAGAGAATTTGTATCTTTTTTGTGAATTCCAAATGTAATCATTAACAATTGGTTTTATTATGGAAAATAATAAAAACTAATATACAAAATAGAAGAATGATCTCCTATGAAAAATATTTTTTGAGGATTTGTCCATTAACAAGTAAAGACTCTCTTTTTCCTGTCAAATCCTGTAACATGAAAGTAGATGGACCTATGATCTCTGCGATTTGGAAAGGACAAAGCCACATTCGTTGAAATTTTGTATGTTTTCCTTTTTCCTCATGAGCCTTGTCCCATTTTAAAACTAGATCTCCAACCTGAAAGTCCTTTCTAGATATCATGTTTGAATCAAAAGAAGCTTTAACTAATGCTTGATGATGAGCATGAGTTATTTTGGCCTGTTCTCTTTGTTCTTCTAGCTTGATTATTTCCAGCTGTCTTAGTTGTAAGGAAGAAGTTGGTGCTTCATCAATATATTGAACTAAGGCCAAAGAAGGAATTGCTAGATGAGTTGGAAGAACCACTTCTTTGCCATAAACTAAATTAAAGGGAGAAGTGCCAATGGAGGCTTTCTGTGTTATTCGATCTGCGCATAAAGCGTATATTAAAGACTTATGCCAATTTTTATGACTTTGATCAATGGTCCGCTTAATGATTCTGATTAAGTTTTTATTTGTGGATTCAGCTAACCCATTCCCCTGTGGATAATAATTGGCAGAGTATTTAAGTTTGAAACCTCTCTTAAGTGAAAATTCAGTCATAGCATTGCCAGAAAAATACGATGCGTTATCAAACATTAAAGCAGAAGGTAAACCAAACCTAGTGATTATGAATTGATCTATGAACTCAATGATATGTTCGGCATTAGCGGTCTTAAGAGGAACTGCTTCTACCCATTTAGTAAAATAATAAGTTGCTGTAATGATATACCTATGTTGCTTAGAAGAGTGAGGAACGATCTCACCTATTATGTCCAATCCCCATTGATCAAAAGGTTGTTCAATATTGACTGGTTGTAACGGAAATGATGGTTTCTTTTGTCTTCCAGCAGCGGTTTGACAAACTTGACATTTCCTTACGTAGCTATGTGAGTCTTTGAATAATGTGGGCCAGTAATAGCCTGCGCGAAGGATTTTATGTGCAGTAGTATCTCTAGCATAATGTCCACCTGCTGGCCCATCGTGAAGTTCCTGCAAGACTTTTTCAACTTTAGATTTCTCAAGACATCTAAGGAGAATAGAATCATAATTCATTCTAAAAAGAACATCATTCACAAGATGATATTGTTTTGCCTTCAACCTTAGAGCTCTTTTCTTGGTGTAATTGAGATTTGAAGGAGCATATCCATTCTTTAGATAAAATATGATATCAGCATATAATGATTCAACATCGTTTAGGCTTATCTCATACATTTGTATCTCTGCAAATGGTTTTTCAGAAATAAGCGATGCTCCTGCTAGTATTTTGCAAAAGCCTTGACCTCTTACAATACTTGCTGGTTTGATTTCTACATCATATTCTTGTAAGGCAGTAACCCAATTGGCTCTTTTTTCACCCACGTCTTTCTGTACTAAGAGATTTCTTACCGCTGGAAACGGTACTATGATTTTTGTATGGGTTTTAAGTAGAAAGGGTCTGAAATATTTAATTGCTTTGAAAACAGCATAAGCTTGTTTCTCTACATCTGAATAATTCAACTCAGCCCCCTGTAAATTTGAACTAAAAAAGGCAATTGGGGCTTCTGCCTTGTCTTGATTTGCTTGAGTGAGTATCGCAGCATATGATTTATCAGAGGCAAATGTATACAAAATAAAAGGATTAGAAAAATTTGGAGTTGCTAAATATGGAGCATTAACAATTGCTTGTTTGATCAGATTGAATGCCTCATATTCGTTTTGACCCCATTTGAAGTTTGAATTATTTTTAATCATTGCTTGTAAAGGAGATACAATTCTTGAAAAATCTGGCACAAATCTCTTTACAAAATTAATCTGGCCGAGGAAATATTGCATAGCTTTCTTGTTGTGAGGTAAGGGTATTTCAGAAATTTCCTTGATTCTATCAGGATCAATATGAATTCCAGATTTTGATACTATGAATCCAAGAAATTTTCCTTCACTTAATGCAAAAAAGGATTTTTTGGGGTTAAGTGAAATTCCATACCTTTGACAACATTGAAAGATTTGTTTTAAATCTTTAAGATGATTGCTTCATTTCTTAGAATATACAGTTATATCATCCAAGTAAATTACCGCTGATTTGTTAACTAATCCTTTGAAAGCGATGTCCATGGCTCTCTGAAATGTGGCACCAGCGTTGATCAGACCAAAAAGCATCTTTTGATATGCATAAGTGCCCCATTTGGTTCTGAATGTGGTTTTCAATTGATCATCAGGATGAACCAACACTTGGTTGTAGCCAAAGAAACCATCTAAGAAAGACATTAATTCTAATCCTGCAACTGCCTGCAATATTTGCTCCATAGGAGGCAAAGGAAAATTATCTTTTTGGCAGGCTTTGTTAAGATTTCGAAAGTCAATGCAAATTCTAATGTCTCTGTTCTTCTTTCTAACGGGAACCATATTGGAAACCAATTTAGAATGTCGAACGAGAAAAATAATCTTGGCTTTCAATAACTTATTGAATTCATATTTGATCTGGTTTTCTAGATTGGGATGGATCTTTCTCAGATTTTGTTGGACAGTTTTTTCATCATTTATCATTGGGATAGTATGTTGGATGATAGAAGTGTCATAAGTTTTGAGTTCATCGTAGTTCTAAGCAAAGACACTTTTGTATTGTTTCAAGAGATGAACATATGCTAATTTTTCTTCAGGAGCTAGGTCGAGGCCTAGGTTGATATTCTGTGGTTTGGTATCAGTTCCTAGATTTACTAATTCATAATTCAAAGTTGAACTTTGCAGTTTTGAATTGGTAGGTCTTTTGAATCAATCTTTCAAATCATAAAGCTCTTCTAACTTGACTACTGACTTTGGCATAGCATTATTAGTGCTATCTTGTTGCAATTGTATGTCATGTTGGTCTTCATCAATTATCTGATTGGTGTAAGATCCTTCAGATGTGAGGAAGCTTACAATGTCAGGATCATCATTGAAAATCCTCCAATTGGTAATGTTATCAGAAATCGAGGGTCTAAAGATTAATTCGATTGAAAATCGATCAGGGCTATAGTCTTCTGCAGGAATGAGCTTGGAAGCTACATTAGCTAAAAGCTCTGCACTTGCATTTTGGATTCTGGGAATCGATGAAATATTAAATGCTATAAAGTGTTCAGTCAGATCTTGAACTAAAGATTGATAATGCTTTAAATGACCTGATAAAAAATGTATAGTATTGCATACCTGTTTGATTACAATTTCAGAATCCCCAAAAACTTGTAGATATTTGATGTCTAATCCGATTGCTTTGTATAATTCTTGGACTAAAGCCTCATATTCTGTAGTATTATTGGTGCAATCGAACTCGAGTTTGCAAGTTAGCATAATTTTGTTTCCCTCTGGACTAACCAACACGCCTCCTGCTCCTGCTCCTTCATTATACTTAGAACCATCAAAAAATAACTTCCAAAATAAAGATTTATTTACAGGAGTATCTACAAAATTAATGCATTTAGAACTATCTGTTCGAGAAAAAAATTCTATTTGAGATAAAAAATAATGTTCTAAGTAAGGTGAAATATGAGCATTGAAATTTCCTAAGAAAGAATCAACTGAATAGCTGCCAATGATATTATTGTTGTATGCAATCGGTTCATTTTCTCCTTCCAGTTCTGTTACTATGTATTTCTGATGTTTTTCATGCTCAAATTTTATCTGATTTGGTTTACCATTGTAAGGAAGCCACATGTGCGACCAATCAGTTGCGAAGTATCCATGAAGTTTTGCTAACCAATCTCTGCTAAGAATTAAGCCATAAAATTCTGGAATATCTGCAACTAAAATGTCGATAACTTGACATACCTTTGGATTAGATGACAGCCTTATGGTAACCTGATTTAATTCGCCGATCACTTCAACTTGCGATCGATCTAAGTAGACTATGCATACAGCAGATTTTTTCATTTGAATGTTCAACTTTGCACATATTGATTTTGGTAGAATATTAGATGAAGCTCCAAAATCCACTAAACAATTATGCAAATTTTTATTGAAAACTTCGTAAGTAAGAAGAAAAGGAGGAGTATGAGATCTCGACCTTCCTCCAATTAAAGCAATATTTTCTAGATCAACTTTACTAATCGCATTATTTGGAGGTCTTCCCATCTCGTTGGAAGCTTGAGAAATTACAGGATCGAGCAAAGGTTTTTCTGGTATAGCATATAATTCTTTCAAAAGTACCTTTTGATGGTGTTTTAACTTGCTCAATTCATAAAAAGTGATGTTAGCCCTAGTCTTCTTCATGTCTTCTATGATATTATATTCCATTTCATCCGAAACGATCAATGTTTTTGATGGAGTTGATGAATCTGTTTGGACTGGGCTGGTTTGAGTTGCTTTAGATGTCGTTTTCTTGGGTGAAATTTTATCCTTAGTCATTGAGCTTGCGCTCTTCAGCTTAGGAGTAGGTTGAGGAGGATCAAGTTGATTTCTACTTCAAGTACTAACCGGGGATGCTTCTTGATATTCCTCATCTGGGAGGATGAAATCCCACATACCTTGTACTTCTACAACTTCTTCTTCATCGGTAGTTTCTTCAGTAGCAGTCTCCTCTTCCTCTTCTTCTGATTCAGCATTAGTAATAGCATTTGGCGGCTTTGAATCAGCTGAAGGGTTTCTTCTAAAAGGCTTGAAAGAATTTTTAGAAGATGTTTATGCCACTTGTTTCTTAATGTCAGCCATTTTGTTAGACATGGTTTTCAAAACTTTCTGCAATCCTTCTAAATCGAATGGATCTTTCAATTGTTTTTTCTTGGGGTCTTCCTTAAAAGTAACCTTCTTGGATTTTCGTTCTTCTATCGCATTTTTCTTTTCTAAAGCAATGATACGTTTCTCTACTGCTATTGCTTCCTTCATATTGTCTGCTAAAGTTGTTTTGTTAGCCCTATCAACGAAGATTGCTATGTTTGATGGTAAAGCAGAGATATACCATTCACTTCGCACTTCTTCAATAGGCTTGGAAGCAGTAGGAATTTTATTTAACAATTTATTGAAACGTGAATTAAAATCCTTAATAGGTTCTTTCGACTCAGCTCTAAGATTAGACAAGTCATTGATCAGTGTCGTTGTAGACCTGTCATCACCAAACTTAGTCAAAAATTGATCTTGGAAGATATCCCAACTAGTAATAGATCCAGACAGTAATGAGAAATACCATGATCCAGCTGCTCCTTGAAGAGTATAGGGAAAAATCCGGACAACAGCATCTTCATTAGTAACTCCATTGAGATTTATGGATAACATAAAGTTATTTATATGCTCTTCCGCTGGCATGCCTGCTTCAGGATTAAACTTAGGCAACGATTTTTCAGGATGGGCCGGTATTTGACTCAAGGGTGCAGGCATTAAAACTGCCCCTAGGTTATTCCATGGAGAAGCCATCGTTGAACTACCAATAGAGGAAAGTGTAGAAGACGATCCCTGCGGTTGGGAAGATGAGGATATTACGATTCCAGATGTTTTAGAAGGAGATGTGGAAGTTCTAGTAGACTGACAGACAATAGTCTGAAGTGGAGGGGTGGATGGTTGACTTCGCAGTGAAGAGGTTGAGATGGATGATGATGATGAAAGAGTCTCACTATCAGACCCTTTAGGTAATTTCCTTGCTCTCTTCCTTGTAGGTAGAGGTAACTCAGTTGGCTGAATGCCAAGCTTTTCACTCTGTAATCTGGTAAGAGGATGAGCAGGATTATATTGCGAAGTCACACTGCCTTGAGATTTATTAGATCTTTGAGGTGATATTGAAAATCGATGAAGTTTATGAATCAAAGATTCAACTTCAGGAGGTTCAATAGAATATTCTTCTGAAAATTCGGGGTTTGTGGTAGTGGTTGTTTTTCTTTCGACTTCTGGCTCTAGATTTAAAAATTCTATGTGCGATGGAGAAGTCGGGGGAGATGGTGAGGGCGATTTACTCTCCGAATGGTATTTAGATTTTGACTTACTTTCCATTCATAGTTCGGGGCGCTCCTTCTAGCGCCAAATATATTGAAGCCCCGAAAATCGGGTCTACAACAAGGGGGATACCCACCCGGTCCGAACCTGGGTTAGCAGCTCCTTTTCCGTTTGGTGTAGTGGGTCCGACTGGGGATAATGGGACCAGTTTCCCAATATGTGTGTGTGGGTTGAGAATTGATATTTCCTTTCTAAATATTCCTAAGTAAAATGATTTTATTCTAGTTCTAATCTAATAACATGCAAATTGTATTCTAATTAAATAGAAATATCTAATTCTAAACTAACCCGGGATGTAATCTTTTCGTTATGTGATCTAAAATGATTTCAAATAAAAATTGGTAATAAAGATCATTCAACTGTTACAAGAAAAGAATTCAATAAATATGAACCACTTCGTATAAAAAGTTAGATGAAATAGTTGTGAAAAACATATCACATAATAAGCTACTCATATATTAAGCATAAATAAATAGCTATCACCGTACAAAAGTGCCAAATGATAACTCAAGCATAAATATATAAATAACTGAACATAAATATTACTTTAACACAAATGCAGAAATAGTTAAGAGATAAAAGTACCATTTATAACTAGTTCTACTCATGAGCTTCAAGCAATAATGACTTATCTCTTCTTAATCCAACATCCACTAAGAGTACAAAAGTGCAACATTAGTAGTAGATATTAAACGCATATATCAATAAATCTTGTTCCATTCATTCATCAAAACCTCCTCGGAGGGTGCAAAAGTGCATGTTCTGAGGACAAGTTTTTGACAAATTTCAGGACCCTTCTCTAAATGCATGAGAAGGGTTTAAATACTACTAACTAAATCTAAAAATAATTTATTACAAAATATAGGATACGGTTTAAATGGCCGTCCTATTTTTAGGCAAAAATAAAGCAAAACTAATACTTAAATCTAAAATTAAAACTTAACAACTAACTACTTGTGAATCTGTTTTTTGGAATTGCAAGCGTTCAACATTGATTTGAGAAGAATAGGCTGGCCGACTTCAGATTTCAACTGTCTCGTAAAAACAGAATTGGAAAGAGCTGGCGCTATCTTCTCGGCAGAATTGATGATACACTCGAGAGTCATGCATTGGCTGTGTGGTTTTACCAGACATGCCCAGTAAGAATCCCAATTTAACTTTGTTAATCCTTTAATCAATTCTGCCTTTTCTTGGGCTTTCTGTTTCTAGTCTGTCTGCAGTTGTTGTGCTTTTGGTAGGTACCCTGGAGTAGTTTCAGAGATCAGATTTTCCTTGTGTAAATTTTCATTTATACAATCAATAATATTGCTGGCTGTTGTGGCTGCTTCTTCTGCCACTTACTCTGCTTGCCTGATTTGTGCATCCCATTTATTAAAAATTATTTCTTTGTGATTTTCATTGATTATAGGTGCACCTGCTCTTTTCCCCTCCTCTGTCTCTTGCCAAGCCAAATAGTCAGTAACTCTTTTATCAGTTAAATCATAATCATGTCGTAAGTCTACGACATGATTAATGATTTTATCACTTTCTTCACAATAAGAGTTCCATTGTAATATTCTTTGGCATAATATTTCCTGTTGTTGCAGTAGTTGATCATTTAAGGAAATAGACTCTGTGATAAATTCTGTGAGCTTGGGATCATCTTTGTGCATCTCTTGCATAACCTGTAGCTGTTTCTCTTTTTTGGCCAAATTGTTCTGATATCCAATCTGCATTTGTTGAAAATCTAGCTGTAATTTTTCAAGTTGTTTCTGTGCTTCATTGTTAGCGTTGGCTTGTTGCAGCTATTGTTGCAAGACTTGTACTTGATTTTCTTTCTCATTCAGTAATTTCCATACCTCATATGCTTTATCAATGGATGCAAATGCATAAGCTCCTGTGATTTGAGATAATTTAGTGAGATTTTCAATTGGATCAGTAGTAGGATCTTGCCATAAGACATCTAATTTTTTTGCATCATGAGAGAGCACATTTTCTAATTTCCTTTTCTTCCTTTGTCTTCTTACTACTGCCTTGTGTTGTGGACTATAGAATACATCAAGAGGAGGAATTTCCTCTATTTTGAGCATGAGTTCAGAGGATGGGGTAATGGGAATATGTTCTATTTCTGAGAGATTGGTAGTTATTCCTGTGACTATATTTTTTGTTGTCTGTACATTACTCACAGGTGTCTGTGTATTTTTTCCTTCAATATTAATCAAATCATTGAATTTTTCCCATTCTTTATCTAATTCAGTTCTGACCGATGGTTGCTGTACAATGAGAGGGGGAAGATTTAACTGAGGAGAGGTTGAAACCTGTTGCTGTGAAAATTCCTTTGACTGGGCAGTATCCCTTACTGACCCTTCAATTTTAGAGTGTTCAGAGGTTTCTCTTCCGGAATTTGACTTAGAATTGTTTGTACCTGAACTTCTACTAAGACTGATACTAGGAGTTGGTTCCCTTATGGGTTCCAAGCGTAATATATCCAAAAGGATAGTAGTTAACCTCCTTTCTCTGTATATTTTAAATTCTTGAAACTCTGCTAGTGGAAACTGTATTTGAGCCGAATGTAGAATCTCTTTAAGTGTGCATTTTTCTTGGAACATGTCATCAAACAGATCTTCTTCTTTAGAAAACACTCTTATCTTGACCTGGTGATAGAAATTTTTACAATATCATAAGGGCTTCCATTTAATTTTGGAAACTTGGTAAACGTAACATGTAATATTGTTTACTTCTTTGAATGCATGACCAATATCAAATAATGAAAAGGCCCCACAGGCCACAGGAAATTGTGGCCAGATAGCCTTCTTTTTGTCTTTCAAATCTTTAGTCAAACCTCCTTCTCCGCAGGTTTGATAAGCAATTTTTCACGCCATGATTTTGTTAAGGAAATACAAAGGTAAAATATTAGGGGAAGCAAAACTTCCAAATACCCTAACATATGTAAACAATTCTTCTCCAAACCATCTCGCAACAGGAAGTATGTCTACCTCTACTTCAGGAGAAAACCTTGGAGCATCCTTATCATACAACATTCTGCACAGGGGCAACATGATTCCATGGAAAATCTTGTAAAAACAGGGAATGAACTTTGAATCCCACAATTCTTTGTGATAAACATGAATGGGTAGGGTATCTTGAGTTGTCCATTTCCAACCCATTAAAGGAAACTTAGAAACATAACAGATTGAATCCATCACATAAGCAGATAAGTAAAAAGGAGGATAAATCCTCTGAGAAACAGTTCTTTTGGACCAATAATTCAAAATAGTCGTGGCTAAGTTGTCAGATAATATCTTAGCCCAATCCACAATAGTAGCATTAATAGCAGCATTCAATAATGGTAGCCATTCAGATGAAAATTTATTAATGTATGGCTTTCCAAAAAGCCTACAGAGCATAACAGCAGCAAATAAATACGGAGAAGTGAGAGAACCAGTACTATACATACCGTGTTTATCTTTCTTCAGTGGTTCGTCTCTCCTTGACCAGTCCTTGGTGCATTCTGCCAAGTTTTCATTTTCTTTGGCAAACTTCTCCATGAACTATTTGTTATAATTTGCCTTTGGCTCCGACAAATGATACATGAGTCTCAAATCTTGTGGAGTAAATGAGCCAATGAGCTCTTGACCCTGAGTCTTAAACTGTCTGTTTGTAATATCAATATTGTTGAGTACCCATTTAACCATGTCTGTGTATGGAATAATTATAGGTCTCGCTGCTATTAGGTGCAAGAATGAACAAGCTAACTCTGTAATGGATGCATCAGAAGACCCATGCGAGCCTGCAGTAGCTGTAACCTCCATTACTCTGGGGTTCTCTTCCTCAAGTAGTGATACCAGTGCCTTTGTTACAGGCGGTGTCTGTATATAAGGGCGTCATCTCTTTATCTTCAGAACTTAAAGCCTTGTCTTTCTTTCCCATAATACCTTGAATACTGCTTTATATAGTTCTCAGTTCTTCACTCCTGCAGTTTACGAATTAATTGAGAATAATGATATAAAAAAGGTGACAGGAAGGTTTTAAATGCTGAAGACGTATAAAATATACCACCTTACGTGAAATAACTCTTTGATCAAAATGAAACTATTTTTCATTAATGAGTGACAACCAATTCATTGATTAACATTAAAGCGCATAACCAGGTCTCGATTTATGGAAATATTTTTTTCATATAATGAGCCTTTAAAGATCTGCGATAAGGCGATCTGCGATTTGCTTCACAATATTGCAAAATTTCAATATCGCAGATCGCAATTTGGTGGATTTGCAATATCATAATAGCGCAATATCGTAACATCGTGAAATTTATATATCGCAATATTGGAAAATCGCAAGACATAACATATGACAAACATCCGTTTATGTATTTTTTATGCGAAACGCGATTTGCGTTATATGTTATCGCACATCGGTGATTTGAGGTTTTTCAGCGTAAGATATGACATACGAAGCATGTGATGCGATGAATGTTCTTTTAGTGTGTATTTTTGCATCGCGATCTCGCAATTTTTAGTGTTCCGCTTATAAAGAGGCATTCATTACCTTTTTGCAATGTGATATTCCTTAAAGAATGATTTTATTCTATGCTATCATAAAAATTAAGTTTTTTAGATTTTTCAAGGAATATTTTCCTAAGTTTATGATAGTAAGTTTTATTGAAAAAAGGAAAAAACAAGCACTAAAAAGAAAATATTTTTTAAATTTTTTGAATAAGGGTCCCCACTTGTTTAATATTAGTGATAATACTAAATAAGAAGGGGGGTTGTTGCTGGCCACAACAGGTAGGTACAATGCTTATCACTTGAAGAGGATTTTTATGGAATGGTGTTGAAGCTAAAAGAAAGCTAAGAAAATTATAGGAGATGTATTTTTCTGAAACAGATGAAAGTGGACAAACTATGATCAATTACCCAAAACAAAGCATGCACAAACATGTATTCTGATTCTCTAACTTGTAAGAGATTATAACATAGAAATGAAGTGAAAATGATTACAATACATTCAAACATATGATACTGAATAAATGACAATGATAGACATTCAATACCACAAGTATCCCAAAAAGTAGTTGCAACTCCTCTTTATTAGCTGGCCAAATTGGGTACAAAAGTTTCCTTGATCAACTAGAAAAAATAAAAATTGATTCCAACCCTTCACTAGCATGAAGAAAGGAGATAAATAGACATCAAAACAAGCTTCACTCATCCTTAGGGGTTGAATCCATGAGGTGAGGATGAGATCTACTAATATCTGAACTGGAAACTGAAGTGTAGGGTGGTCCAAGTGACTCACTGCTCATTACATTCAACTAATTCATCATGACTCACTAATGAATTTTAGCTGATGAATATACCCTAGGTAAGTAATCTCAGACATAATTACATTTTGTCATGATGAATTACATGAGTAGAAAGATGATTTGCTGAAGAAAAGTAAAAAATTGAGAGAATTTTTTTAAAAAATCAGCAAATTTGACATTTGTGCCATCCTAGTGTCATTTTCACCCTATGTGTTGAGGGCCTGTCTTGGAGGCCTTCCCGGTGTCCAAATGAGGCCCAATATGGCTTGTGGAAAATACCTACCTGGCCTCTTTCCAAATATGCCTCAAGTTCTAAAAATGGAGGTCACTGCCCCCCTCAAAAGTCAATCTCCAAAGACTAGTATTTGCACAACGCCAAGGTAAAAAAAGGGCATAAAGGTCATTTTTGGGTGGTTTTTTGGGCTTTTCATCCCTTAAAAATGAAAATTAAGGTTGGAAACATGGTTTTATGAGATTTATGAGTCATTAAGAATCCAATGGTGCCTTCCTTCTCCTCAAAAAGTGTGCCAATTATTTACGTAGCACCAAGGACACTGTGCAAATGCCCAATTTTCTGCTAATTAATTGCCTAAAAAACACAGAGATTTCCAGATTTTGACAAAAAGTTGAAAAATACCTCAAAATTGTTGGAAAGGCTAAGGATTATGTGTCTAATATTATAGGGAAGCCTCAGCCAGTATTTTCAATTTCTTCTTCTCTCCTTGGTGAGTTAGGGCTTCTATTTTTGCATTTGTTGTTCATGTCCCTTCTTCTAGGCAATATATGCCATCTTCTCTATACTCTGGAAAAGATAATAGGGCATGTTAAGAATCCTTACCCTATTGAGGTGCATCAATATCTATATGTGATAGGAATAGAGCCTTGAAAATCTACCTTCACATGAAAAATATCTCATTACAATCTTCATCATAGGTGCATATATGTCCAAGAGGTGTGAAAAAGGGAAGAATCTCTTTGTTTGATTTTGATATCTTGGTTTGAGGAAAAATTCATAAGCTTATTTCTTCAATCTGCCTTTCTTGAACCATTTCTCCCCAACATTAGGTATCCCTGTAGCATCTGAAATGACAGCAATATATAATGTAAAAGTGACCCCATCTAATTTAACTTGATTATCATGGAGTCTTGATATGAAAAGTCTGGTTAGCATGGGTTGGTGTTAAACCCTATGAATTTTCTCACAAAAGTCATAATAGCCAACATGTGTGAAGCATGTGACAGTTAAAGGAGAGGCTAGAAGTTCTTTAGTGTTAACAGGTTCAAGTCTAAGCACTCTTCCTCCTCTCTTTAACCTCCTTATCTTTGTTTCCTCTGCTTCAATGAATGATCTGTTTTCCTATTCTGTTGCCATGTTGTTTTTGTTAAATCCCTAGGGATTAGGGAAGGAAAATGGGAAATAGAGATGAAAAAGGAAAACTTATGGAGATATTTGATAGGGATATGTCATATGGGGAGGGGATATGGAGTAATGTTTAGGGATATGAGGAATAGGGAAGGGAATAGGAATGAAAGAGTGATGGGAATTAGGATTTAGGAGCCTTGGTCTAAAATAGCACCTAGGGCTTAGGGTTTTATGAATTAGCAACATAGGGATAGGGTTTATGATAATAAGGTTTAGGGAATGAATTTTAATATTGTAGGGATGGTATGGAGTGTAAGGGAAGAGGAGTTTTGGGAATTATGTGGGCAAGGGAGAAAAAATAGGGTTTTACTTCAAGAAAACACCACATTACAACTTCAATTGCAAATTTCAACACATATAAATTTAAGAAGGTGATTTTCATGGAAACTGCCTTTTACTGGATTGTTAGAGTGAATGAGTGAGTGGAGGATCTTTGGAAGGAAATTCTTATCACTTGGATGCTTTGTTAAACTTGCTGGTAATTTGCGCCCTCAGGAACTGATTTGCACCCTCTTCAACACATTTGTGCACTATTCAACACATTTTCCCTGTTTAGCACATTTACGCCCTGTTCAGCACATGTATGCCCTCTCTTGGAATTTGTGTCATCGACAACACATTTTCACCCTCCAAAACTAATTTATGCCCTCCTAAACTGATTTGTGCCCGTTAGAACCGATTTGTGACCTTGCTTCAGGATTTGCGCCCTAAATTTTTTCTCCTTTTCCAATTTCACTCAAATTTCCGAAATTTTTGACTCTTGGAGTGCTTGCTTGATCTTTATAAGAGGAAAATTAATTTTATTTAATGTATTTTAGTCATAAATAGCTAAGTGAATTTAAATTTAAATTTAAAAACCCACTTTTCGAATGTCTCTTTTCACTTTTCTGAAACATTTAATGATTACTCTTGCATTTGATTTTACTCTCTTGGAGGATGGAATTGTTGGAGTTTGACACTTCTCTCTTTCATTTTGGCATATGTTTTTTGAGTTGTCAGCTAGGGATTGAAATTATTACATATAGAAAACATGAAATTATATAGAAAATTAAAAATAAATTACATCTCTGTTTTCATATCAAAATGACATTTTAATATGAAAATCATAAAAAATAAAAATTACAAATTTTAAAATATCATATTTACATGTTGATAATCTTCTATAGATGAAAATTAAATGTTTATTGAGTCACTCTCACACATTTTTTTGACTTTATTGAGATAAAATGGTGCATTTTTTGACCTTGAGCATTGAAACCTAATGACCTAATGGGACCTTGAATGACCTAACTTCTATGATTTACTTTGACTGAGATAAGACATGGTGAAATGAGCTTTAAAAAGTGTTATTATTCTCAGCAAGACAAGAAGGTGAGCCAGCAAATGTGAGTTTCTGAGGGAGAGTGAATTTTTATGACTAGGGATACCATCAGTGAAATAATTTTTAGCATGACCTAGTGGAATGATATAAAAATTTCAGAGTGGGACACCTAAAATGAGAATGAAAAGAGTGATTTTGATCACTGATGGAAGAATGCATATTCTAAAACTAACATTTGCCTTATTGGGGATGGCATCTCTAAAAGAGGTGTCAATAACCACAGATCTCTAAATTTTGCGGATCAGTGCCTCTTCCAATGGGCCAATACGGTCAAAAAATAACTCGAACTGAAATGCAGGACTAAATATAGACAACTCAATAACACAAACTAACTCAAACTAACTGGAATTTGACTGAACTTGACTGCAACAATGACTCAAAACCAAACTTATTCTTGTGCAAACTTAACTTGAAATATTAGAAACTCAATGAAGCTCCATGGCCTTCACTTTGGGCTTCGAACTCCAATGGTTTTCCACTTCACACTTGAAAGAATATAAAACTGATATATACAATGAGGTTGAAATTGTTTTCATAATTTCAGATCAAAAGAGATAGTGCTTCAGGAGCCTGCAATTAACTGGCCCTCCTAAGCAACTTTTCCCATCCATTTATTCCAAGAGATATGCATTTTGTCCACGAGAAGCTGAAACATTAAAACGACCTTTCCATAAATTATCAAACTTCTCGTGCTTACCTTTGTCTTCATTCCTAGCATCCAAGCGGAGTACCACATCATTGATCTTGAAATCATCTTTCTTGGTTTTCTGTCATAAATTTTCTTGATCTTATCATGGAGCTTGGAAGTGTTCTGAAAAACTTCTTCTCTTGTCTGCTGCAAGTAAATCATTTGGTTTATTCTGCGTTGTATGTCATTTTCTTCACTTCGGAATTCTTGTAGAAGTTTCATGACTCGGACAGCCAATGAAATAGGGAAAATTGTATCCACACCGTAAACTACCTAAAATGGAGACATGCAATGGATCTCTTGTTGCTTACTCGATCTACCCATAGTGCATTAATTAGCTTCTTGTGCCATTTCTTTTTGTTTTCCTCCAACATCTTTTTTATTAAGTTGATCAAATACTTATTGGAGGACTCTACCAATCCATTTCCCTATGGATAATATGTTGTATGATGACCCAATTTAATGTTATACTTATCACATAATTCTATCATATTCTTTGATTTGAAGGCTGCAGCATTATCCGTGATGATATTTCTAGGATAAAAAAACCAGGACAATATGTTAGGTTCTAGAAACTGAATTATAACTGAGTATATAGCTTCCATGGTTGGGATCTCTTCTATCCACTTTGTGAAATAGTCTGTGGCGGTAATTATCCATCTATGTTGAGAAGATGAGGGTGGATGTATCTCACTGATAAAATCTAAGCCCCACTGTTGGAAAGGAGCTTCAACTGAAATGGGATGTAATGGTAACGAAATAAGCTTATGTTTACCTTGGAAAAGTTTGCATTCATGGTAGCTCATGACCGTCTTGTACAAATATGCAAATAATGTAGGCCAATAGTAACCCGCTCACAATACTTTGTTGGCCATGGTCTTCCAGTACAAATTACCTCCACAATACCTCTTGTGGAAATCCTTCATTACTTCTTTTGACTCATCTTCAACTAAGAAATTGAGAAACACTCCTCCAGGACCCTTCAAGTAGAGTGCATTATCTCATATGAAATATTTTTAAGCCTTAAGCTTCAAGGACCTGTTCTTACTCTATGACATGTCCGGAGGAGGGTTCAAATGTTTGAAAACATAAATGATATCAGCATACCGAGGATATGATGAAAATAGATCTGATTCTTGAACAAGACTTACACCTTCTTCGTCATCAAACAGTTCTGATATGAGATTGATCTCAAGTGCATGTATATTAGACTCAGCCATGAGCTTGGCTAAGCCTTGCCCTTTGATCAGCTTGGTCGGCTTGATCTCAAGGTCATACTTGAAAATTTCTTCTATCCACCTACCTCTTCTTCCTTCTAGATCTGTTTGCATGAGTACTTCTTTAACCGCTGCATTTGGAACATATGCCAAAATATGTGAGTACAGAATATAAACACGGAAGTCCTTGAGTGCTTTGACCAAGGCCAAGCCATGTTTCTTGATTATGTTTTAATGGAGGGTTGCATCCCTAATTTTGTGACTGAAGAATGCTATTGGCAGCTCTATCCCATAATTTTTCTGCATAAACACCGCTGGCAAAGTATGCTCAGAAGAAAAAGAAAATATAATGAAATCTAGTGAATAATCGGGACTTGTCAACACTGGAGCAGTGGTCAGAGAAAATTTCACCGATTTGAATGACTTACGAGAATTTTCAGGCCATCTAACATCATTCTCCCGCTTCATCATGTTATTTAACTCTCTAATATTTTCTACTAAGTTGGGAATTAACCTACGTAGGAAATTCATCCTACCATTGAATTCTTGAATTTACTTCTTGTTTCTAGGAAAATCAATTTTTTGTATCACTTCAACTCTAGTAGGATCTATCCGGATCCCATCTTTTGAGATGATGTGACCTGAAATCTTACCTTCTTCCATAGAAAATAGGCACTTTTTAGGATTTAGGGAAATCCCAAATTTTCTACATTGTTGGAACACAACTCTCAAATGGTGTAAATGCTCATCATCTAAATTTGAATAAAAAATCAGATCATCTAAATAAACAACAAGCAAGACATATTTTTCATTACCAAAAGCTATGTCCATGGCATGTTGGAAAGTGGCCCCAACATTCTTCAACCGAACGGCATCTTGGAATATTTAAAGGTACCCCATGGTGTAGTGAACGATATCTTATCCTGGTCATATTCATGCACAAGGATCTGATTGTAGCCTAAGTAACCATCCAAAAATTACATTATGTTGGCTCCTACAACTCGCTAAAGTATGTAGTCCATCTTCGGCAGCAGGTAATTTTATTTCAATGATAGTTTGTTCATATTTTTGAAATCTAAACAAAGTCGAATTTCACCGGTCTTCTTCCGCACTGGAACCAAATTGGAGATCCAATCTTAAAATCTGACTAGAACAATAATGCCTACCTTATAGAGATTATTTACTTCCTTATCAATGGATGGCAACAAATTTGGGTTTATTCTCTTGAACTTATATCTAAAAGGATTTTTATTTGGCTTGATCAGGATTGTGTGTTGAATGATATCTTTATTTTACACCTTTAGATCTGAGTAATCCCAAGAAAACACGTCAGAAAAATTAGTAAACAAATCAACATATTTAGGCTTTACCTCTGGTGGCAAAGACTTAGAAAATTTGATGAACTTTGGTTGCTCTGTTGTTCCAATATTAATATCTTCTACGCCTTTTTCTGTGGGGACCAAAGTAGGTTTTCCTGCCATGTCATCTTGATCAAATAACTCTTCTAATGGTATGAGACCTTTTGGAATGCTATTGTCCTTGAACTGAAGTATGTCAATCTGAGCTACCTCAATAACTTGGTCATCCTTGTCATACACTTTGTCCATAAAACAGTTCTCAAACTCACCTTCACTCTGAAGGAAATTGTTCACTTGTTTACCATGCCAGAAAACTTTCCAAAATTTCAATTTATCCGGAATGGCGGGACTCTAAAACTTTTATTTGTAAACATTGTAGATTTGAAATTACTTGCAGCAGTGGCTAAGGAATTAGCCATCATGTTTTGCAATCTCGGCACTACTTTAAGTGTATATTCTGAAAACATTCTTAAAATGTCAAGTGTTGCATTCCTATATTGCCTCATCCTTGGGTGATTAGCTTGATACAAACCTTTTATTTGTTTAATCACTAGCTCTGAAACACTGTAGACTATAATTCTCTTAGCTCCCAATTTTTCAGGTTTTTCAAATTGGTAATGAGCGCTTCATATTCAGCCTCATTATTCTGTTGAAATGGTTTGTAGATCCATAAAGAAATGCGAGCCTCGTCTTTACTAATGGAACCATCAAATTCTATGCTTCAAAGACCATCTTATTCTTCAAGGTGTTGAAACTCTTGACTTTGATTTGACACAATTTTCTGATCTAATTATTTATTCTATTTTGAACTTTGATCTACCTTCTCTGATGGTTGTTCGGATATAGTAGGCAGATTCTCTTTCTCTTTTTCTAACACTGTTCTAATGCAATCTGAAATTTCATGAACATCCTCTATTTCTACTAATTGAAAATCTACATCATTTAATCCAGAATCATTGTATAATATGAAGGACTATAATTCTATACGTTCAACTTTGATAGGATGATTATTATGCCTTTCCTTATTTGTGATCATGTATTTCATTTTAGTCTCATGGTATAGTTTTCTCATTTGACCGAATACAGGAATAGAAACATAGGAAAAGTCCAACTACATTGTTCCTCTCAATTTAGCCCCCAAGGATCTTGAAAAGAGCATACCGAAACGTGGTGGAATATCAGCAACTACCGCATCCATAAGGAAATTTTTGGCTGGAATCTGCTCTAGTGAGACAACTAGATCTTTTATTATACCCAAACAACAGACACAACCATAATCAAAAGAATACAAATCATGATATGGGAGGGTAATGACAAGGCCAAGCTTCTCCATGATAGCTTTGGGCATGAAGTTGTGGGATGCCCCGGAGTTTAACATATTGCTATGAAGGATGCACTGATGGACTTTTAAGACTCAAGTAAAATGGTGGGACCTCACTATCTCCAGACTGACCATCGATGGCAGGACAAAATATTAACTCGGGTTGATCATCCTCTGCATTAACCATGTTGGATAAAGGGTCAAATTTCAAAGTTTTTACTACATGGGTTTTGTATTTATAAATTCTGACCAATTCAGTAAGAGGAATAGACACCTTTAACTTTGAAATTTCTGACTCTAAATTAAAAGGTATAATTTTATCTACTTCTTTTATGTTAACGCCTCTTTTCTCAACATGATCTCTCAGTGCAGCTTCTTTTCTTGGAATATCTATTTCTTTGAGAGGTGCACTTGTAGAAGGCTGATTGCTTATGTTCTGATTCAGAGGTACAATCTCTTTACGCTTATTTTGAACTTTTTTTGGTGGTGCTTCTTTTCTGCTAAATTTTCTTCTTTGGAGGTGGAGTTATTGGAACATCACGGCTTCTGAAGGTATACTGCCTTTCCTAAGAACTCAATGAATTCAGGTATCCTCTCTGATAGTCATCATATGCTACTTCTAACTCATGATCATTTTCCATTATGAGATTTGTGTCATTAGGTCAACTATTTTTTTTACACATATTCTTCATCCTCAATGAAAAATATGGGTTTACCATCGGCTATGAAAAGAAGGTTCTCCTCTACTATTGGTTCCTCCTCTTCATCACTCTGAGCATAATTCTGTTGAAGTGGTGTTCTGATTTGCTGTTGTTTTTGTGTTTCAGGAGCTGTTTGCTCTCTCTCCTTTATCTGGAACTGAGGTTGCTATTGCTGGCCTTGAAAGTTTGGATTTCTTATTTGTGGCTCTGAATGTCTATCTAAAATAGACATCCTATCGACCATTCTATCCAAGGTTTTAAGAAAAGCATCAAATTTAGTATCGGATGAAGTGGAATTTTCCTCTTTTCTAGTCACTTTCGTTTAGTTTTAAGTTTGGACTTTTTAATCAAAATATTAGCCTCAACACTCACTAAATTTTTGATCATTTCTTCGAGGGTAGTGGGATTTATTTCTCTCAATGAGTAGGCCATATCTGGGTCAAAAGCATCGGGATAACGCAGAAGGGATAAACCAGGAGGCGATTTCATTTAATTTGGGATGGAATTATAGATTCTAAGGTATCGGGAATTGTAATCAGGCACTGATTCATTGGGATTACGCTTCAAGGAATCATATTCAACAAGGATTTGTAAATGGTTTTTCTTCTCATCCCACCTTGCTAAGAAAGCATCAGTTATTTCAGCAGGAGTCCTAATAGAATTGGTTGCTATGGAACATAACCAAACTTTGACTTCACTGGAAAAACTTCATGTGATGATTCACATCTTGGCATCATTTGCATCTAACTCCTCAAAATCTATGAAGGTTTTTATTTTGGCCATTTGTTAACAGGAAATGATTTCATAGTGTTCATTGAAGAGGGGAAGCCTTTGGCCATATCCTTTAGGTAGACTAACAAGATTACCAGGGAGAAATAAAGGTCCAAAACAAGCCATAATTCCTGTTGAATGTGGTGGACGGGGTGGAACGAGGGATGGATTAGTTTGAGGAGGTCCTTGAGGGGAAAGTTGAGATGATTATGGGATGGATGATGAAACAGTAGTTGTTTGAGAAACTTCAGGGATATGAAGGGTTTCTTTTTGGTATTGAATAAAGGCTTTTTCAATAGTGTAACTTAGGGTATTGGCTAAATTTTCTAGCTTGTAATATTGTCTCCAGATTTTAACATCTGTCTCCTTTGCAACTTCAACTAATGATGGATTTAAATCTAATATCCAAGGTTCAGGGGCTACTGTATTCAAATCAGTCTCGAATTAGGTTCTAAAAAATGATAACTCAAATTTGGTATCAAATAATAAATTTTGTATTGATACCAAATCAGAAGGTAATGAGAAAGATCTTACCAAATTTTGAGGAGGAGATTTTAAAGAGCTTGAAATTGGCTGAGATATTTGCCTCCTTAGGATTCTTTCAGGATATTCGATGGGAGAAAATGGATCTGGATCAGTATTAGACGGGGTATACCTTCTTCAAGAACCCAGATCTACTTTTGAGGAACTAAAATTATGAAATCAACCTTATCAAATTCGATGCCATCATCCAAGGGATCAATTTCCAATGGATATTTTTCATACACCCAGGGAAAATTTTGTCTAATGGTGCCAATATTTTAGCACTCTACCAAAATCCTAAGGTTGAATAAGGAATCCCAACAGAGGTAACCATAGACCAAGCTTTTGACTTGATAACTAGCCCTATCAAGCCGAAGAGGGCTCTCTCCAAAAGGGTCAGAACCAAGAGGGCTAGAGAAATTAGGGTTTTTAGGCTAGATATAGAGTGCAGGGGGTTGTTTGAATTTATTTGGTTGGGGAATCACTTGATGAAGGAATTAGGTCAAGGAAAGCTAGGTCAGGGAAAATGAGTTAGGGTTGCAAGGATCAATGGGGAAAGGTAGGTGCAATTCTTATCACTTGAATATGATTGTTATGGAATGGTGTTGAATCTGAAATAAAGCTAAGAAATGCATAGGATATGCATTTTTCTCATATAGATGAAAGTGGAAAAACTGCGATCAATTACCCAAAACATAGCATGTGCAAATATGTATTCTGATTATCTAACCTGTAAGAGATCATAACATAGAATTGAGGTAAAAAATATTACAATACATTCAAATATATGATACTGAAGAAAATAAAATGATAGACATTCAATACCACAAGTATCCCAAAAAGTAGTTGCAACTCCTCTTTATTAGCTGGCCAAACTGAGTACAAAAGTTTCCTTGATCAACTAGAAAACATACAAACAGATTCCAACCCTTCACTAGTGTGAAGAAAGGGGCTAAATAAATAGAAAAACAAGTTTCACTCATCCTCAGGGATATAATCCATGAGGTGAGGATGAGAACCACTAATTACTGAACTTAAAACTAAAGTGTAGGATGGTCCAAGTGACTCACTCCTCATTACATTCAATTGATTCATCATGACTCACTAATGACTTTTACCCAATGAATCTATCCTAGGGAAGTAATCTCATACATAATTACATTTTACCATGATGAATTACATGAGTAGAAATATTATTTGCTGAAGAAAAGTTAAAACTTGAGAGAATTTTTGAAAAAAATCAGCAAATTTGACATTTGCACCATCCACTGTGCATTTGCGCCATCCTAGTGTCATTTGCACCCTCTGTGCTTAGGGAAATTTTTGGAGGCCTTCCTGATGTCCAAATGTGGCCCAAGATGCCTTTTGGAAAGCCCTACCTGTCCTCTTTCCGAATGTGCCTCAAGTGCAGAAAATGGAGGTCATTGGCCCCCTCAAAAAGTCAATCTCCCAAGACTGGTATTTGCTTAGCGCCAAGGTAAAAAAAGGGGTAGAAAGGTCATTTTTCGGTGGTTTTTTTTACTTTTCATCCATCAAAAATGAAAACCAAGGCTGGAAACATGGTTTTCAGAGATGTATGAGTCATTAAGAATCTAATGGAGCCATCCTTATTCTCAAAAAGTGTGCCAATTATTTGAGTAGTGCCAAGGGAACTGCGCAAATGCCCAATTTTCTACTAATTAATTGCCTCAAAAAACACAGAGATTTCCAGATTTTGACAAAAAGTTGAAAAATGACTCAAAATTTTTAGAAAGGCTAAGGATGATGTGTCTAATCTTGAAGGGAAGCCTCAGCAAGGATTTCCAATTTCTTCTTCTCTTCTTGGTGAGTTAGGGCTTCTATTTTTTCATTTGTTGTTCATATCCCTTCTTCTTAGAAATATATGCCATCTTCTCTATACTCCGGAAAAGATAATAAGGCATGTTAAGCATACTTACCCTAGTGAACTGCATCAAGAGCCGAATGTGATATGAATAGTGCCTTGAAAATATGCCTTCACATGAAAAATATCTCATTATAATATTCATCATAGGTTCATATATGTACAAGAGGTGTGAAAAAGGGAAGAATCTCTCTGTTTGATTTTGATGTCTTGGTTTGAGGAAGAAGTAATAACCTTGTTTCTTCAATATTCCTTTCTTGAACCATTTCTCCCCAACATTAGGGATCCCCGTAGCATCTGAAATGACAACATTAGATAAGGTAAAATTGACCCCAGCTAATTTAACTTGATTTTCATGGAGTCCTGATATGAACAGTCTAGTTAGCATGGGGTGGTCTTTAACCCTCTGAATTTTCTCACAAAAGTCATAATAGGCAACATCTTTGAAGCATGTGACAGTTAAAGGAGAGGCTAGAAGTTATTTAGTGTTAGTCGGCTCAATTCTAAGCACTCTTCCTCCTTTCTTTGACCTCCTTATCTATGTTTCCTCTACTTCAGTGAATGATGTGTTTTCCTCTTTTGTTGCCATGTTGTTTTTGTTAAAACCCTAGGGATTAGGGAAGTAAAATGGGAAAGGGAGAAGGGAAAGGAAAATTGATGGAGATCTTTGATAGGGATATGTGATATGGGGAAGGGGTAGGGAGTAATGTTTAGGGATATGAGGAATAGGGAAGGGAATAGGAATGAAAGAGTGATGGGAATTGGGATTTAGGAGCCTAAGTCTAAAATAGCACGTAGGGCTTAGGGTTTTAGGAATTAGTAACTTAGGGATAGGGTTTATGATAAAAGGGTTTAGGGAATGAATTTTAAGATTGTGTGGATGGTATGGAGTGTAAGGGAAGTGGAGTTTTGGGAATTATGGGTACAAGTGAGAAAAACTATGGTTTTACTTCAAGAAAACACCAAATTACAACTTCAATTGAAAATTTCAACACATCTAACTTTAAGAAGGTGATTTTGATGGGAAATTCCTCTTACTAGATAGTAGAGGTTAATCACTGGGTGGAGGAGATTTGGAAGGAAATTCTAATCACTTGGATGCTTTGTTAAACTTGATCGTCATTTTCACCCTCAACAATGTATTTGCGCCATCAACAACTGATTTGTGCCCTGTTCATCACATTTGTGCCCTCTCTGGGAATTTGCACCATCAGCAACACATTTTCACCCTCCATAACTGATTTGCAACCTCTTGAACTTATTCGCGCCCTCCTGAACTGATTTGTGCCCTCGTTTCAGGATATTCTCCCTCAATTTCTGTACTTTGCCAATTTCACTCAAAATTTCAAAATTTTTGGCTCTTGGAGTGCTGGCTTGATCTTTAGAAGAGGAAAATGAATTTTATTTGATTTATTTTAGTCATATATAGCTAATTGAATTTAAATACAAATTTAAAAACCCACTTTTCTAATGTTATTTTTGTTTAACTTTTCTGAAACATTTGCTCATTACCCTTTCATTTGATTTTTCTCTCTTGCAGGATGGAATTGTTGGAGTTGGACACTTCTCTCTTTCAGTTCGTCATGTGTGTTTTGAGTTGGAAGCTAGGGATTGAAATTATTACATATAGCAAACATAAAATTATATAGAAAATTAAAAATAAATTACATCTTTGTTTTCATATCAAAATGACATTTTGATACGAAAATCATAAAAAATCAAAATTGCAAATTTAAAAATATCATATTTACATGTTGATAATATTCTGTAGATGAAAGGTCGTGGAGGCGGCGTAGTGGTAAAGTCAGCCTCGTAATGACGGACCGGTCTTGTGTTCGATCCCGAGCAAGGCCATAGCTCGTCGTGCGAGTAGTTAGTCTAAACCGGGCCAAGCCCACTACCTTTTGCCCACGTGGTGTAGAGCAGTAGGTGATGGGGTGTACTCTTAAGGCACTCCGTTCTGCAAGGTCACCGGTTCGAAACCCGTGGGTGGGATAGGAGGAGAAAAAATGGGAAGATTAGGATTAGTCTAAACTAGAAAAATATATATATATATATATATATATATATATATATTCTGTAGATGAAAATGAAATTTTTATTGAGTCATTCTCACACATTTTGTTGACTTTATTGAGATGAAATGGTACACTTTTGGACCTTGAGCATTAAAACCTAATGATTTAATGGGACCTTGAATGACGTGACTTCCATGATTGACTTTGACTAAGATAAGGCATGGTGAAATGAGCTTTTCAAAAGTGTTATTATGCTGAGCAAGACATGAAGGTGAGACAACAAATGTGAGTTTCTGAGGGAGAGTTAAGTTTTATGATTAGGGCTACCATCAGTGAAACAATTTTTAGCATGACCTAATGGAATGATATAAAAATTTCAGAGTGCGACACAAAAAATGAGAATGAAAAGAGTGATTTTGATCACCGATGGCTGAATGCATATTCTGAAACTAGCATTGGCCTTGTTGGGGATGGAAGCTTTGAAATATTTGTCAAGAACCATAGATCTCTGAATTTTACAGATCAGTGCCTCTTCCATTAGGCCAATACAGTAAAAAAATAACTCAAACTGAAATGCAGGACTAAATATTGACAACTCAATAACACAAACTGACTGAAACTAATTGGAATTTGACTGAACTTGACTATAACAATGACTCAAAACTGAACTTAATATTGTGCAAACTTAACTTGAAATAGTAGAAACTTAATGAAGCTCCATGGCTTTCACTTCAGGCTCCAAACTCCAATGCGTTTCCACTTCACAGTGGCAGGAATATCAAACTGTATATATAATGAGGATCAAATTTTTTTCATAATTTCAGATCAAAAAAGATAGTGCTTCGGGAGCCTACCATTAAGTGGCCCTCCTAAGCAACTTTTCCCATCCATTTCTTCCAACAGATATGCATTTTTTCCACGAGAAGCTGAAACCTTAAAAGGACCTTTCCATACATTATCGAACTTCCCGTGCTTACCTTTGTCTTCATTCCTGGCATCCCAGCGGAGTACCACATCATTGATCTTGAAATCATCTTGCTTGGTTTTTTTGTCATAAATTTACTTGATCTTATCATGGATCTTAAAAGTGTTCTGAAACACTTCTTCTCTTGTCTATTGCAAGTGAATCATTTGGTTTATTTTTCACTATATGTCATTTTCTTCACTTCCGGCTTCTTTTAGAAGTTTCATGACCGTGACAGCCAATGAAGTAGGGAAAATAGTATCCACATTGTAAACTACCTGAAATGGAGGCGCGCCAATGGATCTCTTATTACTTACTCGATATGCCCACAATGCATTAATTAGCTTGTTGTGCCAATTCTTTTTGTTTGCCTCCAACATCTTTTTATTATGTTGATGAAAGACTTATTGGAGGACTCTACCAATCCATTGCCCTACAAATAATATGATGTAGAATGACCCAATTTAATGTTATACTTATCACATAATTTTGTCATCCTCTTTGATTTGAAGGTTGCAGTGTTATCCTTAATGATCTGTCTAGGACAACCAAACCGAGACAATATGTTAGCTTCTAGAAACTAAATTATAACTAATTTTGTAGCTTGCCTGGTTGGGATCACTTCGATCCACTTTGTGAACTAGTCTGTGGTGATAAGCATCCATATATGTTAAATGGATGAGGTAAGATGTATCTCACCGATAAAATCTAAGCTCCACTGCTATAAAGGAGTTTCAACTGAAATGGGTTGTAATGGTAAAGGAAGATGCTTATGTTTACCTTTGAAAATTTGGCGTTCATGGCAGCTCATGACCGTCTTGTACAAATCTGCAAAAAATGTAGGCCAATAGTAACCCACTCTCAGTACTTTTTTGGTCGTGGTATTCAAGTAAAAATGACCTCCACAATATCCCTTGTGGAAATCCTTCATTACTTCATTTGACTCATCTTCAACTAAGAAATTGAGCAACACTCCTCCAGGATCCTTCCAATAGAGTGCACTATCTAATATGCAATATTTTGAAGCCTTAATCTTCAATGAATTTCTCTTACTCTTTGACATGTCATGAAGATGGTTCCAATGTTGTAAAACATAAACGATATATGCATACTGAGGAGATGAGGAAAATAGATCTGATACCTGAACAAGACTTACACCTTCTTCGTCATCGGACAATGCTAATATGAGATTGATGTCAAGTGCATGTAGGTTAGAATTAGCTATGAGGTTGGCTATGCCTTGCCCTTTGATCATCATGGTTGGCTTGATGTCAAGGTCATACTCTTAAAGTGCTACTATCCACCTACATCTTCTTCCTTCTGGATCTATTTGCATGGTTACTTCTTTAACTATTGCATTTGGAACATATCCCAAAATATGTGAGTGCAAACTATAAACACGAAATTCCTTGAGTGCTTTCACCAAGGGCAAGGCATGTTTCTTGATTATGTTGTATCGGATGGCTGCATCCCTTATTGTTTGACTGAATAATGCTATTGGCAGCTATGTCCCATCTTTTTTCTGCATAAGCACCGCTGCCAAAGTATGCTCAGAAGCAAAAGAAAATATAATGAAATCTAGTGAATAATCGGGACTTGTCAACACTGGAGCAGTGTTCAAATAAACTTTCACCGAGCTGAATGACTTACGAGAATTTTTAGACCATCTAAAATCATTCTCCTTTTTCAGCATGTTAGTTGACTCTCTAAGATGTTCTTCTAAGTTGGGAATGAACCTACGTAGGAAATTCATCCTACCGTTGAACGCATGATTTCCTTCTTGTTTATAGGGAAATGAATTTGTTGTATCACTTCAACTCTATAAGGATCTATCGAGATCCCATCTTTTGAGATGATATGACCCAACAAATTACTTTCTTCCATATAAAATAGGCACTTTTTAGGATTTAAGGAAATCCCAAATTTTCTACATCGCTGGAACACAACTCTCAAATGGTGTAAATGCCCATCATCTGAATTTGAATAAACAGTCAGATCATCTAAATAAACAACAAGGAAGACATATTTTTCATTACCAAAATCTATTTCCATGGCACGTTGGAAAGTGGCCCTGGAATTCTTCAAACCAAACGACATCTTGGCATATTTAAAGGTACCCCATGGTGTAGTGAATGATGTCTTATCCTGATCATATTCATGCACATGGATCTGATTTTATCCTAAGTAACCATCCAACAACGACATTATGTTGGCTCTTACAACTCGCTGAAGTATGTAGTCCATTTTGCGCAGCAGGTAATTGTCTTTCAATGACACTTTGTTCATATTTTGAAATTTATACATAGTCAAATTTCACCGGTCTTCTTCCGCATTGTTACGAAATTGGAGATCCAATCTTAAAATATGACTAGAAAAATAATGCCTTCCTTATAGAGATTGTTTACCTCCTTCTCAATGGAGGAAAAAACTTTGGGTTTATTCTCTTGAACTTCTGTCTAAAAGGCTGTTGATTTGGCTTGATTAGGATTGTGTGTTGAATGATATCTTTATTGTACACCTTTAGATCTGAGTAATCCCAAGAAAACACGTCAGAAAAATCAATAAAAAGATCAACATATTTAGGCTTTACCTCTAGTGGCAAAGACTTTGAAAGATTGATGAACTTTGGCTACTTCGTTGTTCCAATATTAATATCTTCTACACCTTTTTCTGTGGGGACCAAAGTAGGTTTTCCCACCATGTCATCTTGATCAAATAACTCTTCCAAAGGTATGAGACCTTTTGGAATGTTATTATCCTTGAACTGAAGTATGTCAATTTGATCTGCCTCAATAACTTGGTCATCCTTGTCGTACACTTTGTCCATAGAAAAATTCTCAAACTCACCTTCGCTCTGAAGGAAATTGTTCACTTGTTTATCGTGCTAGAAAACTTGCCAAAATTTCAAGCTATCCGGAACTGCGGGCCTATGCTTTATATGAATCTAAACATCTGTATTTGAAAACATTGTAGATCTGAAATTACTTGTAGCGGTGGCTAAGGAATCAACCATCATGTTTTGCAATCTCGACACTACTTTAAGTGTATATTCTGAAAAAATTCGTAAAATTTCAAGCGTTTCATTCCTATATTGCCTCATCCTTGGGTGATTAGTGTTGGGTCACATGCCATTATTATTATCACTTTTGAACACTTATTCCACCCATTTCTACTATTCTTCATCATGTCATTTATTATAATTTATTATATAAATCCATTTTATGATTATTTATGCTTCTATGAATGAATATTATTTATTCTCCTTTATTTCTAATAAATTGATGATTATGTATGATTTTATCAATGATAGTTTTAATAAATCAGTTGTAACATTATTCACCATTTTTAGCCTCCAAGATAATTTTCAGATTGAAGATTTGATCATTAAAAGTGCCAACTCAGAAATTTGCTGTAATAAGAAGTGATGATTTTGCGGTTGAGATTCTGAGCAAATGAAGAAGAATCTGGAAAATCCGGAACATGGGTTTTGTCCAAAACGGACCCAATTAACTTTTTTAAAGAACGGTTTGCCCAAATTCGGCTTGGACTAAGAGAAACGCAGGGTTATTTGAGCATGATTTTCTCAGATTTGTTGTTGCGGCCGTCCTCCAAATCTCAGCTGCAAAGCCAAATTCGCCTTGTTCTTGTTGATCAAATGGTTAGAAGCAAACCAATTTTGTAATAGAATCATGTTGTACTTATCTCTATTGTAACCACTCTCTGCTCTCTTTGTATTTAAATCAGAACAGAGATCAGAGAGGGAGAAGGACTTTGAGGATGATTCGGGATGGATTCGAATGATGGAATTGAGGATTTAGACTTAGAGATTCAAGAATGAAGATGGATTATTCATGATAGGATAGGGATTGTTGCATTGCCATTGTAATCTTCAAAGCTTTTGTTGTTGTAATGATTTCACAATTTGAGGATGAATAAATAAAAGGGTTGTTGTTCATTCACCTGATCTGAAGTAGCCCAGCAGCATCCGCTGGCGGCTAAGGGCCCAGCCTCTGGTGGAGTATGCTGCCGTTGTATCATATCTTTCCAATTTCCGCCGTGTGATGGTTTGATTTAGTTCCTATTTCTTTGAATCGTAATGCTTTACAGTTTCATGTTCTTTACTTCGCTGTTTAGTTTGGTTGATTAATTGCAAGAGTTTGCTTTTAAAGAGCTTTCCTAGTTTACTTTCAATGGCAGCTTTCCATTTCCTGTTATTTGCATTATCTTTGTTTTGGTGTGAGAGACGATCTAAGGCTGTAGTGAGCTTTGGCATTCACTGTTTAGCTCCCAGACCCGTGGTCTATGCTCTAATTTCCTTTACATCAGTTTCCAAAAGGATGAGTTATTATTACTGGACCCTTGACTGATACATTGCTTATTTTTCCGAATGCATGATTGAAGTCTTAAAGTGCTTTGCTGTAAGTAGATTTTATTTCCAGCTTTCATTTACTTTTGGATTTTGAGCACTATACTGCAAAACATTACTCTTGAGTAAATAGCCGCCTCAGACTGAGTACACTCTTGAAACAAAAAGTCGTCCCTGGGTTGACAATTAATGTGAGGTAATTAGGAGTTACAAAGACACCTTTTTATCGCTCCACATTTTGGCGTCGTTGCCGGGGAGAGTGTAACCATTTCTAAAGAGTAGTGTGAATCTGATGAGCGCCTGCTAGGGAAGAGTTGGATCCTAAAAACGGAAGGTAAGAACCTGCGTGCGGAGCATGTACAAGCCCTGCTCCACTGTCCGCTTTCCTAACAGATTTGTTGTTGCTTTGTTGGGTAGAAATAGATGTTTGAATTTTTGTGAATGATTAGGAAAAAGATAGAAATTTTTAAAAAAATGGATCACATGATCTCATGCAAGTGGTGATGTAAGCACCACCCATTTCACTAACCGATTGACAGGAACATTTGAAGAAGGAGCCTCGAAGAAACACATGAAGAACATCTTATACTATGGTAAGAAATGGCTCACGTTTCTACTTTTGAATTTCCTATCAAAGATCTAGGAGGAGTGATACAAATGCAC
The DNA here is from genome assembly GCA_034641835.2 of Pinus albicaulis. Lineage (NCBI taxonomy): Eukaryota > Viridiplantae > Streptophyta > Pinopsida > Pinales > Pinaceae > Pinus > Pinus albicaulis. The sequence goes on along the minus strand of CM076577.1, from coordinate 972,717,175 downwards.
ATAATTCCCCCATCTTTACCAAATTTTCATGGTTTAGCAAATGAAGATCTAGATACATTCTTATTTGAGTTCGAAATACTTTGTAGAGGATACGATTATTGTACTAATGATCAAAGATTGAAAGTGTTTCCTCTTACTCTAAAAGGAGCAGCTCTCCGATGGTTCATGAGCCTAGGTGGGAATTGCATCCAATCATGGGAGGACATGAAGAACATATTCTTGAAAAAGTACCAAGACTATTGCAAATCCAATGAAGATATTTTCGGTATGATACAAGGGGAAGATGAAAGTTTGGAGGACTATGTAGATCGATTTCATTATAACCTTCAAAAATCAACGCATAAGCATTTGGAAAAAGAGATCTTAAAAACACTCATTCTTAAAGGAATCAAAGATGAATTTTTAGAACTCTTAAATCTGATAGGAAAAGGTGATGTTTTTCAGTTATCATATGATGATGTTTGTGAGTTGTGCATAAGGTATTCAAGAGGAATATCCAAGGCTAGTAAGAATTCTAGAGATGTTTGTTCTTTCTTTTCCAAATCCGCTACAAGAATATGAGACATAAGAGCTGAAATCAATGATTTATTTGAAAATTTTAAAGTTGATTTTATTAGCTCTCTAAGCTCAAAATTGGATGTTTTGCAGGTTCATAAAAATGAAGAATTTGATGAAGTGTTTTTCCCTCATGACCAAAAGGAGCAGCCCATAGATGGTTACTCTTCCTTATCTAGGATGGAAGTATCATATCAAAGAGGTGAGGAAGCCGCAACAAGGTCAAAACCATGGAAATCATGGCCTACAGGTATGGTTCAAAACACTTCTTCTCCATTCTCTTACTTGCATAATCCATTATGGAATACTCATGTTCTAGGGCAGCCATGTCAATTTCAATATAACCACCAATCTTATCTACAAGTTTGGCATGGTTCACCTTATGATTGCATGACTACTCCCCCTCATCTTGTAGCACAAGCACATTCTCCATATTCTCCACCAGCTCTTTCACAACATCCTGCTTGCATATCAAATTTATCCACTCAACCCAACCAACCACATCATCACAATGCTCCATTCCATACACAATTTCCTGCTCAACTAATTCCACACCCTCACCACAATAAACTAGTACAACATACTTACAGTGTTGAACTTCCAAATTTACCTACCCTTCCCACCCATTCTATCTCACATGCGCCATTAGAGAAAACTTACAATGAGATTCAGAATGTTTCAAATTCAAAAATTGTAAAAGTTATGGAAGAAAATGAGCTTACTTCTAGTTTGCATCAACAAACCATTTTAAAAGCTCAAGAACCTCATGGTATGATGGGAAATCAAGAAATTAATGGATATATTGAAGATTGGTTTCACTCCATCACGTGTTTGCATCATCACTCCATACTTCAACAATTTTTGACAACATCTTTTCAAGGGAAGTTGGCTTCTCATACCCTAATTTTTATCAACATGCATTTTTCAAATTTGGGTATGTATATATTGGAAGCCTTATTTCTAAAATGGTTCCACTGGAAATACTCTTATACATAAATATATTCGATTCTCAAAGAAGAGTAGGATAGTGGAGAAAATAAAATAAAATAAAATAAGGACATAAATAAATGCATTTTGTTTTTTTTGTAAAAATAGTTTTTTTTTTTTTTGTTGCAACACGCTATCGAAATCAACATCGGTGATAAATATTTCAATTTATTTGTGTATGTAGATGAATTATATTGCAAATAAAAATTATATAAACACTTATATTCATTTTTTTATCACCAATTTGAAAAAATTCTTGACTATCATTTTTTTGGCTTGCGGGCTTGATGAATTTTCTGGAAAAACAGTCGGGACAGTCATGTTTTGAGGGACCAAAAATAAATATTTTTAAAACCTGTTTCTACCCTAGGTAGCCCTTGATGTCTACTTTCTAACCCAATTTGAATCAGTCAATTTGGATTTGAAACGAAAAAGTTAGAACCAAAACATTGACCGGATGTCTAGCGGGCAGCTCAGGAACAGAGTTGGGACAGTCAGTTTTTGGAGGCCTAAATGAATGAATTTTTAAAACCTGTTTCTATGGTAGATTCCCCTATGAATATAGTTTACAATGCAATTGGAATCACTCATTTTTGATATCGTATGGGGAAGTTATGATCAAAATACTGACTGTCTATCGTAAATCAGCACCCTTAAAACTCTGTTTTTCCGGATGTTCCTTACAGTGTTTGACTTATCAATTCTTATTTTCTTCAAAACCTGTTTCTATTGGAGATAAATAAATGAATCTACTTTCATTTCCAATTTGAATCATTTGAATCCGACATCAAACGAAGAATCTATGCTTGAAATATCAATCGTTGGTCTAGATTGGGTAATCAAAAATGACTCTATTATGCAGGTTGTTCTAAACAAATTTGACATATCATAGCATTGAATTTTTAAAACATGTTGCTACTGGAGATAACCCTTTGAATTAGCTCTCATTTTGCTTTGGAATCACTCAATTCGACGAAAAACAAAGAAGTTGTGATTAAAACACTGCAGGTTAGCATGATTGGCCACTGCTCTCCCGCAAGTGACAGATAAATTTTACTTTGTTATTTTCTCAATGGATTTGTTATACAGAGTAACTACTTGTTGTTTTTTTGCATAATTCTTGGATTAGGGGAGCCCGATCACCTCTCTTTCTCCATGATTTAATGTTTTATTGCAGGTAGATACTCGTTTTTTGCAGGTCCTAAGAGAAAAAGAAGGTCAATTTATGGACGAGTGATTCTTGAAACAAATTTTAATAAAACAAAGGAATTTCATCCAACTCATTACCCAACGGATTCATAATAGAACAAATGAAGAATTGATTTCAATTTGAAGATTCATGTCTTATCCCTGCCGCCAAAACATTTTTCAAAGAGATCATTTTTTTGACATAACATCATAGCTGTTGTAACTTAATTTAGTTATTTACATATTGTTTTTAAATAAAATGTTGTTTCTTTTCTAATTTCTCTTATATTTTGTGTTTCAGGTGTTGCTTCATTCAAAGTGTAACTCATCCTCAGCATCAATGCTGTGAACAGCGAATTTGTTTTTTTGCATGTTTGCATTTTATGATCGACATTTGCATTTTCACACTTTTTTTGTGTGTATTTTTTTTTTTTTTTGTGCATTTCCTTTAAGGAACACCACTTTTTGAGTGTTTTTGCTGTTCATTCAAAAGAGCAACACTTTGGGATTATTTTCGAGAGCAACCCTTCCTTCCTCTTGTGGGACTATTCCTAGTTCATCTCAACCACATTTTACTGATTCCCTTTCATGGCATGAAGTACACTATTTTTACGAGGACAAGAATTATGGATTCTATTGAAGCGAGTTAATATCCTTCACGTTATGATCTTTAACAGGACAGCTCCTTGATGATAGATTATTTTTAAAAAGGGACACAATTATTTATATACTACTTTACTGCCTTGTTTTCTGTTGAACATGATATTGATTGATCATCTTAATACCATGCTGGTTCCACCCTTCTGGATTATAATCTTCTCTGTCTGTAATAAATGAGATTATGGGTATATTTTTCTATTGACATGTTCAACTTCTTCCACCATCCCTGCTTTTTAGGAGTACTGAGCCTCCCTCTTTTTATCATAAAAATGTGTAATAATAACAAAATTTTGTTCACAGATGGAGGATAGGGGGTCTCATTACGAGCCAGCCTACCATGTTCATAAGGTTGTAAGAAAGTGACATTCTCATTATGGCCACCACACCAGGGTTATGATCCATTGGATAGTCAAATTATCCTTGGAACAGGAGGTCTCATCACGAGCCGGCCTGATCACTTTTGCTACATCCCAGTGAATGGCAGTGTGGTTATCTGGTTACCACGCCAGCACACTGATCTCTTCTGTAGAACAACAATGTAACTCTCTAGTTATAAATTGAGGATTCTAGCTCATATGGGTTAAAAAGCAACCCTGCCGAGGCTATGGACGCCTGCTGGCAGCAGAGGCTCTGCTTATGGTATTGAAGTTATATCTTATCGTCAATTATTACTATAATACCATTTTCTTATTTTTTTTCTTTTTATCAGAGAAGTTATTTCCTTAACTTTTTCCCTGTTTTGAACCTTTATGCATGAGAAATTGTTTTATGATCAATCACATCATTTTCAGCTAGCATACTATCAGTAAAGCATCTTTTTGGCACATTGTTGTTCTTTTTCATAACTTATCATCAATCCAAAGCGTCCTATCTTTTATTCATAACTATCTTTACACACTCTGCTCTCATTATAACCATAACTCCCGCTATCCTATCATTGATATGTGTACTCTGCTTCATTCACTGATATATTGTTCATTCCCGTGCCTTGCCGTCAGCATAACCCCTCTCATACGCTTTATGGTCATGGCATTCCTTTTCCAATTGGAGGGGGGAATGTATGCATTATGGGATTGCATGCGATATGATTACTGCACTCTGCCATCACTTGTTGATTTGCCAAAATATTAGTATTGCTTGTATACATAAGTTTTTCTGATTGAAATTTTTGCATGCATCTTATCTATTGCTTACACTATGGATTCAAGAACATTGTATGCCAAATAGTGCTTTGTTTGCAGGAAAACAACAAGTATGGGCAGAATTCTATTCATAGCATGACCACACTATTGCACTTACCAGAAGAGGCTCGCGCACGTGAACAATTCTTCAGACATGATGTGCTTACCTGGATTCCACCTTTTGCATCACTTTCAGCACCAACTCTGCCTACATCAGCTTCAACAACTACCAGTCCATATATGTCATTCCACATTTTTTGAGGTAAAACTTGAGGTAAAATAGCATAATTTTCTGATTTATTACGAATTTAGGAGAATTTCATGAAAATCCATTTTGAGCATTATTTATCATCCTTCATTCCACATCTTTACCACTTTCCCTTTTTCAGCAGCATATCATTTTCGAGTATGGGGGAGTGTTCCTTTCATTCATTTCTTTCTTATGACTATGCCATTCATATTCTTTATCATCCATTGCTATTTTTATTCATTCTCAACACCTCCCTTATTCCATGTTGTTTTACACCAAGCATAGAATTCAACAGCTGGTAGCAACCACCTCTATTTGTTTTCTAGCATCGCATGAGGGCATGCTAATTTTTCAGAGAGGGGGAAGAATTGCTACGCATGATGGATGTTTTCTATTTTCTTTCTCATTTAAGGCATACAATTTCAGTGTAGAAATTGATTTCCATAATATTTTTTAAAACTATGAACTCAATTCTTGTGATTTTTGGAAAACACAGACGTATCATTAATACACACCCAGACAATTTCAAGATAAATTGGTTCATAAAATTTCGGAAATCATGCACTCTCACCTACAGCCATTTTGTTTATATCTCATGATCCGTGCATCAAAACAATCTGATTTTTGGATCATAAAGGCATTCATATATTATAAATTTACTTGCCAAATTTCAACAAAAGCTGGTTTGTAGTTTTTGAGAAAATGGTTAATGAAGTTTGCTGTTACTTATATCATATTTTGTTGCAACTTCATACATATAGTTGAATGTCAATGTAAAAATTGTTATGCCTTCATCAAGATTGCTAAAATTGAATATTCATTAATTAAGGAAGAATTCATTTGCTCTATCCATTTCATGAGCTGAGATGAACATATTTTTTATTGCTTGGTTAACACATGGGTTTTTGTCTTTGGGTTGCATGAGGACATGCAATATATTCAGGTTTTCGTTGCATGAGGACATGCAACATATTGAGTGTGGGGGTATGTTGGGCCGTTAATATGTCATTATTATTATCACTTGTGAATGCTTATTCCACCCATTTCTACCATTCTTCATCACGTCATTTATTATAATTTATTATTTAAATCCATTTTATAATGATTTATGCTCTTATAAATGAATATTATTTATTCTCCTTTATTTCTAATAAATTGATGATTATGTATGATTTTATCAATGATAGTTTTAATAAATCAGTTGTAACATTATTCACCATTTTTAGCCTCCAAGATAATTTTCAGATTGAAGATTTGATCATTAAAAGTGCCAACTCAGAAATTCGCTAGAATAAGAAGTGACGATTTTGCGGTTGAGATTCTGAGAAAATGAAGAAGAATCTGGAAAATCCGGAACATGGGTTTTGTCCAGAACGGACCCAATTAACTTTAGTGAAGAATGGTTTGCCCAAATTCGGCTTGTACTAAGAGAAACGCAGGGTTCTTTGAGCACGATTTTCTCAGATTTGTTGTTGCGGCCGTCCTCCAAATCTCAGCTGCAAAGCCAAATTCGCCTTGTTCTTGTTGATCAAATGGTTAGAAGCAAACCAATTTTGTAATAGAATCATGTTGTAATTATCTCTATTGTAACCACTCTCTGCTCTCTTTGTATTTAAATCAGAACAGAGATCAGAGAGGAGAAGGACTTTGAGGATGATTCGGGATGGATTCGAATGATGAAATTGAGGATTCAAACTTAGAGATTCAAGAATGAAGATGGATTATTCATGATAGGATATGGATTGTTGCATTTCCATTGTAATCTTCAAAGCTTTTTCTGTTGTAATGATTTCACAATTTGAGGATGAATAAATAAAAGGGTTGTTGTTCATTCACCTGATCTGAAGTAGCCCAGCAGCATCCGCTGGCGGCTAAGGGCCCAGCCTCTGGTGGAGTATGCTGCTGTTGTATCATATCTTTCCAATTTCCGCCGTGTGATGGTTTGATTTAGTTCCTATTTCTTTGAATTGTAATGCTTTACAGTTTCATGTTCTTTACTTCGCTGTTTAGTTTGGTTGATTAATTGCAAGAGTTTGCTTTTAAAGAGCTTTCCTAGTTTACTTTCAATGGCAGCTTTCCATTTCCTGTTATTTGCATTATCTTTGCTTTGGTGTGAAGAACGATCTGAAACTGTAGTGGGCATTGGCATTTGATGTCTAGTCCCCAGATTAATGATCTGTTCCTTGGTTACTTTTGGTTACATCAGTTTCCAAAGGGATGAGTTATTGTTACTGGACCCTTGACTGATACATTGCTTATTTTTCCGAATGCATGATTTAAGTCTTAAAATGCTTTGTTGTAAGTAGATTTTATTTCCAGCTTTCATTTACTTTTGGATTTTAAGCACTATACTGCAAAACATTACTCTTGAGTAAATAGCCTCCTCAGACTGAGTACACTCTTGAAACAAAAAGTCGTCCCTGGGTTGACAATTAATGTGAGGTAATTAGGAGTTACAAAGACACCTTTTTATCGTCCCACATTAGCTTGATACTCACCTTTAATTTGTTTAATCACTAGCTCTAAAACAATGTAGACTTCAATTCTCCTAGCTCCCAATTTTTTCAGAATTTTCAAACCGGTAATGAGCGCTTCATATTCAGCCTGATTATTCTATTGAAATGGGCTGCGGATCCATAAACCAATGCTAGCCCCATATTTACCAATGGAATCATGAAATTCCATGCTCCAAAGACCATCTTCTTCTTCAAGGTGCTGAAACTCTTGACTTTGATTTGACACAATTTTCTGATCTGATTCTTTATGCTATTCTGAACTTTGATCTACCTTCTCTGATGGTTGTTCGGATATAATAGGAAGATTCTCTTTCCTTTTTTCCAAAATTGATCCAATGCAATCTAAAATTTAATGAACATCCTCTATTTATACTAATTTACAATCTACATTATTTGATCCAGAATCATTGTATAATATGAAGGACACTAAGTTTGTACATACAACATTGATAGGATTATTATTAGGCATTTCCTTATTTGTGATCATGTATTTCATTTTAGTCTCACAGTATAGTTTTCTCATTTGACCGAATATAGGAATAGTAGCATAGGAAAAGTCCAACTATAGTGTACCTTTCAATTTAGCCCCCCGGGATCTTGAAAACAGCATACCGAAACGTGGTGGAATATCAACAACTACCAAATCCATAAGGACATTTTTGGCGGGGATCTATTCTATTGAGACAACTAGATATTTGATTAGACCCAAACAACAGACACGACCAAAATCAAAAGAATACAAATCATGATATGGGCAGGTAATGTCAAGGCCAAGCTTCTCCATGATATCTTTGGGCATGAAGTTGTGGGATGCCTCAAAGTCTAACATATTGTTATGAAGGATGCACTGATGGACTTTAAGACTCAGGGAAAATGGTGGGACCTCACTATCTCTAGACTGACCATCGATGGAGGGAAAAAAATATTAACTCAAGTTGATCATTCTCTACATTAACCATGTCGGATAAAGGGTCAACATTCAAATATTTTTACTACATGGTTTTTGTATTTATCAATTTTTACCAATTCAGTAAGAGGAATAAACACCTTTAACTTTGAAATTTCTGACTCTAAATTAAAAGGTATAGTTTTATCTACCTCTTTTAACATCCCTTTTCTCAACATTATCTCTCAGTGTAGCTTCTTCTCTTGGAATATCTCTTTCTTTGAGAGGTGCACTTATAGAAGGTTGATTTCTTCTGTTCTGATTCAGAGGTATAATCTCTTTACCCTTATTTTGAAATTGTTTCAGTGGTGCTTGTTTTCTACTAAAATTTCTTCTTAGGAGGTGGAGTTATTGGAACATCACATCTTCTCAAGTTATACCGCCTTTTCTGGGAACTCAATGCATTCAGGTATCCTCTCTGATAGTCAGAATATTCTACTTCTAACTCATGATCATTCGCCATTATGAGATTTTTATCATTAGGTGAACTTGTTTTTTCCACATATTCTTCATCCTCGGTGAGAAAAATTGGTTGACCATCGACTGTGAAAAGAAGGTTATCCTCTACTTTTGGTTCTTCCTCTTCATCACTCTGAGAATAATTCTGTTGTGGATGAATACCATGGGTCGATGCCATTTACAATACCATGAGTAAATTCCAACAGTGGATGGATAACATGGGTAGATGAATACCATGGGTGGATGCCATTTTCCATTTCGATCATTTGTTGAAGTGGTATTCTGATTTTCTATTGTTTATGTGTTTCAGGAGCTCTTTTCTCTCTCTGCTTTATCCGGAACTGAGGTTGCTGCTATTGGCCTTGAAAGTTTGGATTTTTTATTTGTGGCTTCGTATGTCTATCTGAAATATACATCCTATCGACCATTCTATCCATGGTTTTAAGAAAAGCATCAAATTTAGTATCGAATGAAGTGGAAGGTTCCTCTTTGCTAGTCACTTTGCATTGAGTTTTAAGTTTGGACTTTTTAATCAAAATATTAGCCTCAACACTCACTAAATTTTTGATCATTTCTTCGAGGGTAGTGGGATTTATTTCTCTCAATGAGTAAGCCATATATGGTTCAAAAGCATTGGGATAACACAGAAGGGATAAGCCAGGAGGTGGTTTCATTTAATTTGGGATGGAATTATAGATTCTGAGGTATCAGGAATTGTAATTAGGCACTGATTCATTTGGATTTCACTTCAAGGAATCATATTCAAAAAGGATTTGTAAAGGGTTTTTCTTCTCATCCCACCTGGCTAAGAAAGCATCAGTTAGTTCAACAGGGGTCCTAATATAATTGGATGCTAGGGAACATAACCAAACTTTGACTTCACCGGAAAAACTTTGTGCGATGATTCGCATCTTGACATTATTTGCATCTAAATCCTCAAGATATATGAAGGTTGTTATTTTGGCCATATGCTAATGGGCAGTGATTTCAGAGTTTTCATCGAAGAGGGGAAGCCTTTTGCCATATCCTTGAGGTAGATCAGCAAGATTACCAGGGAGAACTAAAGGTCCAAAATGAGCCATAATTCATGTTGAATGTGGTGGATGGGGTGGAACGAGGGTTGGATTAGTCTGAGGAGGTCCTTGAGGGGGAAGTTAAGATGATTATGGGATGGATGATGAAACAATAACTGTTTGGGAAACTTCGAGGATATGAAGGGTTTCTTGTTGGTATTGAATAATTTTTTTTTCAATAGTGTAATTTAGGGTTTTGGCTAAATTTTCTACATTATAATATTGTCTCCAGATTTTAACATTAGTCTCCTTTTCAACTTCAACTAATGATGGATTTAAATCTAATAGCCAAGGTTCAGGGACTAATGTATTCAAATCAGTCTTGGATTTGGTTCTAAACAATGATAACTCAAATTTGGTATCAAATACCAAATGTTGTATTGATACCAAATCATAAGGTAATGAGAAAGATCTTACCAAATTTTGAGGAGGAGATTCTAAAGAGTTTTAAATTGGCTGAGATCTTTGCCTCCTTAGGATTCTTTCAGGATCTTTGATGGGAGAAAATGGATTTGGATCAGGATTAGACCTGGTATACCTTCTTTGAGAACCCATATCTGCTTTTGAGGAACTGAAATTATGAAATCAACCTTATGAAATTCGATGCCATCATCAAAGGGATAAATTTCCAATGGATATTTTTCATACACCCAGGGAAAATTTTGTCTAACGACGCCAAGATGTTAGCACCCTGCCAGACTCCTAAGGCTGAAGAAGGAATTCCAAGAGATGTAACCACAGACCAAGCTTTTTACTTGATAGCTAGCCCTATCAAGATGGAGAGGGCTCTCTCCAAAAGGGTCACATCCAAGAGGGCTGGATAAATTAGGGTTTTTAGGCTAGATATAGAGTGCAGAGGGTTGTTTTGAATTGATTTGGTTGGGGAATTACTCGATGAAGGAATTAGGTGAAGGAAACCTAGGTCAGGGAAAATGAGTTAGGGTTGCAAGGATCAATGGGGCAAGGTAGGTACAATTCTTATCACTTGAAGATGATTGTTATGGAATGGTGTTGAAGCTTAAAGAAAGCTAAGAAAAGCATAGGAGATGCATTTTTCTCATATAGATGAAAGTGGAAAAACTACCATCAATTACCCAAAACAGAGCCTCTGCAAACATGTATTCTGATTATCTAACTTGTAAGAGATCATAAAATAGAAATGAAGTGAAAATGATAACAATACATTAAAACATATGATACTGAAGAAAATACAATGATATATATTCAATACCACAAGTATTCCAAAAAGTATCTGCAACTCCTCTTTATTAGCTGGCCAAACATTTGCTCTTTGATGTGTTTTCATATTTTGTTGCATAAGAGTGTTGGAGCGACATATGAAGTAGTTAGCAACGCAGTGAAAAGTTGTAGCAGTGCCGTTAGGGAAGGAAAATGGGAAAGGGAGAAGGGAAAGAAAAACGGATGGAGATCTTTGATAGGGATATGCGATATGGGGAGGGGATATGGAGTAATGTTTAGGGATATGAGGAATAGGGAAGGGAATAGGAATGAAAGGGTGATGGGAATCGGGATTTAGGAGCCTAGGTCTAAAATAGCACTTCGGGCTTAGGGTTTTAGGAATTAGTAAATTAGGGATAGGGTTTATGATAAAAGGGTTTAGGGAATGAATTTTAATATTTTAGGGATGGTATGGAGTGTAAGGGAATTGGATTTTTGGGAATTCTGGGTGCAAGGGAGAAAAACTAGGGTTTTACTTCAAGAAAACACCAAATTACAACTTCAATTCAAAATTTCAACACATATAACTTTGAGAATGTGATTTTGATGGCATATTACTCTTACTAGATTGCTAGAAGTGAATGACTGGGTGGAGGAGATTTGGAAGGCAACTCTGATCACTTGGATGCTTTGTTAAACTTGATGGTCATTTGCACCCTCAATAACTGATTTGTGCCCTGTTTAGCACATTTTCACCCCCTCTGGGCATTTGCGCCATCAAAAACACATTTTCACCCTCCATAACTGATTTGCGCCCTCCTGAGCTGATTCACACCCTCCAGAACTGATTTGCGCCCTCGCTTCAGGATTTGCACCCTTAATTTCTGCTCCTTTGCCAATTTCACTTAGAATTTCGAAATTTTTGGCTCTTTGAGTGCTAACTTGATCTTTAAAAGAGGAAAATGAATTTGATTTGATTTCTTTTAGTCATAAATAGATAAGTGACTTTAAATTTAAATTTAAAAACCCACTTTTCTAATGTCTTTTTTTCACTTTTCTGAAACATTTTCTCTTTACTCTTTCATTTGATTTTTCTTTCTTGCAGGATGGAATTGCTAGAGTTTGACACTTCTCTCTTTCATTTTGGCATGTGTGTTTTGAGTTAGCAGCTAGGGATTGAAATTATTACATATAGAAAACATAAAATTACATAGAAAATTAAAAATAAATTACATCTTTGTTTTCATATCAAAATGACATTTTGATACGAAAATCATAAAAAATCAAAATTACAAATTTAAAAATATCATATTTACATGTTGATAATCTTTTGTAGATGAAAATAAAAATTTTATTGAGTCATTCTCACACATTTTGTTGACTTTATTGAGATGAAACGGTGCATTTTTGGATCTTGAGCATTAAAACCTAATGATCTAATGGGACCTTGAATGACCTAACTTCCATGATTGACTTTGACTGAGATAAGGCGTGGTGAAATGAGCTTTTCAAAAGTGTTATTATGTTGAGAAAGACATGAAGGTGAGACAAAAAATGTGAGTTTATTAGGGAGAGCGAAGTTTTATTACTAGGGTTACCATTAGTGAAACAATTTTTAGCATGAACTAATGGAATGAAATAAAAATTTTAGAGTGGGACACCTAAAATTAGAATGAAAAGAGTGATTTTGATCACTGATGGCTGAATGCATATTCTGACACTAACGTTGGCCTTACTAGGGATGGAAGCTATGAAATAGGTTCCAAGAACCACAAATCTCTAAATTTTGTTGATCAGTGCCTCTTCCATTGGGCCAATATGGTAAAAAATAACTCAAACTGAAATCCAGGACTAAATATCGACAACTCAATAACACAAATTGATTCAAACTAACTGGAATTTGACTAAACTTGACTGTAAAAATGACTCAAAACTGAACTTAATCTTGTGCAAACTTAACTTGAAATATTAGAAACTCAATGAAGCTCCATGGCCTTCACTTCAGGCTCCAAACTCCAACGCTTTTCCACTTCACACTAGCAGGAATATCAAACTGATATATACAATTAGGATCAAATTTTTTTCATAATTTCATGTCAAAAGAGATAGTGCTTCAGGAGCCTACCATTAAGTGGCCCTCCTAAGCAAATTTTCCCATCCATTTCTTCCAATAGATATGCATTTTTTCCATGAGAATTTGAAACCTTAAAACGACATTTCCATAAATTATCGAACTTCCCATGCTTACCTTTCTCTTCATTACTGGCATCCCAATGGAGTACCACATCATCGATATTGAAATCATCTTGCTTGGTTTTTCTGCCATAAATTTGCTTGATCTTATCATGGATCTTGGAAGTGTTCTGAAACACTTCTTCTCTTGTCTGTTGCAAGTGAATCATTTGGTTTATTTTGCGCTATATGTCATTTTCTTCACTTCCTATTTCTTGTAGAAGTTTCATGACTAGGACAACCAATTAAGTATGGAAAACTATATCCACACTGTAAACTTCCTGAAATGGAGACATGCCAATGGATCTCTTGTTGCTTACTCGAGCTGCCCACAATGCATTAATTAGCTCCTTGTGCCAATTCTTTTTGTTTTCCTCCAACATATTTTTTATTATGTTGATTAAAGACTTTTGGAGGACTCCGCCAATCCGTTGCCCTGTGGATAATATGCTGTAGAATGACCCAATTTAATGTTATACTTATCACAGAATTTTGTCATCTTCTTTGATTTGAAGGATGCATCGTTATCCATGATGATCTTTCTAGGACAAGCAAACCAAGACAAGATGTTAGCTTCTAGAAACTAAATTATAACTAAGTTTGTAGCTTTCCTGGTTGGGATTGCCTCGATCCACTTTGTGAAATAGTCTGTGGTGGTAAGTATCCATCTACGTTGAGTGGATGAGGGCATATGTATCTCACCTATAAAATCTAAGCTCCACCGTTGGAAAGGAGCTTCAACTAAAATGGGTTGTAATGGTAAAGGAAGAAGCTTATGTTTACCTTGGAAAAGTTGGCATTCATGGCAGCTCATGGCCGTCTTGTACAAATCTGCAAAAAATGTCGGCCAATAGTAACCCACTCTCAATACTTTATTGGTCGTGGTATTCTAGTACAAATGACCTCCACAATCTCCCTTGTGGAAATCCTTCATTACTTCTTTTGACTCATCTTCAACTAAGAAATTGAGCAACATTCCTCAAGGATCCTTCCAGTATAGTGCACTATCTAATATGCAATATTTTGAAGCCTTAATCTTCAAGGACCTGCTCTTACTCTTTGACATATCTAGAGGAGGGTTCAAATGTTGTAAAATATAAACGATATATGCATACCAAGGAGATGATGAAAAGAGATCTGATACCTTAACAAGACTTACACCTTCTTCATCATCGGACAATGCTGATATGAGATTGATGTCAACTGCATGTAGATTAGACTCAGCTACGAGCTTCGGTAAGCCTTGCCCTTTTATCAGCTTGGTTGGCTTGATATCAAGGTCATACTCTAAAAGTGCTGATATCCACCTACCTCTCCTTCCTTCTAGATCTATTTGCATGAGTACTTCTCTAACTATTGCATTTGGAACATATGCCAAAATATGTGAGTGCAGAATATAAACACGGAAGTCGTTGAGTGCTTTCACCAAGGCCAAGGCATGTTTCTTGATTATTTTGTATCGAATGACTTCATCCCTTATTGTGCAACTGAATAATGCTATTGTCATATCTATCCCATATTTTTTCTGCATAAGCACTGCTGCCAAGTTATGCTCATAAGAAAAAGAAAATATAATGAAATCTAGTGAATAATCGAGACTTGTCAACACTAGAGCAGTGGTCAAAGAAAATTTCACTGAGCTGAATGACTTACGAGAATTTTTAGACCATCTAACATCATTCTCCTTTTTCAGCAGGTTAGTTAACTCTCTAATATCTTCTTCTAAGTTGGCAATGAACCTACGTAGGAAATTCATCCTACCATTGAATGCTTGAATTTCCTTCTTGCTTCTAGGGAAATAAATTTGTTGTATCGCTTCAACTCTAGAAGGATCTATCTAGATCCCATATTTTGAGATGATGTGACCCAACATCTTACCGTCTTCCATAGAAAATGGGCACTTTTTAGGATTTAGGGAAATCCCAAATTTTTTACATCGTTGGAACACAAATCTCAAATGATGTAAATGCTCATCATCTGAATTTGAATAAATAATTAGATCATATAAATAAAAAACAATAAATAAATATTTTTCATTACCAAAAGCTATGTCCATGACACGCTGTAAAGTGGCCCCGACATTCTTCAAACTGAATGGCATCTTGGCATATTTAAAGGTACCCCATGGTGTAGTGAACGATGTCTTATCCTGATCATCTTCATGCATAAGGATCTGATTGTAGCCTGAGTAACCATCCAACAATGACATTCTGTTGGCTCCTACAACTCATTGAAGTATGTGGTCCATCTTGTGCAGCATGTAATTGTCTTTTAATGACACTTTGTTCATATTTCTGAAATCTATACATAGTTGAATTTCATCGGTCTTCTTCCGCATTGGAACCAAGTTGGAGTTCCAATCTTAAAATCTAACTGGAATAATAATGCCTAACTTATAGATCTTGTTTACCTCCTTCTCAATGGACGACAACAACTTTGGGTTTATTATCTTGAGCTTCTATCTAAAAGGCTTTTGATTTGGCTTGATCAGGATTGTGTGTTGAATGATATCTTTATTGTACACCTTTAGATCTGAGTAATCCCAAGAAAACACGTCAAAAAAATTAGTAAACAAATCAAAATATTTAGGCTTTACCTCTGGTGGCAAAGACTCTGAAAACTTGATGAACTTTGCCTGCTCCGTTGTTCCAATATTAATATCTTCTACGCCTTTTTCTATGGGGACCAAAGTAGGTTTTCTTGCCACGTCATCTTAATCAAATAACTCTTCCAAAGGTATGATACCTTTTGGAATGTTATCTTCCTTGAACTGAAGTATGTCAATCTGATCTGCATCAATAACTTGGTCATGCTTGTCTTACACTTTGTCCATAGAATAGTACTCAAACTCACCTTCACTCTGAAAGAAATTGTTCACTTGTTTATCGTGCTAGAAAACTTGCCAAAATTTCAATTTATCCAAAATGGCGAGCCTGTGCTTTATATGAATATCAACCTTTTTATTTTAAAACACTGTAGATTTGAAATTACTTGTAGCAGTGGCTAAGGAATCAACCATAAAGTTTTGCAATCTCGGCACTACTTTAATTGTATATTCTGAAAACATTTTTAAAATGTCAAGTGTTGCATTCCTATATTGCCTCATCCTTGGGTGATTAGCTTGAAAATCACCTTTTATTTGTTTAATCATTGTTGGACCGCTAGTTTTTCATTATTATTATCACTTTTTAACACCTATTTCATCCATTTCTACCATTCTTTATCATGTCATTTATCATGGTTTATCATGTAATTCCATTTTATAATTATTTATGCTCTTATGGATAAATATTATTTCTTCTCCTTTATTTTTAATAAATTGATGATTATTATGCATGATTTTACCAATGATGGTTTGTTAATAAATTTTTTGTAACATCACTCACCATTTTAGCCTCCAAGATATTTTCCATATTGTAGATTTGATCTCCAGCTCATCATTAAATATTCCAACTCAAAAATTCGCTGGAATAAGAAGTGACAGTTTTTCATTGGACAGTTTGGGAAAATGGAGAAGAATCTATAAAATCTGAAACATGGGTTTTGTCCAAAACGGACCGAATTAACTTTCCTTATGAGCATTTTTCCCAAATTCGGTTAGTATTAAGAGAAACGGAAGGTTCTCTGAAGACAATTTTCTCAGATTCGTTGTTGCGGCCATTTTCCAAATTATCTTAGTTGCAATACCAAATTCGACCTGTTTTTGTTGAATGATTGATGGAAAGATATTTCAGATATGATCTTGCTGATCAATTTGTTGTGACCAATCGAATTTTGTTATGGGAATAATTTTGTAATCATCTCTGTTGTAACTTCTCTCTGCTCTCTGTGTATTTAAATGAAAAACAGAGATCACAGAAGGAGATGATTTATATGATTAGAATGGAATTATTAGAGGATTATTATATTAGAGATAGATAGGAGGATATATCAAAAAGTGGGGAATGTAAATCAGACCGTATCATGTATTGTGTCGTGTATCTTTCATTTAAGCATCATTTGTACTGAAGAGAACGTAGTTCTGAAAGACAGATTTGTATTGTAATTGTTGCGATGATTAATACATAGTTTGCATTGTTGTTCATTCGATTGTTTTGGAGTAACTAAGTAGTATTCGCTAGCAGCTAAGGGCTCGGTCTCTGGTGAATTTCGCTGCTATTCTTTGTGCTATACCTTTCCATTTACTGCAAGTATACTATGCTTTTCTGCTTTACAGTGAATTTCTTTTGATGATTTAGATTTCTACAATTATTCCTCTGCATGTGTATTTCCAATTTATTAGTTGTTTGTTAATAAGAATCGGTTTTGATTATTTAAAATATAGACTGTTATTTATATTACTTTCCTTATGTCCGATTGTTTAGATCCAGCTGAAAGATCTCAGTTAATGCTTCAGTGCTCTTGGTTGATTTAATTATTTGAATCTGAGAATGAATCATAGTTTTTGAATTATAATGCATAGATAAATCACTTTCTTTAAAGCTTTAGATTTATGATTGCATCCTCTTACTCTTGTATTGAATTTAATAGATTATCTTAAATCATTAATCTCTAGGTTTATAGTTTGCACATATTGTGTACACTTTTGAAACAAAAATACTTACCCAGGTTGATAATTAATGTGAGGCAATTAGGAGTTTTAAAAGACACCTTTTAGCACCCAACATTTTGGCGTTGTTGCCGGGGAGAGTGTTGCCATTTCACAGAGAGTGATGTATATTTGATATTTGTTTCTGGGAAATAATTGGGTATTAAAAATGGAAGGTAAGAACCTACGTAACGAGCAAGTAAAGTGCTTGCTCCTCTGCCCGCTTTTCAGCACAATTTCATAGAAGTTGAAGTAGGTGTTTGATGTTTGTCTATTGTGAAAAAATTGGGTATTAAAAATGGAAGGTAAGAACCTGTGTAACAAGCAAGTAAAGCGCTTGCTCCTCCGCCCGCTTTTCAACAGAATTACGTAGGAATTGAAGTAGGAATTTTAGAGGTAGAATTTTTGAAAAAAAATTTGTAATTCCACTCGAGTGGTGATGTAAGCACCACCCATTTCACTAACCAGTTAACAGGAACATTTGAAGGAGGATCCTCAAATAAACACATGAAGAACATATTCTATCATGGTAAAAAATGGCTCACACTGCAACTTTTGAATTCCCTATCAAAGATCTAGGAGGAGTAACACAAATGCACATAATTCCCCCATCATCTCTACCAAATTTTCATGGTTTGACAAATGAAGATCTAGATACATTCTTATTTGAGTTTGAAATACTTTGTAGAGGACATGATTATTGTACTAATGATCGAAGGTTGAAAGTGTTTCCTCTTACTCTAAAAGGAGCAGCCCTCCGAAGGTTCATGAACCTTGGTGGGAATTGCATCCAAACTTGGGAGGACATGAATAATGTATTCTTGAAGAAGTACCAAGACTATTGCAAGGCCGATGAAGATATTTTCAATATGATACAAGTAGAAAATGAAAGCTTGGAGGACCATGTGGAGCGATTTTGATTCAACCTTCAAAAATCAAAGCATAAGTATTTGGAAAAAGAGATCTCAAAAACATTCCTACTCAAAGGAATCAAAGATGAATTTTTAGAACTCTTAAATCTAATAGGAAAAGGCGATGTTTTTCAGTTATCATATGATTATGTTTGTGAATTATGCATAAGATATTCAAGAGGAATCTCCAAGGCTGGTAAAAATTCTAGAGAAGCTTCTTATTTCTTTTCCAAATCTACTACAAGAAGAGGAGACATAAGAGCTGAAATCAATGTTTTATTTGGAAATTTTAAATATGATTTTATTAGCTCTCTAAATTCACAATTGGATGTTTTACAGGTTCAGAAAGATCAAGAAATTGAAGAAGTGTTTTTCCCTCATTGCCAAAAGGAGCATCCAATAGATACTCACTCTTCCTTATCTAGGATGGAAGTAGCATATCAAAGAGATGGGGAAGCTACAACAATGTCAAAACCATGGAAATCGTGGCCTACATGTATGGTTCAAAACACTTCCCCTCCATTTTCTTACTTGTATAATCCATTATGGAATACTTGTTGAATGATTGAAGAAAAAATATTTCAGATATGATCTTGCTGATCAATTTGTTGTGAACAATCCAATTTTGTTATGGGAATCATTTTGTAATCATCTCTGTTGTAACTTCTCTCTACTCTCTGTGTATTTAAATGAAAAAACAGAGATCAAAGAAGGAGATGATTTATATGATTAGAATGGGATTATTAGAGGATTATTAGATTAGAGATAGATAGGAGGACATAGCAGAAAGCGGGGAATGTAAATCAGACCGTATCATGTATTGTGTCGTGTATCTTTCATTTACGCATCATCTGTAATGAACAGAACGTAGTTCTGAAAGACAGATTCGTATTGTAATTGTTGCGATGATTAATACATAGTTTGCGTTGATGTTCATTCGATTGTTCTGGAGTAACTAAGCAGTATTCATTGGCGGCTAAGGGCCCGTTCTATAGTGAATTTCGCTGCTATTCTTTGTGTTATTCCTTTCCATTTACTACAAGTATACTATGCTTTTATGCCTTACAGTGAATTGATTTTGATGATTTAGATTTCTGAATTTATTCCTCTGCGTGCGTATTTCCAATTTATTAGTTGTTTGTTAACAAGAATCGGTTTTGATTATTTAAAGTATAGACTGTTATTTATATTACTTTCCTTCTGTCTGATTGTTTAGATCCAACTGAAAGAGCTCAGTCTTCAGTGCTCTCGGTTGATTTAATTATTTGAATCGGAAAATGAATCACAGTTTTTGGATTATAATGCATAGATAAATCAATTTATTTAAAGCTTGAGATTTATGATTGCATCTTCTTACTCTTGTATTGAATTTAATAGATTATCTTAAATCATTACTCTCTAGGTTTATAGCTTTCACATATTGTGTACACTCTTGAAACAAAAAGACTTACCCAGGTTGATAATTAATGTGAGGCAAGTAGGAGTTTTAAAAGGCACCTTTTAGCACCCAACAATCACCAGCTCTAAATCACCATAGAATGGAAGTCTCCTAGCTCCCATTTTTTTTAGAATTTTCAAACCGGTAATGAGCGCTTCATATTCAGCCTCATTATTCGTACAATAAAACGCTAGTTTGTAGGAACACAACCTCACATTATTTGGGACCTTATTTTTTGGTTGAAATGGGTTTTGGATCCATAACCCAATGCCAGCCCTATCTTTACCAATGGAACCATCAAATTCCATGCTCCAACGACCATCTTCTTCTTCAAGGTGCTGAAACTCTTGACTTTGATTTGACACAATTTTCTGATTTGATTCTTTATGTTGTTCTGAATTTTCATCTGCCTTCTCTGATGGATATTCAGATATAGTAGGCATATTCTCTTTCTCTTTTTTCTAACACTTTTCTAATGCAATATGAAATTTTAGGAACATCCTTTTTTCTACTAATTGACAATCTACATCATTTAATCTAGAATCATTATACAATATGAAGGACTCTAAGTCTGTATGTACAACATTGATAGGATGATTATTAGGCCTTTCCTTATTTGTGATCATGTATTCCATTTTAGTCTCACGGTATATTTTTCTCATTTGACTGAAGACAGGAATAGTAGCATAGGAAAATTTCAACAACAGTGTACCTCTCAATCTAGCCCCTGAGGCTCTTGACAACAACATACCAAAACATGGGGGAATATCATCAACTACCATGTCCATAAGGACATTTTTGGATGGGATCTGCTCTATGGAAACAACTAGATCTTTGATTAGACCCAAACAAAATACACGACCAAAATCAAAAGAATACAAATCATGATATGGGCGGGTTATGTCAAGGCCAAGATTTTCCATGATAGCTTTGGTCATGAGGTTGTGGGATGCCTCGAAGTCTAACATAGTGTTATGAAGGATGCACTAATGGAATTTAAGACTCAGGTAAAATGTTGGCACCTCACTATCTTTATATTGAACATCGATGGTGGGACCAAATATTAACTCGAGTTGATCATCCTCTACATTAACCATGTCGGATAAAGGGTAAACTCTCAAAGTTTTGACTACATGGGTATTTTATTTATCAATTTTGACCAATTCAGCAAGAGGAATAGACACCTTTAACTTAGAAATTTCTGACTCTAAATTAAAAGGTATAGTTTTATCTATCTCTTTTATGATAACATCCCTTTTCTCAACATGATCTCTCGGTGCATCGTTTTTTCTTGGAATATCTCTTTTTTTGAGAGGTGCACTTGTAGAAGGTTGATTGCTTTTGTTCTGATTTAGAAGTACAATCTCTTTACCCTTATTTTGAACTTGTTTCAGTGGTGCTTCTTTATGTTGAATTGTGTTCTTCGGAGGTGTCATTATTGGAACATCATGACTTCTCAAGGTATACTGCCTTTGCTAGGAACTCAATGCATTTAGGTATCCTCTCTAATAGTCATCAGATTCTACTTCTAACTCATGATCATTCGCCATTATGAAACTTTTATCATTAGGTGAACTTGTTTTCTCCGCATATTCTTCATCCTCTATGAGAAATATGGGTTGGCCATCGATTGTGAAAAGAAGGTTCTCCTCTATTTTTGGTTCTTCATCTTCATCACTCTGAGTATAATTATGTTGAAGTGGTGTTATGATTTGTTGTTGTTGTTGTGTTTTAGGAGCTCTTTTCTCTCTCTGCTTTATCCAAAACTGAGGTTGCTGTTGTTGGCCTTGAAAGTTCGAATTTTTGATTTGTGGCTTCGTATGTCTATCTGAAATAGACATCTTATTGACCATTGTCTCCACGGTTTTAAGAAAAGCATAAAATTTAGTATCGAATGAAGTGGAAGGTTCCTCTTTTATAGTCACTTTGCATTCAGTTTTAAGTTTGGAATTTTTAATCAAAAGATTAGCCTCAACACCCACTGAATTTTCGATCATATCTTCAAGGGTAGTGGGATTTATTTCTCTCAATGAGTAGGCAATATCTGGATCAAAAGCATCAAGATAACATAGTAGGGCTAAACAAGGAGGTGGTTTGATTACATTTGGGATGGAATTATAGATTCTAAGGTATCGATAACTGTAATTAGGCACTGATTCATTGGGATTGCGCTTCAAGGAATCATATTCAGCATGGATTTGTAAAGGGTTTTTGTTCTCATCCCAGCTGGCTAAGAAAGCATAAGTTAGTTCAACAGGAGTCCTAATAGAATCGGCTGCTAGGGAACGGAACCAAACTTTGACTTCATCGGAAAACATTTGTGCGATGATTCGCATCTTGTCATCATCTGCATCTAACTCCTTGAGATCTATGAAGGTTGTGAGTTTGGCCATATGCTGATGGGAAGTGATTTCAGAGTTTTCATCGAAGAGGGGAAGCCGTTGGCCATATCCTTGAGGTAGATCAGAAATAATACCAGAGAGAACTAAAGGTCCAAAAGGAGCCATAATTCCTGTTGAATGTGATGGAGGGGGTGGAATGAGGAATGGATTAGTCTAAGGAGGTCCTTGAGGGGGAAGTTGAGATGATAATGGGATGGATGATGTAACAGTAACTGTTTGGGAAACTTCAAGGATATGAAGGGTTTATTGTTGGTATTTAATAAAGGATTTTTCAGCAGTGTAGCTTAGGGTATTGGCTAAATTTTCTAGCTTGTAATATTGTCTCCAGATTTTAACATCAGTCTCGTTTCCAGCTTCAGCTAATGATGGATTTAACTCTAATATCTAAGTTTCAGGGACTACTTTATTCAAATTAGCCTCAGATTTGGTTGTAAACAATGATAACTCAAAATTGGTATCAAATACTAAATTTTGTATGGCTACCAAATCACAAGGTAATGAGAAAGATCTTACCAAATTTTGAGGAGGAGATTTTGAAGAGCTTGAAATTGGCTAAGATCTTTGCCTCCTTAGGATTCTTTCAAGATATTCGATGGGAGAAAATGGATCTAGATCAAGATTAGACCCGGTATATCTTCTTTGAGAAGCCAGATATTCTTTTGAGGAACTGCAATTATGAAATCAGCCTTATGAAATTCGATCCCATGATCCAAGAGATTAGTTTCCAATGGATATTTTCCATACACCTAGGGAACATTTTGTGTTTTCGCTCCCCGGCAATGACAACAAGATGTTAGCACTCCGCCAGAATCCTAAGGCTGAAGAAGGAATCCCAACAGAGGTAACCACATACCAAGGTTTTGACTTGATAGCTAGCCCTATCAATCCAAAGAGGGCTCACTCTGATAGGGTCATAGCCAAGATGGTTAGAGAATTAGGGTTTTTAGGCTAGATAGAGATTTCAGGGGGTTGTTTTGAATTCATTTTGTTTGGGAATCACTAGATGAAGGGATTAGGTCAAGTAAATCTAGTCATGGCAAATGAGTTAGGGTTGCAGGGATCAATGGGGTAAGGTAGGTACAATTCTTATCACTTGAAGAGGATTGTTATGGAATGGTGTTGAAGCTAAAAGAAAGCTAAGAAAAGCATAAAAGATATATTTTTCTCAGACAGATGAAAGTGGAGAAACTATGATTAATTACCCAAAACAGAGCATGTGCAAACATGTATTCTGATTTTATAACTTGTAAGAGATCATAACATAGAAATGAAGTGAAAATGACTACAATACATTCAAACATATGATATTGAAGAAAATAAAATGATAGAAATTAAATACCACAAGTATCCCAAAAAGTAGCTGCAACTCCTCTTTATTAGCTGACGAAACTGAGTACAAAAGTTTCCTTGAACAACTAGCAAACATAAAAACCGATTCCAACCCTTCACTAGTGTGAAGAAAGGGGCTAAATTGACATAAAAACAAGCTTCAATCATCCTTAGGGGTCGAATCCATGAGGTGAGGATTAGATCCACTAATTGTTGAATTGAAAGTTGAAGTGTAGGATCATCCAAGTGACTCACTCCTCATTACATTCAACTGATTCATCATGACTCACTAATGAATTTTACTCGATGAATACACCCTAGGTAAGTAATCTCAGACATAATTACATGTTACTATGATGAACTACATGAGTAGAAAGATGATTTTCTGAATAAAAGTCAAAACTTGAGAGAATTTTGGAAAAAAATCAGAAAATTTGACATTTGCACCATCCATTGTGCATTTGTCTCATTCGAGTGTCATTTGCACCCTCTATGTTTATGTCTAGTTGTGGAGGCCTTCCTGGTGTCCAAATGTGGCCTACTATGGCTTGTTGGAAATCCATCTCTATATTATTTCCAAATATTCCTGAAGTTCTGAAAATGGAGGTCATTCCCCCCCTCAAACATTCAATCTCCCAAGACTGTTATTTGTGTAGTGCCAAGGTCAAAAAAGGGGTAGAAAGGTGATTTTTTGGTGGTTTTTTGGGCTTTTCATCCATCAAAAATGAAAACAAAGGCTGGAAAAATTGGTTTTCTGAGATGTATGAGTCATTAGGAATATAATGGTGCCTTCCTTCTCAGAAAAAAGTGTGCCAAATATTTGCGTAGCACCAAGGGAATTACGCAAATGCCCAATTTTCTACTAATTAATTGCCTCAAAAAACACAGATATTTCCAAATTTTGACAAAAAGTTGGAAAATGGCTCAAAATTGTTGGAAAGGTTGAGGATGATATGTCTAAGCTTGTACGGAAACCTCAGCAAGGATGTCCAATTTCTTGTTCTCTTCTTGGTGAGTTAGGGCTTTTATTTTGGCATTTGTTGTTCATATCCCTTCTTTTGAGCAATATATGACATCTTCTCTATACTCTGGAAAAGATAACAAGGCATGTTAAGCATCCTTACCCTAGTGAATTGCATCAAGGTCCGAATGTGATAGGAATAGAGCCTTGAAAATATGCCTTCATATGAAAAATATCTCATTATAATCTTCATCATAGGTGCATATTTGTCCAAGAGGTGTGAAAAAGGGAAGAATCTCTTTATTTGATTTTGATGTATTGGTTTGAGGAAGAAGTAATAATCTTGTTTCTTCTATCTGCCTTTATTGAACCATTTCTCCGCAACATTAGGGATCCTTGTAGCATCTGAAATGACAACAATATATAAGGTGAAAGTGACCCCAGCTAATTTACGTTGATTTTCATGAAGTCTTGATATGAAATGTCTAGTTAGGATGGGGTGGTGCTTAACCCTCTGAATTTTCTCACAAAATTCATAACAACGAACATCTTTGAAGCATGTGATAGTTAAAGGAGAGGCTAGAGTTTCTTTAGTGTTAGAAGGCTCAAGTTTGAGCACTCTTCCTCCTCTCTTTGACCTCCTTATCTATGTTTCCTCTGCTTCAATGAATGTTGTGTTTTCCTCTTTTGTTGCCATATTGTTTTTGTTAAAACCCTAGGGATTAGGGAAGGAAAATGGGAAAGGGAGATGGGAAATGAAAGTTGATGGAGATCTTTGGTAGGGATATGTGATATGGGGAGGGGATAGGGAGTAATATTTAGGGATATGAGGAATATGGAAGGGAATAGGAATGAAAGAGTGATGGGAATTGGGATTTAAGAGCCTAGGTGTAAAATAGCACCTATGGCTTAGGGTTTTAGGAATTAGTAACTTAGGGATAGGGTTTATGATAACAGGGTTTAGGGAATGAATTTTAAGATTGTAGGGATGGTATGGAGTGTAAGGGAAGTGGATTTTTGGGTATTATGGGTGCAAGGGAGAAAAAATAGGGTTTTATTTCAAGAAAACACAAAATTAAAACTTCAATTGCAAATTTCAACACATATAACTTTAAGAAGGTGATTTTGATGGCAAATTCCTCATATTGGATTGCTAGAGGCGAATGACTGAGTGGAGGAGCCTTGGAAGGAAATTCTAATCACTCGGATACTTTGTTAAACTTGATGGTCATTTGCACCCTCATCAATGTATTTGCACCCTGTTCAGCACATTTCCGCCCTGTTCGGCACATTTTCACCCTCTATGGGAATTTGCGGCATCAACAACACATTTTCTCCCTCCAAAACTGATATGCGCCCTTGCTATAGGATTTGCGCCCTCAATTTCTGCTCCTTTGCCAATTTCACTCAGAAGTTCAAAATTTGTGGCTCTTGGAGTGCTGGTTTGATCTTCAGAAGAGGAAAATGAATTTTATTTGATGTCTTTTAGTCATAAATAGCTAAGTGAAATTAAACTTAAATTTAAAAACCCACTTTTCTAATGTCTTTCTTCAATTTTCTGAAACATTTGTTCATTACCCTTTCCTTTTATTTTTCTCTCTTCCAGGATGGAATTGTTGGAGTTTGACACTTCTCCCTTTCATTTTGGCATGTGTATTTTGAGTTGGCAGCCAGGGATTGAAATTATTACATATACAAAACATAAAATTACATAGAAAATTAAAAATAAATTATATCTATGTTTTCATATCAAAAGGACATTTTGATATGAAAATCATAAAAAATCAAATTTACAAATTTAAAAACATCATATTTACTAGGGAAAATTTTAGGGGCTAATATTCATAGGTGGGCTAATTTCCATGCTTTTCCCAAAAAAAGATTCGCCAATTCCCATTTTTTTTAAATTGATTCGCCCAAATTTTATAGTATAAAAATATTTTACCCTAAAAATCACCAAAAATGTATATATATTAATACAAAATGATCAAAAAACTAAATATTTTTACAAAAATAACATCAAAAAAATTACAGTTCACATATTGGGGAATACTAAGATTTGCCAAGTTTTTAAACATTAAGATAAACGTCCATTCTTAAAAATTTCCTTGATATTTACATGTTGATAATATTCTGTAAATGAAAATGAAATGTTTATTAAGTCACTCTCACACATTTTTATGACTTTATTGATATGAAATGGTGCATTTTTGGACCTTGAGAATTGAAACCTAATGACCTAATGGGACCTTAAATGATCTGACTTGCATGATTGACTTTGACTGAGATAAGACATGGTGAAATGAGAATTTCAAAAGTTTTATTATGCTCAACAATACATGAAGGTGAGCCAGCAAATGTGATTTTCTGAGGAGAGTGAAGTTTTATGACTAGGGCTACCATCAATGAAACAATTTTTAGCATGACCTAATGGAATGACATAAAAATTTCAGAGTGGGACACTAAAATGAGAATGAAAAGAGTGATTTTGATCATTGATGGAAGAATGCATATTCTGACACTAACAGGGTAAATTCATGGGCAATTGAGCTCAGTGGCATGGAAACGGTAGCCCATTTGGATGTATTACCACTGGGTGGGTATGACTTATTATTGGGCATGGATTGGTTGTACTTACAAAAAACCTAGATTTCTATGAGAAATTATTTGATGAGAAAGGAACAAAAAGTGTGCTATAATGCAAGAGGAAACACATATATGTGAGGTTGATCATGGACATGCAATCCAAACAGTACAAGTTCTCCAAAGTGAGGAAGTTGATAAAAGATCAAAGGGAAAGGAGGTTGAATTACCTCAAAAGTACCATGTGTTTACAACAATATGCATATTTTTTTTTAGTGGATGTTCCTGGATTACCTCCTCACGGGGAAATAGATTTCTCTATCAAACTTGTGTGAGGAGCAACACCAACATCTACGGCTCCATATAGAATTAGCACGTCAGAATTGGTCTAACTCAAATTACAGTTGAAGGAGATCATTGACAAAGGTTACATAAGGCCTTGCATGCCTCCTTATGGAGCACTAGGATTGTGCATTGATTATTGTTAGTTTAATAATGTAACCATTAAGAATAGGTACCCATTACCAAGACTTGATGATCTCTTTTACCAGTTAAGAGGAGCAACATTTTTTATAAAATTAACTTAAGATCAAGCCACCATCAAGTGATAATTAAGGAGGAAGGTATCCATAGAAATTCCTTTAGAACAAGGTATGGGCACTATGAACCTAGTGGTACCCTTTGGTATCACTAACACCCCGGTCACATTCAGGTGCATGATGAACAAAGCATTGCGTCCATCCTTGGATAATTTTGTCATAGTGTTTGTTCACAATTTTTTAATCTATTCAAAAATAGAAGAAAAACGTGAAATTAATTTGGTTGTAGTGTTACAAATGTTGAGAGAAAATTAAATCTATGCAAAGCTTAGTAAGTGTGACTTCTTCCAGCCACAAATAAATTATATAGGGCACATCGTCTCTAAGGAATTCATATCATTTGACCCTTAAAAGATCAAAACCATAAGGGAGTTTCCAACTCCAAAGAACATGGATGATTTTAGATCATTCATGGGATTGAAAGGATACTACAGGAGATATATTTGGAATTTCTCAAAAATTGGTCGTCTCGTTATACCTTTGTAGAGGAAATGGAAAACATTTTAATGGATGACACAATGTGCGGAAAGCTTCGAGTATTTGAAACAATTTCTCATCAGTGAACCAGAGTTGAGAATCATAGATCTCGATAAGGATTTTGTGGTGTGTATAGATGCATGCAGAGAGGGAATTAGTGGATTCTTAATGTAGGAAGGGTAGATAATGTGCTACGAATCTATAAGGTTGAAAAAACATGAGGAAAATTATGTGACACATGATTTAGAATTGGTCGATATAGTGCATGCTTTGAAAATGTTGAGGAACTACCTCATCGGCAGGAATTTATGCTCATGTCACACCATAATGCACTCAAGTATTTATTTGGACAATGGAAGTTGAATGTCAGGCAAGCAAGATGGATTGCCATGCTCAGCGAGTTGATTTTGATATTAAGCATATGAAAGGAAATGAAAACAAGGTTATTAATGCTTTAAGTAGGAGAATCCAATTAAATCACATGGCAGTGGTAAGTTGATATGCAAAAAATTTGGAAGAAATAATAAAAAACGTTGGACAACTGGATGAAAAGTATCAGCATCTGAAATAATAGTTGTAGAAAGGAGGTGAGGATGAACGATCTAATCTCATTGAGGATGGCTTAATCATGTTTAAGGGTAGAATTTATGTGCCTAAAAACGATGAAATAAAGAGGATAATAATGTAGTAATTCCATGTTAAGCCTTAATCAGACTAGCCAAGGTATTAAAATACCCTCATAGTCATCAAAAAGTACTATTACTGGTTGAATCTGAAAAAAGATGTTGAATATTTTGTAACAAGATAAATGGAATTCCAACATGTAAGAGATGAATGCGAACACTTGACTAGGATATTAAAGTGTATCCTTATTCTAGAATGGAAGTGGGAAGTAATTTCTATGGATTTCATCATAGGATTTCCAAAAATAGTTAAGTAACATGATGCAATCATAGTGGTGGTGGACAAGCTCAGCAAGGTTGCTCATTTTGTAGCAGTCAAATCCACCAATTCCACTAGTGATATAGCAAAAATATTTATAAAGGAGATTGTGTGATTGCATGACCTCCATAAGAATATTTTGTTAGATAGAGAAACTAAGTTTACTTCCAAGGTTTGGAAGGAATTCATCTTCGGATTGGGAAAAAAATAAGAATTTAGTACCACCTGTCATCCACAAACAGATGGGAAAACATATAATACTAATTGAATCCTCAAGGAAAAGTTAAGGATGTATGGGATGCATCATCCCAAGAAATAGGAAGAATATCGTCCACTTTTGGAATTTGCATACAATAATCGACACCCAAAGTCCATAAGGATGAGCCTGTTTAAGGCATTGTATTGCAGGAAATGTAACACTCCTATTAGCTGGAGTGACACAATTAACAAAGTGCATGTAGGTCCTGATATGCTTACCGATATGGAACAACAAGTTCAAATCATCAAGAAAAATATGAAAGTGGCATAGGACAGACAAAAATGATATACAGATAAGCATAGGGTGCACAAAGAATTCCAAGTGGGGGAACATGCCTACCTTAGAACTAAACCCAAGAAATATTCCCTAAAAATGGGGACATGTGCTAAGTTTGCACCATAGTATTGCGGATCTTTTGAAATTCTTGAGTGGGTTGACCAATAGCATATAGAATTTCTTTATATCCATCATTTAGGTTTCATGATGTTTTCAATGTTTCTTTACTTAAAATATATGTACAAGGTTATAATCATATGATTTATTGGTCTATGTTACAAGTGGAACCAAAGAAACAGTTCCAACTAGAATGAATGTGAATTCTAGACTGGAGGAGTCTCATGCTCCATAATCGAGTCATAGAGAAAGTAAAGGTGCAATGGAAGAACTTTGGGCCAGAGGAGGAAACATGGGAAATGGTCGATGCCATAAAAGCTAATTATCCTTTCTTGTTTGATTATTGAACACAAGTGTGGGTAACTGTAAATACTATATAGAGCTATGTGTATAAATCTCCATGGAAAAATATGTGTACCATTTTAATTATAACATTGCGTAGGAGTAAATGAACACCGAGTGAAACATTCCCTCAAGGGGTATGGGACTGTGACAACCCCACCAAAGGTTGTGGTGTGAGCCACATTGTGAAAATGATGTAAATATTTTGCAATATTTGAAATAACATAAATAAGGGGACTGATTCATGGGACAAAAATTACAGAGTTGGGGATGGAGAATTTTTTCTTGGATGTTATGGCTTCTTTTGCAAAGAAAAAACCTAAACTTCAAGAAAACCATTATAAGTTGTATGGTGCATGAAGTAAAGGAACTAGATCTTGAAATTAAATGGGATGAGGAAAGTACTCAGACCCATTCTTGCTTGAGAAAATTAAACAAGAAAAAGAGGAAAAAATTTATGAAGGACTACAATAACAAGGACAAAACAATAAAGGAATGGGTAGGAATGGTTACCAAAAGAAGGAGGATGCATTCGGAAAAGGAGGACGAGGAAACTACGAAGCAAGACCATTATTTGGAGGGAAAAAATGTTCAAGAGAACAAACAGAGAGAGAGAGAGAGAGAGAGAGAGAGAGAGACTCAAACTCCTAGAAAATATTATTCATGGAGAGAGAGAGATAGAGATTAAATTAGAGCTCAGAGAGAAGAGGGATTTGAACAGGAGGAAAAGAAGAAGTTTTTCCTTGATTTAAAAATCATACCCAAGGAGGACAAGAAAAAAACTAGCGATAGAAAATTTGAGCAAGAAACAATGAAGAGAAGAGAAGAAAAGGGAAGGAAATCGGTTCTCTATCCTGGATTGAGTGATAGTATCTAGATCCCTACAAAAACATTGGTTCCCTGGAGGTGGTGGGTTGAGACAGGATTCTTGGAACCCTGTCACAACTTGGGTACCTAAATATTGTGGGCTGAGATAACACGTATCTGGAACCCTATAACAACTTGGGTCCTTGGAGGTTGTGGGTTGAGCTCGCTACTCTAGAACCCCATAAGAACTTGGGAAGAGACCTTCCTAAAGTTGAGACAAAGAAGAGCTCAAGTCACAATTGCTTGTTACATCCATGACCGATACAGTGGTTTCTAGACTCTCTAGGAGGGGGTGAAACACTGTATGTGCATGAGGGGGTGAGGTTGGACACCTCTAGACTTCCCATGCTAGCAAGAAAGAGACATTAAATAGTTTGAATTAAGGCAGGATGTCTTCTGGAGTCCATGGCATATGTCACAACTTGAGTGTGGTCCCAACAGTAAGAATTCCCCCACGGAATCTGGAATCTAGCTCGAGGGTGACAACAGAAAGTAGCAATTTCTGTAGCTGTATATGGTTGGGTGGAGATCCCTAGTCTTAGAATCAACTTCCTTGTAGGATAAAACATAAGTATTTGTGAATACTATTGCAATTAATGGCTTATCTTGTATTTTCATTAGTAATATATGTGGATAAATAAGGGTTGTAATCATGTTGTTTTGTATATAGCTGTGATGCAATTGTGAAGGGATGTTTCCCTTATTTGTATGTTGATTTCCGCTATGAATATGCATGTCTACATGTGTTCTTTGATTATATATAAAAGTAAATAAGTTAACAGCCTAAACTATGGTAATCATAGATTATCTGAATTTCAGAGTGGAAAAGTGCCCCATAACAGTGTTTCCTACGCTATACACTAGAGGTGGACTCTTACTCTGAATGAAATGATTAACTGTGTCAGAAATAATTAAGTAACTAAAATCAATGAACTCAATGATGTATTTCAGGTCCAAAACATGAATAAATAAAATAAGTGGGTTCTGATACCCCTTATATTAATGTAAAATTTATAAGAAAGACCCTTTGTTTGTCGGATTCGGTCACTGTATACATCACAATATCTGTTTACAAATTGTTGTGTTGAGAGGCAAGCAGTACATGTAGGTTTAAGGGAGAATTATCAGGGTCGGTTGTATTTGAATTTCATACTTCCATAGTCTTTAGCCTTACTAGTGTAGAAGCCTCCATTCCTTCCAGAACAATTTTCACGATAAGGATTGTGAGTCCCCGTCAATAGCCAAATGCCCTGACAACCCACAATTGGCACTGAGGAGCTGCTTAAAGAGTTTGTGTGGACTCTGGAACAACTAGTTTGTAGCAGTATTGGTGGAAGCCTCCTGGAAGCTCTCACCATGCTTATGGTATATGTTGGATATAGGAGTGCCTACGCTGCTGTGCAAGGAATTCCCTACCTGAAGATAGGGAAGGATCGCGGGTGAGAAACCCCTCAATGTATCTATCACCCAAGCTTAGAAGGGGTAACATCATGGAACATATTAATATGAATTCTACACTGTGTGAGGTATTGAGGTAGATCTAGAGGCCAAAAATACCCTTGAGGCCAAACCAAATTGAAAATACCATCTTGAACAATTTTTTGTAATGGTAGACCTGGTTTCTCAGGAGAGCACATATATCACTACTAAAGGCCTTGCATGGTGTAGAGATAAAATCCCTTGATAGAGCCATCATTGAATGATAAAGGAAGGGTGTTTGTCGTGTCGTAATGGGATGAAACCCTCAACTTATGGAAATGATCACATAATGATTGGATAAGGCTTATCCTCTTGCAGTTCAGAATCATAGACATGAAATATTCCTATTTGATGGGCTAAATTATCCTCTTGTGAAATTGGTCATCCGATGTGGACTATTTGCGGGGTCCATGCAGTTAGGTGGACAACCCATAGGTTAGAGGATTGGTCCAATGTTTTAATGGTAACATAAGTAAAGCGGTGTCGACCCCGACTTAGTCAGAGGTCGGGGGTTCGGACCATGTGCCGAGGGACGAATGTGTGGTTGATGTGCCAATCCGATTGGGTTGAAGTTAGGGGTTCAGGCGGTTAGAAGGAATCTAAGTTGTGAGGTCCAATATGAGTTGACTCTGGCTAGGTTAGAGTTCGAGAGGTCGGGATATATGCTGGTGGATGGATGCCCAATTGTCATGTCGACGTCAACTAGGTTGGTGGTCGGGAGATAGGATGTGAGACAACACGATGAAGTGGGAAATGTGCATGTTCTGACCATACGCTCACCAATTGTTTGGATGATCCCATCATGAATTTCCACGTGGCAGCATGAGATTAGTTACCTCTAGGCACTGTGCGAGGAAATATATAGAAATGAATGAAAGAAAAGGGAAAAAAAAAATTAAGGGTGCAACCCTTCTTATCCCATTTCCATGACCAGATAATGGGGACTGAATTTTCCAATAATAACTCTCTTACCTTGGTAAGGTAAGGGGGTATGTTATAGGATGTATATGAATTATAGTGTGTAGTGTGTATATGTATATTATGTATAATGTGTAGTGTGTAGATATATTAATTATAATGTGTAGTGTGGAGATGTATATTAATTAGAGTGTGTAGTGTGTAGATGTATATTATATTAATTTTATATTAATTATTCTAATGGGCCACACACATAATTTTATAATAAATTTATTACTATGTTAAATTTTGATGGTCAAATTTAACCTACATTAATACCATCCTAGATCCATATTAACTCTCGATCTACCAAGCACACAGACGGAACAAATTTCCTTTCACCATAAAAGAGGTTTGCATGTGAAGAGATTTGATCACCGGGCGTCGTAGATTCAAAATTTAGATGTATCTAGGCTAGTTATGCACTCATAATAATCTTAAATTTTTATATATATTAAATACTTATTATTTTTTATTTTGATAGATTTTACCTCACACAAACGCATTTTAACTATAATATCTAATTATGTAATTTATTCTAGCTTTATTTTCCATTTTTCCTTCAATAAAAAGTTAAGTATATATATATATATATATATATATATATATATATATATATGTATATATATATATATATATATATATATCCTTTAAATACTTAAATAATTATCGTTTCAAGCGATTTTCTTTATTGAATACTTATTATACATTCTTTAGTCTTGCTTTCAAAAACATTTTTAATTATCATATCAATTTACTTAATTTATATATTTGAAGTATTAATTATTTTTTACTTTGGTAAAATTTACTTTACACAATTTTTTTTAAACTATGATCTCAACTTACTTAATTTTTGGAGGCAACATTTTAGGTTTGTAAGTATTCCAATTTCATGCAACATTTCACATGTAATAAGAGTTGAGCATATTCATTCATTTTCATGTTTTGGCAAATAATCTTATATGTTTTTTTACATTACAAATAAAATATAATCTAATATTTTTTGAGGAATGAGATGTTTGATAAGTTTTACAGTTGGCTGAATTTGTTTTCCCAATGTGAAGCGAAGAATAATTTTTATTTCATGACTATAGGTTATAAAGTATATATTTTACGAATTTTTTGATGAACAAACCTATCATAATTAAATATTTGGGCACGTAATGAATTATTTATGTTTTTTCGAATTTTTTCGATGCATTATTTCATTTTATGAGAGATAATATTATTGTGTATTTGTGCTTTTTGTTAAAAATTTTAATTGGCTCAACATATTTAATGTTACTCCTAATTTTTTATTCATTAGTAGATATACATATTTTTTATTTTTTAATGTAACATTATCTGAGAACATCTGCCTCGTAGAATATATATATATATATATATATATTATCTAACATATATATTTTTAATTTTTTAATGTAACATTATCTGAAAACATCTGACATAATGTCTACTTCATAGAATTGGTTGTAAAGCACCTCTCAGCACAACAATTAGTAATTTTTATTAATCTTAATTGATTTAAAAAATATGATTAAATTATGAATTTTTTTAATTTATACTAATTGAAATGTTATATACAAATATCAATTGAGTAACTTAATAAACCATTCATTTTTAGTCACTTGATTTGATTGTACTATAGTATTCTTTGGGAAAAGTGTTATCACCGATGGTTTGGTTATAGTAGATGGTTTTGTACTTTATATTTATTTAATATATTCGTTCAAGTCATGGGTTCAAATCTCATGGGAAGGGCTGAGTAATGGAAGACAATCTGGGGTAATTAAAATTCCCAAGGGGTGTTAAGGCTCAACCGAGCCTCACAAAATCCCAAATAAGTGTCTCATCATGGGTGGATCAGTCTTCTTCCAACCAATAACTAGTTGCAAAAATACAATTCTATCAAAAATACAATTCTATTAGCTTTTTCCCTGGGTTTTGTTAGAGACCATTGTTTTGTAATTTATATTTATCCAATTTATCATTTTATATTTTTTAAATTTTCTTTTACAAATACAAGGGGGCACTCCAACAGAGGACAACAATAACGAAATCATGGAGGGAGAATGACATCAAAGAATAGCTTTTGGGTCCAGTTAGAGTAGAATCCAAAATATAACAATAATGAGGAAGATCAAAGGAATAATCAAGATGAGAATAAAGAGGAGGTAATTATGGAAACCCTAAGATCACAAACCTAAGTAAGGACTTTGAGGAAACCCTAAGCTCTAAGCTCACAACCTAATCGGTTTAGTTAAAAATGAAAGCTATAACTTGGAATGCAAGAGGAATAAATAACGTAAGAAAACAAAATACTTCTAAAGATTAAGATAAATATGGAACAATCAAATCGTGTGTTCCTACCAAAAATGAAATTATCAATAGAAAAGATAAAGGAAATAAGTAAGAACTTAGGAGTGGGGTTTACATATTTGGAGGTGGAAGCTCAAAGTACTATGGGAGGTTTGAGGCCCTGGTGGAACCCTCTGGTTTTGAATTTAATAGGTGCAAATACCTCCATATCTTTCCTATTACTGGAGATGCAGATAATAGAAGTCCCTAGGTCGATTTTTTTATGAATGTTTATGACCCATAGAGAATATATGAAAAATAAAGTTTTATTCAAACTCTTATGGTTCTCAGAGATGGAAAACACTATCTGCCCTGTATTGTAGGGGGATATTTTAATATGATAATCTCCTTGGTATAAAATAAGGGTGTAAAAGGCGGATAAATAGAGATTCTGAGGCATTGAAAAGGCTTGTTGATAAAGAAAATCTAGTTGATATGGAGACAGACAGTGGAACCTTGGAGCAACAAGCGTGGAGGGGAGAATCAAGTGGTTTCAATGCTAGAAAAAATCATGATATCATGAGGATTTTTTGATGAGAGGGTTGGATGTCGAGGAAAATATTCTCCCTTGTGGTGGCCTAAATCATTCGATAGTGGTGTTAACAATTGCATTTCTCGTTACAACTAAAAACAAAATCATTCATATTTGAGACATTTTGGATAGATCATGCCTCATTTATGGAGAATATAAACAATGGTGCAAGGATTCACTATTAGTTCACGGATTTAAGATGTATAAATTACAAGAAAGGCTGAGACATATTAGAACAAAATTAAGGCATTGGACTCTAAGATCAAGTTCAACAACGTATTTTATGCAAAAAGATATTTGGAACTAAAAATGGAGAGGTTAAAAAAAGTATAGATATACAGAGGAAAGGAAGAATGACGAAATAGAGTTCTTGAAGAATTGGGAGGAAATATGTCTTCGGGAATAAATATTATGGAAACATATGTCTTGAACCCTTTAGTTCTGAGAGGGTGAAAATAATACTAAATTATTTCACAGATGGACAATTGAACATAGAAACTCTAACCAAATACTTAGGATTAAGGATGAGAGAGGATAGTCATATGAAGTGCACCAAGACATTGAGCAGGTATTAGTCTAACATTTAAAAAATATAATAGAGGAACCCCTGTCAGATAGATCAGAAGTGATTCAGAAGGTATGCATGCATATTCTAAAAATGATAACGGATGAGCATAATAATAATATAAATAAACACATATTCATAGGACAAGTACAGCCCCAAGTGGTAAATGAGATTCCTAATGGTAAAGCGCCAGGCTTGAATGGATTTATAATATACTTATTTAAATATTGCTATGAAATAGTTAAGAAATATGTGTTTTTGGTGGTGTTTGACTCCCAAGACTCAGCTACAATCCTATGTTTATCACCGTTATTCTAAAGGAGGAACAAGAAAGTATCCCTAAGAAATTTACACTGATAGCTCTCTACAATGTGGTATAAAAGATTATTTCAAAAGTGGTAGCCAGTAGGATCAAAATGGTACTTATTTTTTTTACCCTAGAATAACAATAAGGTTTTGTGGAAGGTTGGTAGATTCTAGATAATTTTATTCAATCCCATGAGATTTCCCACTCTCTAAACAGCCTAGGAAAGTTAGGGATGATAATATGAATCGATATTTTGGTAGCATATGATAATATCAAATAGGAATATATGGGGTCATTGCTAAGGGCCTTTAGGTTAGATAATCAATGGATAAATTGGATAATGGCCCTAGTCACCTCCCCAAGATTTTCTATTATGTTAAATGTTACTATGGAAAAACTAGTTTACCCTTCTTGGGGAATAAACCAAGGTGATACTTTGTCACCATTCCTATTTTCCATAATGATGGAAGGACTAGGATAAGTGATTACAACAGCTTCCAAGAATGGGGATTATTGAGGCCTCCATACACATGAAGGATGTTCAGCCTCCACACACCAACAATTTTTCGATGATACCATGTTGAATGGTATTCCCATAGTGAAGGAAGCACGCTCATTAAAATCTTTCTTGTTGTAGCAGCCTCACATATGGATATAAACCATTCTAAATCTATGATTTTTTTCTTCAACATGCATATTGCTATTCAAATAAACTTGATGACTATCTTAGGATTTCAGAGGAAAATTCTTCCCTCCAAATATATAGGAATCCCCCTCACTGTCCCAGACTGGAAGCAATCAAACTGGGAAAGGGCTTTCTCAATCCTGGAGGATAGGGTTAAGCAATGGACTATTAGAGCACTAAACCTTGTAGGTAGGCCAGTATTGACTAAATCTATCTTGCAAGATATTCTTGGTTATATGCTATTAATACTTCCAACTCCCAAAGAATTTTACAGAAAATTAGAGAAATTCAAACAATTATTTTGTTGAGAGGAGTTGAAGGTAAAATAAAATGGGTGTTGGTAGCTTGGAACACATTATGTAATCCAAAAGGTTTGGGGGGTCTAGGGTTATAAGACCATAACATGGTCAATAGAGTGAGTGGAGATAAACTTTGGTGGTAGTGGTTAAAACAAGGGTTCACGCCCTAGTCCTAACTCTGGAAAGAAAAATATGCCTACAACTGGCTATCGAAATACCTTGTCCACATGTCAGGATCAATTCAAGGCTCGAGAATATGGAATTTAGCCTGGGGAAATAGAGATTTAATACAAAAGCATTTCTTTTGGGAGATCATAAAATGGAATTCGACTTTGTTTTGGCATGATTCTTGACAAAAACAACCCAATATAAGCAAGGAGGAGTGGTGCACAGTTCAATTATTTACTATGATCCAGGGCCAAAGAGAATTACATTGGTCCGGGAACAAGGTTTATATGGAAATAAATGATGAAAGTGGAACCTTAGTCTCTTATAGGAAGCCAATAAGAATTAACAATAGATCTAAGGATTAACAAAAGAATTAAGTAGGAGGAGAATATTTTATAATAAAAACTAGGACAAATTAAGATGGGGAAAAATGAAGGAGGGAAATTTTTATATAAATGATGGCGAAGGTGAGGAGAATGATCTAGCTTGGAGGAAACTATGGTCATTGAGGCCAAAAAGTAAAACTTTCTTATGGCTAGTGTTGCCTAAGAAAGTTATAACATGGGATAACCTAGTGAAGAGAGGCTTTATTGGAGCCTCTTGGTGTTGTCTCTGTGAAAAAGAAGAGGAAATTAAATGCTTGTAGTAATACATTTTTTATTTGGGATTGGATGACTTATATTTTCAAGAAAAATGATAGAATCAAGGAAAACATACAAGAAACTATTAGTAAATTGAGAGGGAACAATTGAGAATTTGGTAGGGTCGTGATTAATTCAAATTCTCTTCTTGATAATTACTTGTGATCTTACATTACTTACTTATGTATTCTCTTCTTAGCTTATTACATGTTTCATCAAGTCAATTACAAAAAACACAAGAGTCACAAATTTAGTCCCTTCAAGCCAGGGCCAAAATGTCTCCCTCTTGAAGAGGAAAACCCGCAAGGAATTCTTCTTATATAATTGCAAATGAAAAGTACCATGACCAAGACTCAGACCCTTGACCTATGTATGCCTCCAAGACCTTGTCACTACTTATTTTCTTGTCTTCGAAAGCTGATCCTTATTTTTTGCAGCAACCTGCACTACCCTACACCAACACTAGAGAACTCGATCTCTAAGTCTATCTTCCTTGATCTAGTCTTGGTTACCCAAAAACTACTTCTTTCTTATTCAGATATTGGAGACAAATTCACTTGAGAACTTATCCTTTACTTCGTATATCCTTGAAGCCTTATTCCCTTGAGATATATTACTTTCATTTTACGTACTGTAATTAGGAAGGTAAATCAAAAATTTACCTTCCTTCATTTCTCTCACTGCAATTCAAATTTTACTTACCATAACCCTTAGACTTTGCATGAAACAATAACCATATACAACACATCAAACTTCAGTCTTTTCAACTCCGCATTACATCACAGTATGTCATATGAATGCTATCCTATAGAGTATTATGAATATCTCATACCTTTCTAAATGTTTATTATTATGGACTAGCCACAGTCCTTGCTACGCATTTAGTCACAAGATTTATCTCACATTTTACATCAAACTCCCTTAAGATTTTTCTACATACTTCTTCATAATGATCCACAAAAACTTTATGATAAAATGAGCCACTGGTATTTTAATATATAGTACATTGTTCCTATTTTAGGCCGACCCTACAATCTTCTTTGTAGGCCAACTTTACCACTTTCCATAGGCCAAATTGGAGTGCTTATATTCCAATGCTAATGAGGGTTGTCATGAGGGTTTTCTTGATCCATTCCTTCATAGTTAGATGACAAGGTCTTAGAGCATATCCTTTTGACTAGACACTTCATATACATGAATCCTGAATAAATTTTTAATCAAAAGACAAATCCTAATAGACATCAAGAAGTCTATTGACCTATAATAAAACCTTGCTCATGAAACCCATGAAGCAATCATAACAAAAATACATTCTATTATCTTTGTCTTCTTCTTTACATAAATACATAATTACATAGTCAATATGAAGACCGATCCTAGTTACACATTTCAACACTCCCTCTTAACTATGGAGGTATTCATACATGTACATGGTCACTTTCAAACTGAAGAATCTCATAAGAAAAATCAGATTGCTAGTCGCATATGTATATCATCATATTAACAACATTGTCCTAGTGCAAGGCCTTGACTAACGTCCCCATCTCTCAATGTGATAATGGGCTACAATGCTTACGAGACACATGACTTATAGGAACCATATTAATTGTATCTCCAAGGTACATACTCCACCCAGGTGTTCTGAGAGTATGGCCTACTTGGACTATTCTTCTCTTGGGTAGCCGACCCTCAAAGAATACCAATCCCTGACTACTCTTATCTTGAATTCCCTATCACATTCTCAAATATTATCGAATGTGATATTATTACCCAATCCTCCATTCTGTATTCCAGGTGAAGACCAAATGATGTGTCTATCCATTCTATCCACACGGCCTTCACTAAGACTTACAACTATTAGTCCCGGTCTAGTGCATGACACATGTATTAGATAATTATATATGTCACTCCCTCTTAACTTAGGAAGGACATATTTCAAGTTTC
Source organism: Pinus albicaulis (assembly GCA_034641835.2). Classification (NCBI taxonomy): domain Eukaryota; kingdom Viridiplantae; phylum Streptophyta; class Pinopsida; order Pinales; family Pinaceae; genus Pinus; species Pinus albicaulis. Next base: position 972,675,923 of record CM076577.1, on the reverse strand, counting down.
TTCCAAGCAAGAAACTTAACACTAGGCTCCCTCTCAACCAGGGACCTGTAACAGCAATGGTGAGACACCTATATGTTCATGAAGAATTCCTTCCCTCAATGTCATGTATTTCGATATTGAGAAATTTTGAATTTTTGACTTCATAGGGCACAAATCATCCATCACTTTCATCCACAAGTAATCTCAACTATCAGAAAGTGATTCACCAGTCTTCCTTATCCAATCCACCTTTATGCCATGCTACTTTCTTTCGAACCATCTCTCAAGGATCTTACATCCTTCTACATGATTGATGACCCTGCATAAACTTATCTAGATAAACATATACATAAGAACTTTTAAATCAAAAGTTACCTTAGTGATGATATTTCACCATGACAAGTTCCTGTAGGGATCAACATCCTCTATTTAGATTGACATATCTCTGAAATATATGTCTTGTCAAGGGTCTTCTTGTTTACCATACTTCTATCAGAGTTCACATATCTTCCCAGGAGATCTCCTAGTCACATCTTCTTAGCTTCTAGATGATAACTGCCTCTTTACATGGTTGCACTTCATGATCTCTTAAATTCTTTCTACGCACGACTTCATACCTAGGAACTTCTAGTATCGAGTTCCTTGTTTGTAACTACCTCATATTCCATATGGGGACATATTTAATTTCTTCTGTTAGTGACAACCTATGCACTGTAAGAGATCCTCCTTCATAGATCATACTTCTAAAGATAGAAGTTCATTACCTGCAACCATATGACATGACTTCACAACATCTATTGTCAACATATAAATATATGTACCTCATACATTTTACCTTTGAGTCATCCTATAGAAATTTTACTAGAACGAATAATTTCATTCCCTTGACCTACTTAATCAATATGTCATCATATCATAATCCCAGAATTGTGTAACATAGAATTCTCGGTGAAACCTTTTGCTTTCTTTCTAACAACATAACCCATAGAGAATTCCATTAGAAAAATGTGAGCACCTGTTTCCATATGGATCATTGAATGATGACCCTTGATCTTGATGACTACCTTCCATCAATGTTGTTTATCAGTGAGGTCTCCAGGAGCTACTTCACCAAGTGCTCCTTCCATTCTTCTATCATGATGCTATTAATATACATTGTTTCCTATTATATTAAAGAGAAATCCTTTGAGGAGAAATATGATTGTATAGATATTTGACTTTCTTCTTTCTTATATTTATTTGCATTAGGTTCTTCCCTTTTATCTATGACATGGGCTTATTCCCTTTTTTTCTTGTCCTTTCTAAATTTAGGAAAATATCGTTTATAATGCCCAAAATCATTACATCAAAGTCATAGTGCTTTGTCCATATTTATTCTCTTATACTGAGGACCAAATTTACCAAATCTTCCTTTCTTCCTGGACATGGCTACAAAGGCTTGATTCCCTACACTTGATCTTGCTTTCATTATCGATTCTTTTATCTTACCTTGACCCTGGAATGGCATGGATTCTTCTCTCCCATATCTTCTTGAATTGAACCCTCTCCATTCTTTCAATAAAGAATTTTGTACCATAGTGAGTATTTCTCCATCAGACATTACTTCTCCCAATGTTTGTAGTTGATCTCGTATTGTGGAAATCTCCATCAGACATGGAATTATTCCTTTCTTTCTTGACATTCTCAATTTGTATAGTTTTTGTCTCAGGGATATTATTTCCTTTGCATAACCTTTCAAGAACAGTTCCACCAATTTATCATATATTTCTTTTGAGGATTCTAGCTTTGATACATAGGGAATGAGAGAGTCTTTTATGGATTCTATAAGAATCCTTTATAATCTTATGTATCCCTTAATGGATTTGATATATGCTCAAATGTCTTCTTTAGGAGGTTGAATTGTAGTTCCTTTGATGAAGCCCATAACTTCATTTTCAATTAGATTCAAATCTATCCTTTTCTTACATGTATTAAAATTTGATGACCCAACCAATTTTTTGCTCTCTATACAATAATTAATATTGACAATTTTAGATAAGGTCATAGATACTTACTTGAGTAAAGTAGTTTTCTCCTTCCAACAGCTTCCTTGATGATGATGAATATGAAGTCGGGAAATTCTTCTTAGGTTAAATTATCCAATGTAGGTAATCTTGAATACTTGGTGACAAAGGATGTTTCCAAAAGATTATGTATCTTCCAACAATGTCTTGAATATAAATATTTGATGGCAAATATTATTTTCTTGAAGAGTGAATCCTTTGAATGGGATGGAAGGCCTTCTTGAAATGACTTGAAAATCTCTCTAGTAAACTGATTTGAATTTTTAATGCAAACGTTTGACCTTGACTTTGATTCTTGCTTCCTTGAGTGCCTCTTTGCTAAGTAGCCCTTCCTTTAGCACCTTAGCTCTCATACCATGTTGAGAATTTGGTAGGGCGGTGATTAATTCAAATTCTCTTCTTAATAATTACTTGTGATCTTACTTTACTTATGTATTATGTTCTTAGACTATTACGTGTTTCATAAAGTAAATTACCAAACACACAAGATATACAAATGTAGCTCTTCAAGCCAGGGCCAAAACCTCTCCCTCTTAGAGAGGAAAGCTCACAAGGAGTTCTTCTTATATACTTTCAAATGACAAGTACCATGACCAAGACTCAAACCCTTAACCTATGTATGCCTCCAAGACCTTTTCACTGCATATTTTCTTGTCTTCCAAAACCAATCCTTATTTTCTGCACCAACCTGCACCGTCCTGCACCAACACTAGAGAACTCGGTCTCTAAGTCTATCTTCCTTGATCTAGTCTTGGTTACCCAAGAACTACTTCTTGGTTATTCAGATATTGGAGACAAAGTCACTTTAGACCTTATCCGTTACTTTGCATATCCTTGAAGCCTTATTCCCTTGAGATATATTACTTTCCTTGTACATATTGTAATTAGGAAAGCAAATCAAATATTTACCTTCCTTCTTTCTCGCACTGCAATTCAGATTTTATTTATCATAACCCTTAGACTCCTTATCAAAGCATAAACATAGAATAAACATCAAACTTCAGTATTTTTAACTTCACATTACATCACAATATGTCATCCGAATGATTTCTTGTAGAGTTGTCTGAATGTGTTAGACCTTTCTGAATGCTTATTACTATGGATTGGCCATAGTCCTTGCTACACATTTAGTCACAAGATTTATCTTGCATTTTACATTGAACTCCCTTCAGATTTGCCCACGTACTTCTTCAGAATAATCCACAAAAATTTGATGATCAAATGAGCCAAAGGTCCTTTAATATATAGTGCATTGTTCCTATATTAGGCCGACCCTACAATATTCTTTGTAGGTTGAATTTACCAATTTCCATAGGCCGAATTGGAGGGCTTATATTCTAGTGTTAACGAGGGTTGTCTTGATCCATTCCTTCACAGTAATGACAAGGTCTTGGAGCATATCCTTTTCACTAGAAACTTCATATACATGACCCTTGAATACATTTATAATCATAATACAAATCCTAATGGACATCAAGAAGAAGTCTATTGACCTATAATAAAACCTTTCTCATGAAACCCATGAATAAAGCATAACATAAATACATTTTATTATCTTTTTCTTCTTCTTTACATAAATACATAATTACATAGTCAATATGAAAACCAGTCCTAGTTACACTTTTCAACATGAACAACACAAATAATGACCTGGTAAACCTCACCTAGTGCATATGCATATATATATATATATATATATATATATAGAGAGAGAGAGAGAGAGAGAGATTCATCCAAATCTTTAGCAAAGGGATAGATACAACTAGTATTTTCAATTGAATGGAAAATGATTTTGTTGAATCCCAATGGAATGTGTTATGTTTGGATATAGCTAAAAGCCAAATTTTGGATGAATACCTTCATGTTATATATATATATATATATAGAGAGAGAGAGAGAGAGAGATCTTCATCGCAATATTTAGCAAAGGGATAAATAGGAATAGTATTTTCAATTGAATGGAAAAGTATTTTGGTCCATCCTAATGAAATTTGTTACATTTGGATGTAGATAAAATCCACATGTCGGATCAATACTTTTACTAGACTATGGATTACTTGAAACATATTCAAGAGAACTCTTGAATTTTTTGATGAATTAGTGTGTGTGTGTGTGTGTGTGTGTGTGTGTGTGTGTGTGTGTAACTTTATTTCATTTGAGATATAGTTTATATTAAAGTATGTTAATTAATTTGGGCACTCGAATATTCTATTTATGGCTTACACTAAAACATTATTTTTCTAAATAACACATGTTAACTGAACACAAAAGGAATTACGTGTTTGTTTCTCACATCAAAAGGAATATCAATATTTTTTTTATTTAATGTTTTATTTCCATATTACTCAATAAATAAATTACACAACTCAATGATATAAAAAGTAGAAATAAATTATAAATAAAATTAAAATTATTTTACTTTCAATTATGTTAACGTTTCATATAAAGTTGATTTAAATTAAGGTGGAAATTGAATAATTGTATTTATAGATAATATTAAATATATATTTTAATACTATTTTTTATTTTTTTTAAATAAGTATTATTTTTCTAATTTTAAATGTAATATTACAACTGAACATCACCCCATAATAATCTATAAAGTGTCTTTCGATACAATTGTATAAACATTATATATTTTTAGAAAGAGAAAGATGATTTGGGAAAAGTTTGCAAAAGAAGAAAAAATTGAGTCTTCAAGATAACTCAAATCCTGACAAGGTCCCTAGATTTGGAAATAGGTTTGTGTCTCTCTCCTCTCTAAACAAGAGTCCAAAGTAATAAAAATTTCAACCAAGCATGCAATCAACAGAAGAAAATCCCATAGCCCTCTATAGAATCTTACGGATCCATTGCAAAAGTTTTTTTAAAATAATCAACAAAATATAGCACCACATCAAATGATTAGCTCCCTTTTGGAATAAGGTGAAGGATAATACCTACCAAAATATATGGATTTGGATGACCCACAACAGATTTCCCTTGCAAAAGAATGTCATGGAAAAACCGTGAAGGAAATCCTAGAACATCTAGTTAGGATTCTATATAGCGTTTTTCTTTGAAGTAAGGAAAGAAACCAACTGGGATTGATTTCTTCACAGCTCGCTCTTGGGGTTCAAAGTAAGGATTTCAAGTTGGCCTCTAGAAATGACAAAGAAGCCAAAAATTGAGGATGCAAGAGAAATGAGGAAATATAGGAAGAGGGTGTATAATTTGTTAACTCAAGGGAAACCATGCCAAAGAGAAAGGAATTACCCCCTTTGAAATATTTAATATTAAAGGAGTTTCTAAGTATTCATGATTATTGTGGTGAGTTTCTATTATCTGTTATTGGTAGGATACTTGTTACTCTCAAGGATCTCCTATATTTTAGTCCTTTTAGGAAATTTGAGCTATATGTATCTTTTTTTAATTAATGAAGGGATCCTTACCAAAAAAAAAAAACCATTGTGACATAACATAGAATACAATAAAAAAAAAGATATATATCGGTTTAAAAATCTTGTTAAAATTGACTCATACTTTTGGTGGACCACATTATATTAGCTACTTCATTATATGTTTTTTTTAAATCAAATTGAACTTGATGCTTATTATAATAAAATAAAAAAATAAATTCTATAAGTTTTGTTAGGATTATGTAATTTACTAGAGATTGTGAGAACTAATCACATAGGCCAACATCAAACCAACTTTAGAAACTGGGATCTAGCCCTGCCGGTTTCAGAGAGGGCTCTCTCTTTAAGATTTAAATTTGTTTGGATAAGTTTTAGGCTAGTTATGGTTGTACTTGGGTTTTGATTTTTGTTTTGGATTATGGAAAATTGATTGTATTCAATTCATTAATGTCTATTGGGAAATGGAGTCAAAATACAACAGGATGGTTGCATCAACTTTTCACAGAGTAAACACAGGGAAAGCTAGGAGTATTTACTAGATCTTTCGAATTTATAAATGGATTATGACAGAGATATGAAAACATTCATCAGAACTAAAGAGAAATTAAGAATTCTTTAGTTTGGCCTTCAGTGGAAAACATTATGATTGTAAACACAACCAGAATAAGGTACTAAAAAGTAAATTCTATTTATCACGCTTTCTGCTTTGCAATTTGAATTCAAATTATCACAATGAAAGATAAAAATGAAACATAATAACAAAAGAAAAACATTACCAGTATTTAAGCCACAAGTATCCTCTGAATGGTCTGATTATTATTGATGCTCGAGTGCTTTGAAAAATCTTACAGTACTTCAAAAGACAAAAATAATCCTAATCTCAATCAATTGACCTTTGATACTTCCAAAACTGAAGTATTTATACAAAAGGTTGCAAAACTAATTCCTATAATACCTTCTCTAACAGACATAGTATTTTTAGACTTAAACTTGAACTTAAAACTCTAACTGTTACAAAATTATAGTCTTGTTGGAAAGCACTGTGAAAATGCAAGTGCTAATGTAGTGGGAACAGTTAGGAAGTAGACCACATTTTTCTGGTGTGCTAGAAAATGAACCGGCAGATGCTCTTATGTATCATATTTACTCTTCTAATCTAGTAAATCAGTCAAATATTCCCAACATTCTTTATCTGGGATAGATAGTATTATTACCATGCGATATACTTCATCCATTTAAATATATTTAGTAAAAGTAGGTTTTACTAAAAAGACTTCATGCAGGATAAAGAATGTATCCTGGAGTGCATTTAGCACGAGCCTTGTTGTTGTTGTACCTTGACTATTTGAAACTTTGGCTATATTAGTAGCAACGTCTTTGAGCTTGCGGATGTAGTCTTCAATGGGCATTAACTTTTCATTTATCACTAACATCGAGGGCAAAGCCTTGCTGAGCAAGGGTTCCAGCCTGCTGAAAAAACGTTGAAATATGATATTGACACTGCTGCATTTTTCTTTCAACTGAAGAATCAAGTTCTTCTTTGTAAGAATCTTCTTTACTTCTAAAATGGTTGGTGTCCTGTCGTCTATACCCAAATCTTCAAGTTCACTACTGTCCTTATAATTTAGAAATTTAATTGTCTCAGTAACTATAGCAGGATTTTCCTCAAGCTGTTCTGTAATAGTTACAATAGTTTCTTGAGCCTTCTCCAGTAAATATTTCTGATAAAAAATAATCCTAATGCGAGGCTAGACCTCTTCACATATTCAATAATCTCTCCCCATATAATCTCTTTGACTAACCACAGTGTGTTTCCAAGGTAAGAATCTCTAACTTCCTTCTACAATATTTTAATTTGTCCTCTTGCTCTTCGTAGCTTTACAACATGTGCACTTTGTCCAATTTCTTTCTGATGTTGTAGTGTTTTTAACTGATCCTGCAACTTCCTAATCTCTTTTATCTAAATGGATAAGTTTTGAATAGCTTCAGCAAGCTACTCAGCTCCTCCTGTTGTACCAATGGTGGAAGAAGTACTGATGGGGACATTAGCAATAGGGATTACATCCATGGCAACTTCAACCTTTTTGATAGCTTCCTATTTTTCTTTGATGAGTTTCTCCATTTCTGCTTCCATATTCTTTATCTATAGATTTTGTTCCATGATGAGTTTCATCATGTCATATTTCTAGGGCTCTGTTTCCTCAATTTATTTGGTCATTGGATCTTCGGTGGCTGTTATTTTGAGTTGATTTCTTAATGTTGCTATATCAGTATTCTTCTTCTTGATTATTTCTTCTACAACATTAATGTTAGAGGGGGCATATCCAATCTTTACTACTAGATCTTCTAGAGCTTTGATCACGGTGTCTTTAGCTAGTAAATAGACCCTTTTAATCTTGAGATATGGCAGAGTGTTGGCCAAGGTGACCTGCAATTTGGATAAGCTTATAGCAGTGTTAGTTAAAGTATAGGAAATCATTTGGCCATCCTGTTTGTGAAGTTCAATTTGATCAATTGGATGCACATCTTTTACATCAAAATAAAAGGCATTTTTATTGTAATCTGAGGTAGTCCTAGGCAATGGAATCTACGCTTGAAAAAATTCCAACTGCATCTTTCCTTTCTTGGAGTCAAATACTGAGAGAAGTCAGGCCTGAGAACTGGAATATTGTTTCTATAATTGATTATAAGTGTCTATCTTCAGCACCTATTTTTTCTTTTTAATTTCTTTGAAAATTTGAAATATATCCTTTTCTTTATCCTTCTTATTGTCTTTACTGGTCTGAGTCATTTGTTTTTCATGAGAAGTGTAGAATGAGTGGGAGATTGAGTATTCTGTCCACTAGGCTGTGTAAAAATGGATGTATCTCCAACTTCGCCAAATGTTTCTTTCTCTGACTAATTGGTTGTACTAGATTTTGAAAAGAGTCTAGGTCTCTTTATGTATACCATTCTGAAAAATTTACTTGATACTTCAGTCATTGGGGATGACTGTTCTTCTCTGCCTCTTTTCCCTGTCTTTCCTTGTGTAACTGGAGTGTGTATGTTTGAAGTAGATACTGCCTTTTATTTTTCTTCTTGGAGAGTGTTTTCTTTCCATTCTAACATATTTTTATATTTTTAAATCTTGGGTCTTGCTCTTTGTTGGAAATATGATTCCTAGGTATTAATATGTTGTCCTTGATTGCAACTCTCTGGTAAAATATGGAGTATATGTCTTTAGTAAAAACTCATAAGTCTATCAGAAGAAATGTGTAATATCAAGTAGAAGAATTGATAATATTCATATTGAATATTCTATACGCAAGTTTGTTCAGGCCAAGCCACGTATACATGCGGATAAGAACAATCCAAGTCGCGTATGCCTTTTCGTGCTCTAAAAAGAAGATATCAGGGGGCATTACCATTGTATTAGCCTACAGTATTGAGCGCTGTGTCATCTATTTGATTCCGTCCAAGAATACCATCAACTGTTGTGTGGTTTTGACTCATGGTATTTGAAAAGGCCAAATCTATATAAGGAGAAGAAGATCATAGTGCAAAGGTGTGCATGAGTAAGGGTTGTTACTGAATAATTTTCTCTGAGGTATATCTGAATGGGATGAAATCTGTTTTGACTGATATATTTGAATCTATGATGTGCCCATGGATAAAATGATGGTTCGGGATCTCTAGACCGGAAATGACTATGCTCTTGTATGATCCATTAAAGACATGATTAGATGTATGACCTGGTGCAAGTTTGTTGAAGTTAAGTGAAGAAATTTGGGTAAGTTCTATGGATCTGGTTCATTCTTCAAAGTTCATATCTACATATCTTTACACTAGTTCGTCTCAGTAAAAGTGTGTATATATGTGGGTTTGATTAAGAAAAGGTGCATACGGAAGTTAGGGTTTTCTGAGGCTTATTGCAGAGGTTTTTATGTTATTACTACTATTTGTCTATTGTTTGTCAATGAAGTCCTCATGTAGATCTGGGTTGCTTAATTTTTGTATATGGTGCTAAGATGATTATGAACAAATCTGATCAATGAGTGAGAAAATATGTGTTATGATGATTTATTGATCAAGGGTCCTGCAATTTTGAAAAGATATCGGACTGAATGACTCAGATCTGAATCTGAGACAAATCATATTCTAAAAAATAGTATTCACAGGTCTATACGTAGGTTGGTGTGATATTATATATTTATATTGTATATTGATTCTGAAGTCTGGGTTATTTCTGAAGTTCTGGTTAGAGTCATCTCACTGTTCTGATTGAAGTATTGGGTAAAGTTTATGGTTGTTGATGTTTAAGAAGATTTGTGTTGATGCTGTTTGATTTAGTATGAAAATTGATGAAATGTGGTTTGTAGTGTTTATGAGGGTTGAAGCCTTCAGTATGGAAGTATAATTTTTCTGTCAATAAAAGCTGGTGTTCTGATCAGGGGATTGAAGCTCCCTTCCAATAGTAACTAGTAAATGAGATTAGGGGGTTGTAGCTCCCTTCCAGTAGCAGCTGGAAAATGAGAGAAGGTTGCATCCTTCTGTAGGTAGATGCCTGCGTACTAATAGGAGTTTTCATTAGTACAATATTGTAAACAGTTTTCCATATAATAAATATTGAAGACAAAGACGACATTAGCGGTGGTTTTCTCCCGAATTGGGTTTCCACCTTAAATATTGGTGTTCATGTGTGTTGCACTTGTGTGATGATTTATATTGTTGTTACTGTACATATTTACTGATTATCTAACAAATGCATGACTGGTAAACTGAGTTAAAGATTGTTCCTAAAAAAAATTTCTAATCTGTAAAATTATATCAGTATATGCTAGTTTCTTTTATCATATGCGGGTGTATAAGCGAGTTGGGTTCATCAAAGCCGCTATGGAATTCTGTAAATAAAAAGTTAAAATCTTTTCAGTAACCTATAAATATTGATTCACCCCCCCTCTCAGTTTTTTTCCCAACACTTTGTGATGATACGGAGTGAACTTATTTTCCACTCTGAGCCTTGAAATCACTCCCAGTAGGTCATATAACCAAGTGTAGCTGAGACTAAACTTCATTTCTTTTAATAACTTACCTGCTTCTTCCCCTGCTGGTCTAGTGTTACAAATGAATGGACCAATCTGAGATTTGAGCTTGAACTGTGATTTCTTCTTTGCAACAACAAAATGGATTTGATCTGCCCTGAGCATTTGTATGATATATTCCAATGCAAAATTCCTTATGGGGAGGATCTTAGGTAATTTGTAAGGTGGCAGGTCACAACCATAAACTCTAATTTATGTATAGTTCTGGTAAAGGTACCAGTCCCCTGTTGTGGCTTGATCCGATAAATGCAAAATCTTCACAATCTCCTCACTAATCCTGGGTTCTGCACTGTTGCTCAAAAGATTCATTGTTGGATATACAAACATTTCAATGAACTGCTTATATGAATACTCTTATTTGTCTTTCATTACCATGGAAGTCCAGAAAATAACTAAGTGATCGTTCCCTTCTTCATCTATCTTCTACAATATGAATGGAAACCTGTCTCCCTAAAAATAGATAAAAATATAGACTAGTATTGATGCATACTTGAAAACTTCTTCTGTAGGGAACTTGGAAAATTGGTCATGGATAACATCAGCTAGAAATTGATTGAAATTGAAGAGGACTGAAGGTTTAGAATCAACATAAAAAATAGAGAGGAAACCAACAATAGCTTCATCTACATTTTGGTCAGAATAGTAACCAAGAAGATAAGAAAGGATTGTGACAATGTGCTTGGTTCTATCAGGGAACATGGAGGAAGGATAGGAAGGATTTATTTTGGGAAAAGGAGTATCTACAACTAGAAATAATTCTAGTGCTTTTTCTCTTTTTGCAAAGTCCCATTTCTGATAGGCTTTTGTGAGGGTTTCATGGGAGGAAAAAGTGGTGTTTTCAATAACAAGGGCCTGCAACATTTGATTAATTGTCTGAGCAGTGATAGAAAACAGGATTTCTCCTGTAGGGGAAATGATAGCCTTTTCACTAGGATCGTAGCATTAATGACACCTTCTGATAAATTTGGGTGCTTTGTGGGTTTGAGGGAAAATGTAGTAAGGCAGATTGCAGTTCCACACTCTGATTTCATCCATTTGATTGATGAATTGGTCCTCCAGCTAGTAATAAATCTCAAATAAGTCGAAGTCAGACAGGTTTTCATGGATCTTGAAGTCCATGTCTACTAATGGGATATGGTAAAGATCAATTGGTGGGTGGACAAGAGGGTTGGAATTTATTCAACTACCTTGCCTTTGGGAGGCATCCTAGTGATTTGTTGTCAGACAGAAATGGACTAAAAGGAAGAAAATTATTGGCCGAGAGTAGTTGGATGGAAAAATAGTGATTTGTCGGATTTCTGTGATTAGGACACGGAAATAAAATAATGTTGAAATCTCTATCTCCACAGTAGCTACGACTTGCACAGTAAAAAAAAATATTGGAGCCAATTGATTCTGTGATAGGTTATTGAGGAATTATGGGGTTTATTAAGAAAAATATGGAGCGGGGTCGTTAATCAATGGGCCTAATTCAGCATTAACTCCTCAACGAGACTAAGCAATAGGATTCTGATCATTAATTATTAATGGGAGGGAAAAAATTAAATTCCAAATGGGTAAAAAGGTGGGGTAAAATTTTACGTAGGCATGATGGGACAGGGGGAGCATGACGTGGACATGAAGGTTTTTGACAAGAGTAAAACAGCGTTCAGGGGTGAGCTCGGTTGGTAGGTGGTTTCGGGTGGAGGTGTCTCGAATAACTAAAATCAGTGGTGGTGGTTTTAACTGGTGGTTTTTAAAACCTCTGACCTCCCCCCCCCCCCCGCCCCACCCTGGCTGGTAACCTTCAGATGGCAAAGGGGGGCCGAGGAGGAATATGGGATATCGGATGAAATATGAATGGGCGGGATTAGTTGAAAAATGGAGGGCTTTTTAATGGAGTCGGCCAAAAGGTGGATGGTGGGGTTGGCAAGATTAATATAGTATGATGTAATGTGACAGGTGGGGGGTCCGTAGTGGATTGGCATGACTATTAACCATTTAAACTTTGGTTAATTTATTTTATCACATATCCATATGGCCAAAGTTATAAACTTAGGATAAAATCCTATTTTCATCTCTGATTTCATTTATTATTCTCTACCTACCCTTGACTTTATATTTCTTTTTCTCCCCTAAAATTTTAACAATTTTCTCTTTCATCCGAGTGCATTTAGACTAGCAACTCAAGATTTTTCTTTTTAACAAGTAATTTACTTCTATGACTTATTCCTTCCTTGGTTTGGATTAAATTATTAAACCAATTTTATTTTCTACCTAGCTATTGATCTGTCAAGATTAAACAGTTTGACAAATCATTTTTCACTACCTATTAACAAGCAATTTAAACCTAATTCAATCATGCTTAAACTGTATGATTGAATTCTATTGAACTATTATGGCATTTTAAACAATCTACACATAATTTATTTTCAGAAATAAGCTAAAATAATAGTGGCATTTGGAGGTGAAACACTTTCATAATTTATTGTTTTCTTCTTTTTTATGGGGTTCATATTCTATATTTTTTATTTTTAACATATACCCTCTTTTGATTTTTTATGTCATCTCCTTTTTTTTATTTTAAAACTATTTGCAGATTGGAAATCATTTTACAAAATAAATTTGACAGATAGAATAAAATCAGTCACCTTGAGATCCTATGAAATATAGGACCCTAACAGTGGCTCCAATTGGGGATGACACTTCCATGCATTTAAGTGACAAGAACCTATGATCAATAGCCTTATCCATCCACACATCTGAGAAATTTGTAATTTGGTTCCTTTTCTGCTTTCAAATATTATGACGGTCTGTTGGTCATGGCTTAGGGCCTTCTCTGCGGGCTTCAACCTTAACCAGCAAAACATCCAATCTAATCTATGTTGACTATGATATTTACAATGATGTAAAAGAATCTTTAGACTAGCAGGAATAATGCTTCAACATCCTACCATTTACACGACCACCAGGTAACTTTGTTCCACTCATATATGTGAGAAAAAATTCACAATCACCTCTAAGAGCATTTATAATATATGGTATCATCCATATATTATCAAATTTTTTATGCTTCCCTTTGTCTTCTCTCCTTGCATCCCATTTTAAAACTTTGTCACCAATAGAAAAATCAGTTGCCTTGGTCCTTTTCTCAAAGATTTTATTGATATTTTCCTCAATGAGTTGTGTTCTGTTATACACCTCTTCTCTTGTTCAATGCAACTAAATGGTTTGATGGATCCTTCTAAGTGCATCATTTGGTTCCACTTGTAACTCTTGCATTATCTTCATCACTGGCAGTGCTAGAGAAGATGGAAAAAAAACATCCATCACATAGACAAGTTGGTATGGTGACATACCAATGGACTTCTTGGTAGTAAGCCTATCATCTCAAAGTGCACTAATTAACTTATTATGCCAAGACTTTTTATTTTGTTCTAATAACTTCTTGATGATGTTTACCAAACTCTTATTGGATGATTATGCCAGTCCATTAACTTCAATGTGGGTAATAGGTTGTTGAATGTCCTAAAGAAATATGATATTTATTATAAAATTCAATCATCTTTTTAGACTTAAATATTGTTGCACTGTCAATGATGATTTTCCTTGGGTAGCCAAATCTGGACAAGATATTGGTCTCAAGGAACTTTGTAATAACAACATCAGTGGCATTTCTAGAAATGATGGCCTCTATCCACTTAGTGAAGTAATATGTAGCTGTTAAAGTCCACTTATATTGGGCAGAGGAAGGAGGATGGATTTCACCTATGAAATCCAAACCCCATTGTTGTAATGGGCTTTCAACATAAATGGGTTTTAGTGCCAAGGGTAGAAGTTTATTTTTACCTTCAAAAATTTGACATTTTTGGCATGTTGTGACTTTCCTATGGATATCAGAAAAAAGGGTGGGCCAGTAAAAACCAACCCTGAGAATTTTATTAGTAGTAGTACTCCAATACAGGTGGCCACCACATTCTCCTTCATGAAAATCATGCATAATCTTGTCTGCATCATTCTTCACCAAAAATTTGAGTAATAAGCCACCAAAATATTTTCAATAAAGGACATTATCAATGATGCAAAACTTTATTGCCTTTAATTTCAGAAATCTAGCTTTAGTTTTTGTAAGACTAGGAGGAGCATTTAAATTGAACAATACGTAAAGCATGTCTTCATACCAAGAAGAATTTAAAAATTCTCCATTGATTTGTGGAGTCGCCTGCCCCTCTTGATCAGCTAAATTTTCCACCAAGTTTATGTCTAGAGCTTGAAAATTGGACTCATCCATAAGTTTGGCAAGTCCTTTCCCTTTAATTAGTTTGGTAGGTTTTATTTCCAAATCATAGTCCAAAATAACCACAATCCATTTTTCTCTTTTTCCATATGGTCCATTCTATGTTAAAATATCCTTTACCATAGAGTTAGGTACATAAGAAATTACGTGTGAATGCAAAATATAAACTCTAAAGTTTTTAATTGCCTTGATTAGTGCAAAGGATTTTTTTTCATGATGTTTTACTTGAGAGAAGCATCTCTTAAATCTTTGCTGAAGAAGGCTATTGGTTGCTCAAATCCTTCACTATTTTTCTATGGTAAAACAACTACAACAGTGTGCTCAGAAGCAAAAGAAAAGATTATAAAATATTTAGAAAAGTTTGGACTGATTAACACTGGTTCTTTAGTTAATGCCTATTTTACCATGTCAAAATATTTCCTAACCTCTATGCTCCATTTGATTTCAGAGTATTTCTTGAGCATATTGGTTATGTTTCTAAGGAATTCTGCGAGATTATGAATAAATCTTCTCAGAAAAATTATTTTACCTATGAAGGATTGAAGTTCCCTAATATTTCTCAGGGGATTGATATTTAGGATTGCTTCAATTCTCTTAGGGTCAATTCTAACTCCATATTTTGATATGATGTGACCTAACAATTTGCCTTCTTCTAGGCCAAATAGTGTTTTCTTAGGATTCAAAGATATGCCAAATTTTCTGCATTTCTCAAAGGCTCGTTTCAAATGTCTCAAATCTTCTTCGTCAAATTTTGAATATATAGTTATATCATCCAGATAGATTACAATAAAGTGACCAATATCTTCTGAAAAATAAATGTCCATTACTCTTTCGAAGGTGGCCCTTGCATTCATCGATCCAAAAGGAATTTTCACATACATGAAAGTTCCCCATGGAGTGGTAAAAGTTATTTTATCTTAATCTTCTGGATCAACCAAGACTTGGTTATAGACAGAGAAACCATCTAGTAATGATATCCTATTTGATTTTATTACCTTTTTTAATACATGGTCCATTTTGGGTAAGGGATAGCTATCTTTCAGTGAAACCTTATTCAGATTTCTCTAGTTTTCTTTCTGGTTGGTACTATGTTTGACACCCATTTGGATTATCTGAGGGGGGAAATTATTTTAGCATCATACATTGGTTTAACTTCGTTCTCAACAAAAGGTAACAAAACTGGATTTATTCTCTGAAGTTTTTGTTTGAAAGGTTTTTGTTCATCTTTAATTGGAATTTTGTGATGTATGATGTTGGAATCATAAACCTTCAGGTCCTCATAATTCCAAGCGAAAACATAAATTTATTCTTTGAATAGGTCTATATATCTCTATTTGGTGACAATAGGTAATTTTTTTGACAGTTTGATCATCTTTGGGTTTTGTTCAGTACCTATGTTGCATTCCTCAACTTTTGCTCTAGTGGGCTCAATTTTATGTTTCCTTGCTACATCATTGAAGTCAAAAAGGTCTTCTAACGGAGCTAATCCCTGGGGAAAAATATTATCTTTTAGTTGAAGAATTTCAAAATCTTCTTTTTCACGATCTATTTCATGAATTTCTGATTTAGGCACACGTTCATCTAAATGATTATTGACATCTAATCTACCACACTGGTTTACCAAAGGATTATATACAGCTATTTGATTTTCTACATGATCTTCTTTTTTTATTTAGTTTTGTTCCTAATTATCCAAATCTAACTGAGTTTCCTCAAACTCATCTTTTGACAGTAAGAGATTTTCAATCTGTTTGTCATTTCCGAAAACCTGCCAGTATCGCATGTTATCTGGTATTGCAGGACGATGTTTTACTTCAATTGTGTCTGGTTTGTTTGGGTGAGTCATTTTACAGGTGCTTGTAGAAACAACAAGACTATCAGCTATGACATTTTGATTTCTTGGAATTACTTCTAGATCATATTCCACAAAATTATTTAAGAATTCAAGCACTGCATTTCTGTAGGCTCTTAATCTAGGGCGTTTAGCAGCATATTCTCCTTTTATTTTTTTGATGATTAATTTTGAATCTCCATGCACAACAATTATTTTGGTACCAAATTTATTAAGTAATTGCAGGCCTAACATCAGAGCCTCATATTCTACGATATTTTTGGTGCACTGAAAATTAAGTTTAAAGGAATGCACTTCACAATAATTATTAGATGGATTAGGTAACCAGACTCTTGCTCCCTTATTTACTACAGGCGCCATCAAAGCTCATATTCTAGAAGAGTTCTAGAGGAGGATCTAATTGTTCGATTTGAGCTGAGTTGTCAGGTGTATCAACGTTATTTCCAAATTGTGCTTCAATTTCAGTATCATTCAATAATATGAATGAATCCAAATCAGTGTGAACAAAATATAGAGGGTAATTATGAGGTTTTTCTTGACTTCTTACCATATAATTCATGAGAGTTTCCCTATACAATCTTCTCTGCTGACCAAAGACTAGTATTGTAGCATAAGTCATATCTAGTTGAAGGGTTCCTTGTAACATTTCTCCCCAATAACATTATAAAAGCATGCCATATTTAGGAGGAATGTATGTTACGACAATGTCCATAACTAGGCTTTTGGATGGGATTTGAGTCAAAGTCACACACAAGTCCTTGATGATACCTAAACACTTTACTTGAATCAAATGAGTATAGATCTTTGTAGGGCATAGTGATGTCAATACCTAACTTTTCCATTACATCTATGGCCATTAAGTTGTGTGAAGCACCTAAATCTAGCATAGCATTATGTAGGATTTTATCATGTATGTTTAAGCTGACATAGAAAGGAGGGACTGCTCCTTGTAACTTGCCATAAACTTCTGGACCAAACAACAATTCAGGTTGATCATCATTAAGGTTGAGAGTATTTGTAGTTTCCCTTATCTTTAGCACTTTCATTACCTAAGTTTTGTATGTTTGTTTATTCATTAACTCTATCAAAGGGATGGGAATTTAGACTTTGGCTAGTTTGTTTTCAAGATTAAATGATGATTGAATCTTTACACTATTACGAATGTCATATACATCGACAGTTTCTTTATATTTAAGTAAGGTTTACTGACTGGCGGTTGGAACATCAATTTGAGTTGGTTTAGAAACAAAATCACCTACCTTTTTAGTAGAAACCTTTGAAGGTTTCTTTCCAGGAGTTTCACCAGATTTCTTAGAATACTTTTCTATTTTTTTCTTAGGGTCTGAATCAGAGGTAATTTTTGCAGGTTTATCAGTGTTCTTCTTAGCAGTATTGTCAAAAAAAAAAAAAAATCTCCTAAGATTATATTGTTTGTGAACCTCAATAATATCGTTTTCAAATCTCTATTTATATTCTTCAGATTCTTCTGACTCAATCCCTGTTTGGGCTAATGGAAATAGTTGTATTTCTTCTTTTGTGAGAAAAATAGTGTCATTATTATGTAAACCCAACAAATTTATTTGGTTGTCTTCTTCCTCTTGAGGGATCTCTCCATTTTCGTCAACATAATTGTCCTGAAAATGGGGTCTAATTTGTTGGTGAGGTCCCCTTTGCTTAATTTGTGGTTGATTTCTCCTATTGTTTTGATTGCAATTTTGGGGAGGGTTTTGATTCTCCCTAGGGATGTTTCTATCAACCATCATTCATTCCATTGCCCTCACTAAAGAATCTATCTTGGCATCAGTGCTAGAGGTTGATGCTTCTTCTTTTATGGTCACTCTCTTCTCAGCCCTCATTCTAGCTCTTTTGGCCAATAAATTAGCCTCTACAATGACTCATATGCTCTGCATTTCCTTTAAATTTATAGGATTCCTATCTCTCAACTGATAAGCTATGTCTCGTTCAAAACCATCTGGAAAATTAATCAGCACTAGTCCTTCGGGTGGTTTTATGTGAGCAGGAATAACATTATAAATAGAGTTGAATCTAGCACAATAATCTTGCAAACTCTCTCCAGTTTCTCTTTTGATATTTCATATTCTGATAAAATTTGGAGGGGGTTCTTTTTAATTTTCCATCTATCTATAAACTGATGTTGTAAGACTGCTACTGAATTGATTGTAGCAGTTGGTAAATCTCTAAACCATTTCCTAACCTCTCCTCCAAGGGTTTGAATGAATAACCTCATCATAACATCATCAACATCAATCTCGTGGAGATTAAAGAAATCATTCATTTTTTCCACATGATGCTAAGAAGTAATGGGTTTGGTGTTATCTAACTGGGGTATTTTAGATTGATAATCTTGGGGCATTACCCCTAGATTTTGAGGAAGATTCAAGGGAGCATAAAGTACAACCATGATTGGAGGTGGAGGGTTGACAATAATAAGTGATGGATTAATAAGTGGTGGAGGAGTTGAAAAAAGATGAACTATATGTGAAGGAGAGGATGGATGAAGTGACAAAGATGAATGTCTTTGAGTATTTATGAGAGGATAAGTAATAGAATTTTCAAAAGAGGTTGGACTCACAGATATTTGGTGAATTTTTTGGGATGTAATAGATGAAGCAACAATATTTAATGTAGACAATTTTAATGATTATTGGAGATAGGCATCTGTAACTTCTGAAGTTAAGTTTGATACCAAACCTTCGAGGATCTCAAAATCCTGGAAAATTTCGTGATCAGCTTTTTTTAAAGAAGGCATATTTTTAAGTGAATTTGGATGCAAAATAAATTGGTCAATGACTAATGTATCTGCCCAACTTTGGGATTTTCTTCTAAACAGGCTTTGCTCAAATTTTACGCAAACGTTGATATCTTGTAAGGTTTCAAGCTTATTAGGAAAGGACTATGCTTTAGGGAGAGGAGTATTACTTCCCTTGCTTTCGGATGAACTAATCTATTTGACTGATTTCTGTGATCCTTAGCTCTTTTTCCAATCCTTTGAGTATCATCCATTATTTTAGGAGGTTTCGGATCAGGATGGAATATTGTATCAGGTCTCTTGCAAGCCAGCTTTGAAAATTAAAACACACAATATAAAATGTAACTCACACCAACCTTTTGACTTTGGAATTACACACTTTATTTACAAAAAATAAAAAAGATAACAATCTCTATGAATTATTTTATACAATGATTATTTAACCAGTGATTGAATTTGAAAGAAATTATGATTAATTTCAATTCTTTTAACCAGTATGGTCGCCACTATGTTAGCATTCTGTGATTTACTATAGATTGCGAGAACTAATCACATAGTCCAACATCAAACCAACTTTGGAAACTAGGACCTAGCCCTGCCAGTTTCAGAGAGGGCTCTCTCTATAAGATTTAACTTTGTTTGGATAAGTTTTAGGCTAGTTATGATTGTACTTGGGTTTTGAATTTTTTTTTGGATTTTGGAAAATTGATTGTATTCAATTGATTAATGTCTATTAGGCAATGGAGTCAAAATATAACTGGATAGTTGCATCAACTTTTCACAGAGTAAACACAGGGAAAGCTAAGAGTATTTACTGGATCATTCGAATTTATAAATGGATTATGACAGAGATATGAAAACATTTATTAGAACTAAAGAGAAATTAAGAATTCTTTAGTTTGGCCTTCAGTGGAAAACATTATGATTGTAAATGTAGCCATAACAAGGTACTCAAAAGTAAATCCTATTCATCATGCTTTCTGCTTTACAATTGGAATTTAGATTATTACAATAAAAGATAACAATGAAACATAATAACAGAAGAAAAACATCACCATTTTTTAAGCCACAAGAATCCTATGAATGGTATGATTATTATTGATACTCTAGTGCTTTGAAAAAGCTTACAGTACTTCAAAAGACAAAAATAATCCTGATGTAAATCAATCTACCTTTGATACTTCCAAAACTGAAGTATTTATACAGAACGTTGCAAAATTAATTCCTATAATACAATCTCTAACAGACATAGTATTTTTAGACTTAAACTTGAACTTAAAACTCTAACTATTACAAAATTATAGCCTAGGTGGAAAGCGTTTTACAAATGCAGGTGTTGATGTAGTGGGAATAGTTAGGACATGGACCACATTTTATTGGTGTGCTGGAAGATCAACTGAAAAATTCTCTTATGTATCATATTTACTCTTCTAATCTAGTAAATCATTCAACTGTTCCCAACGTTCTTCATCTGGGATAGATGGTTTTATTACCCTACGATAGACTTCATCCATTTCCGTATATTCAGTATGTTAGAAAATTAAATATTACAGAGCAATGAAACACATAAAAAATATGCGGAAAATACAAGCACACAAAACACATAAAACCAGAGAGACACAGATATACGTGGTTCACCCAGTTTGGGCTACGTCCACCCCGAACAACCAGTCCTTCCTTTATATTATCCAACAAAATGAAGAGATAAAACCTACAGCAGATCCACTGTAATATCCTCTATTCTCTCTCACAGTCTCCCTCTATGTTTCTCACTCCGAGAATACACTCATAATGCACAGCCGCAATACAATGCCCTCATATATACAAGGGGGTTGCCTTCTAGGGCAAAAAACCCTAATCTAAACATAACTTCTACCGTCAGATCATTTGCCTAATGAACGACCCAGATTGACTAGAAATTACTATACTTTTACAAGGCAATTTTACATCTATTTTTAGCTTCGGGGGTGCTGCCCCCAAACCCCCGCCAGGGGGGGGCTCCGAAAAGCGCTGCCGCCCCCCCTGGACCCCCCACGACAGCGATTAAATTTCGGGCGGCGTTGCCACCCCTTTTAAGGTACAGGGGTCCAATGTTGTGATACAAAGTAAAGAAGATAATCAGGCTCCATACCCAACAATCTCCCACTTGGAGACTGATTGTAGCAACTCCACCGCTGCTTCATTTGTTGGACAATGATTCCTCTTTGGACCTGGCTGTTCTTCATCTTCATCGTCATCCTTGAAGACCAATTGAAACTGAGCATGTTCTCAGTTTCTCCCTGGTTACAACTTTTGTTAGCATATCTGCAGGATTCTGGCTAGTGTGTATCTTTTCCAGCTTCAACTCTCCATCTTCCAATACTGACCGTATAAAATGGTACTTGAGATGTATGTGTTTAGTCTTGGAATGAAATGCTGAGTTCTTTGCAAGATGAATAGCACTTTGGCTATCACTGTATAGTGTGCCCATATCATGCTTCTTACCCAATTCATCCATAAACCTTTGTAACCAAATCATTTCTTTACTAGCCTATGTAGCAGCAACATACTCTGCTTCTGTTGTTGAAAGTGCAACAACACTTTGGATTTTTGAAACCCAACTGACAGCTGTTCCACCTACAGTAAATACATATCCTGTAGTGCTCCTCTTGTTATCTTTGTCACCTGCCATATCTGCATCAACATATCCCTGTAGAGCAATGTTTGAACCACCAAAGCATAATGCTTGATTTGTGGTACCTCTCAAATATATAAGAATCCATTTTACTGCCATCCAATGTTCTTTTCCTGGATTATTCATGTACCTGCTTACAACTCCCACTGCATGTGCAATATCAGGCCTTGTGCAGACCATTGCATACATTAAGCTTCCAACTGCTGATGCATATGGAACTTTAGACATGTAATCCATGTCTTCTTGGGTCTTTGGGCACATCTCCTTACTAAGTTTGAAATGGCTAGCAAAAGGTGTACTAACTGGTTTTGCATTCTGCATATTAAATCTTTTCAACACCTTTTATATGTACTCATTCTGAAACAGTGTTAATTTGTGATTTTCCCTGTCTCTAGTTATCCTCATACCAAGGATTTGTTTTGCAGCTCCCAAATCCTTCATTGCAAATGAATTTGCCAATTTTCTTTTGAGCAC
The DNA here is from genome assembly GCA_034641835.2 of Pinus albicaulis. Taxonomy (NCBI): domain Eukaryota; kingdom Viridiplantae; phylum Streptophyta; class Pinopsida; order Pinales; family Pinaceae; genus Pinus; species Pinus albicaulis. Next base: position 972,653,356 of record CM076577.1, on the reverse strand, counting down.
ACTTATTTCCTGCATGTTAGACCCTGCAACAAGCATGTCATCTACATACAATAACAGTATAATATAGCTGCCATCATTTTTCCTTTTCAAATAAACACAATGATCAGAGTGACATCTAGTATAACCTTGTTCAGACATAAACTTGTCAAATTTTAGATACCACTGCCTTGGAGCCTGTTTTAAGCCATATAAGCTCTTCTTTAACCTACACACCAATTTTTCTTTCCCTTTTACCTCATATCCTTCTGGTTGCTGCATGTATATCTCTTCCTCCAAATCTCCATGGAGAAATGTTGTCTTTACATCTAACTGTTCAAGATGTAAATCTTCCGCTGCTACAAGACTTAAGATAGTTCTGACTGAATTCATTTTAACAACGGGAGAAAATATTTCATCAAAATCAATAGCTTTCTTTTGTGCAAACCCCTTCACCACAAGTCTAGCTTTGTACCTCTGTTTTCCTCCATCTTCTTCCTTCAGCCTGTAAACCCATTTATTCTGCAATGTAGTTTTTCCTGCAGGCAACCTGACTAAGTCCCAAGTCTGGTTATGCATCAAGGAGTCCATCTATTCTTCCATGGCTAGCTCCCACTTCTTTCTACTTTCAACCTGCATTGCTTCTTCATAACATTCAGGTTCACCAGAATCGATCAGTAATAAATAATATAATGAAGGAGAGTATCGTTCAGGGGGTCTACTTATCCTAGTAGATCTTCTAACACCACTTTTAGGTGTTTGAGGTGCTTGTTGCTATTGTGGTGGTTTCTTCTGCTGTGGTTGTTGATTATTATTATTTTTAGGCACCTTTACTTTTTGAGTTATCTCATCAAGAACCACGTATTCCTTGCTTTCTTTTTCCTGTTTCTTTTCCTGCAACTGATTCTTATACAAGACCTTTTCATTGAATATTACATCTCTGCTCCTAATTATTTTGTGATTTTCATAATCATATAAGCGATAACCAAAATCATTAGCACCATATCCAATAAAGGTACATTTCTTTGATTTTGCCTCAAGCTTTGTTATGTTTTCTTTATTAATATGGACAAAGGCCTCACAACCAAAAGGCTTTAAAAAAGAGTAGTTTACCTTTTTACTTGTCCATGCTTCCTCTGGAATACCACCATCCAAGGAACTTGAAGGCCCTCTGTTTATTAGATAAACAACAGTATCTACAGCATCTACCCAAAATTGTAAAGGCAATCTTGCATGCAATCTCATGCACCTTGCACGCTCCATGATTGTTCTATTCATCCTTTCTGACACACCATTTTCTTGTGGTGTTCTTGGAACTGTCTTCTCTCTACGAATTCCATGCTTTGAACAGTACCTATCAAACTCTTTGCTGCAATATTCACCTCCATTGTCTGATCCGAGACACTTCAACTTCTTTCCTGTCTCAATCTCAACCAAAGCTTTCCATTTCTTGAAAGTATCAAATACATCAGATTTATTCTGAATACAATAAATCCATGTTTTCTAGTTGCATCATCAATAAAAGTAACATAATAACGAGAGCCACCGAGAGATGATACCTGAGCAGGTCCCCATACATCTGTATGCACAAGCTCCAATTTTTCGCTCTTCTTTTCTTTCCCAACTCTGAGAAATCTGACTCTCTTCTGTTTTCCATAAATGCAATTCTCACGGAAATCCAAATCAACATTCTTCAAACCTGGCAACAAATTTCTTGAGTGAAGAATATTCATTCCCTTCTCACTCATGTGTCCGAGCCTATGATGCCATAATGCTGCATTTGCTCCTTTGGAAGTTAAAGCATTAACAGAGTTAGAAATACCATTGCATAAATACAATGTACCAACCTTTTCGCCTTTTGCTATTACCAGGGCTCCTTTGGTGACCTTCCATGTTTTATCTGTGAAAGTTGTCACACAACCTTCACCGCCTAACTGCCCTGTTGAAATAAGATTTTTCTTCAAATCTGGAACATGCCTTACCTCCTTTAGCAGGCATTGGTTTCCATTCTGTTGTTTTACAAGAACTTTACCCATTCCAACAATTTTACAGGGTTTATCATCACCCAAACGAACTTGTCCAAAATCTCCTTGGACATAGTCATGAAAATATTTCTTATCGGGTGTGGCATGGAATGAAGCCCCTGAATCTACAACCCAAGAATCAGTAACATTTTCGAAAGAAAGAATCAAAGCATCTTGTAACACATCACCTGTCACATTTGCTTCATGATTGTTTTCTTGCTATGTGTCTCCTTCTTTTCCCTTCCGAGATCTACAGTCTTTCTTTAGGTGTCCTTTCTTTCCGCAATTCCAGCACACTATCCCCGATCTGGACTTGGATCTGCCTTTCCTTGATTTACTGTGATATCCAGAGCTCTTTCCTCTTTCCATTCTTCTTCCCCTAGACTCTGCACTCAAAGCATTACCTGATGTCTCACCAGAGCTTTTCCGTCGCATTTCCTCGCTAAGGATAGCACCAACAACATCATCAAACTTTAAAGTACTAGATCTAGAGACAGAGTTACTAATGGCCATTACTAAACCATTCCAACTCTCTGGCAATGAGCACAACAATAATAGAGCTCTAACTTCATCATCAAGGTTTACCCCTACAGAACTTAACTGACTGGTAACTGTATTAAATTCATTTAAATGGTCTGCAACAGATCCACCTTCCGACATCTTCATATTAAATAGTCGTTTCATAAGAAATACCTTGTTTGAGGCCGAGGGCTTTTCATACAGTTTCGCCAACCTCTGCATCAAACCCTCTGTTGTTGTTTCCTTCGAAATATTGAAGGCGACTGACGCCGCAAGACACAACCGTACTGTTCCGAGTGCCTTTCTATCGAGAATGTTCCATTCCGCGTCTGTCATGGTCGTCGGCTTCTTTGTTTTTCCGCTCAATGGTAGGTACAAATCTTTCTGATACAGATAATCTTCCATCTGCATCTTCCACAGCGCAAAGTTTTGGCCGTTAAATTTCTCGACCCTAAACTTACCATCGTCCGCCATTGCTCCCACTCGAACCAGGAACCCTTTCTTCCTGCGAGTTTATCAGCCAAATATACCTTCGGCTCTGATACCAATTGTTAGAAAATTAAATATTACAGAGCAATGAAACACATAAAATATGCGGAAAATACAAGCACACAAAACACATAAAACCAGAGAGACACAGATATACGTGGTTCACCCAGTTTGGGCTACGTCCACCCCGAACAACCAGTCCTTCCTTTATATTATCCAACAAAATGAAGAGATAAAACCTACAGCAGATCCACTGTAATATCCTCTATTCTCTCTCACAGTCTCCCTCTATGTTTCTCACTCCGAGAATACACTCATAATGCTACCATTACTTGATACAATGCCCTCATATGCTCTGAGGGTTGCCTTCTAGGGAAAAAAACCCTAATCTAAACATAACTTCTACCGTCAGATCATTGGCCTAATGAACGGCCAAGATTGACAAGAAATTACTATACTTTTACAAGGCAATTTTACATACGTTTTCCCAACTTGGTATTTGCCGTCGACTGCCAGGGGAACTCCCGCGACGCCACCTGAACCCCCCATGGCAGCGATTAAATTTTGGGCGGCGTTGCCACCCCTTTTAAGGTACAGGGGTCCAATGTTGTGATACAAAGTAAACAAGATAATCAGGCTCCACACCCAACACAGTAAAAGTAAGTTTTACTAAAAAGATATGTTTTACTTCATGCAGGATAAAGAATGTATCTTAGAGTGCATTTAGCACGAGCCTTGTTGTTGATGTACCCTGAATATTTGAAAGTTTGACTGTATTAGTAGCAAGGTCTTTGAGCTTGCGGATGTAGTCTTCAATGGGGCATTAATTTGTCATTTATCACTAACATCGAGGGAAAACCATTGCTAGTCAAGAGTTCCAGCCTGCTGAAAAAACGTTGAACTATGATATCGACACTACTGCATCTTTCTTTCAACTAAATAATCAAGTTATTATTTGTAAGAATCTTCTTTACTTCTAAAATGGTTGTTATCTTGTCATCTATACCCAAATATTCAAGTTCACTATTTTCCTTAGAATTCAAAAATTTAATTATCTCAGTAGCTGTAGCAGGATTTTCCTCAAGTTGTTCTATAATAGTTACAATAGTTTCTTGAGCCTTCTCCAGTAAATATCTCTGATAAAAAAATAATCCTAATGCTAGGCCAGATCTCTTTCACATATTCAATAATCTCTCCCCATATAATCTCTTTGACTAACCCCAGTGTGTTTCCAAGGTAAGAATCTCTAAATTCCTTCTGCAATCTTTCAATTTGTCCTCTTGCTCTTTGTAGCTCTACTGTATGTGCACTCTCTCCAATTTCTTTCTGATGTTGTAGTGTTTTTAACTGATCCTATAACTTCTTAATCTCTTCTGTCTGAATGGATAAGTTATGAACAGCTTCAAAAATATTCTTATCTCCTTCTGTTGTACCTATGGTGGAAGCGATAGTGATGGGGACATTAGCATTAGGGATTACATCCATGGGATTTTCAACCTTTTTTATAGCTTCCTCTTTTTCTTTGATGAGTTTCTCCATTTCTACTTCCATCTTCTTTATCAATAGATTATGTTCCATGATGAGTTTCATCATGTCAACTTTCTTGTTTTCCTCAATTTATTTGGTCATTAGATCTTCGGTGGGTTGCATTTTGAGTTGCTTTCTTAATGTTGTTATATCAACATTCTTCTTCTTGATTATTTCGTCTGCAGCATTAATCTTAGAGGGGTCATATCCAATCTTTATTACCAAATCTTCCAAGGCTTTGATCCTGGTGTCTTTAGCCAGTAAAGAGACCCTTTCAAACTTGAGCTGTGACCGAGTGTTGGCCAAGGCGACCTTCAATTTGGATAAGCTTATAACAGTGTTAGTTAAAGTATACGAAATCATTTGGCCAGTCTGTTCTTGATTCATGGGAACGGCTTTAGACCTTCTGAGCTTTCCATTGAAGCCTTTTTTTAGTGGCAACTCCACTTCTTGTTTATGGATATGCCAAAAGGCATTTGGATCATCTGAACAACATTCTAAAAACCTGTTCGTGATGCTGGAAATTTCCTTTTCAATTTTTCCTTGATTCAAATTCTCATCAAATTTAAGGATTTCTTTTTTCTTTTCCATCTTTGCAAAGAGATTTTCTAATCTCTCAATTATTTTAATCCTATTTGGATAATTTGAATTTATAAATGGAAAAATTATCTCTTCCTTTTAATTCCAAAAAATAGCCAAAACAATTTTTCTTCTTATCATACTTGGCTCCATGTTTCTGAAAGTTCTGGAAGAAGGGACTTCCAAGATACATTGTGCAATCCAAACCTAGAACTATTGGACAAGCAACATTTATTCCGACCGTATCAGTAATAAAAATGTCAATGGAGGCTTCAGAGGAGGTTGGGATCTCTCCACTGGCTGTAGTGACTCTGGGACAGCTGGTTGGTCTTCTTAGATGGGCTTCAACGACCGTGTCATTGACAATATTCAATCGTGAACCAGCGTCATGAGAACTTTCTAATGTTCATGTCTAGATGCAATCCTGACTCTCAGTTTTATGCAATACATTACATATACATTTAATGTATTGTATCCTAGACCTATTATTTCTTCATCTTCTCCTTCACCAGATGCTGGTTCTTCAATTTTTATAACTTGGTACGGCTTCTGATGATAAATATAATTATGTGTTTGTTTTGAGGTAGAGGATTCTGCTGCTGATAAATTATGCTTTTGACAGTTTTGATGGTTTTCCATGCATAGTCTTCTATTTTCTTTCACAGTTTTCCTCAGTTCTTTAATGGCTTGGTGAACGCTGGGTAGAGTCTGGGGCAAATCATCACCAAACTCCTCTTGTCTGAACAATCTGGTCAGAGCATCAACTGAAAATATTGATGCTGGAGGAATGTATCCCTTCTGGGGATTATTCTGCTTCGGAGTGGCATGTTTCAGCTGATTCATCAAAAGTTCTTTATACATGTCTTTTAGCTGTGGATCAGTTGCAGCCATCATCTAGGTGAATAAATTTCTTGTAACTTCTTTTGGATCAGGACCCCTCATCATATTCAATCTTTGGCACGTACAAATATCAGGGTCACTGCAGTTACAATTATTTTCAAAACATTCTCTACAAAGAGGATCAGTACATAATTCATCGTCTGAACTAGTAGAAGTAGAATCTGAAGAAAACATATTTACATCATCTGAATCTGTTGCTTCACTAGTTATTTCTTCACAACTATCAGGAAGATTTATGCAATTGACTTTTCCTGATTTATTTCTATAGTAAACTTTTTTATTCCCTTTGTCTAGTTTATCATTCTTTTTTAGATCGGGACAGTTGGGAGAAATGTGGCCTTTCTTTTGACAATGAAAACAACTTACTTCTTTCTTTCTTGGGAAGAGCTTAGTTTTCTTATATTCTTTGTGCTGCTTATAGTGCTTTTCTTTTCTATCTGCAAAATTCTTTGAAACATGCTTTCTCCTGTGTGACTTCCTCCCCTCAGAATTTTTAGGACGGGAAAGGTGCCATTGCTTGCATAATTGTTGATAACCATGTGGTTTCTTTGGATTATTTGCAGCTTTAGCAATCTTCATTTGTGAACACAATTCAACAATTATTGTCTTTACAGCTTGTCTTATCACACCAAATTTTTAGTCACCAATTCAGCCAGGAAGTTCGGTAACTAGTGCTGAAGAGACCCAAAGTGGAAGAGAAGAAACAAAAATTTATTTCCATTTCGGTTCTAGAATTAAATCTGTGGACAAAGTATGAATTCCGTTTAGAAATTCATTGAAATATTCGTCAAAATGCTGCATATTTGTGAGCTTCATTGCAACCAAAGTAATCCCAGTTAACTCATTGTTGATTTGTGGAAATCCTATGAAATTAATTGTGATTCCATACAATAGACATCCAATCATGTTGTTCACAAGCAGAGTAGTCTGGGGGTCCATGTATGTAGCGCCATCTGCACTCTTTACTTGAGAATTTTCCCAAGTATTCAGTAAGGTGGGATCCTTTATGGTTTCAGCTCGTAACCATGAGTCTAAGGATCCTTCAAATCCACCAATTATTCTTCTAGTGGAATTGACTGGTCCAATGTCATCTGCCAGATAAGTCCTATAACATACTAACATGGAATTCATGACTGAAAGAATTTCAACTTATGTACAATTATCTATGTTCCATGAGTAAGTAGAAGAGGCCGACCAATCCTTATGATATTCTACTTTCATAAGATCTCTTCTATCTGGGGCAGGTGACCAAGTGGAATTCCAGGATGATCTGGAAGAAGTTTTATTCACAGAGACTTTTTCTGGGATCTAAAAATAAGCCTTATCTTGAGGTGAAAAGCTATGAATACATTCCTCAAGATTTTCAAGGGATGGATCATCAATATCAAACTTGTTTATACTAGTATCTTCACTATATTTCTCTTTCTCAAACCATTCTTCTTCTTCAGGTTTCTTTTCTTTAGTTTGTTGTTCTTTGATCCATTTAGTGAAAGACGAACTTAAGCTAGGATTGTAGGATGGTCCTGCTAAAGAGGAACTTGGCTTTAGATGGCCAAAGAAACTTGGAGCTGCAAATGTTGAGAAAGTAAATGGAGTACTGGGGCTTGGAAATACTATTTCCTCGGGTTTTCTAATCAAGTTAGAAACTGAGGAGGATACTAAATAAGGCAGTTGGGCATAAGGTTCACTAAACAAAGTAGTGGATTTATAGGTATCTACAGGAGACTTATTTTTCAAACTATCAAGAGAGTTTGACACGGTCCATACTTGTTTCTTATGATGTCAAGGTTAGATTTTACCTTGACAATTTATTTTCCATGTACAATTGTTGCATCTGTAATCTTCTTTTCAGTAGATAATCTGAGCTTATCTATACACTCAGCTAGGTGTCTATCATTATCTACAAGAGTTTCTATATTCTTATTTAGACACATTGTTTCATAATCTTGTTTTTGTAACATCCTTTGCATCATCTCTTTCAAGGTTCTATCCATTTCTTCTATAGATTTATGCTGATTTCTTAAAAAAAAAAAAAAAACTGGATAAAGCCAAATTTGTCCAGTTAGAAGCAAAGACAGATTATTTTAAAGAAATATTTACATCGTATGCCTGGATAGGAAATAATTTGTAGACTTTTCCATCTTGTTGGTGAATCACAAAGTTTTTCCATGGAGGGAAATTTGTGTCACTTTGGTAGATCTGCGCATCAAAGAGTTCCCATTTGTGTTTATGTGGAGGGTCAGATCTCAACATATTAATTTGTAAATTCATACAGATTTCTTTCACCAATTTTTCTCCTTTTGCTCTTATCATCATTAGATGTCTTGGCAGGTTTGGTTTAGACAACATACTGTGTATTTTAGGAGAAAACACAGGTAAACTTAGAGGAGATGGAATAAAAACTTCATTTGCTTCCATTTTTTCTTGGATAAATTCCTCTTTATTCTCAATCCTTTTCTATCTTGGTTGATTAGTAAAACTCTTTTTTAGGGATTCTTCTATTTGGTTGGAAGAAGGGTAATACCACTCATAGAAATAAATCCATTGATTAGTGGCCGTCATCCATTTCTTCCACTCATCATTATTTCGGTTGTTGAATTCTTTCTTTTCAAATCTTGGAATTAACTTTAATTCTTCAACATACCTATTTTCGGCTTTGTGTGTAAAGATGTCCCAGTTGAACATCTTTTTCTTCCATGCATCATTGAGATCATAAGGCCCAATACCTTTGTAGATTTTGAGAAAGCTAATGATTTTTCTATCCTCTGATATCTCAACAAGCTTAGGTATTTTATTCACAAGATTCTTTCTATAAAAAGGGATCTCTGAAGGATCAATGAATCCTAAGCCTTTGGAGTTATTTTTCCCAATTGATTGTAAAAGGATTTCTTCATGGATGTTGAAGAATCGTGTCCTGGTGTGATCTTCTATGTTCTTACTCTTGTCTAGAAAAAAAGTAATCATATTCACCCTATTTATGTCTTCCTTGTTATCACCATGAGGAGTAGGTGGTTGTGAGGAGAACTGACAGTAGGTTTTAAACAATAGGGATGATCACAAACTGCTGGTAGGGGAGAACTAGAAGAAGCAACTTGAGAAAACATTTGATGATTGAAATTTTTTAATATTTCAGGGTCTATACTGAGAGAGATGGGAGTATTTACAGTATTTATAATGGATCCACCACGCTCAGCATGCGACTCTGAGAATCTGGTATGGACATACCCATCACGGGCAGTGAATACAGTGGATGCAATTATAGGAGATAGTTTTGATGGTTTTCTGATTGAATCCCAACAGGTTACCCATTCTGCATGTGGCTTTAACTCAGTTCGAGGAATCATTTGTGGGGAAATCATATTCATCCCATAATCATGGGTTATGAGGGTGGTAAATTCAGACTGAGAGGAAATAGCTTTAACTATAGAGGGGGTTGTTTTCTTGTAGAATTTTACCATTGATGACCACCAAATAGAAATATTCTTGCTATCATCATCAAAATCATCATATCCATGGGTTTGTAGACCCAACATTAATGAGTTGATAGCATTAGGATCTGTCAATGCAATGGAGAAATCGAGAGTACAGGACCAAGAGGCTGGTCCATATGTGAGGGTTCCTTGACATCCCCCAATGAGAGCTTTTGGAAACACTCTCCATCGTCTGTCAAAAACACAGGAAAAGAAGGTGACATCTTAACCTTTCCTACGTAGAGGTTGTATCCCGATTTGCACATGACTAAAGTGTGCAAAATTGTAGCCAGATTTTTTGGCTGCATCAAACTCAGGCTGGTTTATGATATTCAATGAGTGAAGGATGTTGTTGTTGGAGGTTGTTTGTAAAACTTCTTCTTTGGTTTTATACCTCCAAAACTATATTGTATCCAACAGACCTAAGTTTTTATGACAGCGAGAAGAAATATATGTATAGCGGAAGACTTATAAACTTATGCAGATTTCAGAGTAAAGAAATAATTCTTCAAAATGTTGTGTACCAGTTATATTAGAAATATGTTCGTAAACAAAGCAAGTTTCGCAGCTCCTCCTGGGAAGAAGTTCTAATCTCCTAGTATTCAAACGCCCTCGACGCCATCCTCGGATTAACAGGCAACAGAAATTATCGAGACTCAAGAAAACTCAGATGTTCCCAACAATATGCTCAAACGAAATGCAACATGGCTCTGACACCATTATTTTAATTACTAAATATGACTGGCGATTACACTCAAAAAGTCATCTGATATCTCTGATCTCCACCGAGATCGACTCAAACTTACAGACTCAAATTTATAGACTCGACTCACTCAATACCTGGCCACTTTAGGTTCTGATCAATGCTCGCACATTAACCCACAGTCTTCTCAGATCTTATCTCGAACTCGAATGCCTTCTTCCTCATCTTAACTGTGTGAGAGCTTCAATGGAAAAACGAACTTCATCTGGTTTGGATTGGATCTCAGCAGTAATGGTAAACATAATTTCTTTTTCAGGGTTTATTATGGCTCTTTGATCCGGGAAATAGCAAAATTGACAAATTCTGATTACTTCTGGGCACCAGAAATTTTGTGGGAATACATACTTTGGAAAATTTGATTCTCAGATGAAAGCCTCATCTGCTTGGTCTATGGATTTTTCATGACTCCAACAATGGAGCTCAAGAAGGTTAAATTTTGTGACTGTGTCATTAATTTTAAAATCTTTATCAGCCAGGGGAGTGTGTTCTACATCTACAACAGGAGGTTGTAGAGGATTGACACTTACTACAGCTTTGGAAGCCATTGTTCTGTTTGATTTATAAATTTATTACTTTTTGACTTAGAAAAAACTGATTTAGGCCTTTAGAAGCACCTCGGAAATATTATAACAGTTTTGCAGACTGATTTAAGAAGCTAATTGGTCAATTATTACTCTCTGTAATAAAAACGGTCTTAGGTCTTGGGAATCCTGTGAAAATAGGTCCAAGGTTTGCAGAAAAAAGGATTTGGGAAGCTACAAGGATTCTTTTAGGTCTACAGAGGCTTCTACTTGATTTAATTGATAAAACTGTATTATCTATGACCAAAAACAATCTTTGGACCTCAAATTTCTGCAAAAGGACTTCTATGGTCTATATGAAAGGATTGAAGGGCACAGAAGATTTCCTTTAGTCTGCAAAGGCTTCTATTTAAATTCAATTATTGATTACTTTCTTTTTACATCAAGAAACAGGTCTTTTCTTTGAGGAATACCTGTGAAAAACGAAGATTTGATTTGCAAAAGTGTTCTAGGGTTGCAGAAGGATTCTTTGAGGCTTCAGAGGTCTTTATAGTGCTTCTATTTGGTTCTGCAATGTCTTGTATCAGCAAATTGGTGAATTCTGTTTGAATTTGGCTTAAAAATAGAGTCAGCAGCTACTTTTTTGGTCTGCAATGCTTCTTCTGCAGAAAACTATAACGAAAAAGATGAAAAGGCACAATTGGGTGATTTTATTCGCGTTTTAACCAACAGTGATTAACATAAATGCACGGTCAATTTGAATTGACAAGGTGGTTTGCGCAAAGGGTAGGAGAAACCGCTCAGTGGTTTTCGCATGAACAAAAGGTGGTTAGCGATGTAATTCTTATTTATGCGATCGAAGGGGAATTGGCCACATAACCAGGCGCTAGGCTGCGAAAACCATGGATATTGCATGGTTGGGGTGTAGTTAAAAATCAGTCCTTTAGGAATGCGATGGGCGATAAGGGTTGTTGGATTTGATCTATTAAGATCTGATAAATGGGATGATGCAATGGAGTTGTCGGGTTTTACAAGGCGTGGGGCCCGGGTAATCTGATATGCGATTGGTTATAATGTATAAAAAATATGGTTTAATATACATGGGTTCGGGACTATTATGATATTCGGGGTTTGATATATGCAATAGGGTTAACATATTAACCAATGGTGTTCTGTTAAGTGGGGCTTTATAATAGGTGGGGATAATAATAAGTGGGCCCGAAATATATTACATGTGGGAAAATAAAACTATATGTTATAAATAAAACGTGGGTTGGGAAATATATATATATATATATAAGGAATTAATATATACAGGATTAAAAGGTATATAATAGGAGCTAATACATAATGTTAAATGTTAATAATTTACAAATGTAAATAACTGCGGGATTTGTATAATACGGGGGAAATGTAAAAATACACTAAGTAAAAACTTAGGATTAATGTACTTTTATGGGTTTTTGGTGCATTTTTAAATGAAAAGGGAAATTAGTAAAGGGGTTTTACTTTTCCCAAGGAAAATGTGTTTTAAACTTAGGAAAAGGGGTTTTGTGCAAGGGGAAATGAGTGACTAATGGAAAAAAGGTGAAAATGAAGGGGAAAAGGTATTTTTACAAGGGGAATGATTTTGAAAGGAAGTTAGTAAATGAAATGACCAATTTTCTGCTATCCACGCCTTGTAAACTGCTTTTACGTACCCATCTGCTACCCTAACATTTTTTCTTCATTTACATGGGTGCATTTGAGCTTGCATAACCTTATTCATTTTTCTTTTAAACAACAAACTAACTAATTCTATCCTTATTTCTTCCAAGGGCTCATATTAAATTGTTGAGCTCCTTATTATTCTCTACCTAACTACTGATCTGCCAAGATTAAACAGTTTAGCTAGATCTTTATTCTCTATCTATCAACATGAAATTTAAAGCATGAAAGGTCAAGATTAACCAGTTTGACTTTCATGTATTGTGGCATTTTTTACACGCTGCAAACAATATTATTTTGCAAAGCGAACTAAATAGTAGTGGCATTTGAATTTGCATCACTTTCATGATCTATTTTTATCTCTTTTTTGTTTGAGGTTCATTTTTTATTCTTTTTTTTTTTTTTCTTTCAAGTCCTTTGATTTTTCTTTTATGACTTTTACCCTCTTTAAATTTTTTTTATTTTTCTTATACGGGAAAACAATTTTCAGAAAGAGGTGTTACACAGTAATTTGTCACCGTCCCTACCATTCCCCGTCCCGCACAATGGAGGACCCATTATGTGACCTGTGAACACTGTCATGCCTTGAAAACATCATCAATGCATCCCTCTGAGTATGAGCTTCATTAGACATCTCCTTGCAAAATCCATGAAAAACAGCTCTTTTTGCATTGGCGCGGGTAGACAGTTCAGTGCTCGCGCCAATCAGGGAAATCCTGTAAAGAGGTCGCGCCACTTGGCGCTCTGTCATAGAGCAGCAATCGCGCCACCCATTTTAGGGACTATTTTTTTAAATATGGATGGCGGAAGTTGAGTTCAAACAAACTCACAACCACTGCCTATCTTGAGTTGGGAGGTTTGGCTGCGAGAGTTCTATGGAAAGGAATTGGTTTTGCCACCTCCCATGGAACCTTCCTTGTTGATAGGGCCAATCCCATAATAATAGGGATCCCAACTCCCTCCTTCCCCATCTATAAAAGCCTGCTCAGATCCATGGCAAGCTAGTCTTGAAGTGTTGAAGCTTTGCATCTCCCTATTCCCAAGTGCCTTTGTGCTGTAAAGAATCCCTTCTTTCCCTTAAGGCCCATTCAAGCGAGGAGACCATTGTTACGAGACTCTGGAGGGGTTTTCCCTTTCCTTGGCGAGCTTTGCGAGACGTGGACGACCGGAGACCCGTTCGAAGGAAGCTGCGACGTCAGAACTTGGTTGTAACTTCTATTCGTTTATCATTTTAATAGATGACTATGATTATGGTTCCACTCCTTTTTTCATCATATTAATGCGAGTAATATCTTTTCTGACCGATGTTTAGTTACGTATGCTGGTTCCTATGCTTGTATCTATTCGTTTCTTCTGTGTGCAGGTGTTCATCCGCGGAGATCGCGGAAGGATTGTGATCTGCCAGGGCTGAAGGACGGGGACATCTCTTCTTCGGATCTAGCGTTGGAATCCAGGTAGGCTCTTATCCCAAGTCTTTCATTCGTAACTAGGAGCTTGCGTCATAGCATTGTTTGTTTGTTGCTAGACCCCTGCTGGGCTAGTAGGGATCGCCTCTGTCCGCAGAGGGGATTTACCTCCTCAACAAATTGGCGACTCCACTGGGGATAGTCCGGTTTTCCTTGTCCCGTTTATGATTGGTTCGCTTTGATTGTTTCTCCTTGCTTGATGAACCTTCTGGGTTGGATTCTTTCACTATTTTAGCTTCTTGGTTTGCTTAGCTTGTATTGGTCTACTTTCAGATTATCTTGTTTTTTAATTTTTATTGAAGAACTCGACTGGCGCGGGTTTTAACCCGACAGTCGCGCCACTTGGCGCTTGTTGCATTTGTCTGTCTCGCGCCAATCGGCCTCTGGCGCCAGTTTCAAGTCCACAGTCGCGCCACCCCTGTGGCTTTTTTGAGTTTTTTCATTTTTTAGCTTTCTGAGCTTGACCAGTACTTTTCTTCTCGATTTCCTGATTGTCTGAGTGTGTTGGAGTCTTGTTTGACTGGAATTCACCGCTGTCCTTTGGTTGTTTGCCTCTGTCTATCGGTTTCACGATTTGAGCCCTAGGGCATCTAGTGGCTTAGTGAATCGAGCCCTCCTTTGGAGTTTTGGTGTCTTGATTGTCCTGTCAACTTGTTGATTGATTCTCCACGCTCTCTTACCAGTCTTTGATTGTTTTGCTGCGTCTTTTGAGTGATTGTTCATTCCTTCATTCAGAATTCGTTTTCCTTGCTTTGGACCTAGATCACATGGTCCATCGGAAGTTTTCGAGTCTTTCTTTGCTTTGAGGGACTTTGGGTCGATTTAGAGATTTGGTTGCTTGCTTTGTTGAGTGAATGTTGTTTGCTTCGCTCTCTTAGATATCATTTCTCAAATTGTTCCTTTTGTTTTCAGTGCACATTAGCCATTAAACATTGAAAATCAAAAAAAAAAAAAAAAAAAAGTATAATCTCTTTTGCTTTTGTTAAATTAGTGCAAATTGTGATCTTTTCCATATTGCTAGTGATTAGTGTTTGAATGAAAAGTGTGCAATTGCATTAGTTGCATTAGAGACATTCTTGTTTGTATTCCGTTCATTTCGTTTGCATAAAAGCTCTCAACTCTCATTTAACTAGTTTTCATCGAACGAAATGTTGCATTGTGGCATATAGCTTTGCATTTAGGAGACACTACATACGATAGGGCCTGGAAATTGAAACTTAATTGAAGATCAACTGTAAAATTCATTCAATTAACCTAAGGCAGCATTGGAACTTAACGAAACATATTTAGAAGGTCTAGGCTAGAGACGTGTTCCGGCGTCGTTAAACCTAGCAGCTGTCGTTCGCCTGTTGGCTTTAGACAGCGCTAGTACGGACTTGCGCTCCCGTACCGTCGCGTATATAAAGGGAGACCCCTCTAGGTTTTCAATCCTTTATCCACAGGAAGCCGAGTCTGCCGCCCTATACCCGTGATACACCGAACACAGCATTCGGGGAGACTACCTGCACGTACGGAAAGTCCTTGGTCGATTTCTGTTTCATTTTTTTTAAACCAAGGTGTATATTGCAGTTCACGGATATTTGGTACACCCTTTGTGCCTAGTTTTTCCTGAGCAGTCATTTGGTCTTTTCTGACTCCCTAAACTTGAAAAGACCGTCAAGCGCTTGTCCTTTCACGCTTGTATCAACTCTGAAAGAGATAGAGTCATCTTTTTATTGTTTCTCGACTCTTAAAATATGAAACGATAGAATTTGTTTATTTTCCAATGTGGTAAAATCAATCTCCCACGATAACACACCCATTTAGATATTGCTTGTGACTGTTTGATCGTGTGTCTTAACTCGTTTTCAGCCCGTGTGTGTGTGTGCTCTCTTCTTCTAGTCTTTTGTCACGGTGGCGGAACCCTCGGTTTCGTCTACTGGTAATCCTTACACGGACGATTCTTCAGAGGCTTCTGAGCCTTCTGTTGAACCACAGCAGCCTGTTGTTTCCGAGTTCCCTGACGGGGGACCGGTCCTCGCCGAGCAACCCTTTGGAGAGCCAGTTGACTTCCACTGGCCCTTTTCGGACCCTCTGTCTAAATTGAGATTGGGAGCTGATTTCCTTTCTCTTACATCGGGTTCACCGTTTTTTGCTGCTGTTTTTCCTCCTAGTCCTCGCCGTCTTCTGCGTGATTTAACGGCAGGATCAACCATGAGTGATTCTGGTGAGGAAATTCCCGGGTCTGATGACTATCGGCGCATCCCTCGTAGATTGTTTGAGGGAGACGAGTCTGAGCTGGCTACCACATCGTCAGCTGGTCCTTCTTTGCCACAGGGATACAGATCTCTGGGTCAGATTATCTCAGCTGCTGCCTCTATGGGAATATCATCTCCTGCTTCGAGGCCAGCTGCCACTACACCCGGGGTGTCTCCTTCGACGCCCGTCACTTCTGTTCCCGTGCGGCCCACTGTTTGTGTAGCTGCCTCTTCTGCTGTTATCTCAGCCACCAGGGCTGGGCCAACTCCCGAAGACATTTATCTAGCTACTGCTATACCGGAGAATATCTCTCCGGAGGAGTATCGGTTGTTTTTACAGCAGCCGAACGCCGGAGCTGGACAAATCCCCCAAGATCCTTACCGATCTTTCTTTTCGCACTATGCACAGGACGGCACTCCCGTGTATGGTTTCCCGGGTCAGCTTGATGAGCATGGGGACATTTTGCGTCTTCCTGCTCTTGAGGCTTATCTGTATGCTCAAGGTTTACCGTACAACCAGGCTCAGAACCTGCAGGCACAGCCTTTTCAAGGCCAACCTGCAGGCCAACCTGGCTATCAGTACGACCCACAGGGACAGCCCAATCAAGGCTACTCTGCGGGCCAGCAAGGGCCATTCTATAATCCGCGAGGACCATATTATAACCTGGCAGTCCCTTTTAACACGACTCGACCCGGGGGTATCAGGGACCGGCCTAACGGTCACCGGGGGCAAATCCGGCCTTCTTCCGTGCAACCGCGGTATCCTGTTGTTTCTAACGTTGCATATCGGCCAGGATCAGCAGGGACCACTTTATGGTTCGCCGAGTCAATGGTTTCCCGGCCAAGCCTGGTCTGTTCCACCACCGGGCCAAACGGGTCATCCGGTACAACCCACAGTGTCCCGCCTCCGGGCCAACCCTTAATCGGTGCAACCTGGGGCTCACCCACAGCCGGTCGGCTGGCGCAACCGGCACATTCCATCTCAGGGCCAACTTTGTTCATTTGAGGCCGCCCCCCTCATTCGAACCTTTGTTCATTCGGGGCCGCCCCCTCATCGGGTCAGCTTTGTTCATTCGGGGCAGCCCTCTCATTACGTTCACTGCGCTCGGCGAGCACAGCTCATTCAATGCCGCGACCAAATCAACAGCTGCGCCCTACGTACCAGGCTCCGCAGGGTTCCACTTATCAGCAGTCTACTCATCCTCAGAGTGGTTATTATCCTCATGGTCAATCTCAACCGAACTATAACCACTCTGGAGGCTCTCAGTATCAGCCTCCTCCACCCGGTTCTAACTATGCTCAGCAGCCAAATCCAAATGCTTCTTATACGGGGCAAACGCCTAATCAGGGCTCGAACCCTGGTTATCAAGCCCCACACAATGGTTACCAGCAACCAAATCAGTCTGGCTATACGAATTATGCCCCTCACGGTCAGAATCCTACGGGACAGAACCCATGGGGGCAGGGATATTCACAACCATCATGGAGCATGGGTACCGGGCCTTATTCTGGGACTGGCATGGGAATTAACCCTCCATTGCCGTTCCTGGCTACCTTGGATCTACCGGACGTTTCGAAGTTGACCAATGATCCGATTGCTCATAATCCATATTGGCCCCCGGTTCCGACCAAGATACCAGGAGATTGTCCCAAGTTTGAGGGCAAATCTGGAGAAGACCCCCAGGCGCATGTGATGACGTATCACCTCTGGTGCTCGTCTAACTCTTGGAGTGACGATTCGGTTCGTTTGCGTCTTTTCCAGCGTACGTTAACAGGAGCTGCTGCTAAGTGGTACATAGAGCTATCCCGTGGTATTTTTCAGGATTTCAACTCGTTAGCTATAGCTTTCCTCACGCATTTCCAGTTACCAGTCCGGTATGAGACTGGGACGCACCTCCTGTCTTCCCTGAAGCAGGACTCGGCCACTCACATCTCGGATCACATCCATGAGTGGCGACGCCGTCGTCGACTGATCAAGTTTCACATACCTGATCAGATTTTGACTCACTGGTTCACCACCTCCTTTGTGAATAAAATCGCTCAGGATATCGCGATGGGAGCGTGTGTGACGGAGGAACAAGCTATCACGCGTGCCCAGTATCTGGATCTTGTTTATTCGCAATCTGGCACGCTTTATGACATCCTGCCTGATGCTCCACGGCCCGGAGCCAAAAAGACCCCGCCTACCCCTACGGTGGATGGCGTCATTGGTTCCGTCTCTCAAAATTAGAAGAAGTCTTCGAATGGGAAGCAGAAGGCTAATTCTTCCAACAATACCTCTGCTAATCCCGCCTCATCCGATTCTGGTAAATCCGCGGAGGTAAATGCTGTTCAGGCCAATCCTGCAGACAAATCCTCCAAGGGGAAGGAGAAGGGCAAAGGCAAATCAAAATCTGATGCCCCAAAACCGGAATCTAAAACTCGAACTGAGGATGGCTCCCAACGTAAGCCGAAATTCCCCTGCCTCATCTGTGAAGCTGACCATTACACTAAGGATTGTCCACGACGATCCGAAATCAGTCAACTTCTTAAAGGCTCAAAGGGAACTCCGGCTGTTTTAAAAGAGCCATTTCCATCTCAGCAGACCCAGATGGTCGAACAAGGTTCATCATCTGTACCGTTTGGGTCTCAAGTTTTCATGATGAAGACTAATGCACCTATCACTATCGCTACGAGGTCCAAGGATTACAATAATCAGCAGCAGGCACCCGGGAAGGCGGTGGCGGATGGACCGCCTCCCGCATCTGCTTCTGGTTCATTGGAAATTGAGAAGCCGACTCTCGAACCCGTTGTGAAGCCACCTCCCAAGGGTGTTCTTCGGAGATCCTCTTATAATCCAAACGCTCGTGCCGCTCAACATTACGGTATTGTTGAGGATCTGGCACAGGCGCCATGTGCCATGTCTGCACTTGAGGTTCTTCAGAGTTGTCCTTCACAACGGAAGGCTTTATTGTCTGCCATCGGTGGTATTGATCCCGCCGATTCGAGCCTTCTCACCTTTGATCTGGAGAATTTTACTCCCAGGCTTCCACATCAAATCGCTTTGGTTATTCAAGTCGGGATTAACGGTCTGAACGTTCACAGAGCCGTCGTAGATGAGGGTGCATCTACTTGTGTTATGTCCTCCGCTTGTTGGAAGGCCATCGGCTCTCCAACTTTGTCGTCATCTCCCAATGCCCTTGAGGCATTTGATGGTCGGGAGTCTAAACCCCTGGGAGTTCTCGAGAGTCTTGCGATCACATTACAGGGAAAAACTGTCAACGTATAAGTAGAAGTAGTTGACACTAAACTCAACTACAATATACTTCTTGGCCGCAGCTGGACCCATGCCATGCTCTGCGTGCCGTCTACTGTCTTTCGATTCATTAAGTTCCCTCACGAGGGCAAGATTGTCACGGTGGATCAGTTGTCGTTTTTTACCTCTAGCTCCGAGAACAACGTGCCGTATGTGGATCAAATTCCGAATCCCCCAGACAGCATAGGACCTGGTCTTTTCAAAGACCCAGTCCTCATGGGTATTTTCCCTGCGCCGCCACCGAATACCGCTCAAGTTAACATGTTGTCCAGGACTGATGACCCCTGGCTGATTCCTACACCTGAGCAGGTATATGAGTTTGGAGAATCCATGTCTTTAACGCCAGTAGAGATCAGCTACTGTGAGATTGTTGACGCATCGGACCCTCCACCTCCTCAGCATGCTCCGATGAGCATGGCTCTTGACGTCTACTCACAATCCCCTTGGCTTGGTCAGGCTGAGTCGCCTGATCCTCTTAGAGAGACTTTTCCCTCAGATGAGGCTATTATTGAAACTATGTCTCTTGAGGAGCTACCCTGGGGCGATGGACATCATCGTTCCTCGTTTATGCCTAGCTTGGGGGCAATGACTGACTGTCTCGAGCGCTATGCTACTCAGGTTCCTTCCCCTCCTCTTCAAACACCGATCTTGACGCACGAGGTCTTTACGGAGGGTAATCTGAGTAAAATTACTCAAACGGTTCCTATCAACATCTCTGTTAAACCGGGGATTGTTGAGAACATTCATGTGGGTGTGACCTGTTCTCTCGAGGAGATTCAGGTCTATACGGAACTTTTCAAAGAATTCAGAGATGTTTTTGCGTGGTCCTACGAGGAAATGCCGGGAATTGATCCTAGTATTGTCGTGCATGAGATTCCAACCTATCCAGGTGCGAAACCCGTGCGCCAACGCTTGTGTCCCATGCATCCTCGGAAAGCCACCGCTATCAAGGCAGAAGTTGAAAAACTTCTGAACGCGGGGTTTATTTATCCTATCCCCCTTACAGAATGGGTGTCCAACATCGTCCCTGTCGATAAAAAGCAGGGTACCATTCGAGTCTGTGTAGATTATCGCGATATCAATCGCGCCTGCCCTAAGGACAATTATCCCACTCCGTTTATCGATCAGATTATCGACGATTGCGCCGGGAGTGAGATCTATTCCTTAATGGACGGTTTCTCAGGTTACAACCAGATCAATATCGCACCTGAGGATCAACATAAGACCACATTCATCTGTCCGTGGGGCACTTTTGCATACAAAAAACTCTCGTTCGGCTTAAAGAACGCTGGCGCCACGTTTCAGCGTGCGATGTCATATGCTTTTCATGATATTCGCCATATTGTCCAGCCTTATCTGGACGACTTGCCTGCCCATTCGGGTAAGCGAGAGGATCATCCTGAACATCTTCGCCAGATATTTCTTTGCTGCAGACGCTACAACATTAGGCTCAATCCTCATAAGTGCGTCTTCTGCGTCGATTCTGGCCGTCTTTTAGGCTTTATAGTCTCGAAAGACGGAATTCGCCTCGACCCTCTGAAGGTTGAGGCCATTATAAATCTCCCGTCACCCTCCTCCCTTTATCAGTTGCAGAGTCTGCAAAGGAAAGCGAATTTTCTTAGACGCTTCATCCCAAATTACGCCGAGGTGGCCAAAGGATTCACTCGTTTGTTAAAGCAGAATGTTCCCTTTCATTGGGACGAAATCGCTCAAGAATCCTTTGAGAAGCTGAAGACATTGCTCATCAATGCTCCGTTGCTTCGTCCTCCGGACTACCACCGCGACTTTACTTTGTATCTAGCCGCCGCATTAAGCACCATTGCCATGGTCTTGGTGCAGGATGACGAGAACGGTGATGAACATGTTGTTTATTACCTCTCTCGGAACCTTCTCGACCCGGAAACGCGTTATGCACATGTCGAGAAGTTGGCCTTAGCAGCCGTACACGCCGTACAACACTTTCGCCATTACATCCTATTGCGCACGATAACAGTGGTTTCAGACTGCAACCCCATGACATATATTCTTTCTAGACAATTGCTGGGGGGCAAGTACTCCAAATGGATCGTCATCCTGCAGGAGTTTGATTTGGAGTTCACCACTGCCAAGTCAACTAAATCACTAGTCTTCGCGGATTTGATTTGTTCTCTCCCTACAGACTCTCTTCCTGAACACTCTGAAGATCATATTCCGGACGAAACGTTGTTTCTTATCGATACTCGTGATCCTTGGTACAGGGACATCATAGTGTATCTTCAGACCGCGACATTCCGGTCTGAGTTGGATAAAGCTGCACGCCGTCGGATTCGGCACCAGTCCCAACCCTACCGCATAGTAGGAGATACCTTATATCATATTGGAGTAGATTCGGTGCTCCGACGATGCCTTACCTTGGACGAGGCTGAGAAAGTCTTGAATGACTGCCACAGTGGCGCCTGTGGTGGACACATGTCCGGATGTCTGCATAAGATTACGGCGGGGTTAAAACACAACCTTCCTGTTCAAGGATTGTATCCACTGCCGGTCAATGCCATCCCGTGCCAGATTTTCCGGCGCAAGATGCGCGCGCCGCGTCCCCCTTTGCATCCGGGTGTGCACCGTCGGCCCTTTAGCGAAATGGGCGTGGATTTTTATGACGTGTAACCCTCACTGAAGCCGGGGGGCATGCGTATATCAGTATGTGGAAATACGACTCTTTCCCTTCAAGTGACCGACGTGCCTCTATGGCCCGACGGAGAAACGTTTGCTTCATTTTTATTCAACCATGTTATTGCACGATTCGGGGTTCCTCAAGCCATCGTCACTGATCACGGTACTCATTTCCGTGATTACATGATGGCGGAGCTGACAGCTGCGTTGGGCTTGCGTCACGACAGCTCAACGCCATACTACCCTCAAGCGAACGGTCGGGTTGAAGCGGTGAACAAGGTCTTGGTCACTATGCTTCAACGAACAGTTGGGATTCATAAATCCAGTTGGCATCTCCAACTGTTCTCAGCTCTCTGGGCGTACCGAACATCTGCTAAAAGTGCAACCGGATTCACACCATTCCAACTGGTGTACGGTCTGGAAGCTACTTTGCCGGTTGAATGTGAAATTCCTTCGCTAAAATTAGCTGTGGAGCTCTTACCGGATACTTCTCCTGAGGAAGAGCGTCTTCTGTATCTCGAACGATTGGATGAAACCCGTCGTCTAGCTGCTTTGATTATCGAAGCACAAAAGAAGAGGGTCAAATCTCATTTTGATCAATTTGTTTCTCCCCGTTCTTTCATTGAAGGAGACCTAGTCCTCTTGTACGATCAGGCACATGATAAGCTTGGTGCCGGTAAACTCCAGCCCATGTGGCACGGTCCCTACATAGTAAAACGTGTTTTGAAAAATGGGGCCTACGAACTTATAGACTACGAAGGAGTTCCATTGGCGCAGCCCAGAAATGGGCTGTACCTTAAGAAGTACTACGCCTGAAATGATTTTTGGTGTGGTGTGTGTACATAGGTGTGTGATTCTCATTTGTGTGCATGGTGTGGTGTGCTTTGTAAACATCTTTCTGCTGATCGGGTCTTCCTGGTTGTGCAGATGTCTTTTCATCCATTTGTTGGTTTCGCGGACGGTGCCTCCCGCAGTACCAGGAATCTGTCTTCTGCAGCCTGGGTAATCTATGATCCTGCTGGTGAGTTGATTGACCTGCAAGGTGTGTGTTTAGGACGTACCACGAACAATATCGCGGAATATAGCGCCGTGTTGGAATTATTAACCGAGGCAGTAAACCTTGGTATCCGTGAATTGCTCGTGTACCTAGATTCACGGCTTGTAGTGTTGCAGCTGAACGGGCACTATTCGGTAAGAAACCCGTCCATTTTACGATTGTATTTGCGTATTCGATTACTGGAAAGGAATTTTGAATACATTACATATCATCATATACCCAGACATTTGAATACATTGACAGATGCGGTAGCAAATTTGGTGTTAGATAGACATTTGCGCAATTTATAAATCATCATCACATGTAAAGAAGACTCATCCAGAAATAGATATGCATATATATAGATATCGAAATGTTTACATAGAAGTGTGTCACATAAAACTCAAAAAATATACATAATTGTCTTAATACATCCGGAGACACTGTGTCTCTCAAAAAAATAGGTGTGGCTAAATCCTAGAGACTAATCAGCATGGTGCTCATGATAGCACGTCACTGCACGCACTAGCCGCCTCGGGATTCGGTGGAGCCGGTTTGGAACTCCCACCGTATGGCGCTGGTACTCCATCGGTACATCTGACAGTCGGGCATAGTCTGGGATCCCATGGACGATCCCCTCGAGGTTCTGAACCAGTGCCTCTCCTCCGGTACCTTCCCCCTGGATCTCGGGGGCGAGTTGTGTCCTCCGGAAGATAGGAGACATCCCGGCTGGTCTCTCAGGTCCTACATCTGCATGCATATATAATTGTGTTAAGACAAGTGTGTATTAACAAAAAAAACATATAAACATAAAATCAAAAATATGAGGTCTTACCCAGCTCTTCATCCCAGTCGTCTCCTTCTGGTAGCGGGAGATTTGGGTCCCCTGTAAAGTCAGTTCCCGAATAGGGCCAATCTTCCACAATGATCAGTTGGCGCCGTAGCCACTTGAAGAACTCGGGCTTCCAGGACATCTGTTGCCCGCCTCCAGATCTGGGCATCAGTGCTGCCCAGCGAGCCATTCTCGGCTCTCGTGGTACCGGACTCGCCACATGGGCCTCTTGGCCCTGGAAGGTTGGTATGCGTTCTAGAATGAACAATACCAAGATGGAACCATACCCAAACTGCTTCAGTTTGCCCCGTTTGCACTTTGTGAGCTGCCTTTTCATGTTGATCGTGACGGTTGTTGCCCAATCATACAGTCGGGGACCCATGCATTCTGAGGCCAGTAAGAGTTGAGTCTTTGTAGCCTCATGCGGTGCCTGCGATCCGGCGGCCCGCGTAATGGTGTGGAGTACAACTCTCAGTGCTAGATCAGGGATGGTTGAGATGTATACCTTCTTACTCCCTGTTCCTGTTTGTGCCCCACGGCACACCCGCGCCATTACTTCTTCCATATTTTCCCCTGATGGTCTGCTCCCAGTCAGTACAGGGATTGGACCCCGGCGGGATAATCCAGTAACGAAATAAATGTCAGTGACCTCCAATTCCAACACCTGGTCTCGTATTCTGAATACTTGGTCATTTTCATCCCAGAGGTTGATCAGATATTGGAGGAGCTAAGGCTGAGCTCGTAAGCATGGCGTGAGGAAGAACTTTTTTAAGCCACAGTCTCTCAGAGCATTCATACATGCTTGGCTTTGCATGGCCTCTTCGTCCTCATCTCCGTGTTCTCGTTCCTTCCATTCGATTTCCATTCTGACTGTTTATCTGCATTCACATGGTCCAAAACCCCTGATTAGATCTTTTGTGAGCTTCAAAATTCAAGAAATTTGGCATAAATAGCGGAATTTTAGGCGGAAATTTGGGTTCCGCCGCTGGCGCGACTGTTTTGCTGACAGTCGCGCCATGTGGCGCGGGCCCTTTGGTAAAAAGAGCTCAGTGGCGCGGGTCCGTGCCCGATACCCGCGCCACTTGGCCCGGCCCTAAAATTTCAAAGGTACCCTTACAGAGCTGATTTCTAAGGGGAAATCATTAAAAAATGCATGAAAAGAAAGAGAAAGGGAGCGCCTCTTACCTGTCACAGACGAGACGCTGAATGGTTGCCTGGATTGGTCGCAATCACCGTCAGAAGATTCTGCTCCAAATGGACCACTGTTGCTCTCCACAAGGTAAATAGTAAAAAGTAATTTTATTTTTTACCATTAGACATATTTATAACTTTTCGAAGTTAAATGAGCTTTAAAAGTTATTTTTTGTCAAATATTTGCATGTATTATGTCGAAAATGGATTTTACGCTTGTTGGGTATGTGCAGCGGCAGGTTTTTGCGACTTAAAAGGTGGAAACGAGTTGTATTTTATACTTTTTCGGACTCGGTAAATACACAAAAAAGTCACTCTGGAGTCATCTTTCAGCTCTTTTCTGACTCTCTAAATATGAAAAGATCGTCGAGGCCCTTGTCGTTTCGATCTCGTTAAAATGGACACGAATCGACATTCACCCGGTATAAGTTTAACCCTTTTTCGGGCCGGGATGGATTGATTACGAAAAAGGAATACCCTAGCCTATCGCGACTAGGAGGTTTTCCCGGATATTGTTTTCTACCTTTTCGGATCTGGGGAACTATTTACGAAAAGGGACATGTGGAGTTTTCTTTTCCGCTGTCTTTTCAAACTCTCTAAACATGAAAAGATGCCGAGTTCTTCCTTTGTCAGACTCGTTAAACCCTGATGACATTGGATTCCGTCGAAATGACGTTCTCCGAGTTTCTCCTTCCTAGGACTCGTTAAATGCACTAGGATGGATTCGTCCGAAGGACGGATTTATATGACAAGCATATGGTATCCTCTTCAAGCTTGTGTAAAAATAAAGAGGTACTCGCCGAAATGGTGGGGGAAAAATGGAACCATCGTCGTTGTCGTCGGCAGTATGTCGCTCTTGAACATGGCACTTGTCTGCATTCGTGTCAGGTTGGGGACATCTCATCTCGCTGCTTCACTTTGCTTCCATGGGTTTGGGTAATCTCTTTTGACCTCTCATCTGTTCACTGCCTCGTCGCCATGACCTTTGATCCGTTGATGTCAAATACTGCCAAGTCCATTGGTGTGCCGTTCATATGTTCAAGAGAAGTTGGCCTCTGCAAATATCAACCTTCCTCTGTTTCTCATATGGTCCTAATTCACAACAAACATTATGTTCCTCTGTCTCGTGTCGATGATGTGGGAATCATTATGGCCCACCTTCGATCAAGGTCACTTCCTGTCGACTTCAACTCATTATCCAGGAAGTTGGTCTAGAGACTCTTGATGGTACCTTGGAGCCTGCATGCCTCAATGGCAGGTTCGTCGCATTCGACGTGAAGTTTACATCATTGACTTCCGATCGAATGATTCTGCGGGTGTTCGACGTCAACTCATTTATTCGCACGCCGTAGATTGTACTTGTAGTACCTTGAGGACCATTGTCATTATTGGTGGTTTCTCTCGCGTCTGTTAACAGTTTTCATCAT
Organism: Pinus albicaulis; assembly: GCA_034641835.2. Taxonomy (NCBI): domain Eukaryota; kingdom Viridiplantae; phylum Streptophyta; class Pinopsida; order Pinales; family Pinaceae; genus Pinus; species Pinus albicaulis. Next base: position 972,626,748 of record CM076577.1, on the reverse strand, counting down.
TGGCTGGTAATCGGACGATGTTCTTGCATGTTCGACATCAGCTCACACATTCACATGCTCGAACTTGTACTTGTTTGGGTCGAGATGGAGCGCAAGACCCTGGATTGTGTCTGTTGTAATCCAGGTTGCGAGTGTGGATTATTATCATTATGTACATGACTCACTGATTGGATGGCTGCGACCATACCTGAGTCTATTTGTTTGATCTTAGTTGGATGGCTGCGCCCATACCCTGGATCCGGATTATAGCATACTCTGTTCGGATGGCTGCGTCCATACCATAGATATACATCATGTACTTGAGATATCAGTTGTATCTTTCTGCGCAGGTTTTCCGACGGCGAGCCTTCGGTTGGACATGTTCTCGTAAAGCATTTCACCCCTCTCTCTCTCGGGCCTCATGCTTTAGGGGGCATCTGTTACACAGTAATTTGTCACCGTCCCTACCATTCTCCGTCCCGCACAATGGAGGACCCATTATGTGACCTGTGAACACTGTCATGCCTTGAAAACATCATCAATGCATCCCTCTGAGTATGAGCTTCATTTCCCCTTGAGACATCTCCTTGCAAAATCCATGAAAAACAGCTCTTTTTGCATTGGCGCGGGTAGACGGTTCAGTGCTCGCGCCAATCAGGGAAATCCTGTAAAGAGGTCGCGCCACTTGGCGCTCTGTCATAGAGCAGCAATCGCGCCACCCATTTTAGGGACTGTTTTTTAAATATGGATGGCGGAAGTTGAGTTCAAACAAACTCACAACCATTGACTATCTTGAATTGGGAGGTTTGGCTACGGGAGTTCTATGGAAGGGAAGTGGTTTTGCCACCTTCTATGGAACCTTCCTTGTTGATAGGGCCAATCCCATAATAATAGGGATCCCAACTCCCTCCTTCCCCATCTATAAAAGCTTGCTCGGATCCATGGCAAGCTAGTCTGGAAGTGCTGAAGCTTTGCATCTCCCTATTCCCAAGTGCCTTTGTGCTGTAAAGAATCCCTTCTTTCCCTTAAGGCCCATTCAAGCGAGGAGACCATTGTTACGAGACTCAGGAGAGGTTTCCCTTTCCCTTGGCGAGCTTTGCGAGACGTGGACGACCGGAGACCCGTTCGAAGGAAGCTGCGACGTCAGAACTTGGTTGTAACTTCTATTCGTTTATCACTTTAATAGATGACTATGATTATGGTTCCACTCCTTTTTCTATCATGTTAATGCGAGTAATATCTTTTTTGACCGATGTTTAGTTACGTATGCTGGTTCCTATGCATGTATCTGTTCGTTTCTTCTGCGTGCAGGTGTTCATCCACGGAGATCGTGGAAGGATTGTGATCTGCCAGGGCTGAAGGACGGGGACATCTTCTTCTTCAGATCTAGCGTTGGAATCCAGGTAGGCTCTTATCCCAAGTCTTTCATTCGTAACTAGGAGCTTGCGTCATAGCATTGTTTGTTTGTTGCTAGACCCCTGCTGGGCTAGTAGGGATCGCCTCTGTCCGCAGAGGGGATTTACCTCCTCAACAAGAAGACTAATCAAAGTCAATTCAAAATTATGAATCCTATTATTATAGGACCCTAACAGTGGCTACACATGGGGATGGCATTTCCTAGTTAAATGTCAAGAACTTTGAGACTAGTATCCTTTAATTTTGACTGTGCTTGCCTCGGAATTGTTTTCTGAGCTCTGCATTATTCATATTTATGATATTTTTTCTTTCAAAGCTTAGGGCCTTCTCTCCAGGCTTCAACTTTGCAAGAAAATCATCCAATCCAATCTAAACTCTGCAATGTTATGTATAATTATCAAAGTAAACAAAGTGAAGTAGTGTTATTTTGGGAAATAGTAATGCTTCAGCATTTTACCATTGATAGGTCCTCCTGGCAGATCTGATCCATCCAACTCCTTCAAAAATAATGCATTGCTTTCTCTATAACCATAAATGAAATAGGGACCTTTCCATAAGAAATCAAATTTCCCATGTTTACCTTTCTCTTCTCTCCTGTAATCCCACTTAAGAACATTTTCACCTATATAAAAATCATCTTCCTTAGTCTTCTTGTCAAATATCTTTTTAATATTTTCTTGAACAACTTGAGACTTGAGATAGACTTCCTCCCTGGTTTGCTGCAAGTGTATGGTTTGATATATCCTTCTCTGGATATCATTGGTTTCTACCTGCAGTTCTTGGATCATCTTCATTACTGGTAATCCTAAAGAGGATGGGAAAATAGCATCTATCCCATAAAAAAACTGATAAGGGGATGTACCAATAGATTTCTTTGTCGTAAGTCTATCTGCCCATAAGGCATTAACTAACCTTTTGTTTTGGGTTTTCTTATTGTCTTCTAGTAGTTTCTTGATGATATTCACAAGGATTTTATTGGAGGATTCAACAAGACCATTACCTTGAGGGTAATAAGCAGTGGAATGGCCAAGGGTAATGTGGTATTTATTACATAAGTCAATCATCTTTTTAGACTTGAAAGTAGTTGCATTATTAGTAATGAGCTTTTGGGGGCATCCAAATCTTGACAATATATTATTTTCTAAAAATGAGATTATGACAGTATTAGATCTTGCCTAGAAGGAATGGCTTCTATCCACTTGGTGAAATAGTCTGTGGCTGTCAAAATCCATTTGTGTTGGGCTGATGAGGGAGGGTGGATTTCACCAATGAAGTCTAGACCTCATTGCTGAAATGGCATTTCTGTGGAGATGGTTTAAGGGGTAAAGGTAGCAACGTTTTCTTCCCTTCAAAGATTTGGCATTTATGACAAGAGGTCACATACTTTTTCACATCTGCAAAAAGTGTAGGCCAGTAAAAACCAGCTCTCAAGATCTTATCTACAGTTGACTTCCAGTAAAGGTGTCCTCCACAGTCACCTGCATGAAACTCTTCCATAACTTTATCAGCTTCATATTTAAGCAAAAAATTCAATTAAATTCCACCATGATCTTTCCAAAACAGTGCATTATCTATGATACAAAATTTCATTGCCTTTAACTTTAAAAATCTAGCTTTAGTTCTTGACAATTTAGGAGGAGCTTGTAAATTTAGTAATACAAATATGACATCTTTATACCATGGTGAATCTGAAAAGGCTTCACTGACCTATGGAGTCTCCATCTCTTCCTCATCATCTAATTGGGCAATAAAATTTATATCTAAAGCATGACAATTTGATTTAGCCATGAGTTTGGTTAAACCTTTACCTGTTGCTCCTACTGATGGATCCTTGTCGGCCTTCTTGTGCAGACACTTTTGTGGCATAGTTTCCTAGCTCATGACAGTGAAAACATTTAATCTTCGACAAGTCCTTCTTCTTGCCTTCCTAGCCATAATCTCCTTTGGATTGGGATTTATTCCCTTTCCCTTTCTTTTCATTTCCAGCAAAGGCACAATTCTCTGCATCATCATGCTTGGATGAGGAGTCATATCTAGTGTTCCACTTTATCTCTTATTACACCAAGTCATACCACAAACACTCCCACTTCGGTAGCTTCTCCCTCCCATTTAATAAATCTTGGTAGTTGTTCCAGCTCTTAGGGAGGCCTAGAAGTGCTAGGCTAAACAGATCATCTTCAGCAACTGTAACGCCAACACTCCCAAGATCATCCTGACATTGGGTGAACTTGCTCAAGTATTATGGTATTATGTCTCCCTTTTCCATATTGATTTTATGAATATTTTCCTTTAGTGTCAGCTTCCTGTGGTCACTATTGTTCTGAAGATAGTTCTTCTGATAGCTTTTTTGTAGGAACATCTTCTATTGAGCATGTCTTTATTACTAAAATGATTGTGCTTCTAGTTTGATTTTTTTTTCGTTCAATAGTTCATCCATTCTTAATTCCATATTTTGTATTTGCAATTTTTTTCGATTATAAAGGACAATAAGGCTTCCTTCTCTTTCTCTAATTCCCAAATTTCCTGTGTTTGGGGGTGGTCTTTTGTGGGTAGCTTTAGCCTTATTCTTAGTGCTTGGATGTCTTCATTTTCCTTCTTGATAATCTCTTGTGTTACATTTTTATCCTCATGATTCAAGTCTAATTTGATCAAAATATATTCAAGATACTTAATCCTGGTATTTTTTGTAGAAATTCCTTGTAGATTCAGACTACTAATTGTAATTTAAAATAATAGAATTGAATCTACTCTACTCATCTATGGAAACAATTTAAGATATTGGTAAATCACTAAGAATACAAGAGAAAGAATTCAATCAACACATTATACAATGATTTCCTAGGGAAATACACAGTTAAAAACCCTTCTATCTATATATTGGATTAGTCAAAATATATGATAATATTACAAGGCTTTTCTCAGGCCTGAGCAACCTCTCCACTATTTCTATTTGTCTCACTACTTCCTATACAAGCCTTGGCCAATAGTTAACCAATTTCATCTTTCCCGATCCCTATTTCATTCCAGTGTTGCCTTCAGAATTATCCCCTATTACTCATCCATAAATACGTAATCCATCATAGGCCTTCCTCTGACTACATGCACCACCTGTACAATTTAGATGATTATACAACTGATAGTACACCGCCATTGAACTCCAATCTCTACTGGGTAACTTTCATATCACATATACATGACTTATTTATGGTTGATTTATGTGTTAATTGTTTGATTGCAGAGTACACACCCCACTACTTTAGCTCCCACTAGTTCCTCCAATAGTTGGAATTAGTTTAACTGACTTTAACTCAAATTTACTGAATTAATTAATTAATTACAACTCAAATAAACTCAACGCGAGCTCCTATAAAGTAGGAGGCACTCTACATGACTCAAGTTAGGCCCTCAACTCGAATTAAATCAACAAACTAAGTCAATTTACCTTAGTTAACTCGTTCAAGTTGTCTTGTGATGTGGAATTATAATTTTCTTCTAATTTAATTCAAGGGAAAATTGAATTAGGATCTTTCTTGGTGCCATTTTCAAAACGTTTTTCCAAATAGGTTGTCCTTCCATCTTAGGATCTATCTGAATATTAAATAAGAGCTATGTAATTTGGACATATTAATAGCAGAACTAGAGAGTATAATAAATCATCTCACTAGTTTCCTATGCAAATCTATCTGATCTATAGGATGGATTTGTTTGGTATTGAAAGAGATTATAGAAGTTCTAAAATCTTCAAGTGTTGTAGCTCCATCTAATTTATCTTCAAGAAATGATAATTTTTACTGACCTTTCTCCACATCTAAATTTGAAAGTAACTTATTATTTGTGGAAGAGAAAGTTTGCTTCCAAAATTGACTATAGGTCATTCTTTCAGAGACTCATTTTTTTTTCTTTATTTTCATAAATTCATAAATATGTTTGTCTTAGGATTATAAGAAGAAGGAGAGGGAGAATATTGTTCCCATGTTGATTATCTTTGTTGCAAAATTAACACAGGCCCACTTCAAAGGATCATGGTAGTAGGTGAATCAATATTTGAAGATATGGTTTATGACATTGTTCCCTCTACTAGCTTTGATTTATGAATTTTATATACTTTGAATTTATCTACCTATGACTCTGATATACTTTCAATTTTTCTCTTGAGTTCTTTTTCTTTCATCTGAGGTGTAGCTAAAACTCTTTCTCCCCTTGACTGCTCCATTGTTTTCTCTTTTGTTACTTTTGGCAATGTGTTTTCTTCCTAGGTGTCTTTATTTCTGAATTTCTCTATCTCTCGTTTAGACACATGTATATAAGGAGAAAAAATTTTCTCAACCCTTAATGTTGAAAATTTCCTTACTTGTTCATAAGGCCAACTAAAACTTAATGTTATCTTCATTTGGGCTAATCAATTATTCACCTCCTTATTAGCATCTCTTATATTAACAATTAATGGACCAACTTGAGCCTTGAGCATAAACTGAGCTTTTTTTTCCTTGACACAAAATGAATTTCATCAACATTTAAGCTTTAAGCTTTAATATTGGAAGAAATATTGGTAACTTATATGGTGGAAATTCACAACCATAAATTCTAATATCTATGAAATTATGGTACAGATACCAGTCTCCAACCTTAGTTTGCTCACTCAATTATAGGATTATTTTAATGTCATATTAAATCCTTAGAACTACATCACTATTGAGAAGAAAAAATGAAACATACATTAATTGATCAACAAAATCACATAGAGAGAATTATTTTGTATTCTTCCTGAGCAATGAAGTCCAGTGAATGACCGATTTCTACTCACCATGCATATCCTACTTTTGTAATGATATCTTGAATCTATCTGAATCGTGATATAGGAATAAAAAAGAAAAATAGACTGATTCTTAAAGTCCCTTTCATTTCCAAATCTTAAAAAACTTCTCATGAAGGTTATTGGAAATAAACAAGCTGAAATCAAATAAAAGAGAATTTTTTCTTCCAAAATAAAATACTAACAGAAAACCCAAAATAGTCTCATCTACCAATTCATCACTTGGATAACCTAATACAAAACACAAAATTGAAATAATTTTCCTAGACATCTCAGGAAACATGGTTGAAGATTAGTGTGGATGTTAGCGAGGAAGCTTGGACCCTTCTAGCAAAAAGTACTCAAAAATAAAATCACTTTGTTGGAAAGTAATTCTTTGGTAAATTTCCAACAGGGTTTTTGCTGAAAATGGATGTAGAGAACTTGGAATAGATATGTGCATGGCTTGAAGAATTTATTCAGGCGTTATATAGAACAAAGGTTTATTAGTCTGAGCTATGACTGCTTTTTCACTGTGGAGGTACCTATCTACACACCGGATTACAAATTCAAGGATGTGGTGGGTCTAAGGAAAAACAAATTACAACAACATGGATTCCCATAGGATAAATTCATCGTTGTTATGCTCAAATATCCGAAATTCCAACTTGTGTAATCCATACAAATCAAATTGACACTTAGTTTCTAAAATTTTGGCATCTACAACTATCAAGGGAAATTCATTAATTTTAGGGATTACAAATGACATAGGTTTTTCAGATGATTTTACTTTCCCTTTTTGTGTACTCATTTTGGAAGAAAATTGCAAATTTACAAGAGAAAATGATAAATGAGAGTATCAATATACTCGTAGATTGTTTGTAGTTTTGATATTGGTACCTTTGTTTTATCTGGTAATTTCCACCAAAGACACTTGCTTTATTTGAATGAAAATTGTGCATGGAAGTTGGGAAATATTCAGTTTGATGAAAGAACGGTTATTAGTTTTCAATTAAGCGAAAAAGTATTACCATTGGCAGGTGAATAAATGTGTGCATTATCGATTACATGGAAAATGGATAAAACCTTGTTAATTGGCAAGGATTATATTGGATGATAAGTATGGCAAAAGGATAGTGAAAATCTAGCAGAGTGAGAAATTTGGCAGAGCTAATAGTCAAAAATCAGAGGTGGTTTATAGTGGTGTAATTTTTTGGTAAGTGATAATAAGCAAGGGGGTGTGAAATTCATAAGCGCTCGACATATCATCTTTTGTGGTTTGGGAACTCTCCAAAATAACCCCCTACTATCACTACTTTCATTAACCGTCAAGCATATGGGGGTCCAAAAAATAATCATTGATTTCTAATTGTTGTGAAGAAAATTATTTTATGGATAAATCCCTTGTGCAGAAAAAAACAAATAAATAAATAAAATAAAATAAAATAAAATAAATAAAAATAAAAATAAAAGTTATCTCCCTAGGTTCAATGGCTTGCCCTAGAAACAACCAGACAAAATAAATGTATTTCCCTAGAGATATTTGAAACATAAGAATAATACTTACTTGTATTCCAATGCAAGCTTCCTTCTCCTCTTCACTTGCTCCCTCAATCCCCAACTTTTCCCTCCAAAAGTTGAACCTGCAAATCAACCAAAACAAGCAAAGAGGCCAAATAGACAATATGATATATTCAAATAACTCTAAATAAGAGATCAAACTTAATATTATTCTACACATGTAGAATCAAATACATAATTTATGGGAAACAATGTTCTTTGTATTAATACCAATAGAGAAATATTATAACCCTTTTTAGACCTTGATGTTGTGAATATATCCTAGCTTTCTCATCCTTTCTTTGCCACAATGATAAGCCTCCAATCTTATCAATATCTAAGGATGGATTATGGACCTCCAAAGTTAAACTGACAGCATATGAACATAATCAGATTCTCCAAAATCCAACCCAGACTCTATAGCATGTAGTGCTTTTATAGGACAAATGAGGAAGTCTTAGATCCACCATACTAGGGCTAGATCCACTTTGAAATGGGATAAGATCCATGGGATAATATATAGCGCCTAACTATTAGGAATTTGAGATAATCTTCAACAATAAATGGAAGAATCAAATCCCGAAGCATCTAGAAGGGGAAGCTTCAAAATTATATTTCATTTTTCCTCATTTCCAGGTGTCACCGCACTTGTAGTAAAGGAAAAATGCACTAACCAACCCAAGTTGCATGTGTGCAACCTGCGCCATTGCAGTGTTTCAAGAGAGTAAGTGTGATGGAATCTTAAATTATAATTTTGAGCTAATGTAATACAATATTCTTATAACTTTTGGAAATAGTTTTTCTTTTGGCCTTACAGGGGATTCATGCAAAGTGTAATTGATGGCAAGAGATCCAGGTTTGGGGCCTTTTGAATAAGTGTGAAAAACTGGCCCGTAACACTAAAATTTTGGCGTTTACATCTATCAAGGGAAATTCATCAATTTTAGGGAGTGCATATGGCAAAGGCTTTTCAGATGATTTTCCTTTCGTTTTATGTGTACTCGTTTTGGAAGCAAATTGCAGATTTACAAGAGAAAATGAGAAATGAGAGTACCAATATAATCATAGATTGTTTTCCGTTTTGGAATTGGTAGCTTTGGTTTATCTGGGAAACACCACCGAAGACACTTTCTTTAGCTCAATGAAAAATTTGCAGGGAAATTGCGTAATATGCGGTTTAATGTGAGAACAACTATTGGTTTTCAATTAAATGGACTAGGATTATTGTTGATGGGTAAATAAATGTGCACATTAATGGTTACTTGGAAAATGTTGGCAAACCTCGTTAATTGGCAAGGATTAAAGTGGATGATAAGTATGGTATAAGGACAGCGAAAAGATAGTGGAGTGAGAAATTTGGCAGAGGGAATAGTAAAAAAATTGAGGTTGTTTGCGAGGGGGTAAAGGAGTGGTAAGCAGTAATAACCGGGGGGAGGGGGGGCTCCCACAATTAACCATTGACCGTCAATTGTTGCGTAGAACATTTACGTCGTTGAGAAATGCATGATTTTTAATCAAGCGTTGTATACATTTATTTATTAAAATAAAAACAATATATTGAGGCATTATAGCATTTGCACACAAAATTTATTACAAAGTGCATATAAATAAAACTTTTTGTCATTTTCTTAATGAAAATTTAAAAATTTTCATTGAAGCAAGAAAAATTTACAACATCAGCTCTATCTTGTGACTACTTCCCCCTGCAGGATTCAGAGAACATGTAGATCCATGTTCCTTCTCCTTAGGCTATGGATTCATTGTTGTAAGAAAATGACACTTGCTCTGGAAATGTAAAACACATCAATTGTTTACAATGATTATGAATTAAACTTATTCAGTATTGAATGTATTGTTCCAAATATTTGCCATTAACTAGCAATGAGAAACACATACCATTCCAGGTTTTGAATGATGAAAGTATTATTTCCTTTGACCTCTACAATATTCAAAGGACCCAACCAATTATTGTCAAACTTTCCATATTTTCCCTTATCTTCCCTAACTACATCCCATCTCAATACTAATCTTCCTTGCATGAAGTATCTTTCTCTAACTTTCCTATCAAATAAAATCTTCATCTTATTCTGATATTGGAGATTTGTGTGGTGAACCTCTTCCCTGTCTTTATTAAGTTCAATGATATTATTGATTCTTTTTTAGAAATCATCAGTTTCGTCATAAGAGTCCTACAAGATATTCCTCACTATAAAATCTAATTGAGTAGGAAAAATTGCGTCAATGCCATAAACCAATTGAAATGGAGATTTACCAGTAGCTCTTTTGGGTGAAACTCTATTTTCCCAGGCTGCATAGTTCAATTGATTATCCCAATTGCTTTTGTGATATGTTAACACCTTCGTAATCACTTTGATTAAGGTTTTATTTAATGACGTTTCCATTACATTCCCTTGTGGATATTAAGTTGTAGAATGATGCAAATAAATTTGGCATTTCTGGAAAAACTCAATCACTTCTATAGAACTGAAAGCTTGAGCATTATCTATAATTATTTCTCTTAGACAATCAAATCTGGATAAAAATGGTTTTCTTCAATGAACTTCATACTACAAAATCAGTTGAGTATTTGATAGGTATATCTTCTACCCACTTTGTAAAATAGTTTGTTGTTTTTAAGATCCACTTATGTTGATTGCTATATGTAGATTTATTTCACCAAGAAAACCTAAAGCACACTGTAGAAAAGGAGGCTTTACTAATACAGGAGTCGGAGGTAAGGAAAATATTTTTTGTTTAAAAGCAAAGATTTGGAAAGGAATTCAACTCTGAACCTTTAACCCAACTTGGTCAAATAGTTTCTACCAATATAATCTTGCAAGTCAATATTTTGTGTGCAGTTTCCCTCTAAGATAGTGACCTCCACATACTCCATGCATTAGAAAAATTTTCAGGTCTAAAATGGGCTTCATAACAAAAATGTATAACCAAAATAAACTTTACAAAATTAATAACATTAAATATGATGACATCAACCATGGGAGATGATTCAACATTTTTGGAGTAAAAAGGTAAAAAGATTAAAATATTAAAAAAAAAAAACATTTTTTTGAACTTGTATTTTCGACTTATATCGCTATGGTATTACTCAAATTCTGAGTGGGATCATTCATTGGATGCATAATTTAATTCCTCATCCAAGGAATACCCATGTTGAATACTTTCGATGGACTCTGCTACACGAAAAAAGATAAATACATGAAAAAATGTAATTGCAATCATGTTGTTTCAGGTATTTCTCATTTTTCATGTAGCAAGGTCCATCAAAAGTATGCAACATGGGTACTCATTGGATGAGCAATTAAATTCCATATCCAATGAGTGTTTCTACTCAGAATTTGAGTAAAACCATATGGAGATAAGTTGAAAATACTAGTTGAAAAATTGGTTTTCTTTTTTCTTTTTTTTCTCTAAAATTTGATGATGTAATCTAATCTTATTTTATTATTTCCACCAGTATTTTATAATATTCCTTAGGAGGCCCATTTTAGACCTCAAAATTTCTCTAAATAAACTACTCAATCACTCCCTCTGTTTCACTTTCAGTCAAACATAACAACAGAATAATCAAAGAATCTTTCCAATACATATTAGCATTAAGTATACAATATTTCAGAGACTCGGTCCTAAGAGATTAGCGTTGATTCTTTGTGAATTTAGGAGGACACTTGAAATTTTGTAAAAAATGAACAATATTCTTATACCAATCTGATAGCATAAACTTGTCATAAATGTGTAGAGGAATTTTTTGTGGGGTTGAACTAGAAGAAGGTTCACGTGGATTCTTCTTCCCTTAATTAGAATAATGTTCTTGTGTATTCTTCTCCAAAGTTGTATCTAACAAGTTTTTTTACTTATAAAATGTTCACATCATGCTTAGAATCCACACTTAAAGACTGAATCCATTTAGACACTTGTTGTTTATAACCAGGATTTCTTGTTAATTCTGATAAAGAGATAGGAATTTTGAATTTTTCTAATTCGTTTTCTACATTAAAAGAACTCAGTTTTTCTACTTTTGATTTATCTTGTGATCGAGGTTGTTGATGTGAATATGAAGCTTCAGTAGACTTATCTTGTGGCACATAAAAAGTAGCCTTCTTTATTGGTCTACCTGGATTTTGCCTTAGCCTTAAATCATATTTTTTATTAACCTCAACAATTAGTAATTATGAAAAAAATTGATATATAGAAACTTCAAACGATTTCATATTCTAAACTAAAGTTTTATTTTGTTTCATAGGAAAAATTGCACCTTCATAAGGCTTAACAACAAAACAATTAATATCATATACAACTTTTGTTACTTCCTCAATATATTGACTAACAATCATTAATGGAGGTTGAATTTGTTGATCTTTATTTTTCCTTTCTCTCTGTATAATCTAGGGTTGAAATTTTATTTTGAAAGGCCCTAGAGGTTTGTTCACATTTTGTTGCACTTGTCTAGGCTAAGTTTCCATTCTAGAGATTTTGTTTGATACGTTTCTTAACATTGTAGTGATATCATCAATTTTATGATCCTCTTCCTTATTCTTTGATGATGAACCAACTTCTATTTTTTCCCTCAACTTTCTCTCTGCCTTGTTGGCTTTTACTCTCAACTTCCCTATAGTTTCTCTATTGTCCTCAAATTCTATTACATCGGTTTGAATATCTCCCATAGTTGCATATTTCCTTTCCCTTAACATAAATGCAAAATCATAGGAAAAAGTCATAGAGAACCTAACTTTGGTTGCAGTAATTGTGGGTTTAACATGTGCAGGAATATTATTATAAATTTTATTAAACCTTTTGATAAAATTAGATATAGATTCATTAGGATTTCTTTTGAGTCATCAAACTCGGTAAAATAATACACATGATCTCTCTTGATTCCCCACTGATTTATAAAAATGTTGGTTAAATCTTCCCATGTATGAATAGAATTTTACTGCAACTACCTAAACCAATATCTAACATTTCCTTCTGATGATTGAACAAAAAACCTCATGTGTAAATCTTCATGTTCTATGTTTAGATTATCTGCAAAGACTAAGAAAGAAAATAAGTGATATTATGCATTTGATATTGTTTCTCCATTGTATCTAGGTAAGTGTTTTAAATATCCATCAAGGAAATTGTGGAGTTGAGGTATTGGTGGTAAAACCAATGTTGCGTATCTAGTAGCCACAATCCCCCCCACACCAGCCATGATTAGTCGTGAAGTCGATTGTTTAGGAGATGACCGAATTTTTGGGTATTGATGTTTTTGGGTTATGGGCTTCTTTGGAGATTGAGGATGGGTATTTAACTTCTTAACCTTATGAATTATTATCTTTTGACCTCCAAATGCAAGAGGATTAGAATAAATCTTAAATTCTTCTTCATATGTACCATAATTAGAAGGAAAAGTATGAATAAAATAGGAGATAAAATATTTTGGTTTAATTTCAAGTAATTGTAAATCAAGTTCAGATTATGTATCATATTCCTATGAAAGTGACACAGGGAATTCAAATGATTCAATTTAGTCCACTAACAGTGCAATTTGCAAATCCATACCCTTAGAAATATGTTCTAATACCTTTAGGGGTAAATCTGATAGCTCAAGGGGTACTGGAACCTATTCTGGTTGATCATACCATGCGAATAACACTGGTGGAATAGAATAAGAAGATGCTTAAGGTCTGTGTCTGAGAGAGGCTATCTAAACAAGACTCTCTAGATCTGATAATGGTGTAAATAATTCAGGATCATAACAAGATATAATGTGTCTATGTGAAGCTATATTTTTAACTTGTAAAGTTTCCAAGTGAAAATTTCCATCCTACTAGCCTCTTATTCACCATTAAGAAGAAAGTTCAATCATTGTCCTAGGGAAAAATAGCTTCAAAAATCCTTCCACAGAAATGATGCTTATTTGATGTTGTATCTTTGTAGATAGTCCCCGGCTAAAGAACCATGCCAAATCATCAATTCTGAAGGGTATGTATGGAATGGAAAAACCAAAAATACAAATACTTATTTTTTCTTATAATCCTTATTCGTTTAGATTAATCACAAGGTTGGTGTTCCATTATAACAACATACAATCTTTATAAGTTCTTTGAAAAAATAATTAAGAAGAACTTAAAATATTAAACACCATCCCTAAATATCCAATCATCTCATATGAGAAGAAACGTATAGAAGAATCTCTATAGTGAAAAAAAATATGTTTAAGAATAACATAAAAGCAACAGTACTTTGATTTTCAGTTTACCAAATAAACTAATTGTCCAATATTTACTCATTATAGAAAATAAATTTTCTAGGGATGTCAAGGAGACTAATATGCATCCCTTCCCTTCCCAATGTCCTACACTACTTCAAAAATATGCAAAATAGATTATGAAAATAACTGGAAAACACTCACAAGTACACAAATGCAGTCACAAATAGAAATTGGAATCCATTCATTATCTTCAAGTTGAAGGTATTACAGAAGTATTACTAAATTTTCTCTAGGTATCAACCCTTTCTTATTCAAAAATACAGTCTATATAGAGTACTTTACAAAATATGCTATCTTCTCAAGGATTTAAATTAAAAAATATATTTATCCAAAATTTTGGATAATGTTCAAATAAATTTTACTAAAAATAGAAAAAAATCTCTAAAAATGTCCCTAATTGTGCTTGATTGTTGCATCTAGGTTCAATGCATTTGAAATTGATTTGTTCTTGTTGCTCGAAATTATCAATGATTATGATCAGTTGTTGATATGTTGCATTGATAAACCGAATTTATTCAACTAATTTGACCAATTACTCCCACTCTTCATCTATTGAGTAACTAAGGTTAATCATTTGTCTAAATGATTCATCTACCTCAGTATACTTCTCAAAAGAAGGTTTTATAATGAACAAATGTTTAATTTCATAGCATATGAAAATCTCATAAGCTAACATTTTAAGTAGACTTTGACCCGTGATTTCTCCCTTGATTTCTTTATAAAAAAAAAATTAAAAAAAAATAATGAATATAAATATATATATATATATATATATATATATATATATATATATATATATATAATTAGTTAATTAAATTAAATTAAAAAATAAAAAATAAAAATCCCTCGCTTCGCTATTCAACAATCTTTGATAGTGTTATTTTGTAATCATTAGGACTTACTAATTCTTGAAAGGTGGAAGACCCCTTTGTTGAAAAGTGGAAAATTTCCTATAAAATTATGATTTGTACTTGAAGATTTTCACATTTTTCCTAGGTCTTTAGCATCAAGATTTTCTTCATGAGAACTATATTGCCTTGAATGATTGATATTGTCTTGTTCTTAATTCCCAATTCTTCAAGTTGATCTTCTGTGGGCTTTGTGTTTATAGCTTTTATTATTTGACTTGCTTGTCTAGGTTTGTTTCCCAATTGTATTTTTATGTCATTGGTAGCTTATTTTTCCCTTTCTAGCCACTCCTTCGGATTTATAATAATCTCAATAGAAGCCCAAATGTTGGACACAGATGACATAATCTCCATTCATATTTTTCTTTGGCCTGTGAAAAAAATTAAACATTATTATAACTGCTCAAATAATTTTCTAATTGCTTTTGTCAATTTGAAATGTTTTATATTTCAACCACCAAAGCATTATCTGATTTGATTTTATTCTACTTTTCTCTTTCCAAATTTTCTTTTAATTTATCAATTTCAACATTCTTTATGGAAAGAGAAGATAGTGCTTCTGTAGTAACATCTTCTGTTGAGCCTGCCTTTGTTACTAAAATGATTATGCTACTAGTTTGATTTTTTTCCTTCCAGATTTCTTCCATTCTTAATTCCAACTTTTGGATTGCAAATTCTGTTCAATTATAAAAGAAAACAAGGATTCCTTCTCTTTCAATAATTCCCCAATTTTTTTTGTTTGGGGATGCTCTATTGTGGGTATCTTTGGTATTTATCTTAGTGCTTGGATGTCTTCATTTTTCTTCTTGATAATATCGTGTGCCACATTAATATCCTCAGGATCCAAACCTAATTTGATCACAATATATTCAAGAGACTTAATTCAGGTATCTTTTGCTAGAGAGGTTGTATTTTCCATATTAAGCTTTGTCTTAATATTTAATAAAAAGTTTTTCAATTTGGCCATATTAATATCAAAACTAGTGAGAGTAGAATAGATCATCTCACCAATTTTCATGTGCAAATCTATCTGATCAATAGGATGGATGTGTTTGGTATTGAAAGAGATTATAGAAGTTTTGAAATATCTAGGTGTTGTAGCTCCGTGTAACTTACCTTAAAGAAATTCTAATTTGAAGTGACCTTTCTCCACATCTAAAGTTGAAAGTAACCTATTCTTCATGGAAGAGGAAGCTTTCTTCCAAAATTGACTATAGGTTATTTCTTTCAAAGACTTGTTCTTTTTCTTCATTTCCAGAAATTCAGAAAAATAAATAAATAAATAAAAATAAAATAAAAAATTGGCTTAGGAGTAGAAGAAGAAGAAGGAGAAGGAGAAGATTGCTCCCATGCTAATTTTCTTTGTTGTAAACTAAACACAGGCTCGCATGAAAGAATCATGGTAGTAGGTGAATTAATGTCAGAAGATAGAGTTTCTGACATTGTTACCTCTACTGGCTTTGATTTCTACCTTTTATATACTCTGAATTCCTCTACCTCTCACTCTGATATACTTTGTATTGTTCTATAGAGTTATTTTTATTTCATATAAGTTGTAGCTAAAACTCTTTATCCCCTTGACTTCTCCATTTTTTTCTCTTATGTTACTTATGAAAAATAGTTTTCTTTAAAGGTGTATTTTCTTGTGAATTTCTCTATCTATGGTTTAGACACATGAATATGAGAAGAATTTTTCTCAACCCTCAATGTTTAAATTTTCCATATTGGGTCATAGGGCTAACTGAAACTTAACGTGAACTTCATCTATGCTAATAAATTATTCACCTCCTTATTAGCATCTCGTGTATTAACAATTAATGGACCAACTTGATCCTAGAGCTTAAACTAATATTTTTGTTCCCTTGATACAAACCGAATGTCATCAACATTTAAGTTGTCTTATAAATTCTAGGGCAAAATTTTACATTGGAAGAAATACTGGTAACTTATATGGTGGAAGTTCATAACCATAAATTCTAATCTCTGTGAAATTCTAGTAAATATACCAGTCTCCAACCTTAGTTTGCTCACTCAATTGTAGGATTATTTTAATGTCAGATGAAATCCTTGGAACTACATCATTGTTGAGAAGACAAAATGAAACATACGAAAATTGATCAACAAAATCACTTAAAGATATTTATTTTTTATTCTTCCTAATCAATGAAGTCCAGTGAATTATCGACTTCTTCTCGCCCTGCATATCCTACTTCTGTAATGATATCTTGAATTTGTCTGACTGGTGACATAGGAATAAATAAACCAAAATAGACTGATGCTTAAGTCCCTTTCATTTCCAAAACTTAAAAACTGCTCATGAAGGTTATTGGAAATAAACTAGTTGAAATCAAACAAAAGAGCATGTTTTTTTTCCACATGCCAATACTGAAAGAAAACCCAGAATAGCCGCATATACCAATTCATCACTCTAACAACCTAATAGGAAACACATCATTGAAATTATTTTCCTAGGCATCTTAGGAAGCATAGTTGAAGGGTAAGGTGTATTTTTATGAGGAAGCTCAGACCCTTTTGGTAGAAAACACTCAACAATAAAATCCCTTTGTTGGAATGTAATCCTTTGGTAAATTTCCAATAGGATTTCAATTAAAAATGGATGTAGATAACTTGGAATAGATATGTGCAAGGCTTGAAGAATTGATTTAGCGGTTATGTAGAACATAGATTCTCCATTCTAAGCTATGATAGATTTTTCATTGGGAAGGCACTTATCTACACTCTAGATTATAAATTTGGGGAAGTGCAGGTGGGTCTGAGGAAAAAAAAATTGTGATAACATGGATTCTCATAGGCCACATTCTTTTTTGTTATCCTCAAATATTTGAAAGGCCCAATTGTGTAATTCGTACAAATCAAATTCACACTTAGTTTCTACAATTTTGGCGTATACATCTATCAAGGGAAATTCATCAATTTTAGGGACAATAGATGACACAATATTTTCAGATGATTTTCCTTTCCCTTTTTGTGTACTCATTTTGGAATAAAATTGCATATTTACAAGAGAAAATGAGGAATGACGGTACTAGTATAATCATATATTGTTTGCAGTTTTAGAATTGGTAGATCTTTATCTGGGAACTACCACAAAAGACACTTTCTTTAGCTTAATGAAAAATTTGCAAGGAAATTGGGCAATATGTGGTTAAATGTGAGATGGATATCGGTTTTCAATTAAATGAAAAAGGATTACCATTGGCGGGTGAATAAATCACACATTAATGATTACTTGGAAAATGACCTCAAACCTTGTTAATTAGCGAGGATTATAGTGGATGATAAGTATGGCGGAAGGACAACAAAACAATAACAGAGTGAGAAATTTGGCAGAGGGAATAGTTGAAAATCAGAGGCAATTTGCGCAGTTGGGGGGGAGGAGTAACGTGGTGGTAAGTGATAATAAGCGGGGGATGTGCACAATTCATAAGCACTCGACATGTTTGATTTTGAGGTTCCGAGGAAACCGCCCATTATGGACCATCCCCCATCCACCCCCCCTTTTGTTAACTATCAATCACATAGGGGGTCCCGCAATTAATCATTTACAGTCGATTGTTACGGAGAAAATTACCATCGTTAAGATATGAATGATTTTTAATCAAGCACTTTATATATTTATTTATTAAAATAAAATAAAATAAAACACTATATTGTGGCATTATAACACTTGCGCACAACATTTATTACAAAGTGCATATAAATAAATAAATAAAAATTGGAATTTCTTAATGAAAATTTAAAAAATTTCGTTGAAACAAGAAAAAGTTACAACACATTGTGCACGAAGTCTATGGGTAAAAGTCCTAGTTTTGATCTTAGTTTTTATTTTTCTCTACCTACAGGTGTGGTCGCACCCATGATGACTCAAATTTTTGGTTGCAACCACCCTCATGGGCCTTCCTCTATGAAGCTGAAATCTTCTATATGCCCTCATGGGTCGTCCTCCATACAGATGTGGCTTAATGTATCCTAAACCCTCCCTTGCTTAGCCTAGGACTTTTTAGCCTTGCTCCTTATGCACTTCAACATATGTGCATGCCTTTGTATCACCCTACAAGCTTCTCATTCTCTTTATATCACACTACTATACCATACCATAATGAACAAGAAAACCATATACTCACAATGATATCAGAGTACTGCACCATGATGGAGACACACCATAATGAATAAGCAGGCCATATAATCTAGGAATACATACACATAGTCACTGAGGTTGACGTCAAGTACAACAATAATTCCAACAAGATCCACCAAGTAAATGGATCCTTCAAAACTAGAAACGGATCACATGCTACTAAAATGGATCTTATGACACCTAGCTCTCACACATCGAATCACAAGCAAATAAAATTAGATTTTTTAGCTTAATTTTTGTTTCTTTAATGAAATTTTCAACTATTTGAAAACCTCTAGAGCAGATAATCTATTTTTATTTTTAGTTAGATTATTTGTTATAAATTTGTAGGTTGTATAATTGTGTAAGTTATTAATTACCTCTAGGCTATATAGCACATGATAATTCTAGCACATCAAAAAATTATTTTTCAATTTTTTATAATGTAAACAAGAAATATTTGAGACAATACATAGATAAAAATATATAGTGTACAAATGATGGTCATGTTAATAATAATTAATTAGATTAATCCCATCCAACTCTAGCTAAAGAGTCCTCTTAGAACAATATGATACATAAACTATAACATGTTCTCAAAAGTGTAGAATATTCACATACCACTATAACTACATGGGAATTTTTAGATTTTAAAGAAAATTTCAATAAATATGACAGGATGATCATGATGTATAGTTGAATTATTCAATTGATGAACATGTAGACCCATTTTTTGACATGTAGTTAGACCTAATCTACATCATCGTATCAATAGAGTGATCACATTGATGAGTCACTCACTTTGGTATTTACAGTTATCATTTTCGTATAGACCATGATACATCATTATTTCAATCTTCAGATTTATCAATTATGTAAGTATTTAAGTTCTAATGTAGTGATTAATGAATGGTTTTGATTTCTAATTTCAAATATGTTTAAAAAAAATGTTGTATTATTTATACATAGTGTTTTCCCACTTATTTATATCCTGGATTTTCAAAAATATCATCAATGTGTATCCATTTCTATTTTCATTTAACTTAGTAAATTACATTCTTAATATTTTGAGAAGAATCAAAATTCTGAAATAGAGTGGGGAACGCCATAGTACAAAGTTTTTTCTCCTATATTAGACATCTAGTTAGCCAACAACACTACACATTGTTCATTGATGACAATATGCCACATTTGTTTTCCATTTGCATAGGTCATTAACCTCTCACCACCTTGCATTCCTCTAGAATGAGAGTGGGCTAGCACTCAATAACAACTTGAACCATTTTTCAATCAAGTGCTTTTACTTAATGTTTTCAACATTTTAACATGGATAAAGGGGTGATTTGGAAGGTTGACCGATCTTGACTGTAAAATCATTCTCTCGCCATACTAGGGGGTTAGTCTTTAGCCTTAGTGATTTGAATTTATGCAAGAATGAAATGAAGTATAGAATTAAGCAGAAACAAAAAGCTACAACAAAAATGAACTTTAATTAATTAATAAAAAATATTGAAATTTGATTACATGCAAAATGGAAACAAACTAGCTCAGACAATGTTAGCTTCTCTCTGAGAAGAGATGCGATGGTTACATGCCTTATAAGTTGTGTTACAATGAGGCTCAGATGCCTTTTTATTATTGATAAACAATATAAAACCATAAACATACAAAAACCTAACCCTAGTAGATGAAGCAACAAAAATTTTTGGGCCTTGTTGGAACGCCAACTTCCGAGGGTCATAATTTGGGCATATGATCTCTGTTTGCCACACATGATACCTCGTTAGAAAGATCTATTCGAGGAAAAAAAATTCACGACAAACCCTTACACTATTCACTATAGGCTTAGCATATTTTTCAAAATAATATCGTTTAGGGCCTTAAAACATATCTAGAAGTTCATGACTCGAAAACTACCAAAAATAGAAAGATGTGCTAGAATTAAGGAAGTGTTGAGGGTCTAAGTGGAATAGATGGGGTGGCCATCAATATCCACTTGGATCATTCCTCCCCCAGTAGGAAGTAATGGTCCCTATTGCGTTAAGCGCTTCCATGGGATGAGGAAATTTTTGCTGAGCTTGGGCCCTGGTGATCCATGTGCCCGTGTGCGGGAGCTAACCAAATTTGACAACTTGATACAGTTGGACCCTTTGTTTGAAAGTGTTCTAGATTTTTGTGCTCATGATTCAATAATTTGTGTCTTGTTCAATGCAGCCTAGGTTGAGCTTTATTGGTTTCAGTTGCTCAGCAATTATTGATGTGTCCAGCAATGGTGGAAAATATGGTCGAAGGATGTCCACATTGAATACGGGGTATAAGCCAAGGAATGGGGGGATACTAAGCTTGAAAGAATTGTCTCCCACAAAAATGGTTATGGTGTAAGACTCATATCATATTGGTTGAAGCTTTTGATGTGTTCCGGTAAGGAATTATTTCTGCAAATGCAACCAAAATTTGTCACCCAGTTGAAATTTATGTGGCATCTAATGTTGATCATGTCGTTGTTTGTACTTGGTGTTGTGGATCATTATCTGCATATCCTTTTTATATTTTATTTCGAAAATCAAAAAATCTGGAAATTCAAAAAATATGCTATAGTATGAAATTTTTATACTTTAGCATAAAAAACAAATGCAATGTTTTGATAAAAGCATGATGTACATAAAAAGCAGTCATAAAGCATTATTGTAATATGAATATTCTCAAGCTTAAACTGCGAGCAATTTCCAAAGCGGAGTTGGTGATCGCGGATAAGTGGTTCCGGATTAGTTATTACGGGGCGGAATGCAGCTCGGTAATTATTTAAACTAGACCCCCCGTAGTTGACTGGTCAAATCTTGGGCGAGCCATGATCAACGGCTGAGATTCACTACGGGGGGTATGGGTTGAAGTTTTCTGCTGTACTCTCAGACCCCCCGTAGTGACGTCATCAGGAAAGTGGGAAACAGCTGTCAAGGTTTATACACATCATTTTGGCATTTATTGCAGATCTTCGTAATCGTTAAATGGCCCATTGTCTCATTCTCATTTGTCTGTGGTTCTTTTTCCTTTGAGTCGTGCTCCCGCCATCTTTCTGTTGTCCAAATACCCCACGAATTATTTTCATTAATCCGTTATCTGTGTTGCTTAAATAAGTTCTATGCGTATATGCATGCATCCCGGCGGAGAATAATCTGAATCTGTGATAATTAAGACCCCGTGGGTTATTTAAGAATCTGCCTATGCAATTAGTAACGAGAATGTGTGGCAAATCCCTGTGTTAAGTACCGCAACAGTGGACTGTGTATCGTCGAGCAGCGACATGAGAATGCTATAGTCAGGCGAATAATAGAATCTGTGTTTACCTTGGTAGAACCGAGCAATAGGAGTGGAACCCGAGCGCAGCGAAGAACGGAACCTGGAGAGGCGAAACCGTGACACAGGAACAGAAATGGCGGTTTAGAACCGAAGGGTGGTAATTTTCGCACCACTTTTATACGAAAAGTGGTATTGATAATTTCGCAGCGATTCCATAGATTAGGTGACACGTGGCTAGGCCACTGTTCAAATACCGTCGTTTAAACCGCGCCTTCGCGCGTTAACATTAGTACAAAGATGCCGAGCGAAATGGATGTATACCGTTGATCTGGAGGTTCGAAATCTAATGGTGATCGTTTGCTATAGGTGCGCGGAATTTAACAGAGGTGCGCGAGGTTTAGGAGACGTACGGTGTACGCGTTTGTATTGTGGGGCCCGACGAAGTTATATATATATATGAATTGATCATTAATGTTATTCAGCGCTTTATAAGGTCCGAACATAATATATAAGTCGGGGATATATATAATGGTTGTGGCGCGATATTACGTGAGTTAATGTATGGTTTAGTGGCCAAAGTGTTATGTTACATATAATGGTTGAATATGCGAAGACTTGCATATATTATACTCATGGCAGGCATGAAAAGACACAAGTTCTAAAGGGAGAAACGGTGTTTAACTTCTTACAAAGGCATTTCCATCTGCTATGGATGGTGAAGAGATTATTCAAAGGAAGTCTTACTCACAGTCAGGCTGTTGCATTTAGATTGGAATATCTTAGTTACAAGAATGCTTCGACAACTCAGGATAAGCTATGGAAGGAATGCAAGAGATTTTCAATGGACACAGCAACTCCAGCCGCTCAGCCACAAGTAGTTGTTGAGACAGCAACTATCTCAGGAGCACCAGTTCACATAGATTAGAAACTTTCAAATTTTTATTATGTTTTTAATGAAATCATATAAATGTAATAGAACTTTTTCGAGGCATGTGCCTCCATCATAGTTAGTAGTTTAAGCAGTTAGAGTTAGTTAGAACTATTAGAATCAGTTTCGTCACTGGAAACTGTTTTGGTCATATTGTATTTAAAGACAATTGGAGGAGGGAAGAAGGTTCCGAGTTTTGGACCTTGAAGCTAAAATTTGGTACTGAAGAATACTGAATTAATGAAAAGTTTTTGCAAGTTTCCTTCATTCTGTTTATGCTGAATAGTTTCTCAGTTTTCATTATGTTTTCCATATCTGTGAGTAAAATAGAGTAATTTGAGTTGCAGGTCTCTAGATACATGTGTATTTAAGAGTTAAATAAACCTTAATGGGCGCTCCTCTATTTTAACGTTATCATTACTCATTCCTTCAGGATTTTACACTGATAGATTCTGTTTCAAGCGGCATATCAATTTGAAATACTTTCTTTCTTGTTTCTTCCATCCTTTCATTTCAGCATAGGGAGGACATGGCATTGCAGAACCTTTCATGGTTTAATATTTGAAGATTATATAATTAATGTTTGAAGGTTTATAGAACAGGGACAGATATACTTTTGTTTGTGACATAATCGTTAATGTCTTGAGCACGGATTTCTCTACACAGCAAGAAATTGTTTCTCAAGGAACAACATTAATTGGCGCCGTTGCCGGGGACCGAAGATTCGAAGATTTTCCCTGGGTTTTGTTTTACATTTCCTCTGGTTGTTCAGAGAGGAGGAAATAGTACGTTGTGTTTGTTTGAAAATAGCTCTGGCTCCCAAGAAACCTCATGAGGTCAGATACCTCTCAGCAAAAAGTTCCTGTTTTGTCGGATCCTGAGAAGCTTGTTTCAAAGAAGGGCCAGAAACCAAAAATATTAGATACACCTGAAACTACACTGCTCGCACCAGGCAGCAGTTCACACATTTTCTCATCCAAGAAAGCTTCCAAGAAACTCATTTTCTCGGAAGAAGAATCATCACCACACCCGTTTGTTTTCAAGAACCCACATTAGAAGAGCAATCTTTGGAGTTTCTGTCTTTTCCTTTTATAGAAACTCAGCCCCATATAGCTGTCAGCTCTTCTGCAATCGTTCATACTCCAACTCCTATATCAGTTGTTTCACCTCATTCATCCCTACCTACAACTGGTATTCATTTTACCCCCGCTCAAGGAGCAGTTAACCCGGGCGTAAATATGGCAGTCCCTGCAGCCCCTGCTTTCTTGATGAATAGATATGCACCATTAAATCTAGCCCAATCATTGCATGATATGCCTCAGGAGTACCTCAAGTTGCTCCCTAGATTTACTGGTGAAGATGAAATAACCGCAGAACAGCACTTGCCCCTGTTTTGCACATTTGCAGAGAATTTAAATGTTGAACATTTAGATGTTGTTATGAGACTCTTTGTTCAGTCTCTAAATGGAGAGGCAAGGAAATGGTTAAAAGGATTACCTAATGGTTCCATTAACGATTGGGATGCCCTAGAAAGACTTTTCATTGAAAGGTGGGGCGAAAAGAGGGACCACGGCTATTCTTTGACAGAATTTAATGCAATCAAGAAGAAATTTGATGAAAATATGAGTGATTTTGTGAAGAGATTTAACAAATTGTATAATAGTTTTCCTGCAGAGATGAAGCCTCCTCCTATTAGAGCTAGGGTCGTTTTTGCTGGTGCATTTGAACCAGAATTCAGTTTCACATTGAGGGAAAGAAGGTCCCCTACATTGGAGCAGATTCAAACTGATGCTCTGGAGATTGAGGCTAATATGTCCGCTGCTGGTAAAGTTTCAGATAAAGGAAAGGCTAAAGAAGAAGCCTCAGCTCAAGATCAGAGAATTGACGATATGACTAAGGTCATAAAAAATCTGTCAAATAAATTGGTAAAGTTGGAAATAGATAGTAAGCCTGCAAGACAGAATAGAGGGGTTTTTAATCCCCAATTTAAAAAACAGCCCCTGCAGATTCTACAAAGAGAAAAAAAAGATCAAGATCAGGTGCAAACACCTTTGTACATAGAGGCAACCCCGTCCCGTTCAGCAGATGATGATGATGAGAGAGAGGATGATGCTCGGATTTCTGCTGTGTATATGGAAGACGATGAAACAGAAGAAGAAGCTGAAGAAGAAGAAGTGGAAGAAAATGATCTTTCATTTGATCAAGAGGAGATGGATGATTACTGCAGACAGTTCACAGACTTCATGCAATCCGAGTTGCATAAAAAGTACGATTTGAGGTCAAAGAAGAGACTAAGGACTCGCAACAATGAAGAAAAAGAATCAGAAGCAGCACCTGCTCCAATGGCAACTCCATTCCAGAAAGATCAAACTAAGAAAACAGATAAGGGGAAAAATCCCATGAACGAAGAAAAAGAGAAGGAAAAGCAGCAAGCAGAAGCTTCTCAAACAAAAGTTAGAGATTCTAATATTTTGGAGAAAGTGGTTACTGTTTCTAATCAAAACTCAAATCCCAAGAAAGATCAAGAAGACCCTGAAAAGTTGACAAAATCAAATCAAACTTTCACTCTGTCGAAAGAGTTGGAGAAAGTGAAGATTCAAGTACCTCTTCTTGAGTTGATAAAAACACCTGGCTATAAGAAAGAGATTGCCGAGTTTATCAATTTATCTCAGGCTGATGAAGTAGGTGATATAGTAAATCTGCAGGAAGAGAAACCAGTGGTTACATTTGGACCTCATGTTGAAGAGGTAGATTCATCTGTCCCTCCTTTTTATATATCACTTATGTTACATGATTTTGTTCTACATAACTACATGCTAGATTCTGGTGCGTCCCACAATCTGATGCCATTGTGTGTGATGAAAGAGTTGAATTTGCAAATCACCAAGCCATATCGAGATCTTTATTCTTTTGACTCAAAAAGGGTAAAGTGTGTGGGTCTGATTAAGGATATGGTTGTTACATTGGCTCAAATCCCAGCCAAAAGCATTATGATGGATGTTGTAGTGGCAGATATTCCTGCCAGGTTTGGTATGTTACTATCTAGATCATGGGGGGCAAAGCTTGGAGGATTTTTGAAGCTAGATTTTACATATGCTATCATTCCCGTTTTCAATGGTGAAGAAAGGAGGTTGTATAGAGAGACTAGATTTCAAAAAACTACTACCAAGAAAGATGCAGGTAATTCACCAATTTATGGCCAAGAGAAGGATGACCTCTCTTGCTTCATGTTGCATGAAGATGCAGAATTTGCTGAAGAATCGCAAGGGCAGCTTCCTTCAGCAATTGTACATAAGGAGCTGCATTCGAACAAGCTATGGAAGTGTTATTTTGATGGTGCGTTTTCCAAAGAAGGCACTGGAGCTGGTTTCATTTTTGTTTCTCCTGAAGGTAACCTTGTGCCTTTTTCTTTCAAATTAGAGTTTGAGTCCACTAATAATGTTGCGGAGTATGAAGCATTAATCATTAGTTTGCAGACAACTAAGCAAATGGGAATTCAGTCTATGACTGTGTTTGGGGATTCAGAATTAATTATAAGACAGATCAAGAATTTATGTCAAACTAAACATCCCAGGTTAAGAGCATATCGGAATGAGGTCTGGGATCTGATCGAAAATTACTTTGAAGCCTTCAACTTACAGTTTGTTCCAAGGAAGAAAATAGAATGGTTGATTCTTTGGCGGTTGCAGCAAGTACATTCAAGCCTCCGATCAGTCCGAGAATAAGGTATGAAATTGAGATGAGACATAGACCTTCAATTCCTGACAATATTAAACACTGGCAGGTCTTTGAGGACGATGAACAGATTAAGCAGTTTCTGTTGATGATTGAAGATTTTGAAGATCATCAGATTGATTTGGAAACTGATGAAGATGAATTGGCTGGTAAGACTCTTAAAAAGAAGATTGGTGGTCAGGAAATCATTCAGTTTAAAGACAATGCTTTGCCAAGAGGCTTAGTGCCTCTTGAAAGACTGTTTGATGCAAACGACGTTGCAGTAAATCAGAAGAAATCAAACCAAGATGAGCAGGTGGAAGATTGCAATTTAGGGACTCAACAGGAGCCTAAAATGATCAAATTGTTCAAAGGGGTCTCGAAGGACTACAAAGAAAGGTACGTAGATTTGTTCAAAAAATTCCAAGATGTATTTTCTTGGTCTTATGATGATTTGAAGACATATGATAGGAGTATCATACAACATAAAATCCCACTGAAGGATGGAATCAAGCCGCATAAACAGAAGCTCCGGAAAATCAATCCATTGTTGTTGGCTCCGATCGAAAAGGAGGTAAAGAAATTGCTGCAGGCCAAAATAATTGTTCCGCTTAGATATTCAGATTGGGTTTCCAATCTTGTACCAGTTCGAAAGAAACGTAGATTTCAGAAATTTGAATAGGGCTTCATTGAAAGATAATTACCCTTTATCGAAGATGGATTTTTTTTTACAGAAGGTGACTGGAGCTTATAGATTATCTATGGTGGATGGCTTTTCAGGGTATAACCAGGTGGCTGTGGAGAAAGAAGATCAGAAGAAAACTTCTTTCACTACGCCATGGGGAACATTCATGTATGCTAGGATGCCTTTTGGACTAATGAATGCAGGAGCTACATTCCAAAGAGCGATGGATATTGCATTTGTTGGAGATCAGTTTGTAGTTATTTATTTGGATGATGTCACAATTTTTTCAAATTTTGATGAAGAACACTTGCAGCATTTGCAGAAATCTTTCCTGAAGTGTAGAAAGTATGGGTTATCGTTGAATCCTAAAAAATATCTGTTTACCCTGGAAGAAGGTAAACTGTTGGGTCACATTGTTTCAAAACAAGGTGTGAAAATAGATCCAGCGAGGGTTGAAGCAATACAGTCCATTCCACTGCCCCGAAGCAAAAAAGATATTCAGAGATTTCTTGGAAAAATTAATTTTCTAAGAAGATTCGTTCCCAATTACGCAGAAATCGTCAAAAAGATAACGGACATGTTGAAAAAGGATGCCGAAGTAAAGTGGGACAAAGAGGCGCGAGAATCGTTCCAAAGGATTAAAGAAGCTTTAAAGGAAGCGCCCGTTCTCATCAGTCCAGATTATTTGAAGCCATTTCAAATTTTCTCCTTTGCATCTCCCTCGACGATTGCAGCTGTGTTATTACAGAGAAATGAAGAAAAGCACGAACAGCCTGTAGAATATTTTAGTAAAGTTCTCCGAGATGCAGAATTGAAATATAATATATTGGAGAAACAAGTTTACGCTCTGGTGAAAGCATTGAAAGCTTTCAGAACTTATATCCTTCATTCTCAAATCTTAGCATATGTTCCCAATTCAGCTGTAAAGGATGTCCTAGTGCAGAGCGATGTGGAAGGAAAAAGAGGAAAATGGATTGCTAAAATCCAAGAATATGACTTGGATGTAAAACCAACCAAACTGGTCAAAGGATTGGGATTGGCCAAATTATTGACAGAGTCAAATTTCCAAGCATTGGGAATTAATTTGTTGGCCCCTGTGGATGAAGTCGATGGGGAAACAGGTGATAATCAGTCAAAGATAGAAATTAAGTATAAATTTCTCTGCTCGGATTGGTATAAGGATATTGTTCATTATTTGTGTTTTCTTTCTTGTCCCCCTTCAATTAATAGAACTAAATACAGGGCTTTAAAACTTAAGGCTCAGTCTTATGTCATAATTGAAGCGAAATTGTATTGGAAGGACCCTGCTGGTGTGTTGTTGTTATGTTTGACAGAGGAAGAAGTTTCAAAAGTAATCAAAGAATATCATGAATGCTTGTGTGGAGGTCATTACAGCTGGAAGGTAACTACTCATAAAATATTCAAATCAGGTTTCTATTGGCCATCTGTGTTTGCTGATGTTTATAAAGCAGTCAAAAGTTGTCAAAAATGCCAAGTATTTGCAGAAAAGAAAAATCTAGCTCCATTACCTCTTCTCCCTGTTTTTATTGAAAAACCTTTTAGACAATGGAGGTTGGATTTCATTGGAGAAATCAATCCACCATCCAGTGGGAAATTTAAGTGGATCCTTACTGCTACAGATTATTTTACAAAGTGGGTGGAGGCAATCCCCACCAGGAAGGTAAATGATTTGGTTGTTATGAAGTTTCTAGAGGAGAATATCTTTAGCAGGTTTGGATGTCCAGTGAAGATTGTGACAGATAATGCCCAAGTTTTCAGTTCACTCAGGTTTATTAATTTTTGTCAGACTTACAGTGTGATATTGTCTCATTCTACATCTTATCATCCACAGGGAAATGGATTGGCAGAATCTTCCAACAAAACATTGGTAAGAATTTTGAAGAAGACAATCAGTGAAAACCAGAAGAATTGGGATACAAAGTTAGTTTTTGCTCTATGGGCAACAAGGATGACCACTAGGAGGTCTACTGGCAAGTCTCCTTATGAGCTCGTATACGGTACTCAAGCATTGTTTCCCACACAGTTGGTAAAACCTGTGATTTCTTTCCTCCAAGATGCTCAAGCAGAACCAAATGCCATGATCAGAAGAATGAACAATGTGATGGAGCTAAGTGAAAACAGAAATCAAGTTCGGGACAACTTGCTCACTTATCAGCAGAAGATGAAGGCAATATTTGATAGGAAAGCAAAAGAAATCATGTTTCAGAAGGGAGACTTAGTATTGAGATGGGATACACGAAGGGAAGACAAAGGGAAACACGGCAAATTTGATCCCTTGTGGTATGGCCCATTCAAAATTAATGAAGTCAGAGGAAATAATACTTTCGTGCTAGAAAATCTTGAAGGAGAAGTGCTGGATATGCCTGTGAATGGGCAATATCTCAAGCATTATTTTCGGCATTAAGCAGCTGTTTGTTCATCATTGTATATATCCGGTGTGATCATTGTACATTTCCATCAAGCAATGTGTGACTCCATGCCCGAGGTGAAGGCACTAATCTGCAGGTTCTTAGTGTTTTGTGGTAAAAACACTATCCCCAGGTGGAGCCAGATGTTGTGGATCATTATCTGCATATCCTTTTTATATTTTATTTCGAAAATCAAAAAATCTGGAAATTCGAAAAATATGCTATAGTATGAAATTTTTATACTTTAGCATAAAAAACAAATGCAATGTTTTTATAAAAGCATGATGTACATAAAAAGCAGTCATAAAGCATTATTGTAATATGAATATTATCAAGCTTAAACTGCGAGCAATTTCCCGAGCAGAGTTGGTGATCGCGGATAAGTGGTTCCGGATTAGTTATTACGG
Source organism: Pinus albicaulis (assembly GCA_034641835.2). NCBI lineage: Eukaryota > Viridiplantae > Streptophyta > Pinopsida > Pinales > Pinaceae > Pinus > Pinus albicaulis. The sequence goes on along the minus strand of CM076577.1, from coordinate 972,596,221 downwards.
GGCGGAATGCAGCTTGGTAATTATTTAAACCGGACCCCCCGTAGTTGACTGGTCAAATCTTGGGCGAGCCATGATCAACGGCTGAGATTCACTACGGGGGGTATGGGTTGAAGTTTTCTGCCGTACTCTCGGACCCCCCGTAGTGACGTCATCAGGAAAGTGGGAAACAGTTGTCAAGGTTTATACATGTCATTTTGGCATTTATTGTAGATCTTCGTAACCGTTAAATGGCCCATTGTCTCATTCTCATTTGTCTGTGGTTCTTTTTCCTTTGAGTCGTGCTCCCGCCATCTTTCTGTTGTCCAAATACCCCACGAATTATTTTCAATAATCCGTTATCTGTGTTTCTTAAATAAGTTCTGTGCGTATATGCATGCATCCCGGCGGAGAATAATCTGAATCTGTGATAATTAAGACCCCGTGGGTTATTTAAGAATCTTCCTATGCAATTAGTAACGAGAATGTGTGGCAAATCCCTGTGTTAAGTACCGCAACAGTGGACTGTGTATCGTCGAGTAGCGACATGAGAATGCTATAGTCGGGCGAATAATAGAATCTGTGTTTACCTTGGCAAAACCGAGCAATAGGAGTGGAACCCGAGCGCAGCGAAGAACAGAACCTGGAGAGGCGGAACCGTGACACAGGAACAGAAATGGCGGTTTAGAACCGAAGGGTGGCAATTTTCGCACCACTTTTATACGAAAAGTGGTATTGATAATTTCGCAGCGATTCCATAGATTAGGTGACACGTGGCTAGGCCACTGTTCAAATACCGCCGTTTAAACCGCGCCTTCGCGCGTTAACATTAGTACGAAGATGCCGAGCGAAATGGATGTATACCGTTGATCTGGAGGTTCGAGATCTAATGGTGATCGTTTGCTATAGGTGCGCAGAATTTCACAGAGGTGCATGGGGTTTAGGAGACGTACGGTGTACGCGTTTGTATTGTGGGGCCCGACGGAGTTATATATATATATGAATTGATCATTAATGTTATTCAGCGCTTTATAAGGTCCGAACATAATATATAAGTCGGGGATATATATAATGGTTGTGGCGCGATATTACGTGAGTTAATGTATGGTTTAGTGGCCAAAGTGTTATGTTACATATAATGGTTGAATATGTGAAGACTTGCATATATTATACTCATGGCAGGCATGAAAAGACACAAGTTCTAAAGGGAGAAACGGTGTTTAACTTCTTACAAAGGCATTTCCATCTGCTATGGATGGTGAAGACATTATTCACAGGAAGTCTTACTCACAGTCAGGCTGTTGCATTTAGATTGGAATATCTTAGTTACAAGAATGCTTCGACAACTGAGGATAAGCTATGGAAAGAATGCAAGAGATTTTCAATGGACACAGCAACTCCAGCCGCTCAGCCACAAGTAGCCGTTCAGCCACAAGTAGTTGTTGAGACAACAACTATCTCAGGAGCACCAGTTCACATAGATTAGAAAATTTCAAATTTTTATTATGTTTTTAGTGAAATCATATAAATGTAATAGAACTTTTTCGAGGCATGTGCCTCCATCACAGTTAGTAGTTTAAGCAGTTAGAGTTAGTTAGAACTGTTAGAATCAGTTTCGTCACTGGAAACTGTTTTGGTCATATTGTATTTAAAGACAATTGGAGGAGGGAAGAAGGTTCCGAGTTTTGGACCTTGAAGCTAAAATTTTGTACTGAAGAATACTGAATTAATGAAAAGTTTTTGCAAGTTTCCTTCATTCTGTTTATGCTGAATAGTTTCTCAGTTTTCATTATGTTTTCCATATCTGTGAGTAAAATAGAGTAATTTGAGTTGCAGGTCTCTAGATACATGTGTATTTAAGAGTTAAATAAACCTTAATGGGTGCTCCTCTATTTTAACGTTATCATTACTCATTCCTTCAGGATTTTACACTGATAGATTCTGTTTCAAGCGGCATATCAATTTGAAATCCTTTCTTTCTTGTTTCTTCCATCCTTTCATTTCAGCATAAGGAGGACATGGCATTGCAGAACCTTTCATGGTTTAATATTTGAAGATTATATAATTAATGTTTGAAGGTTTATAGAACAGGGACAGATATACTTTTGTTTGTGACATAATCTTTAATGTCTTGAGCACGGATTTCTTTACACAGCAAGAAATTGTTTCTCAAGGAACAACACTTGGCATTGGATTTATCCAAGATGTCATGAACCTAATAGTAGATGTGCTTAATGCACACAATAAACCTGGTGTCTTTATCATCTTCGGACTGAACATGGGAAGATTCTTCCTGTGTAGTTGCAAAAGGCAGTGCAACATTAACAGCAATACAATGGTTGAAATCCCAAGCCCACTTGAAATGGATTGTGGTCGTTCAAGTTATGGAGAACTCTGTTATATTTTTTTTTCACATAGGGAAGACTCTTATCCCACATTCGCAAATGCTTAGTATGTGCACAATCATCTTTTTGATGACCCTTTTTTAGCCATCAGTATGGGGATGTAATGCTATCGACTTAGTGAGCTTGGTATCCAACAATGACCATAGGCTCAACCAAAGGGCACTTAGGAACCTACTATCTTGATCTAAAATAATGATCCACGAGATCCCAACATTTACACACCCTCATTCAAATAAGAGTTTAGCAGTGGCTTTTGTTGTGATACTCTTCTTGCAGGAAACCAATATGGAAATCTTAGAAAATTTGTTGATGGCCACAAATACATAGTCGTTGCCATGGTTAGTAGAAGGAATACCATACACATAACCCATGGAGATGGATTCCAAGCGCTAACTAAGAGTAGGCAGGGGAATATATAGGCCTTTCTTCTTAATGGTTGGCTTGGCCATGGCACAGACAGTTTAGGATCTAATATATTTTCCAACATCCTATCATAGATTTGGCCAATAAAATACTTATGCAGTATTACCACTATCTTCTCTACACCAAATTTTCCTCTGGCCCAACTGTAGTGCACTTTTAAAATCATCTTGGCACACTTGCTTGAAGGAACACAAAGGTGTCTCAGGTGGCGTAACAATGCGCCCTAGAGGTGGAAGTTTGGAACTTGCTTGTCATCCATCACCGACTAGTATGTGGTGGAAAATTTTGGATCATTTTTGTAAATTTTCAGCCATCCAGAAGTCTCGTTCCCACAAGAGTTGATAATAGTGGTAAACACCACAACTAGTGGTCCACTGAGGAAATCTACAATATACTTGGTGTTTCCCTTTTTGTACTTAATCTCGTATTAAACTTTTGTATATATGTGGACCATTTCTGATGGAATTCATTATGTAACTTCCCCTGTGTTTTTATAAACTGGATAGGTCACTGATCTATTTGGGAAGATCATCTCCTTCCTCATAATCTAATGTTTCCACCAACAGAAATCCTGCATGAAGGAATACAAGTATTTATCGTAAGTGGGGTATTTCTGAAATATATTGGAGAGTGTCTCACTGTGATAGGCCACCAAATTCCCTTGTTGGGTGAGAATTTCACCAATAGCATATCCAGACGCATCTATCTCAATTTCAAATGGTTGTTGCAAGTTTGGCAATGTGAGCATTGGTGTGAATAAAAGGTAGTTCTTTAGTTCAACGAACGCCTTATTTTGGGACTCGAACCGGAAAAAAATTTCTTTACTTCTACCCTTGGTAACTTGACTCAAAGGTTGATTGATATGAGTGAACACCAACAAAACCTTCGATAGAAATTGGCAGGGCTTAGAAGGCTGTGAATATCTGTTAGAGTGGTCGGTGCTGGCCAATCCCGAATGACTTAGATATTAGCCAGATCCACATGCATGCTTTTCTCATCAATGATGTAACCCAGATATTGGACCCGGTTCATGCCAAAGGTGCATTTTTCCAAGTTGTCACATAGTTTATGTTTCCACATGGTTTGAAGGACCTGTTGAATACGTTGCAAGTGTTCTTCCCAACTCTTATTGAAGATGGGGATGTCGTCCAAATATAAAACCATGAACGAGTTGGTGAAGCAAAACAAGATCCCATCCATTAGCCTCATAAAAGTTGTGGGGAATTTTTCAACCTGAAAGGCATGAACAACCACTCAAAAAGGCCCTCCCTGGATTTGAAGGTGATCTTCCATACATTGTTGGATTCTATTAGAACCTAGTGATATCCAAACCTCAAATAAATATTTTTGAAGTACTTGGCCCCCTTGCGCTGGTAAAGAATGTCATCAATCTATGGGATTGGATATTTTTTCATGGCAGTGACTTAATATAGTGCATAATAATCAATATAGAGTCTCCAGGTCCCATACTTCTTTTGTACAAGTACAATTAGGCTACCACAAGGTGAGGAACTTGTTCAAATGTGCCATTTTTGTAACAACTCTTGGATCTATCGCTTGATTTCTTTGTTTTCAAAAAGAGAGAAAAATTATATCATCCCATTATCCATAGGTGCTCTAGGAGTCAAATCGATTGAATGATTGACCTAATAGTGCAAAAGTACCCCTGTGGGTGAGGAGAAGATGTCTCGGTATTCTTCCACAACCTTATCCACCTACTTTTGTTGCATGGAGGAACCCCTCCCGAGGGTCATGGACGTGGCTATCATCTTCCCCTTACTTTGAGAGTGAATTAGAAAGAAAAAAAAATTGTAGTCTAGGAGATGATCTTACTATATTTCTTAGCAAAGATTAATAAAATGGTGGTAGGTGGAACTACCTTTGGTATCTTGTATAGCTTACTACCAAAAGTAATAATAATAGTGTAAGGCCTCAACTCATACACAACATGACTCTTCCACAAGCATGGTTCACATAATAATAGATCACATACTTCAAGGGTATAAACATCAGAGAGTACCTCATCCATGAAGGGCCTGATGTTGTACGGAAGGTGACATTGTTGGTTGACATGGAGATCTCAGCCTTGGTGAAACCATCTGATGGTGTACGACTATAGGTGTGGTGTCATCAATAGGCCCAAATGCTTTTTTATATCAGTTGATATGAGGTTCTTTTGGACCTCACTATCAACAATGAACTACAACAGAGAACCGTTCACCCACATCTTTGAGTGGAGAAGGTGCTCCCCTCCTTTGGATCTTCAGGCTCAATTTTATGGACCTTGGTGGGGGAAAAGGTGGCACTGGGCTCTACATCAATAATATACTTCCCCTTGCCACTCCCTTTGTTATGTTCTAACTCAAAGTCATAACATGCAACTAACTATGAAGCTTTCATCTCGGCCACTAGTTACTGCTTGTTGTGATACTATTTGTGTTGTGAATGGAGCAAGACTTGTGAAACTCGCACCATTTTCCTGTGTTCGTCTCCATATTCGTGGTGATATTCTTTTCTTTTGGCTTCAATGGGTTGTCTTGGGTCATCCCACCTTGGATTTGTCCTTTGTTCTACGTTTTTTGGGTGCATTTTCCCTCCTTCAAATTCGCAAATCTGAAGTCTCACTTCTTCTGTTTAAATTTTTTCTTGATATTAGCATCATATTGGTATGTTGTGTCAAGAAAGGATATGTCTAGGAACTCCATTTCTTCCTAGATTTATTTGTGCAGATAGACTCAGTATTTAAGTACTATATTCTGATATATATTCTAGATATCCAACTTCATGCGAAGGGTATGAAAAATATTTTTGAAATTTGGCACATCTTGGTCCATTTCCTACCACAACATGGTCCATCTTATGTACTTATCTTCATAGCTCCCGATAGGGTAATATTGTTCCTTGTTGGTGTCTTGAAAATAATTCCAAGTGGGTGAAGTTGAATATAGTGAGGGTTCCTTATCGTCCCTCTACTCACAGTAGGTTTCCCACTAGTCCTTGACGTGGGGGGCGGATTTGAGGAGTGAAAAAGTAATATTTTCCCTATTGGAGAAATTATGGACTGAAAATTATCCTTCCAACAAATGTAACCATTTATATACGAAAAATGCATCTATCTAGCCTTCAAATATAGGAATGAAAAAATTAAATTGAACCTTAAAGGGGGTGGCGCTTGTTATCAACCTATTTTACCCTCCTAGATTAGTGACCCTTAGTCCTCATGGCTGTTTGAATTTTTCAAGACTTGGGACCTATTTTTCTCTAGTTCGGCCTGTCAATGCATGCATGGAAGCCTATGGGAGCATCCAAAGCCTCCCAGACACTTCAGACCTTCCTTATGGGAGCGTCTAGGGAATTTTTCACCTCTTTCTGTCCCAGCATCTAGGGATTACTTCTAAAGTTCCTTAGTCCCTAGGATATCAATTGGATTTGTCACTTATTTTTTCTGGCAATGACTTATTAGTTAGAAGTTTCTGTGACTTCTTGTCATCCTGAGCATCTACATACATCCTCTTGGGACCTCTCTTCTTCCTATTTATACCTATTTATACTGGACCATTTTAGAGGATGTATGTAGACACTCAGGACGATGAGAAGTCATAGAAATGTCTAACTAATAAGTCCTTGCCAACTTGAATAAGTGACAAATCAAATTGATCTCCTAGGGACTAAGGCACTCTAGAAGCCATCCTTGGATGTTGACATAGAAAGAGGTGAAAAGTACCTGGGCGCTCCCATAAGGAAGGGTTGGGAGTGTCTGGGAGGCTCTGGACTCTCCCATAGGTTTCCATTCATGCGTTCAGGGGCCAAATTGGAGAAAAATATGTCCCAAGTCTCGAAAAATTCAAACAGCCATGAGGACTAAGGGTTATTGATCTAGGGGGGTAAAATAAGCTGATAACCATGCCTATGAAGTAAATTTTAGATGAATAAGCTTTGCCTATTGATACCCATCGAAGGATATAGGAAAATTTATCATCATCATGTTTATTTTTCACTCGAGGGCCTCTTTGAGCAACATTTTGAAAGGATCTCTTGATCCCTAATATTTATTTTCTTCTCCCATGGGAGGCCATTGTGATTGGCAAGGATGGTATTGCAAAGGTTCAACCAGTTCAAGTCCTAACTCGTTATACCCCAACCTCATTGGGGACTTGCACAAAAAAACAAAGAAATAGTAGATCACTTTGATACCACTTATCTAAATGTAAACATGAATTAAATGAATTACAAATTTAAACAAAAACGTAGAGCTACAGTGAAAACTGAACTTTAATTAATTAATAACAAATATTGAAAATTTATGACATGCAGACTGGAAACAAACTAGCTCGGGCAATGGTAGCGTATCTATGAGAAGAGATGTGTCAACTACATGCCATCTGGACTTTGTGTTACAATGAGGCTCAAAGGCCTTTTTATCATTAAGAAAGAATAGAAAACCCTAAACATCCAAAAACCTAATCCTAGGACATGAAGCGCCAAAATTTTGTGGGCCCCGTTGGGATTAGTTGGAACACCAACTTCCTGGGATCATAATTTGGTCATATGGTCTTCGTTTGGCGTGTATGATACCTCATTAGAAAGATCTATTCAAGGACAAAAAAAAATCCCTGCCAAGCCTTTGCCCTCTGGGTTATACGATTCGAACGTTTTTCAAAATAATGTTGTTTAGGGCCTCAAAATGGCTCTCGAAGTTCAATGTAATATTCCAAATTAGGAAAGAAAACAATATTGAACACCAAACTGAAATGTACAGCAAAAAGTGATGCAAAACATATGAGTAAATCATAGATCCATTAGATTATGTGTGGTAGCAGCAAAATATACAATGTGTTGAGGAATAAATCAGTCAAACTAGGAAAACAAGCCTCCAAAGCCCAGAAACACTAGAATCCCAAAGGATGCTGCAACACAGAAATGCCGGAATACATGACAGCGTAGTCCCAATGAAGGTTACTGCTACAGGAAAATGGAAGCAAGTGGATCTAATGATATATTACTCGAAAAGAGCTGAAAATGGAGAACTAGTCTCTCAAACACAATCCCAAGATAACCCGGCAAGGGTTTCTTGAAAAGCACAAGATGCAAGAAGTATAGATTGCAACTCTATGGTTGAATCACACTGTATTACTGAAGCTCTGCTAGAATATGGCTGAAATGAAAAATATACGGTTGTAACTTCTCCTCCCTATCTTTCTGAGTGAAAGGTTGCTCCTTTCACTAGGAAACTAGCTCATAAACAAGGTTTTTCAACCCTCCACTGCAACACCCTGCAAAATAATGTAATTCCTCAAGGAGACTGCATTGTGGCTAAAGGTGAATGCTTGGCCCAATGCCAGATGGTGGAAATGAAGCTCAGAATAACCCTCTTAGATGGCCTTCTCAAGTCCTCCAAGGTAGAGTATGGGATTCCCGCCTGGAAATGCCCTTGTACTAAACAGTATAGCAAACTTAGCTAAACAAATGAAGCATGCAAGATGTCATAAGACTCAAACATAAACAATATTCTGAATGCCTCTCATGGCTGCCATCCCTTCCCTTATATCCTTGGTGAGCTTCCTCACCCTTGGCCCCACTCATTTATGATGTTACTTCCATGCAAAGACTCCTCCAAAACTGTGTTGTCCCCACTAGCTCCACTCTCTTCTTTGGTGGCACTGTTGATTTGGTCAATCTTGACCCAGTCTACATGCATTGCCCCCCTTTCACACCGAAGGTGGCTTTATTTTGACTATGTAAACTGATCCACATCCATATTGGAAGTGATTTATTCCTACTAAAGAGATTTAAGGGTCTCCCTACCCCACTTATTCATCTAGACGATGAATAGAAGCAACATATAATATTCCAACTAGCTAAAAGCTAATTGGGAATATTACAGTCCTCTCCTCCTAAATGTTGCTTGTCCTCAAGCAACAGTAAAGAAGGATGCTGCAAAATCTTCTCTCCTGCCCAAGTGGCATGCTCATCAGGTAGGTTCCTCCATCGAATCAAATATTCTCTAATCACCCTGCTCCTTAGTTGCCTCCCCCGAGTATCCAAGATAGCCTCTGGTTGCAAACCAGATGGCCCTCATCATCAATAGGTGGGAGATCCATGGTAGCAACCACATGTTTTCCAATGGCCTTCTTGAGGCATGAGACATGAAAAATGTTATGGATCTTGCTCCTAATAGGAAGCTCCAACTCATATGCTACTTCTCCAACACGACAGATCACCCTGTATGGCCCATAGAACCGAGGTTTAAGCTTCTCAACCCCCTTCTCCTTAAGTTTACACTGTCTATATGGTTGAAGACAAAGATAGACCAAATCATCCACCTCAAACTGCCTCTCTATCCGACCACGGTTTGCATATATCTTATGTTGGTTTTGTGTTGTAGCAATGTTGTCCTTTAGGGCTCGGAGTATATCCTGACTCTCCTGAATCCACTCCTTTGCTCTAGAAGCCTTACTTTCTCCACACATCACATCAACAAATGATAGAGCATCATACCCATAAAGAGCTCGAAATGGGGTCATGCCAATGGACAGATGAAAGGGTCTGTTGTAGCAATACTCCCCCAAAATGGAGCCAGTGCAGCCATGCTCTTTGTTGCCCCGAAACAAAGTTCCGTAAGTAGCCTTCCAAACACTTGTTTACTATTTATGTCTTTCCATCGATTTGTGGGTGATAGCTAGTACTTGGTGTCAACTCAGTACCCACTAACCGAAAAAGCTCTTGCCAAAAGCCACCCATGAAGCAACTACCCGGATCACTAACTATGGTCTTTGGGAGACCATGGAGTCTAAACATATCTCTAAAGAAGAGCTCGGCTACCTGTGAGGTAGTATATCATGCAAAAATAGAAAAGAAATGTGAATACTTAGTCAATCAACAACTACAAAGATACAATCCTTACCCTGAACTGTAGGTAGACCGGTGATGAAGTCCATGGAAATACTTTCCCATTTTCCATCCGGAATAGGGAGTGGCTACAATAATCCTGCAGGATGGTTGTGCTCCCCTTTGTTCTGCTAGAAAACTACGCACTTCTTGATGTGTTGGAGCACATCCTCCTTGAGACCCTTCCATGAGAATCTCTCCTGAATAGCCCAATATGTCTTGGTGAATCCTTGATGCCCCACAAGTGGTGAAACATGTGATGCCTGCAAAATCTTCTTCTTGAGCTTAGAATCTCTAGCCTAGAAGACCCGATCTCGGTAATAGATGACCTCATCCATCACTCTATACCTCTCATCAATCACCTTTCAATCTAGGATCTCAAATGCAAAGTGGTCTTCGGAATATTCCACTAGCAACTAAGCTTTCCAATCTATATCCATGCTCATTAAGGACAACGCTGCTGGCCTCCGAAATAGAGCATCTGCCACTACATTTCTCTTCCCCTTGACATATTCTATGTCAAAGTCATATGCTTGGATCTTACTCACACATTTTTGCTGCCTCTCCTGAAGCTGCTTTTGCTCAAGAAAGAACCAAAGACTATTGTGATCAGTCTTCACTCGGAATCTGTTACCCACCAAATATTGAAGGAACTTGGCTAAGGCATGAATAATAGCCAACATCTCCTTATCATATATGGGATACAGTTTCTCATGTGGCAACAACTTCCGACTCTCAAAAGCTATGGGGTATCCCCCTTGCATCAACACTGCTCTAATGCCTTCTCCCAAAGCATCACATTCCAACACTAAGGGTTGGGTAAAATCGGGTAGAACTAATATCGGGCAGCTACTCATCACCTCCTTGAGCTTATCAAAAGCTCCCTGCGTTGTAGTTGTCCAATTGAAAGCTCCCGTCTTAGTTAGATCTGTAAGTGGTGCTCCTAGTTGAGAGAACCCTTTAACAAACTTTCGGTAATAGGTACAAATGCCTACAAACCCCCAAAGTTCTGTGACATTCTTTGGCTCAGGCCAATCTCCGATAGCACGGATCTTCTCTTCATGAACTCTCACCCCATCTACTCCAATGATGTGGCCCAAATAGAGCATCTCTGTGAGCCCAAACTCACAGTTGGAGAGCTTAGCATATAATTTCTACTCTTCAAGAATGCGTAATAATGCCTCAATATGTTGTAGATGCTCCTCCCATGTGCGGTTATAAATAAGAATGTCATCAAAGAAGACCAACACAAATTTCCTCAAATGGAAAATGTGGTTCATGCAAGATTGGAATGTTTCTGGAGCATTGGTTAGCCCAAAAGGCATCACTAAGAACTCAAAATGGCCATAGTGGCATCGGAATGTTGTCTTGCGGATGCCTTGATCCCTCACTCTGATTTGATGATACCCCGATCTCAAATCAATCTTGGAAAAATACTTGGATCCTCTTAGTTCATTCATCAATTCATCGATCCTGGGAACTGGGTATCTGTTCTTCATGGTCTTTTTATTCAAGGCCCTATAATCAATGCACATCCTCAATGTGCCATCCTTATTCTTCACCAAAACTACTAAAGAGACAAAAGGATTGGTTCTAGGTTGAATGTGTCCTAAGGCCAAAATCTCCTAAATGGCATTTTCAATCTCATCCCTGTAGGCTTTGGGATGCCTATAGGATGTGGTGATCACTGCTTGGATCCCATGCTCCAACTCAATAGTGTGCTCAAATCCTCGGTCAGGAGGTCTCCCGAGTGGTATATCTCCAAATACTGTGGAATATCGATTCAAAATAGATTGTACATCCGAATGTACTGGTGAATCCTTGCCCCCTGCTCTGACATACGCAGTTCTACTACCCACCCTATGTCCCCTCTGTGCAAATCAGCCTCCATCATGTGTGTTGAGATAATCTGGGATGGATAGGTGTGTATGCCTTTTATTTTACGATGTTTACCACTCCCCTTCTCTATCCATTCCATCTCTAATGTTTCCTAGTCTGTGGTAACCTTCCCTAAGGTGATTAACCACTGGACACCCAATATGACATTGGTGTCTGCAATATCAACCACAAAGAAGTGGTATGTCAATGTGTAGGTTCCCATAGTGATGGTTAATGCTAGAACATATTTGGCACACTACATGGTTCTAGCTCCTAGAACCAAAACCGAGAAACCCTCAAAATATTCTATGTGAATGCCCCTCCTATGCACCAACTAAGTGTCAATAAAGTTATAGGTAGCTCCACTGTCTACCAATACTGATACTCTTTGTCCCAGAATAGTGCCTCTAACCCTTAATGTTAGATACTTGGGAACTCCCCGCAAAGCTGCAAGAGTCCCTCCCATTGGAGCAATTTCTCCCACTACATCTCCTGTGGATGGTGCACCTCCTCTTACTACTACAATGCTAGTCTCCTTTTCCTCATCAGAAAATATCTCAAAACAATGTGCCTTCCTTGCAAAACATTGGTGGTTTGGTACCCATGGCTCTCGACAAGTGAAACAAAGTTTCTTCTTCCTTAGATCTCTTCGGGCATTACCATCAAGATATTTCTTCTCATGATCCTCCTTTGTTTGAGAGGATATCTTTTGCTAAAAAGGGGCTTTTGACTTGGGTAAAGCATGTTGTAGGTCTCTAGCCCTCTCCATAGCTTCTTGGAGCGTAGTTGGTATAGTGGATTTCACTAACCCATGCAATGGTTCAACCATCCCATAAATGAACATGCATACTCTCTGGGTCACAGTGAGGTCAGATATCATGACTGAAAGATTTATAAACTCAGAGATATAAGTCTCTAGATCCCCTATTTTCTTGAGCTTGGTTAGCCCTACAAAATGTGCTTCTGGATTCCTGGGATCAAATCTCTCCACCAACCTCCAAGTGAAGTTTTAATAAGAAGTGACACTAGCATGTCCAAGTGTAGATATGACATGAAACCACCACTCATGTGCTTCACCTTCTAGGTGCAATGCTACTATTTTAATAGCCTCCAAATCTAAAACTCTGTTGAGTTGGAAGTATCGAACTTCTCTACCCAAGCCTTAGTTGTGCACTTGGGTGATCCATCATAAGAGGGAAAAAAGAATCTACCCAAACTATGTTGTAGATCTCAGTTCTGCATGTACCCTCCTCTTTTATGGTGATTGGAGGATCTCTTACCATCCTTGATCTGATAGAACTCCTGAAATTTCAAATGCTCCTTGAACCTCTGAGATTGAGATTCATATTCCACAAAATAGTCACCAAGGATTTCTTCCCTCAATGTTCCTCCCTCCTCACCTTCCAATGATAGGAATGTGGGCAAGGTGGAGCATTGTGAAGAAGGTTGTGCTACTGATTTCTCCCACCATAAATGTGAAGTGATGGAGCTTTCTCCATGGTGAAACCCTCTAGGGGATTCCTTCTATATTTATAATCTCATCTCCTTGATATATTTTGCAATGTTCGGCATGGTCTGAAGAAGTTTTGGAATCTCTTTCTCCTCCATTGCTATAGTTGTATTGCCCCTCAAGCTAAGCCAAAATTAGAGCTCTGATACCACTGTAATATTCCAAATTAGGAAAGACAAAAATATTGAACACCGAACTGAAATGTACAGCAAAAAATGATGCAAAACATATGAGTAAATCATAGATCCATTAGATTATGTATGGTAGCAGAAAAAGATATAATGTGTTGAGGAACAAATCACTCAAACTAGGCAAGCAATCCTCCAAAGCCCAGAAACACTAAAATCCCAAAGGATGTTGTAATATAGAAATGTTGGAATACATGACAGCGCAGTCCCAGTGAGGGTTACTGCTATAGGAAAATGGAAGCAAGTGGATCTATTGATATATTACTCAAAAAGAGCTAAAAAGGGAGAACTAGTCTCTCAAACACAATCCCAAGATAACTCGATAAGGGTTTCTTGAAAAGCACAAGATAAAAAATGTGTAGATTGCAACTCTGTGGCTAAATCATGCTGTATTATTGAAGCACTGCTGGAATATGGCTAAAATGAAAAAGAATGGAAGTAACTTCTCCTCCCTAGCTTTCTGAGTGAAAGGCTTCTCCTTTCACTAGGAAACTAGCTCATAAACAGGGTTTCTCAACCCTCCACTGGAACACCCTGCAAAATAACGCAGTTCCTCAAGGAGACTGTGTTGTGGCTGAAGGTGACTGCTTGGCCCAATGCCGGATGGTGGAAATGAAGCTCAAAATAACCCTCCTATATGGCCTTCTCAAGTTCTCCAAGGTAGAATATGGGATTCCTGTCTGGAAATGCCCTTGTACTAAACAGTACAGCAAACTCAGCTAAACAGCTGAAGCATGCAAGAATTCATAAGACTCAAACATAAACAATATTTTGAATGCCTCTCATGGCTGCCATCCCTTCCCTTATATCCTTGGTGAGCTTACTCGCCCTTGGCCCCACTATTTATGATGTTACTTCCATGCAAAGGCTCCTCCTCCAAAACTGCGTTGTCCCTACTAGCTCCACTCTCTTCTATGGCAGCATTGTTGATTTGGTCTATCTTGACCCAGTCTATGGCTTTATTTTGACTATCTAAACTGATCCACATCCATATTGGAAGTGATTTATTCCTACTAAATGGATTTAAGGGTATCCCTACCCCACTTATTCATCTAGACTATGAATAGAAGCAACATATAATATTCCAACTAGCTAAAAGCTAATTGGGAATATTACATTCAAGACTCGAAAAAACTGCCAAAAATAAAAAGTTTTGCTAGAATTAAGGAAACTGAAAAAAAACAATGTTGGGGATCCAAGTAGAATAAGCAGGTGGCCACCAATATCCATCTCGATCACCTATTCCTATGGGAATTCCTCTAAGGCCCTAGGGTTATAGGAGGGGCATGACTTGGAAAACATGGATTGAAATAGCATATCCATAACCATCTCATACATTACATGTTTCATCATTCCCTTAATACCACCTCCATATTTTTGGTTCTGAGTCATTGGTTCATTGGGATTTAGCACTCATACATCAATGTCTTCGAGTAGGGATAAAAAAAACTTCCTTGGAGGGTTTTGTGGGTACAAGAATGAAAAAGCATAACATGATCATAACAAAACAAAAAAGAAAAGTTAAAATGCAAAAGATGGTTAGGACATAATTAGTGGTTCGGGAAAGGCCTAACATGAGATCTACCCCCCTTATTACCCATTACCTGGTTCCTAAGTACTTGATGCTCCTTCTCATCATAAGGAACCCTTGCATGTCCCAACTTCTTGGGGTAAAATAAATTTCATATCATAAATGCAAACTTGGATCCTTGGGATATGCACCATATAAAGAATTATCAAAAAGAAGTTAAAGGGGCATCGAAGGGGTGGAAAATGCAATATGAAGAAAGGGTAACTCATGCCTCCATGATTTCTCTCACCATTACATCTATACACTCAAGATGTGGACTTCCATTAGTTATTCTCTTGTCCATGGCACTTAGCCATGAAGTCCTTCTCATCCATTACCACCTATTATCACCATATTTTTAAAAAATCAACCAGTTTGAACCAAAAATTGGACAAAATGGCCACTTAGATGCCTGTGCTATTAAACTGAAGAAAAAAGTCCAATTTTTTGTCTAGCTTCAATAAATGTTCAATTAAGTTTTCTCTAAATGCAGATATAAAACCACCAAGTCATATGGACACATCAATAATCCATGTTTCCTACCACAATAGCATGGCTCATTAAATATATGCCATGTGTAATGACATGGGGTATAAAACATCAACAATTACACAATTTATTCCATATTAGCAATTTCATACATCACATTTTGTAAAATTCAAATCATCCATATTGTGCATTAATAGAAAATGCTAAAAATTAATTAAAAATCCCATTAAAAATGATATCTAATATTTGAGTATCTAGAAAGCTCAAATTATGTAACAATAAGTTTCTTCTCGCTACGAATACATGGACCAACATTCAATATCCAAACTATTATTATAGTAATTGTAAAATTTTGCTCCAAACCTGGATTACTTTTTATCTACATCTATCTGCTATCTAGACCAATTAAACCAAAAAATTGTTAATCAAGTCTAGCTACAAAATAAAAAAATATTTGAAAAAATGAATCAAAATCAAATTAAATTAAACTAATAAGGAAAAATGAATCAAAATCAAATTAAACTAAACTAATAAAGAAAAACCATTGAAACAAATTACGAAAATTTATAAAAACCTTAATACCCAACCATACAAGATTTCAAAAAATAAAAAGATTTTTTTTACAAATATATTAAAAGAACTATATCTTCACAAAAAAATATCAAAATAATAATTGAATAAACAAAACAATCCTCCATTATTGTATGAACTGTTCATCAATATATATATATATATATGCATTCCTAATCCATCATCAAATTGTCACAACTTGATGATGGATTAGGAATGCATAAATATCATTATGCATATATAAAGACATGAATTAACGAGGCTTGAACCCATAAAAATAGTACCAAAGACACCACCTACCAACCAACCACCAAGCCTATGAAGTTACAAACTTAATGATAACTTTGCATAGTTCTATTTTATTTAGAGGTTGCCTTTATTAGAAATACTTACCCATTCAAAAAATGATGCTATAGGTAGCACTATTTTTCTTTGAAACTTAAAATTACAAAATTTTGCAATCATTATGTGTAAAAGCTTAAAATAAAACATTTAAATTGATCCCCGAAACAAGAATTAGTACTCATAACATCATGCATTTTTTTCAAACTTAAAATTACAACTTGCTTGAAATCGTGATGTTTATAACTAATACCATTTCAAGCAAAAACCTTTAGACTAAAAGTGCTACTAGTAACAATATCTCATTTTCTTCACGATTAGTATTGCAAGTTATTTAAAACCATAGCTTTGATAACTAATACAATTGTGAATTAAAACCACATAATCAACCTCTAAATCAAACTATTATACTATAAATAATACATTTGTTTCATTTTTTTGAACTAATCTTTCTTTTCTTCTACTGTGGGAGGCCGTTGTGATTGGCAAGGATGGTATTGAAAAGGTTCAACCAGTTCAAGTCCTAACTCCTTATACCCCAACCTCATTGGGGACTTGCACAAAAAAACAAAGAAAGAGAAGACCACTCTGATACCACTGATTTAAATGTATGCATGAATGAAATGAATTACAGATTTAAACAAAAACGTAGAGCTATAGTGAAAACTGAACTTTAATTAATTAATAACAAATACTGAAAATTGATGACATGCAGACTGGAAACAAGCTAGCTCGGGTGATGGTAGCTTATCTATGAGAAGAGATGTGTCCACTACATGTCTTTTCGACTTCGTGTTACAATAAGGCTCGAAGGCCTTTTTATTATTGAGAAAAAATAGAAAACCCTAAACATCCAAAAACCTAATCCTAGGAGATGAAGTGCCAAAATTTTGTGGGCCCCATTGGGATTAGTTGGAACGCCAACTTCCTGGGATCATAATTTGGTCATATGGTCTTTGTTTGGCACGTATGATACCTCATTAGAAAGATCTATTCGAGGACAAAAAAAATTCCTGACAAGCCTCTACCCTCTCGGTTATATGAATGGAACGTTTTTCAAAATAATGTTGTTTAGGGCCTCGAAATGGCTCTCAAAGTTCAAGAATCGAAAAAACTGCCAAAAATAAAAAGTTCTGCTAGAATTAAGGAAACTGAAAAGAAACAATGTTGGGGATCCAAGTAGAATAAGTAGGTGGCCACCAATATCCATCGTAATCACCTATTCCAGTGGGAATTCCTATAAGGCCCTAGGGTTATAGGAGGTGCACGACTTCGGAAACATGGATTGTAATAGCATATCCATAACCATCTCATACATTACATTTTTCATCATTCCCTTAATATCACCTCCATCCTTTTGGTTCTAATTCATTGGTTCATTGGGATTTAGCACTCATACATCGACGTCTTCAAGTAGGGACCAAAAAATCTTCCTTGGAGGGTTATGCGATACAATAATGAAAAAGCATAACATGATCATAACAAAAGAAAAAAAGAAAAGTTAAAATGCAAAAGATGGTCAAGACATAATTAGTGGTTCAAAAAAGGCCTAACATGAGATCTACCCCGCTTATTATCCATTACCTAGTTCCTAAGCACTTGATACTCCATCTCATCATAAGGAACCCTTGCATGTCCCAACTTCCTGGTGTAAAATAAATTTCATATCATAAAAAGCAAGCTTGGATCCTTGGGCTATGCACCATATAAAGCATTATCAAAAAGAAGTTAAAGGGGCACCAAAGGGGTGGAAAATGCAATATGAAGAAAGGGTAACTCATGCCTCCATGATTTATCTCTCCATTACATCTATACACTCAAGATTTGTACTTCCATTAGTTATTCTCTTGGCCATGGCACTTGGCCATGAAGTCCTTCTCTTCCATTACCACCTATTGTCACCATATTTTTTAAAAATCAACCAGGTTGAACCAAAAATTGGCCAAAACAACCAGTGAGATGCCTGTGCTATTAAACTGAAGCAAAAAGTCCAATTTGTTGTCTAGCTTCAATAAATGTTCAATTAAGTTTTCTCTAAATGCAGATATAAAACCACCAAGTCATATGGACACATCAACAATCCATGTTTCATTTTTTTCCCCCGGAAAAAATCAAACTTTTTATAAAAATTAACAAAAAGTTACATCGTATATATCGTAGCATTCCATATGAGAGTATCGCCCTGTGTAAAAACAGGCCAAGGGAAGCTTATGAAGCCACAATTACACTTTGCCAAAAACACTGGACTTATCTTTTTTTCCATTTTTCTTTTGAACTTTTTGCCAGCCATACAGTGAAGTAGCAGAGTGTACGGTGGCCAACTCCATGCTAGGAGAGAGTTGGATGTCTTTTTCAAAATCATAACTATCAGAAACATGTGCTCTTTTGGTGCCCGAGACACCTCGAACACCAATCTGCACATCCTGATGGAGGCCCACATTTGAAGGCGAATATGTCTTCCCATTAGTTTCCACTTTGTCATCCATTTTTTCTACATCCTTCTCATGTGCACCTTGCTAATTTTCTCGCTGATTTTTTGTTTCAGTTTTCATTTGGTTTACTTCCATGTCTTCTTCCTCTTCATCTATGCCTGTGGCACATCCAAAAACTTCCAACCATTCTTATTTTGCGGCTTCTTGGTTGGTTTTTTCCTGGATAATGTACAGGAGCCCTGTAAGTGCCCAGTTTGGTGACGCACTCTGCATCTGAACATTGTGTTTTCGAAGTCTAATGTTTGAGCCCATTTGAGGTATTTATCAATAAAATGTATGCAATCTGGCAAACCCTTACTTAGTTCCATCTCCACACAGATACGTACAAAAGTGAATATCCCAATGTCCATTCTTTCTCGGTCCAGCTTTATGAACCTTCCTAGAGAGTTCCCAATGTTTTCTAGAACCTGATGGTGCCAGAACGGGAGCAGCGGGTTGTGTAATATCACCCAAACAGGAATTTTTGTAACCACCATTGTGTTTGCATCAAAAAAGGGAACCATGGGGTTATAAATAGCCCTGCTCTTCCCCAGAACCATGGTCCTTCTATAGTGGCGAAACTGTAGTCCTCTATTGTATCAAATTTAACCATGAAGAACTCTTTTGCACATAGATATATATCACAGTTCCAGGTCCAGTTTTGGTATATCCATGCATGTAACTCTTCAATTTTTGGCCAGTATCCATTGAAGCGGTAGATAACAGATTTTGATAGCAGTGCATCAAACAGCCCGGTTACCTCTGGTATTTCAACTTCCAGGTTTGGAATGTTCTATGTTTTTTCTACAATGTATTGTCCTGGTAGCGTTAGGTATGGACTTTGTTTTTTCCCCTGTGTGAAGGCTTTCCCTCTTAGGATATCCTTGAAGGAGGAAATTCATTTTCCTGTTGTTGTTGTTCTATTGGATGATGTTTTTCCTGGAGCGCCCCCTCTGAGTCTGAGTCTTAGGTTCGGGAAAATAGTAGAGTTTCTTTGAATCTGATATTATTTTAATTTAGATATTTCTTATAGTACTCTACCTAGTACTCTCTTTCTGAGAATATCAGGCTTTATTTATTTTTTCCTTCGGTGCAGAGACCGTCTTAGTTTCCCGCACCCATAGGATGAACGTCTTCCCATCTATGGATTTGATGAAAATTTGGTGGTGAGGCAGCTTTGCACAACTCAGCTCACCAAACCCACTGCAATGTTGATCGGTGCCAATCCCCCCGCAGGAGTGGAATCCCAGCGAGGTTCGAATCTAGTCCTTTGGGAGTTGTGCTGACAGGAAAAAATGGCAGAAATAGAAGCATTGCCTCTCGCCATGACAACGGCAGAGGTAGAAAGGAAAGGGTTGTCCCCCAATCCACCCTCCCCCTCGAAAGAAAACGAGCATTGAATTCAAAAATATTTTGAAAACAGAGGAATTGAAGGGATGAACCATACCCCGAGCTCCAGTACTTCAGACGGCACGGATCGAAAAAGCTGGAACCAGTGCAGAGGACGACAAGCGATGTGATGGGTCAAGCATCTGGGCTAAAGAACCTTCGTCTGTAAACCAAAAGAGGTCGTTGACTGGGCACGCATAGTAAGCGCAGCCATGAGTATACTCCAGAGCCAGCATCCCAGGTTTGTTTTTGTCGTAAAAGCTCACACTGCGTCCAATGGAAGCCTCCATAACCTCACAACGCACCCAGCACTCCATAGGTCGAAGAAAACCAGTCTCCACAAGCTCACCGAGGCGAAGGGAAGTAAGCCAATGGATATCAGCCTCATCCATATTGGTAGAACCGTCCCAGTAGCCCCTTTTTACACCCCTTCCATAGCAGTCCGCGGGAGCATTGAGCATGTTTGGAGACGACATTATGGAAACTCAAAAACAAGGGAAACGGGTATTGGTACCCATTTCCGCCACCGCCCCGTCCATGGCCACTGATAAGTCACCAATCTGCACCCACGAGAGATGGGAACCATTGTTCCCTGGACAAAGTCGAGGAGCCTCGCTCAGTCCGACCAAGATTCTGTTTGCAACCTCCGCGCCAAGAAACCCTAGACCAGGGGATTTTCTGCCGCTTCGCTCCATCCTCTCACCAGGATCAAGAAGTTCTTATCATTTATTTCAACAATCCAATGTTCCTACCACAATAACATGGCTCATTAAATATATGTCATGTGTAATGACATGGGGTATGAAACATCAACAATTACACATTGTATTCCATATCAGCAATTTCATATATCACTTTTTGTAAAATTCAAATCATCCCTATTGTGTGTTAATAGAAAATGCTAAAAATTAATTAAAAAATCCCATTGAAAATGATATCTAATATTTCAGTATCTAGAAAGCTCAAATTATGTTACAATAAGTTTCTTCTCGATACGAATACATGGACCAACATTCAATATCCAAACTACTATTATAGTAATTGTTAAATTTTGCTCCAAACCTAGATTACTTTTTATCTAGATGTATTTGCTATCTAGACCAATTAAACCAATAAATTGCTAATCAAGTTTAGATACAAAATAAAAATATATTTGAAAAAATAATCAAAAATCAAATTAAACTAAACTAATAAAGAAAAACCATTAAAACAAATTACAAAAATTTATAAAAACCTTAATACCTAACCATACAAGATTTTAAAAAATAAAAAGATTTTTTTTACAAATATATTAAAAGTAGAACTATATGTTCACAAAAAATATCAAAATAATAATTGAATAAACAAAACAATCCTCCATTATTATATGAATTATTCATGAAATAATATATATATATATATATATATATATATATATATATATATATATATATATATATATGATTGGTGTATGCATTGTGTTAAGGATTTATCAAAGTTGTCACAATTTGATGATAGATTAGGAATGCATAAATATCATATATATACATATATAAAGACATGAATTAATGAGGCTTGAACCCATAAATCTAATACCAAAGGCACCATTTACCAACCACGCACCAAGTCTACAAAGTTACCAACTTAATTATAATTTTGCATAGTTTTAGTTTATTTAGAGGTTGCCTTTAGTGGAAATACTTCCCCATTCAAAAAATGATGCTACAGGTAGCACTATTTTTCTTTGGAACTTAAAATTACAAAATTTTACAATCATTATGTGTAAAAGTTGAAAATAAAACATTTAAATTAATCCCAAAACAAGAATTAGTACTCATAACATCACGCATTTTTTTCAAAGTTAACATTACAACTTGCTTGAAATCGTGATGTTTATAACTAATACCATTTCAAGCAAAAACCTTTAAACTAAAAATGCTACTAGTAACAACATCTCATTTTCTTTACAGTTAATATTGCAAGTTATTTAAAACTATAGCTTAGATAACTAATACAATTGTGAATTAAAACCACATAATCAACCTCTAAATCAAAATATGATACTATAAATAATACATTTGTTTTATTTTTTTTAACTAAAATTATAATACTTCTAAAATATTTTTTTTTTAAATAGAGTATTACAAATAAAGTTATCTTATCAATAAATAGATAAAGTTATTAACTTATATATGTGTGTGTGTGTGTGTGTGTGTGTGTGGAATGAATTAAGTGGGCACTTCAAATTTTCTTTACTTTCAGTTACTAGCATTGCCCCGTCACATTATAGGCAAAGCTACTAGAAGAGTAAAGCCCCATTATTTGACTCTTAAGGAGAGGTATTGATCACTTTAAAAGCCATATACATTCTGCCATTATTTCTCCTATATATTACGTACATACTATGGGTAAGGAGTTGTCTACCTAATCAATACAATAGTTCGGACGGTAGTTTTTTGTCAGAATCTCGTAAAAAAAAAATTGAAAAATCAAATAGTTGGAGTGTTTGAATTGCATTTTTTATAGTGGAAATGGATTCAGCACTATTAAAATCCCTTAGAGCACCCAAAATACATAATTTTAACAACTGTAAACAAGATTCTGATAAAACTTTGCAGAAATTTATCAAAATCTTTGTCGAATTCTAAATTATTCTGTGAGCTTCTTAAACTATGATCTATAAGTAATAATTATATATTATGCACATACTATGAATAATGATTACACTTGATATAAGTTATACCTAATATGTGTGCTATATTTATGAGCTTAACCATATCTACTGTATTCACCTAATAAAGATGATGGAATATGACCAATAAAGTAACCATAGTATTTCCAGTATATAAGCTAGTGTATAGTATTCATTAGAGTCACTACCTAATAAAAGTTGAAATAGTTTTT
This sequence comes from Pinus albicaulis, assembly GCA_034641835.2. Lineage (NCBI taxonomy): Eukaryota > Viridiplantae > Streptophyta > Pinopsida > Pinales > Pinaceae > Pinus > Pinus albicaulis. Next base: position 972,573,239 of record CM076577.1, on the reverse strand, counting down.
AATAAAGCTTGTACATATGTAAAAGCAACGGTTTATTTAGTGTTTAGGTTAAAGCTCATATCCATATTATACAACATCTTGTATCGATATGGCTAGAATACTCATAAAAATAGATTAAAAAATTAGTTAATCAATTATATATATATATATATATATAATTAAAAAAATAAAAATAAAAGCTAATTGGATTAATTTTAGATGATTAGAAAGAATGATTGTTATCTTTTTATTTAGGTTCAATTTCCATAAGTGAAATATGAGATTTAAATTTAAAGTATTTTTTAAGGATTCAAATAATATGTCTATATATAGTATTATAGGTGACCACTTTAGTTTGAGAAATTATATTCACTGGCTTTTATGAAATCGCTTCAAACCTTTTCATTAAGAGTAGTCCCTTGAGAACTAAAACATAGATATTTTTTATATCAAATATAAAGATATATCTTATTAAAAATTAAATTAAAATAATAAAAAATTATATATATATATATATATATATATATATATGAGAAGAGAAGAGTGATTCTAGAGATTGCAAACACCACCTCTCTTCACTTTAACTTCAAACACTTCTTTTAAGTATCTGGCGTTGCTTACTTGGGGGGAAATGGAGGCAATGATTCCAAGAATTACCCTTCCCATTTCCCTTCACTTTAACTTCAAACACTTTTTTTAAGTATCTGGTGTTGCTTACTTGGGAAGAAATGGAAGCAATGATTCCAGGAATTACCCTTCCCACCTCCCCTTCCAATGCTCACAAGGCTACTACCATGAGGTAATGGGTGTACCACTATTGAATAGAAAGGTAGCCACAAAGGGTATAACACCATTTTATTTATTTATTTTAAATTTAAAATTTTAAAAAAAATAAATTTAAAATTAAAATTAATCTGTTGTTTTTATTTTATTTACAAAATTTACAAAATTTGCATATATAACTCTAAAAACATTTGAATTTTAAGTCTAAAATAAAAAATAAATATGTTATTTGCAACATTGTTTTTTCAATCTAGAAGATGATTTGGAGGTTTCATTTCACAACAGTATTAGTTGCCAAGGTTATAGTTTCAAACAAGTAATATTAACTCCAAGATAAAAAAAGGTGTTACTACTAGCATTGGTGTTCATTTGAAAGGTTGATTTTAGTAGCTTTGTTCAAAACAATCTTTGATTTTCAAGACCACAATTTCAAAAGGGTTGTCACTTAAACATAAAAAAACATAAAAGGATTTTGCAGGCACCACCTTTTGATTCAGGGTTTAATCTTTAAAAAATTTATTGGAATTTTACAAGGATGTAAAACCATGGTGGAAAATTGTTGTAATTCTAACTTTGTGAAAACAAAAGTATGCTGCTCAAAGCACTGCGTTTTGATTTTGGGGTTGATTTTGATTTTCATTTGAGTTCATCGTTCTCATTAAGTCAATAACTATATGTTGAATCATAAATGACATCATGATCGTTAAAATTCTATTGATGCAATCTTAAATATCATGTCCCAACATGTTATTTCTTTACAAGTCAACCAAAGTTGATATAAGAACAATAAAAAGGAAAATAACAAATTTAAGAATATAATTTTATGCTCATAAAACACCATTAGGAGGGATTTTTAGATATTTGTTGGATTAAGAATTGACAATATTAGCATTTAAAGGTTGAAAATAAAAACACGTAGATTTTCTATTATAATAAAATTTCTCATGTACTTCTTATCTCCATTCTAATTTCTACATTTTCCTTTCAAATTATTTATTCATTTTCACCAATTTGTGGGGCAATGCAGGATCATACCTAAATTATGAGCAATCCCATACGAAACAAAATTATTTTATGTTTGGCTAGCTTTCATTTGCAATACCAATAGAGAGAAGATTTAGAATTATGAGTCTCATTGATGGCATTAGCAGAGGACATGTGGAAATGTCTTAGTTATTTTGAAGATTTGAGCTAATAAGAATTTATTAGGATTGTTCTAGTTTTCAAATGGGGCAATGTTGCACAAGACCTAGTGGCCCTAAACTCTTACACATACCTAACAATATTCTAGAGTTTCCAAAATACTCCAATAGGGTAAACCCACCCAATGCCCAATGGCATGTATACTTTATAACCAAGGAATTATTGTCACTGCCCCAAAAGCATTGTTGTTGGGTTTATCAAAGTCGTCAAAACTTTGCAATGGGGAATGCATGAGAAATACTTAGCTTTAGACAAGAGGATATTTAAAGAATATCTTCATGGAACTACCCATTTAAGGCATAGTAGTGGTCTAACAGATAGATTTGTCCTAAGTATTTTATGGGATGATTTATGGAGACTCCTAACTACACTATAACTTATGTCTTAGGAAATTTTTAAGATCATCCCAAAGAGGAAAGAAACAAGAAACTCTTGACTACACTACTACAAATTTCAGTTGAAGGTATCAACAACATTATAAATAGTGGATTCAAGGGTTTTTCCATTAACCATTATGAAGATACTTTGAAAAGGTCCAACTATATTGCAACAAGTATGGGAACCTATCCACTCAAAAGGTGACACATAGTGAAGAAAACATGGAAGGTTTACTAACACTTCATGTCACCATACAAGTCGACAACTGACATTTCAAATTTCAAGAAGTTTAAACAAAGAGGACATTTGGCCTTTGGAAGGAAATCAACGAATTAATAAGGGCCTTTGACTCTCTATATTTGAAATTTAACTTGTTAGTTTCTAGGTGGCCTAGAGATCTATGCACAATCTTTGATAATGTGACAAACCCTAAGAGGTTTTAGCCATTGATTAATAAAATCTTGCATAATCGTTATGTTTAAAACTGCATCCACTATTGTGTGTTGTGAGAGCTTTCCTTGTGTCACTTTGATTACAAATCTAGTTTTTGCACATGGGACATTTTGGTTTCCAAGCCAGAAATTATACTACTATTCACGATGAATAAATATTATTTAAGGGCATAATAAGATTCATTCTCTAGTGTTAAGGATGGTGTCATCATGGAGGCATTTTCATTTGATGTTGCACTCTCGATGGTAAGGCTATGTAAAGCACTATTCTTTTATTCTATATGGTTATTGTTTCACTAGTTCATCATTTTGTTAAACAATCAATCTTAATAATATACTTTCATTTCCCTTATTGTTATTATCGAATTTGTGTTTTCCTTGATTTGTGTAATTACATCACTTTTAGGCATTCTTTAAAAATTAAAATTAAAATTAAAATATGTAAAGTGAGGATTAAATAATATAAAGTGGAATTTAAGTATATCTATAATAGCTTTACACCATATATTTGAAAATAATCATTTAATATCTAAAATTACTTATAAATATGTGGGGAATGGGTGAAAATTAGGAAGATATATCAATACTTGAAAACAATCTCGCAAGATTTTAACTACTAGTTAAGAACCCTCACTGTGGGTTGAGTATAATGGTGTTTAAGAAATGGCATTAATGACCAAAATAAATTGAAAAATATATTCAAATAGACAAATATTAAGGCTCCAAATTTCATAAATTTAAAACGAAAATAACTTAATTTCTTGTACAAACTCAAAGTCTAAATTCCAGGTATGATTCTAAATAAATCATGTTTTCAAAGTGATATGAGATACCCTACCAATTAAAATTAGTGTAAATTACTAAATTCCTAAATGAAAAGCTTGCATTAAACATGGTGTCTTCATGGAGAATTTTTCATTTTATGTTTCACTTTGGATGGTAAATCTATGTGAAGCATTATTCTTTCTACAGAAAATCCACATAGATTCAACTGATGATTGTAATATGCTAAAACATTATATTTGAATCTACTGTACCAATTGTGGAAACCAATTTAGATCTTGAAATCACAAAACATGAAAGAGAAATAATTTCAATCGCACAACACATATTTATCTGGGGAAAGCCTCAATAGTAAAAACCTTGCTATTTGAATATTAAATAAGCCTAATAATATGATAATATTACAATGTTTTTCTCCAAGCTGAGAATCCTCTGCACTATCTCTATATGTCTCAAAGATTCCTATACAAGTCTAGTTCAATACTTAACCAATTTATGACTTTCCCAAGTCATTATTTCCTAGCACAGTTTCCTTGGGCAATTAGGCCCTATTAATTAGGGAAATTCCCAATCCATACTGCGAAATCCATTAGGGGCATTCCTTTTACTACATGCACCACCTCTACAATTTGGATAATTGTACAACTAATAGTACACTGCCATTGAACTCCAATCTCAACTGGGTCTTTCTGAGAACTGACATGCATGAGTTATTTATGACTGAATTGTCAGTTATTTGATTGATCACTACATGTGAATTAAATCTAATTTCCACACTTTTACCTCTCTCTAGTTCCTCCATCAATTAGAACTAGTTAAACTGAATTTAACTCAGATAAACTAAGTTAATTAATTACAACTCAAAATAAACTCAACCAAGGCTCCTATAACATAGGAGACACTCTACATGCCTCTAGTTTGACCCTCAACTTGAATTAACTGAACCAACTAAGTCAACCTAACTTATTTAACTCGTACAAGTTGTCATGTGATGTGGAATTACAATTTTATTCTAATTTAATTCAAGGGAAAATTAAATTAGAAGTCTTTCTTGGTTCCATTTTCAACACTTTGTCTCAGCAAGAAAGGGATTGTCTGATACCATGATCCCGCCTCTATGCAACTAGAATTTTCCTCTTGATAGTGCCTTCGTCAAGATGTCTACATATTTCTCCTATATATGAATGTACTCTAATAGCATAATCTGCCTCTACACACAATATGTGAGATGGTGATACCAGATGTTGATATATTTGGACCTGTCATTGAAAACTAGATTAACCGAGAGTTTGATGCAACTCTGGTTATCACAATAAATCACTTTCGGATCCATCTATGGACCAAACAACCCAACAAGGATCTTCCTCATCTATATAGCCTCACAAGTTTCTTAACTAGCAACCATGTAATCGGCTTCTACTGAACGGAGTGCAACTGATCTCTACGTCCTGTTATACCAGGAAACTATTGTTGACCCAATACTAAAGATGCCCCTTTAAGTGCTCTTCCTCTCGGATGGACTGTTAATTTTGGAAACACGTTCTTTTCTTTGCATAGTTACTTCATTCAACCATGAGCCCATTAATCCATTAGAAATCACATTAAACAATATATGACAGTAACCAATGAAAGAAAATAAATGATAAATGTTGAAGACAAGTCAAGACAGTAAAACACGTGAATATGGCACAAGCCAGGGAAAAACCCTTGAACAATTCTTCTTATTATTCAAATCAAATATACAACAGAGAGAGAGAGAGTACAGATAGAGACATAATGAAATTTCCAAGGTGACGACTAGAATCATTGTCCAAATACCAAAGACACAATCCATAATTCTGCCAACAATTATATTGTTTTCAGATCAATGGTCAAAGGTCAAATATCTTTCTCTTGGGTTGACCTTATTTATTTATGCATGGTGATCTGGTTAGGGTTTGTTTTCCTATGACTAAAAACCCTTTACACTCCTCCAAACATCATTATAAGGTTGTGGTTGACCCTTGTAAGGTTGGTTAGGGCTAGTTACCGCTTTCCACAACATACCTAATGGCATTGGCATAATAAAGACCCTAGATCTGACCTGTATAGGGATGTGGCCTGATTGAAATGGCCTCCTTGGAGTAGCATCCATCCGAATCTAAAGGAGACCCACACAAGGTAACTCTAAAATTTTCCACAAGCATGTGGTTGTCATGCTAATGAATCATGATCTGAGGGAGAGGGTTGATATTGCCCGGATTATGTATCAATCAACCCAGATTTACATGGCCTCTTGTCTAACTCAATCTATATGAAGGAGGGAAAACATGCAATGAAACCCATACATCTTATGAATTATTCCTAAAACGAGGGGCAGTCTATCCAAAACTACCTCGGCCCTGCAGCAAGTAAAGAGACTTACCCAAACCAAACCCAACCTCTTTGCATTTAGCCATAACCTCCACTCGGTTACCTCAGATATGAAAGAGAGATATTCCATGATCTAAATGAGATGGAGAGTGATCTTATATACAAAAAGACATGATGATTGGGTTCTTATGATAGTGAAGCCGACCTTGAAATTTGGAGGCAAATTCAAATTTCAATTTTTCAATTTTTCCCACCTAAACAAAATTATGACTTATATAATTTCATTTGTGTAAACAAATATATCCCTTGTCCGAATTCGATGATATTTAGATCGATTTTGGTCCTCTCGTTGAGAGGAATTCAATGTTGCAATTATGTTTTCCATAGGCATTGTCCAAAGTGGAATTGGCCCTAGTTGCCAATTTTAACACTCCCTCTTAATTAGGGAGAATTCTACCTGCCAATCCAAGAACCATCTCTGCCATCCCTTCTATGCTCTACTCTATTTTTCTCTGTTGAACACTAATATGAATAATAAAGAAGAATTTATTGAGAGTGAGTCACAAGACCTTACCACTCTCCACTGAAAAAAGTCATTCCATATAATCAAAGAGTGAACTCCAATCGGACTTAATCCCAAGTGATCAAGTTGAAGAACACAATGCATCCTAGAGATAGGGAGTATGGAAGTAAAAGATGCATCCATTGGTAGAGTTATGGTCCCTATCCATTTTTCCCAACTCATTGGCCAGATGAGAGGTACTTCCCATTTGTCCCAGACAACATGTATATGATGATGCAAAAGCACCAGCAGGGAAAGAATATATCACATCCTACTCATAGTCACATGTAGGGAAAGGAGAAACCACAACCTACAAACATAAATCACACTCACATGTAGGGAAAGGATGAACCGCATCCTACAAACACATATCACAATCACATGTAGGGAAAGGATGAGCCACATCCTACACGAATGCAAACTAACAATAGTAGGAAGAATCCTACACATGGGGAAAGGGTGAACCACATCCCACCGACATGTCAACCATCAATCGTAGGGAATGAGCATCCTACATGTCGGGAAAGGATGAACCACGTCCCACTGACATGTCAACATATTGCAAAATGCATCTCTTACTAGCGTACCCACAAGAGAAGGTGAACCACTAATCCTATGCATATATCATCACTCGTAGGGGAAGGTGAACCACTCACCCTGTACACAACGCACCACTAGTGGAAGGTGAACCACTCACCCTATGGTCACTCATAGCTCAATAAGTATCCCAAGCCCCCAAGAGCTCCTGGAGCTCAATATTTAGCCAAGAATCCCTTCATATAGGGGATGGTGCCAAGCTTCTCTTATAAAAATAAAAAATAAATCAATGGGAGCCATATATCTCCATATAGCATCTTGCAAACAAATTGACTTACAACAAAGATCTATTTAGCATTTAGCAATCTTCTGCTTCTTGTACATATGGATGGAGAAGATATTTTACTGGGCATACTCCCTCTGACTCAGAGAGATCATAGCATATACTTGTCTTTCCAGGGTGCATAGTTTCCATCATACAATCTACTCATCTTGAGATCAGAGCACTCAAATATGACTTAAAGCGGGAGTGTCCTTTGTTGAACCATATACAGTGTTATAAGAAATACTTCTTCTACAATATATAATGGTAGTGAGCACAAATGACTCACTAAAGAGATTCTTCAATACGAATGGCTTCATAATAAGACATGCTTTCTCATAGTAACTAACTTCAGTCAATGATTCATCCATGGTGGATCCCAGAAGATATAGCACCTGGATGTGCTCTTTACAATCTTCTTATTGCCAGCTTAGATAATATTGAATGGTCCATGAAAAACCATAGATAATGGAATAAGTAGATGATATATGAATCTCCTCCAAAGACTGTCTCAGAGTTTATATATTTATAGTAAGAAATATGATAGGTGATTAACTGGGGATCTCATAAGATATATATATATATATTCTTCATCGGGTCTTAAGTGCATGGAAAACTTCAACAGTGTTGGGTCAACTCCCTCTTATTTCGGTAGATGAGAGGGTCATTAATTATATATAATAAATAGATGCAACTTTATACTTTGATTGTAGCTCCCTTTGGATATATAGAAGAACTGGCCTTGCCAAATATAACCAAGGTTATGATCATGCAGCTTCCATGCATCCTTTCAATTAGCAAGGATATATTTGACCCCTTGTCAATAAACATTTGACAAGAAGAGACTTTCCACGAGGAAACAACAGACTTATAGGAAGTTGAAGAACCGTTACGGTTCTTCTTTAATCAGGTTGGTTGAACTTCATATGCTTCAAGTGAGATGTATCCTTTGACAAGGATAGAAGGCGCTGCAATTTCTTTTGAAGCCTCTTTATAGAAGGAACCTTTCAAAAGATGGAATAACAATATTTTACATTTGTCTTGTTCACATCCTTAATTGTGAACAAGACTATCAATTTACTGAGGTTACAATCATATCACCATAGCTACTAGATTGTCACGATATTGAACCTAATGTTGGATTGAAAACTATAAATAAGGTGGAATCACGCATAGAAGGGTTGATGTCACATATATAGGGATATGTCCTTGACTAATACGTTCAGGTATTTATAAAGGTTAGACCTTCAATTTTTTCTTTCTATTCCCTCTTGCAATCCAAATATTTATGTCAACTATGCTACAAGTTACAAGAGTAGGTGGATCATTGCAAGACTATAACCACATGTAGTATTTATTGGACCACTTCCTTTATTAAGATGGTTATTGATTCACTTGTCAATAATCCTCATAAGATATGCAGGCACATTGTCTTACTGTTCATAAATTATTATCCTTTATCAAGTATTTGTGTCATGAATATGCTCATGTCTTCAAGAGGAGGTAATAATGGTGCCATTTTCCTTAAGAGAAAAGATACTACTAAACCTTATCAAGATAAAATCTTCAGATTAAGCAACCATATTTGCTACATATTTTCAATAATTTCTGATAGAAAATTTAGAGTAGGACGATGTTTGACAAAGTTCAATATTGTACACATCATATTGATGATCTGCAATGATAATCATGACTTATTGTCATGATCTTATAGTATACTTCCCACATAACCATAATTTTCTAGATCATACACAAGTCCCTTCTTATCACAGTAATTGTTTCATGCTTGATCAAAAACTTGCCAAGATTCCATAATTGCCTTAGGATAGCAAGGATGCCATATATATATCATAAATTCTTTTGATGTTGACTAATGATGCCAACCTAGGTCAGACTAATCCAGTCTGTTGAGAGTTGTAGACACTAATATATATGTACTAGACATAATCAGCTTTGCTTGAGTTCATATGCCTGCTTCAAATCAATAACAGAACTTAGTGATCGAAGAACCTGATCCTTGTTTTCCCATGAATGAATTTTAGAAACTTGAAACTTTATTATGGATGGAGGTCAACTTCAGAATACTAATTTTAATGTAGAATCACGAGTCTTAACATATCCTTTACGTCAATATCTCAAGGATACCTTAAGCATAAGAGGGAATCATTTTAAGATTTGACACAAAGGTAAAATCCTCAATAGAATGAGTCTTAAGACACACATTCCAAAATAAAATGTCACTTGAAGTTCAAAATTGTAATGCCCTATAGAGCTTTGATCTTGCGCCATAACATACTTGATGGCAGCATCATCATGGAGATCCTAGATCTAGCCTGTATAGGGTTGCGGCTTGATTGAAATGGCATCCTTCGAGTAGAAGCCATCCATCTCTAAAGAAGACCCACACAAGGTGGCTCTGAAACTGTCCACAAGCCTGCAACCGTTGTGCTGATGAATCACAACCTGAGGGAAAGGGTTGATACTACCCGGATTATGCATCAATCAACCCATATTTACACGACCTCCTGTCTAAGGAGCTCGATCTCTATGGAGGAGGGAGAACATGAAAATAAACTCATACATCTTCTAAATTATCCCTGAAACCAACGACAGTCTACCCATAGCTACCTTGGCCCTGCGAAGAGTAAAGAGACTTACCCAAACCAAACCCAACCTCTCTGCATTTAGCCATAACCTCCACCTGGTTACCTCAGAGATGCAAGAGAGATATTCCATGATCTAAATGAGATCGAGAGTGCTCTTATATACAATAAGACATTATGATTGGGTCCTTATGATAGTGAAGTCGAACTTGAATTATGGAGGCAAATTCAAATTTCAAATTTTAAATTTTTCCCGCCTAAACAAAATTATGACTTATATATTTTCATTTGTGTAAACAAATATATTCCTTGTCCAAATTTGATGATCTTTAGATCGATTTTGGTCCTCTCGATGAGTGGAACTCAACGTTGCAATTATATTTTCCACACGCATTGTCCAAAGTGGAATTTGGCCTTAGTTGCCAATTTTAACATGGACTCCCTACCTAATCTGCATCTGTGAAGCCTTGAAGTTTCACTCCCTCTGCCCATATGTACCAAATACCAAACTGAGTGGTGCCTCTGAGGTATCTCAACACATGTTTGGTTGCCTTCCAATAACGCTTGTTTGGCTTAACCATAGCTTGACTAAGTTGGTTAACCACATAACATATTTCCGGTCACGTGTCGACCAAGTACATAAGTGAACCCACAAGTTGCCTATAAATGGTAAAATCCAAACACTTCCCTAAAGTAGCATCTTCCTTCCTCCAATTCCCTAGTAGAGGAGTCTCCATGGGTTTACTACTCTCCATGTGAAACTTCTTCAGCATCTCATTGGCATACTTGCCTTGAGAGACAAAAAATTCCCCATCTCTTTTCCAAATTTCCAAACCAAGGAAATAATGCAAGATCCCCTTGTCCTTCATCTCAAATTATCTTGCAAGATCCTCTTTGTAAGAATTGATCAACTTCTCATCACCTATCAGAATCAGATCATCGACATATAATACTATAATCAATACTTTACCTTCTACCACAATATGGTAAAGGTTCGCATTTGCTTCACTTTTGGTGATGTCCAACCTGGCGAAATAGTTGTCGATTCAGGTGTACTAAGCACAGGGTGCTTGTTTCAGTCCATACAACGCTCACTTGAGTTTGGACACATGCGACTCTCTGTTGAAGGTCTCAAATTCTTTTGGTTGCTCAATGTAAACCTATTCCTCAATCACTCTGTTGAGGAAGGTTGTGCTTACATCCATCTCATGTATCTTCCATCCCATATGCGTTGGAAGTGAAAGAATAGATCTAATTGAAGAGTACCTTCCTACTGGAGAAAAGGGCTCCTCGTAATCTATTCCCTCTAGCTGAGAGAACCCCTTGGTCACAAATCTAGCCTTGTGTTTCTCCACACTCCCATTTGTTGCTTGCTCCACCATGTAGATCCACCTGGATCCTACAACTGAGTTGTCCTCCGGTCTTGGGACAACTTCCCATACACTGTTTCTGATTATGGAGTCATACTCCTCAACCATGGCATCAACCCATACTGATTGTTGCATTGCTTCCTTGAATGGGGATGGCTCAGTCTCTACGCTCTCTCTCATAAGAGCCATGTAGCTAGTGTATCTCTCTGGGGACCTTCTCTTCCTGTGTTGTGATGTGGGTGCTCCCACATTCTCTCTAGCATCATGCATTAACCTGTCAGCATCTCTAGTGCGCTTCCTTCCATCTTCATATGTCTCTACATGAGTGGGTTCTTCCACTCTTTGTTCCTCCTCGTGTGGTGCTCCACATCTTGAGGTTCTTCTTTTGGAGCTAAGAGCTCCTCAACTACATGCATCTGAAGCTTGCTCTCAAGGGAAATTCGCATGGCCTTTCCTTCATCGAATTTCACATATTTACAAACCATTGTCATCTTGTGAGATGGTAGGTACACCCAATAGTTGTGAGTATCAATGTACCCCAAAAATATGCCCAAATCAGTTGTTGGTTCTATATGTTTCCGTGCATCTTTGGTAACATGACAATAAACTGATGAACCAAAAATTCTAAAGTGCACCACATCTGGCTTCTTCTGGTGCACTCATCCCGAGGATTCAATGAGGACTTATATTCTTCACATGCATAGTTGTGTTGCATGCTTCTGCCGACAAGTGCAACGGTAGGCCCTAATCATGTAACATCACCCGTGCAGCTCCCACAATGTTTTTTTTCTTTCTTTATGCAACCCCATTCTGTTGTGGGTTATGAGGCGCTATCAACTCTCGTCAAATGCCTCCTGATGCACAAAAGTTCTTAAATTCATTCGACACATATTCTCCAATGTTATCGCTCCTAAGAGCCTTCACCTTCTTTCCTGTTTCTTTCTCGACAAGTGCTTTGAACTCACAAATTTTTTAGAACACCTGATCTTTCTTCTGCATGAAGAATATCCAACACTTGCGTGAAAAATCATCTACAAAAATCATATAATACCTATGTTTGGTTAGGGAGGTTGTCGAGAACAGTCCACACCCATCTGAGTGAACTCTTTCAAGGATCGATTTCGCCTCACTGTCCTTATCATGAAAGATGGCTTTGGTGTACTTCCCCAATGTACACCCTTTGCATGTATCACACTACTCAAGTGCACCCTTGGGAAATCCTATATAAAATTTTTGCATGATATTCAAGGCTTTGTGGTGTAGATGGCCCAATATTCTATGCCATAACTCATTGATGTCTCGGTTCTCCGCCTTCTCTACTTTCATGCTCAAGGCATCACAATCTTCTACATCCAATTTGTAGAGGCTCTTTACTCGAACCCCAATCTTCTCCACTTTTCCCGTGGCTATGTGGTGAAGGAATGTCTTTCTTTTGTTAAATATCACATCATAGCCATAGTCTTCCAACATAGAAACTGAAACCATTTTCTTCTTCAAACCAGGAACATACATGACATCTTTCAATGTGAGAGGAGAACCAGACTCCCTCTAAAAGGTTACAGTACTGATGTCGGTTGCACTATACCTCCCATCATCTCCCATCTTGATGTGCATCTAGAGATCCCTCTCCTCCAAATCTATGAAGAACCCTTCATTGTCGGTCATATGGAATGAAGCTCCACTATCCAGGTACCACAAAGAACCCATCACTGATGACACCATGCTTGTGATGAGAGTGAAATCCAACTTGAGTTGTGAAGCATGAGCTTCACTTGCCGCTCCTCTTGAGGGCTTCTTGTCGGCCTTCTTGTGCGGACACTTCATGGCATAGTGTCCCAGCTCGTTACAGTGAAAACATTTAATCTTTGAAAAGTCTTTTTTTTTTTGCCTACTTGACCCGAATCTGATTTGGAATGCGATGACTTCCCTTTCCCTTTCTCTGCCTTTCTAGCCAAGGCACAGTTCTCCTCATCATCATGATTTGATGATGATCCATCTCTAGTGTTCCGCCGAATCTCTTCTTGTACCAAGTCAGACCACAATTTCTCCCACTCTGGTAGCTTCTCCCTCCCATTCACCAAATCCTGGTAGTTGTGCCAGCGCCTCGGAAGGCCTAAAAGTGCTAGGCTCACCAGATCATCCTCGAAAACTATAACACCAACACTTCGAAGCTCATCCTGACATTGAGTGAACTTGTTCAAGTATTTTGGTATTGTGTCGCCCTTCTCCATCTTGATTTTTCTGAGATTTTCCTTTAGTGTCAGCTTCCTATGGTCGTTGTTGTTCTGAAGAAAATATGTTAACGCCTTCCACATAGCATATGGAGTTATCTTTCCATGGAATTTCAAGACAATATGATCTCGAACTCCTAACAGAATCCTTTTTGCCTTTGCTACATTCTTCTTCCATGCGACTAGATCTTGGATATTTGTTGCTGCAAGCTTAGCAATATCATCGTCTATGAATTCCTTCAACCTGTTTTCTTCCAACACTGCTTCCATCCTATCTCTCCAAGCTATGTAATTCAAACTACCCTCAAGGGAATATTCGAGTCTCAGTCTAGAGAAAGACATCTTGTTGTTGGTCTTGAAGAGTAGATCTGCAAATTTCATTCACCTGCACAGAACAAACTCGTATTCTTCTCTTCTAGAGTGATTCCTGCTCTGATACCATGTAAAAATACACATAGATTCAACTGATAATTGTAATATGCTAAAACATTATATTTGAATCTACTTTACCAATTGCAGAAATCAATTTAGATCTTGAAATCACAAAACATTAAAGAGAACGAAATTCAATCGCACAACACAGATTTATTTGGGGAAATCCTCAGCTAAAAACCCTGTTGTTTGTATATTGCATAAGTCAAAGAATATGAGAATATTACAATGATTTTCAGCGAGTTGAGAAACCTTTTCACTCTCTATCTGTCTCAATGATTCTTAAACAAGTCTGGTTCAATACTTAACCAATTTCTGGCTTTCCCAAGTCCCTATTACCAAGTGCAATTTCCTTGGGTAATTATGCCCTATTAATTAGGAAAATTCCCAATCCATATTGAGCATTCCATTAGGGGCCTTCCCCTGACTTCATGCACCACCTGTACAATTCGAATAATTATACAACTGATAGTACATTGCCCTTAAACTCCAATCTCAACTGGGTCTTTCTCAGCATTGACATCCATGAGTTATTTATGTGTGAATTATCAGTTATCTTATTGATCACTGCATGTGAATTAAATCTAATTTCCACACTTTGACCTCTCTCTAGTTCATCAGGTAGAACTAGTTAAACTGTTAATTCAGATAAACTGAGTTAATTAATAACAACTCAAAATAGACTCAACTAGGGCTCCTATAATGTAGGAGACACTCTACATGTCTCTAGTTTGACCCTCAACTCGAATTAACTAAACCAAGTCATCATAACTTATTTAACTTGTACAATTTGTCATGTGATGTGGAATTACAATTTTCTTCTAATTTCCTTCAACAGAAAATTAAAATAGAAGTCTTTCTTGGTGCCATTTTCAACACTTTCATTCTATATTGATATTGTTTCACTAGTTCATCATTATGTTAATTCATCTTAGTTAATAACATATTTGATACTCTTCAATGTTATTATCAAATCGTTTTGTTTTTCTTCATTTGCATCAATACATTATTTTTAGGCATTCTTAAAAAAAAGGGGATTCAACATAGTAAGGTATAGTTTCAATATATCTACCACAACATTACACCACTTGCTTGAAAATAGTCATTCACTATTTCGAACTAGTTATAAATATGTGGCCAACGAGTGAAATTAAGTACATGGATCAACACTTAAAAACAATATTGCAAGATTTGAACTAATAGTGAGCAACCCTCACGATGAGTTGAGTATGGTGGTGTTTAGGAAATTGCATTAATGAACAAAAATAAATTGAAAATAACCTTCAAACATATCAGTATTAGGGCTCCAAATTCCATTCATTTAAATGGAAAACAACTCTTTTTGTGCAAAATTTGAGTCTAAAATCAATGTATGATGTTGAATAAATTATATTGTCAAAGTAATAAGAGATACAATACCAATTAAAATTAGTGAAATTTACAAAATTCCTGAAGGGAAATATCTTATCTGTAATTGTGATGATTTATTAAGTCCGAATTTATTTTTTTCTAAATATCAAGCCAATTGATATCCTCATCTTTAATTGTCAACTTATTTGTGAAAATTAATGAAAATGACGAAATTCCTAAAGGGAAATATCTTCTCTGTAATTGTGTTGATTTAGTAAGTCTTATTTTTGTTTCTAAATATTGAGCCAATTGATATCCTCATCTTTAATTGACAACTCATTTGTCTCAAGAATTCATATTGAAGTAAAAAGTATGTGGTCAAGTTCGATTGGTTCAACACCCTTGATAACCCACCATTACTTTGTCATGGGGTATAAGGTTGTAATGCATCGAGTCAACTACGTTTATCTCTAGTGGTTGGGAGGATTGATTGTTATCCTACCCAACCAAGTACAATTCCCACAAGTGACATGGTGAGCTCATATTGATTATATTGTTGTAATGGCTTTGAGCAATGTTGTTGAATGACCTTCAACCCTAAAGACCAAGTTACCCTTGGTTGCTAGCTAAAGTGTAGGCTGTTTTTTTATATGGAAGAAAAAGGTTGTAATACGAAGCAAATGGTTCATCCATTTTTGTGCAATGGCATGAGAATGATATGATATATAAAGTTATTTGAAATTATTGGGAGCTACATAACTCCTAAGAGCACCATGTTTCTAGTTCCAATTATGTTATTACTTCTTAATTTGCATTTATAAATGTCAAGCCAAATGTGGTCACAACTCTAAATGTCAACTCCCCTAGTTCCTTCCAAGCACTTGTCAAGGAGTTAATGATTGTAATGCACAAAAAAAAACATTGCTTATCCATTTTTGTGTCAAATAGTTATGCCTTCTAGTGTCTATGTATTTGAACATACTCCAAAAACATCCACATATAAAATGGCTATAAGTTTGGCATAATCCTTTGATACTAAACTTCTAAACTTCAAGTGCATTGTTCTAGAAGTCATCTCTTCCAATACCCAATATATACTATATGATAATTTTAAAAATGAATAAAATCTGATGATAAATTAAATTTATATAACATATATTAAAATGAAATAAGAACAAATAAAGTCACATGGTAAGATATGACCCTTGTCCTTAAAAGTTTCCCTCTGGATAGTTGTACTTAACGCGTGAATTTTATTGGGTAAAGCAAATCCCTGATTGACATCTCATCCAAGTAAATCATTAGCAATGTTCAACTTCTAAAGTTGTCAATGATGGAACTCAAACGTCACATTCAAAGAATACATCATAGTTTGAATGCACTAGAATATAGCTTCTAACACCATAGAATCAAGATTCAAGGTCTAGTGATAAAAGAACATTGGATTAAGTTAGCACTAGCTACACAAGGGTTTGTGAACTAGAAGTTTCAATTTACAATGAAAACTTAACAATTGAGGAAAATTTCCTCCTAAAAGTAGCTCCATATTAGTAGTGTATCTATATCCAATTTTGTAAATTCCTTCACAACTAGCACACAAAGGCTTGGTCTTCAATTCTTTTGTAGTCTTTAGGATTGTTCAAAGGCTTCTTGAGTATTCATTATACGCATCCAGTGTTAATCAAAATTCATGATTTATCAAGTGGTGGCTTGAATAGAAAGTAATGAGTCGTGTAAATTTGTTCTTCACACAATCCATTGAAGTACTCCAATGGTTGAAATAAGTTTATTCTTGATGCAAACCCATGGAATTAAATATATTTGCATAAAGAACACATTGGATAAATAACTAATACAATGTTCAATACATTAGTACACACCAATTGTATAAATATAAGTTGAATGGCCCCATACATTAAAATCATGTTCTTTGACAGGTACTCTACATTTCATTATTATGAATATTATTTTTATATATTACATGTTCTCTCATCTATTAAAGCTTCATTCAAGGAGGCATTACAACTATTGTAACTACAAACAATAGTGTACATGCAAATAATATTGCAAAAGAATCAAAACATTTTAGATAAAATGTTATCAAAATTCTTTGTCAAAAGGTTTATTGATTATGATTCCAAAACATCCTTTATTATGACGATAAACTATATTGCTTATTGATTTTTTGGAATATAATGAGCAATCTTTGTTCAAACTAATATTGACACCAATATGTTAAGTCATTTAATGTGATGAAAGGAATGATTTGGATGGTGGTAAAGTGCCTTCATTGCTTTCTAATTTTGAATTTGGAATACCATTGATCTCCTTTAATTTGTACATTCAAATCTTCATTATGTTCCTTCATTGTTTTGTTGCTCAACAATGTTTTAACTTTGACTTTTAACTTAGATCAATTTTATGAAGGGTTATTTTTATACAGTGTCAATTTTCCAATGGATAATTAACTATTAGATGTCCATTTAAAATTGATACTTTCTTTCGGGATTATTTATTTTTCAATAAGAAAGGTTTCACATTATTTCTTTAAATGAATAACTTGTATTTCTTTTATATAACATTTTCAAAACTTATTCATTGGCCTTCATGATCTTATTGTTCTTGATTATATCATGGTTTCAATTTTTGCTTGAATTAAATTGTGATATCCTGTAAAATTTGTGCTGATCCTTGAATTATAAATTAAAATATATAATAAACAAAAAAAATGAAAAAGAAAAGAAAAGAAAAAAATCACACGACAGTAGGAAAAGTCCATAGTCTTTTCACTTTGTTGTCATTTCTTGACATTGATGACCACTTATTATCCTTTTTTCAGATTCTAACTGTCAATGTGAAGTGCAAGGAAAATGAAATGGCAATTTTTTTGTCTTCCAATGGTACAAGGCTAATGCAAGGGATTGTCAATGTTGATTCTCCTTTGTATTTATTTTTTTGTTATGAGCAAATTATATGCACCATTTGATGCAAACCTATGGCCATCCAACCAAGGGCATTGGTTTACTAAATGTGTGAAGCCTTTGTATTTATTTTTTTGTTATGAGCAAATTATATGCACCTATTGATGCAAACCTATGGCCATCCAACCAAGGGCATTGGTTTACTAAATGTGTGAAGGACAAGGTTTCTCCACCTACACAAGAGAAACATTGAGGTAGAATGAGGTTACTGCTTAGTTGACATAATATTAAGAACCCATATTTCCAACTAAAAGGCATTGGTTCAAATCCAAATACACAGTAGAGTATGTACACCTCCATAGACTTTAACAGTGAAATCGTTGTGCAAAGGGAGATTTCTTGCCCACAAACAAAAGGTCTTCTACACCAATTTGGTGTCTAACTAAGCTATTACCTTAAAATTAGATTATTATTATTGTTATATCCAGAGTGGAATAGAGTATGTAAACCAACCTAGAGTTTAGCAATCAAATCATTGTGTAAAGGGAAATTCTTTATCCCATAAACCAAAAACTAATACACGAACTTAGTGTCTAACTTGGCTATAAACTTAAACTTAAATTTATTTTATTGTTTTTAACAAATATGTTTGCACAAAAACGGTTAAAAATATATAAAAACTATTCATTATTATTAAGTATATTTACACAAAATTAAAATAAAAAATTTAAAAAATTAAAAAATTAAACAAAATAATAAGGCCACATACATAAACAAATAAATCCTGTTATTTAAGTTATGTAATGGACATATTCATTATATTACAAAACTTATTTAATGTGATCGATTATTAAATATATTGAAGTAATTCATTTTCCTTCCAATTAAAAAATGTGATTACAGTAAAACCAGCCACTTACACTGGACGGTTAACCCCGAAATCTGATTACAGTAAAACCAGCCACTTACACTGGACGGTTAACCCCGAAATCCGAAAGTACTGTTTATCATGGAAGAATGCAATAATAATATTTTACCAAAATTGTAAAATGCGTCAGCATGCATTCAATCAAAGCAATTATTGCAATTTGTAATATTATTTGGAAAATCGACGTCATGGGTTATCAAAATTCTATAGGCAAGGTCGGCATATCACTTGGACATCATTGTGCAACCAAGCGAGTTGTTTAGGAAGGAATTTTATAGCAGCTGCTAACGCATTTTATATAATAGGTTCGCGTAGATTTAAGAGAATGGTTTTCACTTGTCTTTAAAAATATCTGTTTAAGATCATTACAGGTAAATTACTTTGTATGACAAATGATATCATTAACTGAAACACTCCATACATCAAGAACAGTTTACTATCTTTTCCTAAAGGTTACATGAATAACTTGTATCAAAGAAATATAGCAAAGACAATTGATATTGCCACGGTAAAACTGTACAATTTATAAAATATGTGATACAATGCTGAAACCTAGATAATATACAGAGAAATATGGTACAAAATAAATTTCATTTTTGACATTATAAACAGATTATTCACGTAAAATGCATCCAACCGCAAGAATAATTCCTTATTAATCTAAAATTCCCTAGAGCCAGAGGCTTTACAATTATGAAAGATTTACATGAGCTCATACCAATATGAGATCGTGCCACGAAAGAATCTGTATCATGTCAACTTGCAATGGTCCTACAAGATTTTTCTCTTCCTTTTCAGCAGAACACCATTGCTGCTAAGTTGCCGCCTCTTCTGTTGATTCCGATCATCTTCCCATTCACTCTCACTAGTCCCATCATTAGTGTGCTTAGGTGAAGTAAACAAACCTTTCCTTCTGAGGCTTCTTGTCGATAGAAGATTAGGCTGAATATTTCCTTTACTCCCGTCTTCTTGGGCAGCAATAGATCGAGTTCTTTTTCTAGCTGTACTAGGTGAATAAGAATAATCCATAGTGTCTTCTTTCAGTGACCTTTTAAGAGCCTGTTCAATGAGGTACTACTAAACTCATCAGTAATACTCTATTTTCTATGGCGGTCCGAAGATCCATCAAGTAAAAGAAATCCTCATCAAGAGATAGGAAAGAGAAGCTCATAATAATTGTATGTTCAATCGAGTGCTAACAGAAAAAAAGACAAAAATTCAACCAATCTGACATCCTTTTAGGAGACAAATTTTGCCCTGACTCTTCTACGACCAATATAATAAAGTTCTCATGGTTATATTCAGCAATAAAAAGTAAATGTCCCAATAAAAATAATGACTATAAGCTATGAATAAATGCTCAAGGCTGAAACTTCATATGCGAACTTGTGAACGAAAAGGAGAGAGATAGCAGCTGATTTTGATATTTCTAAGAGGTTACAAATAGCAAGCTTATCCCTTTTTTCTGAAGGAGAAATAACTTGAGTGCAGAAACCGGTTTTGTCCTTCAAGTGTCACATATTAAAATACGTCTATCTAAAGAATCCAAAGACTACACTACTTAATAGTACACAAGAAAATGGCAAGCAAGTAGTTCCTGCTAGAAGGAAAAAGTGGCTATAATTTATTAACACGACTCGAATGCCATTCATTCCTACCAGACCTTCTGTTTAGATATTTTCTTAGGAAACCATGTTTACGAGTACACAAACAGAAACAAAAATAGTAACTGTGGCTTGAGGGAAATTTAGCACATCTCTAGGGACAAAAAATCAAGAGCCAGAAAGGCTAACAACAAGACTGAGTGTATTTTTCTTTATGAGGAACTGTAAGCATGAAGACATTCGGAAGTCCAAAGACATGTTGGGTCATTTAATGAACACGATGATCAATCAGAAAATTCTTGTCGTGCAGCAACTTGGGTCATTTAAGACCTGCTCACTAGACCAATGCAGTTGTTTTCGTGCCAGGTTAAATTATGTAGCTTACATACCATTGTTGTAATGACCTCAAAGCCACTTGTTCTACGGATAACAATGAGAATGAATTGTTAACTTCAATAAATCATATGCACTATTCCTTACTACCATGAAACAAACAGTGGATTGGAAAATCAGAGTATTTGGATAGATCCACCACAATTACAATCTAAACGCAATGTAGGCACCCTTACATAAATTACCATCATTAGCAACTTAACTCCATGGATTTCAGTGCGTGGAAGATTTCTCGACTGTTTTGATAGGTATCTCAATTTTCTATGTCCAACAATTTCATAGGTTCACAGCAATTAGGCCAACGCATTAGTGCATGTCAAATTATTTTAACATAAAATATTGAATAACATTCTTATAAAGAAGCAATTACGAATGCTGATGTGTTGGGAACTTGAACTAATGCTGTAATGCATGACTTTGATCCAGCAATCACAAAGACATTGGTTCACTCATCTATAAATAACAACGCTGCAAAGATCAACTCGACAAATTTATTTCCGAGGGTCCAGAAAACAACTTATTGGCATTGCCATCAGGGAAAATATCAGAAAATATTGGCAAACATTTGTGTGTGTATTTCAAATATTCAAGAAAAAACAAAAAATCCTCCCTCTAGTGCTATCATGGACAAAAGTAACAGTAACACATTTGTTTTCAATCTCCTGCTCAAGCTTTTCAAACTGAGCAAAATTATCCAAATTTTTCTTGATTCAGCCAATAACTTCCGTTTCCATGCAAAATATTGTAGATATATTGTGATATTTTCGAATTTACAAAACTTTGTGATTGTTAACAATGATATTATGGCCAAGCCAAGAGAATCATGATATATTGCAATGTTGGCAATACATCAGCGATATATGCAACATATTAAATATCAAAGAAGGCATAGATTATACGGTGCCAAAATCACCCATCACAGAAGCAACATAAGTAACAAGACAATATCATATGCACAAGTCTATCCATTTATAGTGGAAAAACTTGCACAAAAAACAATCGGAAAACAATTTTCAATAACTAGGTGTCAATTTGATTAACATGGACACCATTGTCATCAATCAATGTCTACAATGTATTTTCTCTTAAAAGCTGACTCTTAAGACATTTCATACAACGCCACATATGATGACTGTCCAATAAGATGCCTATAATAATCATATTAACAACATGAATAAACATGGTACCAAAAAATAAATTCCATATGAATTACATTGTCATGGCATAAGGGAATTTTTGCAAGTTGAACCCCACTCTTATTGTCACAGTAAATTACTATTGTGTGTAGAACATGCTCAAACAGCTATCTAAAGATCTTCCTCAGACATATTGCCTCACCGCTAGCCATGCTAGCAGCAATGTACTCAGCTTCAGCTGTGCTGAGGGCTACATATTTTCGCTTCCTACTCATCCTAGATATCATGGCAGATCCTAAATTGAAGCAACGCCCAGATGTGCTTTTTCTATCAGTAGAGTTACCAGCCCAATCAACATCACAATATCCATTTAGTCTTATATCACCAACTGTATATTTCAATTCCAGATTGATGGTCTCATGCAGGTATCTCAGTGCAGGCTTTGTAGCAATCCAATGTGCACAAGATGGTTTAATCATATATTGGCTTAGAGCATAGTTTTAAAAACCGGAACCGGTGACCGGACCGGTGGACCTGATGAACCGGGTTTCTAACCGGAACCGGTCTAACCGGGAGCGGTCAGATCTCAATGAACTGGTTTTAAAAAAATACATTAAATAATTATTTTTTTAATAAAAAAAACTATTTTTAAGATTTGCAACCATGATTCCAAGCCAATAGAGACAAAATATGCAAAGTTTGCTCATTTAGATACCATGCAAAGGTGAATATATCAAAATGGCACCGAGTGCAATACATATCATCGAAAAATACATAGGAAATGAGGCTCCAAATGGCCCATAAAGTCCAAAAACAATGCTACAAGCTATGAGGCCATTGGGCTAATACAAGACTACATATTAGTGATCAACAACATAATCACTCCTCATCATGATCAAAATTATCACCACTACTAAACAAGGGATCATCAACATGAGCTACATAAATAATATGGCTCAAAGTTTGAGGACTCCTAAAACACCTCTACAACTTTAGTAGTAGTAGTAGTAGCAAAAATAGACATCAAAACTACAAATCACTGAACAACATGGTCTCTCATGAAACTCATCATTGATTCATCGCTACTAGAAATGGGATCATCAACAAGAGATACATAAACATCATCTAGCTCAAAGTCTTCAGACTTGGATTGCTCGACCTTATAACATGATAGAAATTGAAAAAGTTTAACATGCCTAACCAATGATTTTGGTTTGAGTGAAGAGTTCATCTCCTCAACCTTAAAATGCGGTAGAAAAAGATTAGCATGCCTAACCAGTTGTTTCCTTTGATTGAAGGGTACATCAAGGTTCTTAAAGGACTTCATGCTCTTGATCAAATGCCAATATCATTCCCTTACACATGATAGAATCAAATGGAAACATTGCAAATTCCCAAACCATGAAATCCTGAAAACCATTAAATCTGTTGAATTTTTAGTGAAACCTAAAATTCTAGTTTCTCCATATGAAATTTAATGAGGTCGAAACCACTCTTAAACATCCTGAGTCATTTCATGGTAATGTTAAAAATTTAAGTAAAAGGAGTCCTTTTACTTTAAGAATTTAACATTACCATGAAATGTCAATGCTTCCCTTACCTCCACATCAGCCCTAAAACCCATTTCTGGCCGTGCGTGGGTCCGCATAGGGAAAGAGTAGCTAAATGAACCCCCCCTTATAAACAAATCAGCCCTAAAACTCAACTGCCGCCGAAAATGTGGGTCCGCGAAGGAGGTAGCACCTAACCAGCCGGTTCCATTACTAACCGGCCGGTTAGGTCCGGTTTTTCTGAAAAATGGGCGAAATGCCCTAGGTAGCCGGGTTGCCTGGCCGGTTTTGACCGGTGGGCTATCTAACCGGCCGGTTTGGCCGGTTACCGGTTCAAACCGGCTGGTTTTTAAAACTATGGCTTAGAGTATTGACCGCAAAACATATGTTCGGTCTAGTGTTCACTAAGAACATCAGTGCCCAAATCAGTTGACGATACTCAAAAGGATTTGCGAAATCAAGACCTGCAGCGTCACCACATAGCTTCTTGAAGTTCATCTCCATTAGAGTATTCATGGATGTACATTTTGTCATAGCAAATCTTTCAAGTAGCTTGACAACATATTTTCCTTGAGAAATGAAAATCTCACCAGGTTTCTGCCATACTTCAAGACCCAGAAATTAGTGCATTAAGTGAAGATATTTCATTTAATATTCGGAAGCTAACTCCCTCTTAGACTGGAGAATAAGAGGGTCACTATCGGCCATAAATAAACCAACAACATATAGTACCAAAATCAAAGGCATACCTTGGGTTGTCTTGAAGTAAAGGCTTGGATCAACGTTACTTCTAGTAAATTCAAGCTTCAACAAGAAGCTATCAATGTGGGCATTCCAAGCCTTTGGAGTTTGCTTCAAACCATACAGGGCTTTCTTTAGTCTAGACACATGAGTTTTTCGGTCATGTACTTCAAAGCCTTTGTGGTTGCTCCACAAATACTTCCTCCTTGAGAAAGCCATGCAAAAAAGTAGTCTTCACATCCATTTGGTGAAAGGACCATTCTTCACTCACAGAGTCACAACTAGAGCCTCAATGGATCAGATGGTTGTATAACAGGAAAATGGTGCAAAGATCACATCATAATCTATTCCCTCTTTCTGAGAGAAACCCATGGCCACAAATCTAGCTTTATAGTTTTCAATACTCTCATCAGCACCATGTTTAATTTTATACAACTACTTAAAATACACAACAAATTTACTTTGGGGGATTTACATCATTATGAATGATGGACACATTCTTCAACCATTGCATCTTTCCACACTTGAGCCATCACAACTTCTTCAAAAGTGCATGGTTCAGCTTGAATAATGTTGCTCATGGCTACAACATATCCTTGGAACTGGAATGGTTTCTTGCTTTCTCTGAAGGTTTCCTCTGGGAGCAACATGTATATTAGCATCTTGAAGGGTGTCACAAAGCCATAAAGGTTTCCTCATAGCAGGAGTATCACATGGAGGAGGATCCAAAGGATCCAGGGGCTTCATGGGTACATCAACAGGATCAATTTCTGGCTATGATTTTCTTGTTTCTCAAATGCATCATCTTGACTATCGTCATTAGCAAAAGGAAGAGGAGTGTCTCTTGCTTTTCCAAGAGTTGCATCTTCATCAAATGTTACATCCCTACTAAAATCTATATTTCTTTGTCCAAGTACATATACTCTGTAAACTTTAGAATTTTCACAATAACCAACAAACGTACCTTTCATACCTAAAGCTTCCAGCGTGTTCCTCTTGTCTTTTGGGACATGGAAGTAGACAGGGCACCCAAACATCCTCAAGTGCCCAACTTCAGGGTTTTCGCCAATGAAGACTTCTTCAGGAGACCTCTTGTTTACGGCACTATGAGGAGATCTATTTTGAACATAGACAGTTGTGTTAGCAGCTTCTCCCCATAGAAACTTTGCTAGTTTCTGATCATGCAACATAGCTTTGACTGCTTCCATGGTAGTTCTATTTTTTCTCTCAGCAACACCATTTTGTTTTGGATTATGTGGTACTGTGGTCTATTTCCTGATTCCAACTTCTTTGCAGAAGTCAACGAAATCGTTGGAAGTGAACTCTCCTCCATTGTCGGATCTGAAGATTTTGATCTGCTTTCAAGTTTATTTTTCTACTAGAGCTTTGTAATCTTTAAACATGTTAGATGCTTGACTTTTATTTTTTAGAAAATAAATCAATGTCTTGCAAGAAAAGTCATTCACAAAGATTATATAATACAAGTAACCACAAGAGAAGTTATGGGCATTGGTCCACATAAATCAGAATGTACAAGATGAAATACCTGATTGGTTCCGCTTTTGCTTGAAGGGAATGGTCCCTTCACTTGCTTCCCACTAGCGCACCCTTGGAAAACTACCTCAAGATCAGATCTAATCTCTGACATTCTGGAAACCATATTTCTCACATGAGCTAATGCTTTATAGTGCAAATGAGCAAACATTTAGTGCCAAAGTTCACTTGATGAATGTTGTCATGGATCAATGCATGAATAGGTCTTCCAATGACTTTATACATACCTTAACATCTTGATCCCATAGTGAAGGCATCTCTCATGCTAGATCTCATCGACCAAGTGAAAACTTTACCATTTATAAAAGAAAGATTTATTCATTTAGCTTCTAAAGTAGAAATATAAACAAGATTCTTTTTCAAACCAAGTACATACAAAACTTCTTAAAGAGATAAGGTTTTACCATGATTCAGATGCTAGTAAACATAACCAAACCCCTTTATAGGATATGTAGAGTTGTCTCCAAGAATGATTTTAAAATCAGTCTCGCTCTCAACCAGATTAGAGATCCTCTTTATAGCCAGTAAAGTGTCTTAAGGCACCACTATCAACCAACCAATTGTCAAAAGAATCTGCAGGAGAGGAACTAGAAAGAGCAGAAAAAAGAAAGTATTATGATTGTGTTTCAGTGGCATTGTTATGATACCATGGGTTATGTTGTAGCTCCTAGAGACAGCCTTGAGTTGCAAAAGGCTAGTGCCTAGGACATCTTAAAATCAGAGGTTAGGTGTGGACAATTGCATAAATGCCTCTAATAGAATATGGGTCAAGAGGATAATGGTTTTGGTGGTTCAAGAAAGAAGAAGACCATTTGAGCCTGATTCATGTGAATTCCCCAAATTGTGAGAGGGCTTGGGAGGCTGTGAGGCTAGATGTATTTTAAATGGGCCAAGTATATAACAATGAGCAGAAACTTTAAAAATATGTAGAGGCATTGAGAAAGAACGAAGAAGGAACCCACAAGAGACAGGCTTAAGAGGATTAAGAATCTGTCCCCTGTGAACTCATAGGCAATGGATATGAATGAGATATGGGCAACAAGAGAGGTTCGTGGAGCGTGAATTAAGGGAGTGCAGCAAGGTTAATACATGAGCGTCAACACCTGAGCGTTATATAGACACGAATTCATGAATAAGATTGCAGACTACCGGCAGCTACATTACACGAACCATTAAAGCAGCATAGCATGAAAGATGATTACACATAAAAAGGAGATTACTGATAACAGAAGGAAACATATACATACTACTCATTGCTCCATCTGGAATCCAAATAACAGCTCTGTATCATATTAAGTTTAAACAGTTCTCCCAAATATGTGTCTCAGAGCACAGGGAGCACAATCATACAAACCTACAGCAGATTTCTTCAAAATTCCAGAACCCTTCTTTCATCTTAGAACTCACTACATATAGAGTTCTCCTTGAGGGTTTATGATCGAATATTCTGTCATGATCGACCCCCACAGGTGAAACCAAAAATATTCTAACGAACTATCAGAGCATGCATCAAGCAATCACTCCTGCAACAAAAAAATCAAAACAGAATTGGGTAAAATCGGGATTTTACCAGCAAAACATCACTATCTAATCAGTAAAAAGAACAAAACAGTTGGCCAAGGAGGCCAAATTCCAGAATCTTCAAAGGAGTGGCGAGGAATGGCTGAGAACAGGTGAGCGATTCAGCCTTCATCATATGATTTCACCTGCTGTTCGAAGACCTCCACTCTCTAATGCTCATGATTTCCACTTCTTGTTGTGGAATAGCCAGTTGTGTTGTGTGTGTTGAACTCTTTAGCAGAGGTTATCTTGTGGAAACTGAATAAACCATACTGCAAGTTCCACCCAAAATCCCATGTTGTGTTTGAAATTGCAAACCGGAACCAGATTTCGGAGGGGGCATGAATGGCAAAAGCGGAAATGAATTTAGTGGGACTTTTTATCACTGAAATGGGCAAAAGACAGGCCACACAATGGCTATTGATGATGTGCCAAGGTGGTGGGACTCACGCTCGTAAATTGCAGATCGCAAGTTTTATATGCGTACAGCGAAAGGTAAACGGTAAAAAGTGCGATGCGCGAAGTGCGGGGAAGGTGACGTGGCACGGACGAGGTGCGACCGTGCCCCCAGATCGCAGGTCGCAAGTTTTATGTGGGAGTAGGCGGAGGTTAAAAGTTAAAACCTACTAAGTGCAAAGTGCAGGAGTGGGGAAGGTGATGTGGCAGATGGAGGTGGAGTCCCACATCGCAACAGAATAATTTGCAGGCGCTTAAAAGGTAAGTTACAAACTGTGCGAAAAGTTATAATCGTTGATCTGCAAAGTTTATATTTAGCGATGTGCGATGGATGGTGGTGGAAAGGGTGACGTGTGTTAAAATTGGACAACTAGGTCCAAACTCCATGTTGTGATGCTCAGATGAAGATACCAATATTTGTATTGGGTTCCTCTTTCGGAGAGGTGTAAGATCGATCTAAAATTGATCTTAATCTGATCAGCAGAACATTTATTTTGAATTTATTTTTAATAATTTCAAATATGTGCAGGTCAGCCTTAAGGTTTTACACCCCCAGCAGATGTGTCACACACCTCAATGATTGATATAAATAGAGTCAACGTTGGAGGACTTTTTCACTCATCATCTCCTCCTTTGATTTTGTACGAGCTCCTTGGATGCAGTTTCTATTCACACGTGGGAAAGAAGGACGAAGACGTCGTTGCTGCCATTGTTGTTGGTGTCGTTGCTGTTGGGGCAGCGTTGACTTTTCTAGGGTTGACTTTGAGTTGACCGTGTGGCTGTTTTGAGGGCTGTTGTGACACATGCTGGGTTGGTTGACCAAGGAGACTTTGCTGGTTGAAGCATCCTGTTGACCGTCGTAATGCACCACCACATTATTCTGTTTCTGGTTTGTCTTCTATAGATCCACTGGTATGTTCTATCAACATTTTACTTGATTGTTTATGTGATTGTTGTGGTGAAAAGTAAAGTTGCATCAAGCATAGAAAATCTACATAAATTTACATGGTATCAGGGCTGAGGTGAAGACAAGCCCTATTTGTTGCAATCACCGAACAGGAAAATGGGTTCCACAAACTATGGCTTCAAGGAGGATGACAAATTCACTGCGAAGGATGACTTCCATGCTTGGAAGATGAGATTGGATCTCAAATTGGAAGACCAAGATGTCATGGACTATGTGCAAGGTAAAATCCAAGAACCTCCATCCACTGCTACTACTGCTGCCAAAACAAAGTACAAGACGAGGGAGATCAAAGCAAAGCTAATGATCAGGGAATCCATTAATAAAAGTCTGGTGGCTTACATCTTTGAGTTGGGCACATCCAAAGAGATGTATGATAAGTTGGTCCTCATGTTCAAGGCCAACAATGCAAATCAAGTACTATTCTTCAAGAATCAATTGAAGAATCTGAAGAAGGGCAGGGATGAGTCTATCCAATCATACTTTCTGAAGTTGACCGAGATCAGGAACAATCTGCTGGCTATTAGGGAGACAATAGCTGATCGAGAGATGGTACTCACTGCACTTAGAGGGCTCTCATCTAAATGGCATGTGTTCAACACTGCCATTTTAAATAATAATGTGATACTTGACTTTGACGAAGTACTGTCAATATGCGTTCAAGAAGAATCAAGGATGAAGGAGTATGGAAATGAAGGAAATGTTGCATACACTGCTCATTCTAGAAAGAACTCTGGTGGCCCAAAGAACAAAGGAAAAGCAAGGGCTCAAGGAAAGAAGGGCAAGTGCTTCACTTGTCATAGACCTGGTCATTATGCTAGAGAATGTCCTTTCAAGAAGGATTCTCTCGATGGTGATGACAACAACAACAACCGGAGGGATGGAAATCAAAGGAACAACAGGTTCCAAGGAAAGGGGAAGGCTCCCTCCAGCGGAAATGATCAACCTTTCAAAAGGTCAAGAAATTCCAGGTATGAGGAATCAAATGTTGTTGATAAAAGAAATGAATTCATTCTTGTATCTGCCCTCTCTGCTGCATCTCCACCCGACACTATGGATGTCTGGTTGATAGATAGTGGTGCTTCAAGGCACATCACTGGGTTCAAAGAAGCACTTTCTGATATGGTTGAGAAGGATACTAATCTGGAAATTATCCTTGGAGATAATGCCACATATCCCGTGAAAGGGACAGGGACTGTGACCCTCCACTTGTCTCAAGGTCAAGTCCTCCACTTACAGGATGTACTCTATGTACCTAATTTGAAGAAGAACCTCGTGTCTATATCAGCCATGGAAGACAAAGATTTCAATGTGGCATTCACTGATGGAAAGGTGCGCATGTGGAAGAAGAGCTTCAAGGAAGCTATCACGTTTGGGTCTAGAATTGATACACTCTACCAGGTTGGAGGAAGTCCACTAGGAGTAATGACATGAGATGCTATCCGACAGACCGATAATGGCACTGAATATGAGACGAACAAGTTCAAGAACTTTTGCAGAGGAGCTAGCATCAAGAGGGAGACCACAATATTTGTGGGCTACAGCGAAACTTCGAAGGCCTATAGATTCTATGTGCCTGGTCAAAGGGAAGTGGAGATATGCCATGATGTCGCCTTTGATGAAGATACTTCCCTAAGAAAAGTAGTCAATCTTTCGAGATCTGAGGAAGGTCATGAAGCAAGGCCTGGAAATCAAGAGGAACCGAAGGATGAGACAATGCCTGATGTTGAAGGACCAATGGACTTGATTGATCCACCTCCTTCACTGGGAAAGAGACCATCATGGCTCAGGGACATATGTCCCCAAGGGGAGCATTCCGTGAAAGCAAGAAGCCGAGTAGCTACCTAGGGTATCTAGTAGCCATGAGTACTATTGTACAATCCGAGCCTGAATCTTTTTGAGTAAGCAGTAAAGTATCAAGTCTAGAAGGATGCTATGCACGAAGAGTATGAGTCCATAATGAAGAATGATGTCTGGGATGTGGTTCCTAGAACGGAGGTCAAAGCAGTTGTCACCTCAAAATGGCTCTACAAGATCAAGCATGGATCTGATGAAAGCGCTGAAAAGTTCAAGGCAAGATTCGTTGCCCGTGGCTCCTCTAAAAAAGAAGGCATAGATTATGATGACATATTTGCACTTGTGACCACCATCCGATCTATCATAGCCCTTGCTGCTATGTAAGGATGGAGTCTTCATCAGATGGACGTGAAGACCACACTTCTGCATGCTGCGATAAAGGAAGAGTTGTATGTGGAGCAACCTCTGGGGTTCGAAGTCCAGGATCAGGACACCCATGTCTGCAGGTTGAAGAAAGCCCTCTATGGGTTGAAGGAATCACCCAGAGTTTGGTACGAGAGGATAGATAGATACCTGATGAAGTTGGGCTTCACTTGTAGTAATGTTGATCCCAACCTTTACTTCAAGGTTCATAGAGAGAAGCCTCTCATTCTGGTGCTATATGTGGACGACCTCTTCCTGACAGGTGCTGACCCTCTCATTCATCAGTGCAGGAGGGAGCTCGCTGCTGAGTTTGAGATGAAAGACTAGGACTGATGCACTACTTCCTAGGCCTAGAGGTCTGGCAGAGACCTAACGAGATTTTGCTTTCTCAAGGAAAACACACTGTGAAGCATCTCGAAAGATTTAGTATGGTGGATTGCAAGTCTGTGTCGACACCAATGGAGCTCAACTTCAAAAATTTGAGTGGCAGCACTGCTGGGCCCATATTGACAAATCCTACTAAGTATCGTCAACTCGTAGGGCCCTGATGTTCTTAGTGAACACCCGTCTAGACATATGTTTTGCAGTGAACACTTTGAGTCAACACATGGTTGATCATAACATTCACTGGGTTGGTGCCAAGAAACTCTTGAGATATCTCTGAGGCACGATAGACCTCGGGCTGAGATACACTGCTAGGAGCATGACACTCCTTAGTTATACTGATGCCGATTGGGCTGGCAGTGTGGTGGATCGCAAGAGCACATATGGATGCTATTTGACACGTAGATCTGCTTCGGGCAGGAAACTGAAGTCAGTAGCCTTGAGCACCGCTGAGGCCGAATACATTGTAACATGTATGGCCTATTGTGAAGTCACTTGGTTGCGAATGCTCTTCAGTGAGTTATTCGAGCATGTGCTAGATGCCACCGTTATCCTTTGTGATAACTAGAGGGGGATTCGTTTGTCATAGAATCCCGTGTTCCACGATCAATCCAAGCATGTTGATGGCTCGTACCACTTTATCTGGGATATGGTATAGCGAGGTGCCGTAAGGCTCGATCATAAGAACTGACGAGCAGATCGCGGATATTCTCACTATGCCCTTGGGGAAGGTCATGTTCCTAACTTTCCGCGAGAATCTTGGAATCGTGGAATGACCCTATTCTGAGGGTCTTGTTGGACGATGAGCTCTAGGAGCTCTGGGGGGCTTTGGGGATAGTTTCTCGGAGCTATAAGCAACCATAGGGCTAGGCTTGCCGAACCTTGTTGGTGTGCTTGGGCCCCACCATGATGATTGAGTTGGTTCCCCTCTTATGATTTGTGCCCCATATGCATCCTACCCATTTGAGTTCCGGACTCATGGGAAGTACCTCTCATTTCGCCAATGAGGTGGGAAAAGCTAGAGACTAGTAGCAAAGACTGATGGACGCATCAGAGATTTCCGTACTCTCTATCTAGGATGACACGTGTCCAACCACTTGATCTGGGATCAAGTTTAGTGAGGTTTCGGACCTCCTACTGACTTCGGGTCAGATAAACCAACTTCGGGTTGGTATGTGACTCTTTGAGTCCATATTAGGTTTCAGACCTCCAACTAACTTCAGGTTAGTGAGACTAACTTCGGGTTAGTATATATGACTCTCTTGAGTCCAAGCGAGGGTTCGGACCTCCTACCGACTTCGGGTCAGGTAAACCAACTTTGGGTTGGTATGAGACTCTTTGTGAGTCCGATAGAGGTTTCGGACCTCTCGGCTGAATCTGTCAGCCAAGGAATGATGTCTTTGTGACTGACCACTTCTGTTCTGAAATAAAGAGGCCAGCAAAGCAAGTTACGGTGGGATGACGCACGATGTTTGATTGGACAGGTGGATGGAGTTCTCCCTAGTTGAGAGGGAGTGTTAAAATTGGACAACTAGGTCCAAACTCCATGTTGTGATGCTCAGATGAAGATACCAATATTTGTATTGGGTTCCTCTTTCGGAGAGGTGTAAGATCGATCTAAAATTGATCTTAATCTGATGAGCAGAACATTTATTTTGAATTTATTTTTAATAATTTTAATATGTGCAGGTCGGCCTTAAGGTTTTACACCCCCAGTAGATGTGTCACACACCTCAGTGATTGATATAAATAGAGTCAACGTTGGAGGACTTTTTCACTCATCTCATCCTCACACATCATCTCCTCCTTTGATTTAGTATGAGCTCCTTGGAGGCAGTTTCTGTTCACATGTGGGAAAGAAGGACGAAGACGTTGTTGCCATTGTTGCTGGTGTTGCTGTCATTGCTGCTGTTGTTGCTGGTGTTGCTGCCATTGCGGCAGCGTTGAATTTTCTGGGGTTGACTTTGAGTTGACCGTGTCGCTGTTTTGAGGGCTGTTGTGACACATGCTGGGTTGGTTGACCAAGGAGACTTTGCTGGTTGAAGCATCCTGTTGACCATCGTAACGCACCACCACATTTTTCTGTTTCTGGTTTGTCTTTTATAGATCCACTGGTATGTTCTATCAGCGTTTTACTTGATTGTTTATGTGATTGCTGTGGTGAAAAGTAAAGTTGCATCAAGCATAGAACATCTACATAAATTTACAATGTGTCAAGGAGAAATGGCCCCACTTTAATCGCAATCGGGGAATCGGGAAGGCGAACGGTAAGTGAAAACAATGATATGGCGATGAAAATGGTAAGGTAGGAAGATGAAGCGGAAAGGTAAGGTTTAACGATTTTTAAGGAAAATGAAATGAAAGGAAGTGTGGTGGGTGAATGGGTCCCACTTCATTGCATCTTGCATTTTGAAAGGTTTGTAGGAGACGACCATTAAAGGATTTTGGGATTTGGCCGATGCGAAAAGCAATTTGAGTGCGCGGTCATGAAATAAAAAGGGAATGACTTAGGGAAAATAAAAATGAAAAGGGATAAATGGTACTTAGAGCGTTGGAGTTCAGAATTAGGATAAATGAAGGGTAGGAAGCGGGTAGATGGAATGAATGAGGGCAGTATGGATTTTTCTCACCATCACACTTAATCAGCGACACTTTCCTCTTTAAACTGAATTAAAAGGCAGATAGATTCATTTGAAGCTCTTTGACAGTTAGGATTTCCCTTCCTTTCTCCTCCACTTTGTGTGCGGTCACAGGCCAACATTGGCTCCATCTGGGGACAACGTGTTGTTCTAAGTGCGTTGAGAACCTACAGACCTGAATGTCTATGCCTTATTGGGCTCATGGAGTCGCAAATGCATATTGTAAGCCTGAAGTGAAACTACAACCAAGTTGTGCACTGCCAACTATATAAAACAAAAATCACTGCCGCACCTTGAAATTTTTGAATGCTGAAACTGGAAACTGAAACACTTGAACTGAAAACTACAAAGCAATTTGAAACTAAACTGGAAAGATTCTCATAGTATTGAGCTTATTGGCACTCCTACCTACACCTAGTCTGATAAAAAATTATCCCATCAAATAATAATCAGACTTCCAATGTAACCAGTTAAGCAAATGAGTGCTTAACTGAAATTGCCATCCCATTCCTGTAGGTAGAGAAATGGGTTTAAAACGTGGCAACTTCTCTCTTCCATTGAATTCCATAGCTTCATTGATGAACCTGGCAAATTCTTCCTTCACTGATGGCTGCAATATACTAACCAAAGGATCATGGTAAACATGCAATATGAGTTTTTCTGGAGGATTTGTAACTAGAAAACAAACTTCATTCCAAACTGCTGCTTTGCTTCCGTGTTCCCATTGATTGTCTTCAAACAGCAAGGATGACTCTTGTTTCTTCTCCTTTTCCATTATAATCAACTGCTTTGTGTGCTCTTCATCATTTCCTTTGTCATACGAAGGCTTGCAGGGGAGTTGCAAACTCTCAATCATCTCGGGTAAAGGATCTTGACTAATGACAATATTTTGTGTTTCCTCCTTAACATCCCATGAAGAAATTAATAATGAAGAACCTTTATGATCTTCTTCAAGGTCTGCACACTCAGAAAGAATATTTGAGTGGTCTTCAATCAACAAACCTGATTGGTCTTCTTTTGGCAAGCTTTCTTGACTTTCACTAGGAACATTTGATTGGTGTTCAATCTTTGAATACAACACTACTGGCTGAAGGTGCTCTTGTGGATCTAGACAATTAAGCTTTGTTGCCTCTATTTCCGAATCACTAGACTGTTGTTGATTTTTAGTGTTGTCCTCTAGGAAATACTTTAGCTCTTCCCCTTCTTCAGGGAGGGTAAGCTCACCTCCCCCTTCTTCAGCACAGGCTAGAAACTAGTTTTCTACATTCGGTCCAAAAACCACCATGGGTTGTTCTTCTTAGAGATTGATGGGTGTGGGCCTTTTTTCAGTAATGGCTTCTTCGAACTGCTCTTTAGGAGGGTCGGGCGGTTTCAAGGGTATAGATGTGGGCACATCCCGCAACTTCATTATGCTTCCTCACAAGATCTGCATCAGTCAGTGTGGCCAGGACTTGTTTTGCATGGTCCCTTAGATGATAT
The DNA here is from genome assembly GCA_034641835.2 of Pinus albicaulis. NCBI lineage: Eukaryota > Viridiplantae > Streptophyta > Pinopsida > Pinales > Pinaceae > Pinus > Pinus albicaulis. The sequence continues at coordinate 972,537,373 of CM076577.1, read as the reverse complement.
GCCTCTAGGACTATCACGATTCTAGCCTTCCAAACTGAAAAGTTGGATAGGCCATCCAATCTGTCTGGATCACAGAGTCCATGAGAAGCCATTTGCTCAGAAATCTGTTGAAGTTCCTTTGCTCTGTGCTATAGATCTAGATCTAAGGTCCTTGGCGAAACAGACACCTTCTGCTCCCTCTGACAACTAATTTCCCTTCTTGGAAACCTGCCAAATCAAACAATGATTCATCTCTCTTCGATCCTCTGATCGCTCTACAAGTTTATTTGGCTAGAAACTCTCTGAGAAGTTGATCTCCTCCCGCTCTTTGTCACTAGTGCTTAGGCTAAAAATCTGAAAACTTCATAAATTTAACCCCACCAACACCTTCTGAAGTACTACAACTCTGCTTTAGACACTTCTGGATCTGACAGATTCAGATTTGCGTCACCCTGGCTGGCTTCAAAGAATCCCAACGCTGCCTCTGCCCAGTAAGTGTGTGGGCCTGTTGGGAGACAACGTAAGACTGCATCACCCTGCCCTCTGTGTAACTCTGCTCTTCACTAAAACTGCGTTGTCCCTTCAGATCTGCCCTTCTGCTACTGCTGCTGCACTTCCTGCTGCTTTTTGCAGCAAGATCCTTCAGTCTCCTGCTGGTGACCCTCCTAGATCTACAATTGCTCTGATACCATGTGACAATTTCTGAATGTTACTTATGCAGAAATCTACTGTTAGATCTGGTTATGCTCCTCCTACTTAATTAAGTTATTAAGCTGAAATTCAGATTAATATCGAAGCAAAACTGTTAATTTTGGACAACTAGGTCCAAACTCCATGTTGTGATGCTCAGATGAAGATCCCAATATTTTTTATGGACTCCTTTTTCGGAGAGGTGCAAGATCGATCTAAAGATCATCTTGATCCGATGAGAAAAACATTTATTTTGAATTTATTCAAAATATGTGCAGGTCGGCTTGAAGGTTTAGTGCCCCAGAAGTTGTGTCACACACCCTCATTGATGGATATATATTGGTCAACATTGGAGGACATTTTCACTCATCACATCCTCACACATCTCTCTCTCCTCATTTGATTAGTTCGATCACCTTGGAGGCTCTTCTCTTCACACGTGGGAAATTTCAGCAAGCAGCAAATTCTGTTTTCAGCCTAGGGTTTCTGCAGTAGTGTTGACCAGCATTGACTTTGGTCAACGCAAGGTCAAATTGACCTGAAACACTCCCAAACTTTCGATTTTCTGAATCTGCATTTTTTGGCACAATTCCTGAGGTTGGACGTTGACTTAGACTTGACTGCGTTGACCTTGCTGATGCTGCTGTTTGCGTTGACCATTGATTGATAGCATTGACTTTTGTTGAATTTTGGGGTTGATTGTTTTCGCTGTCTTAGAGGGTTGTGTGACACTTCTGGTTGGCTGACCATATAGAGACTTTGCTGTCGTAATGCACCAACACACTTATATATTTCTTGCTTGTCTTCTGTCGATCTACTGGTATGTTCAATCAGCATTTTACTTTATTGTTTATGTGATTGTTGACTGATATTAGGATAAAAAGTAAAGTTGCATCAAGCATAGAACATCTACAAAACTTTACCTAGTATCAGAGTTGAGGTGAAGACAAAGCCCTAGTTTGTAGCAATCATCGAAGAAGAGCATGGGTTCCTCTAACTATAATGGCTTTAAGGCTAATGACAAATTGATTGGGAAGGATGACTTGCATGCCTGGAAGATGATATTGGATCTTATGTTGGAAGACCGAGATGTCATGGACTATGTGCAGGGTAAAATTCAAGAGCCTCCATCCAATGCAACTGCCGCTGCCAAAACAAAGTACAAAGGGGAAATCAAAGCAAAGCTGATGATCAGGGACTCACTTCATAAGAGTCTGGTTGCCTACATCTCTGAGTTGGGCACATCCAAGGAGATGTATGATAAGTTGGTCAACATGTTCAAGACCAACAATGCGAATCAAGTCCTATTTTTCAAGAACCAATTGAAGAATCTGAAGAAAGGCAGGGATGAGTTTGTTCAATCATATTTTCTAAAGCTGACCAAAATCACGAATAATCTGTTGGCTATTGGGGAGACAATCGCTGACTGAGAGATGGTTCTCACAACAATTGGAGGTCTCTCATCCGAATGGCATGTTTTCAACACTACCATTCTCAATAACAATGTCATACCTGATTTCGATGAAGTACTATTGAGATGCGTACAGAAGAGACAAGGATGAAGGAATATGAAAATGAAGAAAATGTTGCCTTCGTTGCTCATACTAAGAAGAAGAACTTTGGTGGTCCAAGGAACAAAGGAAGAGCAGGGGCCTAAGGAAAGAAAGGCAAGTGTTACACTTGTCACAAGCCAGGTCACTATGGTAGAGAATGCCCTTTGAAGAAGGATTCTCCCGATGATGACAACAACAATAACAACTGGAGGAATGGCAATCAAAGGAACAACAGGTTCAAAGGAAAGAGGAAGGCTTCCTCTGGTGGAAATGGGCAACCTTTCAAAAGGTCAAGAAATTCCAGGTATGAGGAATCAAATGTTGTTGATAAAAGAAATGAATTCATTCTTGTATCTGCCCTCTCTGCTGCATCTCCACCCGACACTATGGATGTTTGGTTGATAGATAGTGGTGCCTCAAGGCACATCACTGGGTTCAAGGAAGCACTTCCTGATATGGTTGAGAAGGATACTAATCTGGAAATTATCCTTGGAGATAATGCCACATATCCTGTAAAAGGGATAGGGACTATGACCTTCCACTTGTCTCAAGGTCAAGTCCTCTGCTTGCAGGATGTACTCTATGTACCTGATTTAAAGAAGAACCTTGTGTCTATATCAGCCATGGAAGAAAAAGGTTTCAATGTGGCATTCATTGATGGGATGGTGTGTATCTGGAAGAATAGTTTCAAGGAAGCTATCACGATTGGGTTTAGAGTTGATACAGTCTATCAGGTTGGAGTAAGTTCACTGGGAGGGATGACGTGTGATACTATCCGACAGACTGAACTATGGCACCGAAGGTTTGGACACCTTCACTATAAGGCCCTTCCCGAAGCAAGGAAGGTCGTGACAGGGATGCCTGAGTTCTCAAATAATCATGAAGGTGTATGTCAGGGTTCTGCTGAAGGAAAGCATACAAGGGGAACTTTCCCCTCAAGTGTCACAAAGACATCTGATGTCTTGCAATTGATACATTATGATCTGTCTGGGATGCTCCTTGTGACATCCTTGGGAGGATGTTCTTATTATATGATATTAATATATGACTTCTCTTGCAAAACCTGGATATACTTCTTGAAAAAGAAGGACGAGGCTTTCATTTGGTTCCGTACCTTCAAAGCCTTGGTTGAAAATCTGACAGGGAAGAAGATCAAGATATTGAGGACCGATAATGGCACTGAATATGAGACGAACGAGTTCAAGAACTTTTGCAGAGAAGCTGGCATCAAGAGGGAGACCACAACTGTTTATACTCCTAAGCAGAATGGCGTTGTTGAACGAAAGAACAGGACATTGTGGAAGCTACCCGTGACATGCTATGTGACCAAGGTCTACCGAAGTTTCTGTGGGGAGAAGCTGCGAACACTGTTGTGTACATACAAAACCGATGCCCGCATTGTAGAAATTTCTAAATCTTAATTCTTATGTAGAATTTTTTTTTTTAATCCGGTTAAGCTTCTCCTACTTATACAAGTTATCAACTGAATAAATTCAAGTCAACATCAAAGCAAAACACATAACAGATCTCTACCAATTCAGATCTAGAATAAGCACATGCACACATAGACAAAGTGACACATTTATTTCTAGACAAACTGTCCCCAGAAAAACCCAATGTGGGAAAAACGGTCTCTAGCTGCTGGAGGGCTCTATTATTAAGAATATTTCTGAATATACACAACTCTGGGTTCCAGATCTGGACAACCCTACAGAGAAAACTCTAGATTTGCAGCACCTGGTTGATCTAAGACCAACAATAATGGCTGATCCACACCCTCAAACGGGATTTACAGAACTCAGCCAGATCTAGGCCTAGAAACCCCAAATTTGCCCCTGAAAGACATTGTGTCAGCCTCTAAAGGCCTCCAAATGCTCAACGCTGTCACTGGAAGGGATTGCGTTACCCCAGACTGGGTGACACGATCACTACACTACCCCTAAGGGTCTCTGTGTAACCCCTGAAGGGTTTCCTGAAAATCACGTTGTCCTTGTTACTGCTGCTGCTGTTGCTGCTGCCGTCTACTGCTGCCTTTCTCTGCGTTGTCTTTCCTGATCTCTTCTCTGCTTCTTGTGTATTCTAGACCGCGGGATCAGATCATCCCCTTGGTCTAAATTCCCCCCCTGCAACTGAAACACTTGAGAATTCTTAGCAACCCCGCCCTAGAATCTCAGCTTAGCTTCAGTGCTCTGCCTTTGTGTGTCTTACAAATGAACCCAAGCCTTTCCTTTATACTTTTCTCGTTGACAAATCAACGACCAAGATTAAATCTTTAATCAATGGCTAAGATTAAAAGAAAGCTTGATCTGTGTGACTTAAGAGAATTTCATCACATGTTTAATTAAATTCCCTTTAATTATTTTATTTTCCTAAGTTTTAGGAAATACATTAAAATAATTAATTAATTTAATATCTCCTAAACCAGATGAAATTTCCCAAATCCATTTCTGGGTCTTGTAGATCAGTTGAACTCTAGTCCTTCCTCAAAATTTGGGACCTAGAGCACAACTGATGCTACCCCAAATACACAAAATCTCAACACGCATTCCGCTCTGGACTTCAAAACTCCCGAAGAGGTTTTCTTTTGTAAGAAACCTGACGTCTCACATTTTAGAGTTTTTGGATGTCCTGTTTATTTTCATGTGCCGAAGGAGAAGAGGAGCAAGTTGGATGCTTCTGGGAAGAAGGGAATGTTTGTGGGCTACAACGAAACTTCGAAGGCCTATAGAGTCTATGTGCCTGGTCAACGAGAAGTGGAGATATGCCACGATGTTACCTTTGACGAAGATGCTTCCCTGAGGAAAGTAGTCAATCTTCTGAGATCTTAGGAAGATCATGAAGCAAGGCCTGGAAATCAAGAAGAACCGAAGGATGAGATGATGCTCGATGTTGAAGGACCAATGGACCTGATTGATCCACCTCCTTCGATGAGGAAAAGACTATCATGGCTCAGGGACACTCTCAAGGATGCCGAGAATCAAACGGCTCCAAGGGGGACATTCCGTGAAAGCAAGAAGCCGAATAGATACCAAGGGTATCCAGCAGCGATGAGTACAATCGTACAATCTAAGCCTGGATCTTTTGAGGAAGTCGTAAACCATCAAGTCTGGAAGGATGCTATGCACAAAGAGTATGAGTCCATAATGAAGAATGATGTCTGGGATGTGGTTCCAAGACCGGAGGACAAAGCAGTCGTCACCTCGAAATGGCTCTACAAGATCAAGCATGGATCTGATAGAAGTGCTGAAAAGTTCAAGGCAAGATTCGTTGCCCATGGCTTCTCTCAAAAGGAAGGCATAGACTATGATGACATATTTGCACCTGTGGCCCAATATACCACCATTCGATCTATCATAGCCCTTGCTACTACGCAAGGATGGAGTCTTCATCAGATGGATGTAAAGACCGCATTTTTGCATGTTGCGATAAAGGAAGAAGTGTATGTGGAGCAACCTTTGGGGTTCGAAGTCGAGGATCGAGACACCCATGTTTGCAGGTTGAAGAAAGCCCTCTATGGGTTGAAGCAAGCACCCAGAGCTTGGTACAAGAGGATAGATAGCTACCTAATGAAGCTAGGCTTCACTCATAGTAATGCTAATCCAAACCTTTACTTGAAGGTTGATAGAGAAAAGCCTCTCATTCTGGTGTTGTATGTGGACGACCTCTTCCTGACAAGTGTTGACCCTCTCACTCATCAATGCAAGAGGGAGCTCATTGCTCAGTTCAAGATGAAGGACCTAGGACTGACGCACTACTTCCTAGGCCTAGAGGTCTGGCAGAGACTTCTCAAGGAAAATATATTGTGAAGCTTCTAGAAAGATTTGGTATGGTGGACTCTAAGTCCGTGTCGACACCGATGGAGCTCAACTTCAAGAAGTTGAGTGGCAACGCTGTTGGGCCCGTGCTAGCAAATCCTACTGAGTATCATCAACTCGTAGGGGCCCTGATGTTCTTAGTGAACACTCATCCGGACGTATGTTTTGCAGTGAACACTTTGAGTCAACATATGGTTGAGCCTCATCACATTCACTAGGTTGGTGCCAAGAATCTGTTGAGATATCTTCGGGGCACGATAAACCATGGGCTAAGATACACTGCCGGGAGCGTGACACTCCATGGATATACTGATGCCGATTGGGCTGCCAGTGTAGTGGATCGTAAGAGTACATCGAGATGTTGCTTCACACTTGTGTTGGAGTAATCACCACACCTCTATGGAATCCATAATTTCCACCTTGGAGATCCTTGTTACCGGTTTGGAAGTTTACCAACACTTGCGAGTTTTGGTGTAACAACGAACCTATACATGGTATCAAAGCTATTTTGAGGGCCGCGTCCGTTGTTGATCAAAATCAGGAGCCAGTTTGACTGCATGCGAATGTTGTTTTGTAGATCTACTATTTCTGAACATTTTTGGGCTTAGAGAACTGCTCAGTTGTGTCCGGAGCGTCTGTTACAGTGAGGAACGCCTTTCGTTTCATGCAAAAAGGTTTCCGGCTGCCCAAGTTATGTCAATTTAGATCTGGAGGTATAAAGCATCTATTTTGCAGTTATATTTGTTAATAATTCTGCTTATTTCGTTTTTTTTTTCTGTATTAAGGTTTTATTTATTTGCCGGATCTATACCCTCTTCTCTGTGTATGCTCTTTTCTGTGCGCTCCGTGCGATCTCGGCAAATCAGAAACAGGAAAAAGGGATTTTTTTTGCTACGTATGCTCTTTCCCAGCGTCTTTGTGCGATCTCAGGAAATAAAAAATAGTGAAAAAAGTGATAGTTGCCAGTAAAGCTAACCGAGAATCTAACATTCTGCCGTAAGGCTTTGCATTTCGTTTTTTTTTTTTTTGCTCGTTTTGTGTTTTTTGTGCAGGAAAAGGCACGCACTCCGAAGAGTAATAATAATAATAATAATCCCCCCTTCCTCCTTTCTAAAATAACATGATCCTTTTACTACCTCTACATGGTATCGGAGCAGCATCCAACTACACTTTGGTGTGATAATCAGAGTGCCATTCAGCTATGTAAAGATCCAGTTCAGCATCAACATATGAAACACATTGAACTCCACATACACTTCATCAGAAAGCTCATTCATGATCGTGTTCTTGAAGTGCAGTATTGTCCGACCAATAATCAAGTAGCTGATATCTTACGAAGGCTCTCACAGAAGCGAAGTTTACCAAACTTAGATCCATGCTTGGAGTTCAGGAAAGTTGTCATTAAGGGGGGATAGGCTCTAATGCCTCCTTCCTTCTCCTATTGTGTCACTTTTGTAAATCCTTCAATCCTATCCCAAGTTGTTCTTAAGGGGGGATGTTAGGATATTCCAACACATAGGAAATAGTTAAGAATAACTTAGTCTAGTGTAGAGTTAGGTAAAGTGTGTTTCTTTACCACGTACATTTGTAACTTATAATCGGACGGTCATGATTTGTAGTGATCCGACGGTTATCTCTCACCTCGGTATTAACGGCACTTGATCTGTGGCTTAACACCTGATTGGTCCATGATCTCTATTTAAAGAGCATGGAGGGTCATTTGTTCGATAACCGTTTATGAGAGAAACATATGTAACTTTTATTTTATATTAATAAATTCCCTAAAGTGGCCGCATTGGCTCAAGGCGTGGATTGTTTCCCTCTTTGAGGGTTTTAACAACGTGATTATACTGGTGTACTGATTTGTGATCTGTTTGTGAGCAGTGACCTTTGGTTCTTGATCTACGGAACTTACCCTGTAAATTCCTACATGGTATCAGAGCTTGGACCCAGGTTCGATTCCCCCGAGTTACGTTTGATGGGTGTATTGATTCCCCGAGCTGCGTTTGAGGGGGGGTGTTGGAGTAATCACCGCACCTCTATGGAATCCATAATTTCCACCCTGGAGATCCTAGTTACCAGTTTGGAAGTTTACCAACACTTGCGAGTTTTGGTGTAACGACAAACCTCTACAACTTGGTTCTGCTTCGATATCATAGATGAGCAAGAAGCAAAAGTCGGTGGCTTTGAGCACTGCAGAGGCCGAATACATTGCAGCGAGTATGGCCTGTTGTGAAGTAGTTTGGTTGCGAAAGCTCTTCAGTGAGTTGCTCGAGCATGTGCTAGATACCACTGTGATACTCTGTGATAACCAGAGTGGGATTCGGTTGTCCGAGAATCACGTGTTCCACGATCGATCCAAGCATATTGATATCAGGTACCACCTTATCCGCGATATGGTACAACGAGGTGCCGTAAGGCTCGATCATATAGGAACTGATGAGCAAGTCGCGGATATTCTCACAAAGCCACTGGTGAAGGTCAAGTTCCTAACCTTCCGTGAGAATCTTGTTATCATGGAATGACCCTATTATGAGAGTTCGGTTGGACGATGAGCTCTAGGAGCTTTGGGGGGCTTTGGGGATAGCTTCTCGGAGCTATAAGCAACCACAGGGCTAGGCTTGCACAACCTTGTTGGTGTGCTTCTGCCCCACTGTTATGATGATTGAGTTGGTTCACCTCTCATGATCTGTGCCCCGTATGCATCCTACCCATTGAGTTCAGGGCTCATGGGAAGTACCTCTCATTTGGCCAGTGAGGTGGGAAAAGCTAGAGATTAGTATCAAATACTGATGGCTGCATCAGAGATTGTCGTACTCTCTATCTAGGATGGCATGGTCCAACCAATTGATCTGGGATCAAGTATAGTGAGGTTTCAGACCTCCAACTGACTTCGGGTCAGGTAAACCAACTTCGGGTTGGTATGGGACTCTTTTTGAGTCCTATAGAAGTTTCGGACCTTTGGGCTGAATCTATCAATCGGGAATGAAGTCTTTGTGACCGACCCACTTCTATTCTGAAATAAAGAAGCCAACAAAGCAAGTTACGATGGGATGACGCACGATGTTTGGATTGCACAGGTGGATGGAGTTCTCCCTAGTTGAGAGGGAGTGTTAATTTTGGACAACTAGGTCCAAACTCTATGTTGTGATGCTCCGATGAAGATCCAATATTTTTGTTGGACTCTTTTTTCGGAAAGGTGGAAGATCGATCTAAAGATCATCTTGATCCGATGAGCAGAACATTTATTCAAAATATGTGTAGGTCACCCTGAAGGTTTAGTGCCCCAGCAGTTGTGTCACACACCCTCATTGATGGATATATATTGGTCAACGTTGGAGGACATTTTCACTCATCACATCCTCACATATCTCTCTCTCCTCATCTGATTGGTCTGATCACCTTGGAGGCTCTTCTCTTCACACGTGGGAAATTTTACCAAGCAGCAAATTCTGTTTTTGGCCTAGGGTTTCTGCAACAGCGTTGACCAGCGTTGACTTTGGTCAACGCAACGTCAAATAAACCTAAAACTCTCCCAAATTTTCAATTTTCTGAATCCGCTTTTTTTGGCAGAATTCCCGAGGCTGGACGTTGACTTTGAATTGGCTGCATTGACCTTGTTGTTGTTGTTGTTTGCGTTGACCGTTCACTGACAGCGTTGACTTTCGTTGAATTTTGGGGTTGACTATTTTGGTTGTCCTAGAGGGTTGTGTGACACTTCTGGTTGGCTGACCGTATTGAGACTTTGTTGGTTGAAGCATCCTACTGACCGTTGTAATGCACCAACACACTTATATATTTTTGGCTCCTCTTCTATCGATCTATTGGTATGTTCTATCAGCATTTTACTTTATTGTTTATGTGATTGCTGACTGATATTGGGATAAAAAGTAAAGTTGCATCCAGCATAGAACATCTACAAAAATTTACAAAAACACATAACATACTTTCACCAATTCAGATCTAGAAAAAGTACATGCACACATAGACAAAATGACACAGTGATTTTCTGGACAATAGTCCGCGAAAAAACCCAATGCGGGAAAACCGGTCTCTAGCTGCTGGAGGGTTTTATTATTAAGAGTAGTTCTTAATACAACAAATCTGGCCCCTAGGTTCCAGATCTGGAAAACCTGACAGAGAAAATATAAATCTGCAACTCACCCGCTGTTCTGAAGCCAAATTATTGACTGATCCACACCCTCAAACGGGATTTACAAGAGTCAGCCAAATCTAGGCCCTAGAAACCCCAGTGCTGCCTGTGAAACCCTTGCGTCAACCTCTGCAGCCCCTGCTGCATCCCTCTGCGCTGGCCTGGAAAGGTCTGTGTAACGCCAGACTGGGTGACGAAGTCTATACATTACCCGTGAGGGTCTCCAACTGCCAAACGTTGCCCTGGGAGTGACTGTGTAGCACCTGCATAGTTGAAGCTGCCTCTGCGTTGCGCAGCTGCTGCCCTCTCTGCTGTTGTTGCTCCTGCTTCTCTGCGCTACCTCTGGAAGTTGCTCTCTCTCTTGTTGATTCTAGACGCTGGGATTAGGCCATCCGCTTTGTCTAAACTCCCCTCTCTGTAACTGAAACACTTCTAAGAATTCTTAGCATACCCTGCACTAGAATCTCAGCTTAGCTTCAGTGCTCTGCCTCAGTGTGCTTTACAAATGACCCCAAGCCTTTCCTTTATAATTTTCTCGTTGGGAAACCAATGACCATGATCAGATCTTGAATCAATGGCTAAGATTAAAAGAAGGCTTGATCCATGTGACTTAAGCCAATTTCATCACATGTTTAATTTAATTACCTTTAATTATCTAATTTTCCTAAGTTTAGATTTAGGAAATACATTAAAATAATTAATTAATTAAATATCTCTCAAACCAAAAGAAATTTTCCAAATCCCCTTGTGGGTCTTAAAGATCATGTGTACTCTAATCCCTCCACAAAGTTTGGGAGCTAGAGCACCTCCGATGCTAACCCTAATACACAAAATCTCAACACCTTGAAGGATGAAAACTTTGTTTACGAGAAGGAGCTTCTCTTCTTCTTTTATAATCAGATTTGATGGAGGGATTGTCGAAGTTGGATCTTGGTGCTCTTTTGTTTTTTGGAGAATCATGGTTATAGTGGGCATTCTTATCGCAGTTGTAGCATTTGAATTTTGATAAATCTTTGCTCCATCTACAGGAATTGATGGGAGGAGGTTTCTTCAAATAGTGATGGCCTCTTCTTTTATGCTTCTTTCCCTTGGACAACAAAGGCAATAGGTTCTCCTTCCTCATGCTTGGGAATTCTTCCTCTGGAAATCATTTTGGCCTCTTCTTGACTGCATTTTCCCAGGAGTTCATCAAATGTAGGAAACTTGTCATTATTACTGATGGTAGTAATAAAAGATTCCCAAGAAGAAAAAGACCTCCAAGCGTGATCAACAACAACTCTTTATCAAAACTAATTTCACCAGAAGCTGACAATTGATCTTTGATTTTTGATATCCTCATCAAGTAGCCTTGGATGGTCTCTCATTTGTTCATCTTAACACCCTTGAGTTGATTCTTTGGATCAAGAATTTGACTCAAACTGTTCACTTGATACATCCCAATTAGCTTGTCATATATTTCTTTGGCTTTCTTCAAATTGGAGACATAAGTGATGAGATGGTCTCCAAGAGAGCCAAAGATAATCTTTTTAGCCTTGACTTCTCTTTTCTTGTATCTGGCCCTGATAGCAGCATAGAAGTTTTCAGTTGCTTCTCCTACCTCTCCTTCAACATACTCTAGAATATAATGTTCCTCAAGATTAATATCCAATATGGCCTTCCAAGGGAAGAAGTTTGAAGCATCAACCAATTTCTCTTCATTCTTAAAGTAAGAGGAAGAGATCTTGATCTGCTCAAAATTTCAACAGCAAATAGAAAGGGACAACAAAAGATATTTCAATTATAAATGATATATTTCAACAGCAAATGAGCAAAAGATGAGACATTTTAGCAGAAAGTGAGCAGTAAGTAGAAGTAACAGCAAGTGATATTTCAGCAGAAAATGAGCTACAAATAGTGTGGATAGCAAGAGACATTTTAGCAGAAAATGGGTCACAAATAGAGCAGATAGCAAGAGCTATTTAAGCAAAAAGAGAGCTAGAAATGGAATGGACAACAAAGGGTATTTCCACGGAAAGAGAGCCGGAAATGGAGCGAACAACAAGAGATATTTCAGCAGAAAGAGAGTTGGAAATCAAGTTTGTCTTCTTGAGCTTGTCTGCACCAAAGCTCTGATACAATGTTGAAATTCTGACATTCTATGCTGCAACAATTACTTATTCCAAAATTTCTTTCTTCTGCAATATTAATTAAGCAATTGTACATAGGACATACACCATATAAACCATATGCAAAATAGAAGACAACCAAGAATATAAGTAGACCTAGAGAATCTAGGTCCAATGACCAGGCAAAACACACAAAGGCATTAGGGGAATTTTGAGGTCTAAAATGGGCCACCTAAGGAAATTATAAAATAATAGTGGAAATAATAAAATAAGATTACATTACATCATCAAATTTTAAAGGGGGAAAAAAAAACTATTTTTTTCAACTCGTATTTTCAACTTATTTCCCTATGAGGAATTAAATTTTGCATCCAACGAGTACTCCCGCTCGAAATTTGAGTAAAACCTTAGGGAGATAAGTTTAAAAAATGAGTTGAAAAAATAGTTTTATTTTTTAATTATTTTTTAATCTTTTTCTTTTATACTCCAAAAATGGTGAATCATCCCCCATGGTTGACAGCATCATCTTGAATCCTATTGGTTCTTATAAAGTTTATTTTGGTTGTACATTTTTCTTAGGAGGCCCATTTTAGACCTCAAAATTCCCCTAATGGGAAAACCCAACCAAATTCTTTTTCTATTAGAAATCAATTGTTCAACAGAGATACATAATACAAGAAAAAGAAAAAGTTCAGCGAAATCTGAAGATCTTTGATAGTTGTAGATGATGCAAACACTTAATTACTTTGGCTTACCAGGTTCTACTCTTACACTTCAAGAGACTCTCTCTCTCTTTCTCTCAATTCTTCTCTAGTCTCTCTTAACTCTCTATTTCTCAAGTCGTACTCTACTTTCACAATGCACAAGTAGTGAGAAGAGAGGATGAGAGACACATATATATAGGAGGAGAAAAGACTTTGAATCATAAAGGAGTAACTCACATACCTTGAGGGAGAATTACATATGCCAATTATGGAGTGCAACTCATGCCATTAAGGAGAGAAATGCATGCCATAGTAACTTATGCCATAAAGGAGAGAATGTAACATATGCATTAAAGAGTGTGTAAGAGGAACCTTTTATGACAAGTCATTAAAGTTTGTGTATAAGAGAGTTCAAGAGGTGTGTAAGAGCATTAAAGAGAGAGAGATAGAGAAACAGAGAGTAATGTATCATTGAATCAAAGAGTTTGATTCGTCATCAAGGAGAGAAAGATGTGAAGTGGCATACTTTAGTGCCAAGTAAGAGAGGTGACATGAAATTTCATTTTAATAATAATATTGTAGTATCATAAAGATAATAATAATATTAAATATATATTAATGATTGAATTAAAAATTAAACAATTGAGATTGATTAAGCATAGGTTAAGTGATTTTCCATCATATATATATGATTACCAATTGAAACAAGGTGACTTACTAATTTTGGAAATTCATGGTTGCAATGATAGACATGACGTTCTATTTTTAGAGAGTCACTCTAGAATAGTCAGAAATGAAATTTTATTCAAGGAAATTCATCCCTTACCTGCTAATTTTCAACATGTGTTCCAATGCCAGTAAATCTCTTGGAGGCTCTTTATGATATGTAACCATTATCGATGACTTCTCTCGCAACACTTGGATTTACTTCATGAAGACAAAGGATGAAGTATTTGACAAGTTTCAGGAATTTAAGGTTGAAGTGGAAAACTTGAATGGAAAGAAAATCAAGATTCTAAGATCTGATAATGGAGGAGAATATACTTCCAAAGAACTCATTTCCTTTTGTAGAGAAGTTGGGATTAAGAGGGAGTTGATAGTCCCTTATAATCCACAACAAAATGGAGTTGTTGAAAGAAGGAATAGAACAATTGAAGAATCCGTTAAGGTAATGATGCACGATCAAGACTTACCTATGTTTGTATGGAGTGAAGCATCAACGATAATTTTTTATAATCAAAATAGAAGTCCTCATCCAATTTCAGAAGGTAAGAATCCTGAAGAAGCATTTACCAAACATAAACCTCAGGTTAGTCATTTGTGAATATTTGGTTGTCCGTTTTATGTTCATGTACCCAAAGATAAGAGGACAAAGCTAGATCTTTTAGGAAAGGAAAATTTGTTGGATACAGTCAGTCATTTAAGGAAAAAGTTTACAGAATCTATGTTGCAGGACAAAGGTTAAAGTTGGCAGGGACGTAACCTTTGATGAGAATGTTCCTTATTCGAAATCTAACAAACTTCCAATGGATTCTAATGAGGACGAAGAACATGAAGCTCCCAAGGAATATGGTTTTGGTCCATCCAATTCTTCAGAACATCCCATAGATTATAAACAACCAAAAAGGCCTAGCAAACCAATGGATCTGAATATTGTACCTGAGATCAAGAAGAGGCCAACTTGGCTTCGATCAACCTTTCAAGATGCAAAAGGACATGTAGCACCATGTGGCTCCTTCAGGGAAAGCAAGTGACCAAAGAGGTATTCTAGTTATAAACCATTAGCACCTAATCTTATTGATTCTAGACCTTCCACCTATGAAGAAGCAGTTATCCAGCGAGTTTGGAAGGATGCGATGTTGGAAGAATGCCAATCAATTATGAAGAATTATGTATGGGAGATTGTGTCAAGACCTGAAGGGAAGTTTGTGGTTACCTATAAATGGGTATACAAGATCAAGCATGCAGTGCATGGTAGTATTGACAATTACAGGGCAAGATTTGTGACCAGAGGGTTCTCCAAGAAAGAGGGAGAAGATTATCATGAGACTTTTGTTGTAGTTGCAAGGTACACTACCATTAGATCTATTATTTCTATTGCTTCTTCTATGGGTTCGAATTTGCTACAGATGGGCGTAAATATTGTTTTCCTCAATAGTGTGATTGAGGAAGAAGTGTACATAGAACAAGCTCAAGGTTTTGAATTTCATGAAAGAGATTCTTGTGTTTGCAGATTGAAGAAAGCCTTGTATGGATTGAAGCAAGCACCTAGAGCCTGGTACTCTCGAATTAACTATCACCTAACAAGACTTGGTTTCTCCAAAGGTGATGTTGATCCAAACCTGTATTTCAAAGTCGAGAAGGATGAACCTGTAATTCTATTTTTGTATGTTGATGACCTATTTCTGATAGGTGTGGAGCATCGCATTATTTTCCATGATTTTTGCTTGGGTTTGAGTGTCTTTTTTGCCATTATTGTTGAATTTAGTGGAGAGATGTTATTTGTCAAAATTTCAAACTATTCATTGTTAATTTTATTTGTTTAAATTCTTCTTCTGCCCTCAAGTTTTTCCATGACTTTTGCTTGGGTTTGAGTGTGTTTTTGTGTTTTTTTGCCATTATTATTGCATTGAGTGGAGGGTTTTTTTGTAAAAAATTCAAAATGTTGATTGAAAATTTGATTTGTTTAACTTTAAATTCTTCTTGTACCGTAGGTTCAATCTTATATTAAGAGTTCAACAAACATGCCAACAAAATTGGACCCTATGTGGGAATATGGTGAATCCGATGGGGGGTTTGATAGATCAAATTTGACTTGCAAGTTATGTGGGCAGCATATGACAGAGGGAGTATACCGAGTTAAATTCCATCTTGCACAAATTTGGAGACATGAAATAGTACTTCACACAAATACAACTCCAAAAATCATTCGTAGAGCCCTCAAATCATTGGAAGATATACAAACAACCAATCTGACCAAGGCAGTTCTGACGAATCAAATAGCAAGGAGTGGAGTGGTGGGAAGTGATCGTGAGAGTGGTTCTTCTTTAGCATCAATTTCTACAGTCAACCACACAGTTGCCTCATCATTTTATGTTCTTAGAACCACACCTGGTGCATAACCATCTATCAGGTCAGCTATTAAAAGAAAGGAAAAGGAAGAAGCTGACAACTTGTTGAGCAAGTGTCTTCTATGGAGTGGCGTTCCCTTCAGCATGGCAAGGAACAACCCATTTTACTAGCTCGTGGTTGATGTTATTGTTATTGTTGGCCCGGAGTACAAAGTCCCTTCTTATGATGACTTGAGAGGGTATATTCTTCAAAATGAAAAGGTCGAATGCACTGTAATATTGGAGGAGTTCAAGGCATCATGGACATAGATTGGGATGCACTATGATGTCAAATGGTTGGACTAATCAAATGGGTAGAATCCTTAGTAACTTCTTGGTTAATTGTGCCAAAGGGACAATGATAATGAAATTTTTTGATGCATCTGAACATATCAAAGATGCACGATTCTTATGTGATTTATTGGACGAGTTTATTTAGGAAGTGGGTCCACAACATGTTGTCCAAGTCATAACAGACAATGCCACAAATTATGTTGTTGTAGGAAGGATACTTAAGGAGAGGCATCCTAACTTATTTTGGAGATCTTGTGTTGCACACTGCATTGATTTGATATTGGAGGAAATAGGAAAAATTCCTTTTGTTAAAGATATTGTTGAATTATCAAAAAGCATTACAAATTTCATATATAATCATGCATTTATGCTTCATTTCATAATAATATTCACCAATAACAAGGATTTGGTGCGCCCTGCTATTACATGGTTTGCCACTAGCTTCATATCTCTTCACTCTCTCTTGAATTCTATGCGGGGTGTGAAGAAATTGTTTCTTTTGGAGGAGTGGTATGTTTTGACATTTAAAAGCAAACTAGAGGGAGAGGCCATATGCAAACTAGTTTCATCCCAGGAAATATTTTGGGCAGGAGTGAAGGAGGTGTGTAGCATTACTGAACCTTTGGTAAAGATTTTTCAATTACTTGATGGAGACAAGCCCGCAATGGGCTACTTATATGAGGCCATGGATAGGGCCAAAGAATCCATTCGCAGTTATAATGATGAAACCACGACTGATATGGGGAGTGATTGATGAGCAATGGATCTACCTAGACCCTGCATTTTCCTACTCTTGTGGTTTCATATTTCATGTCGAGGTCATGGATGGATTTTTCACTTGTGTTCAGAAGATTGTGTCATCTCTAGCAAAACGTGCAAAAATTTCTAAAGATATGGACATATACAAAATGGCAGGTGGCACATTTAGCTTTGACAAGGCTATCCATGATAGGACAACCAACATGCTAGGTAATCTTTAGTTTGTTTCAATTTTAAAATTTCAATGTCTCTTCATACTTTGCTTCAAATTTCAAATTTCACTTTTTTTCTTATATTTATCTTATTTGTTATAGATGTATGATGGAGAAGCTATGGTGGCAAAGTACTTAATCTCCAGAAGCTTGGCATTTGAGTGCTCATCCAAACATGTAGCTTCTCCAAAAGCAAGCACAACTAGAGTGTATTTGAAAAAATACACACCAAGTAGCACAACATGTCAAAAAATTCCAATTAATTTTTTGAATTCATTAAATATTAAAATAATATAATTGATTATTTTTATAATTTATAATTTATAATTTATGACCCTCATACGACATGGTTTGTCTACTACAAGATCTCATTGTGGTGAGGCAACTTGAGAGGATACTTGATGGGGACGCCATCTCATTGGATGGGATTGACACCACTTCTGCATGGAGGGTTGAGGCTAGCAGGACCCTAATGGAATTGGCCCCTGATTGGTTGGAGGAGGAGGTAGTGGAGGGGGTAGCAGCTGCAGGGAGGAGGAGGAGGAGGTGACACCACCTACCATGGTCACTAGTAGAGGACGTGGTCTACCTCCTCCAACTCCTAGTTCTTCGGTTTCTAAAGGACATTAGAGTCCAATGCTAGCCCAGGACCTTATTCATCTAGAGGGAAAGTTGTTACATTTTCTCGCAAGAGGGGTAGAGGAAATCATTAGTTACTTAGTTCATTTCATTCTATATGACTCATGATATGAGATATATTATTATATTTTTTGTTGATATTTTGAGGTTGAAACAGGATCAACATTCAGGACATGATTCACTATTATGTGTGATGTAGCACTAGACACATTACACATCTTATATATTAGTTATGTTTTCATATTTATGTGTCAATGCATTTATTTTATGTTGTGGATGCTATAGATACTAAAAAAATTGAAAAGAAATGAATTTTTTTGTATTTTTTTTATTTTCCCGATCTTCTGCCGATTTTTACCAATTTTATCCTGAATTTTATGATTTTTTCTTTTGCCAAACCCTCGTTGATTTAATCTCGCTTGTGATTATCGCAACATTGCATGTGCGAGTTTCACATCCCCTCATTAGCTCTCATTAAGTATAAATTCAAAGAAACCACCAAATTGATCGATGAGATAAGATCAACAAACTATGACATCTTTGAGAGATCGAGACAAAGAGCATTTCATCTTTCATTGCCTCATTTATAATGAGATTCATGGAATATTTCATTGCCTATTTAGAGGAGTCTACAACCTCTCTAGTTTCCTCTCATACTCAAACCAAATATGTCTTGCCTTCTACATGTAGGAAGCCCTCAAGCTTTGTGTCCACATTCGCAAAGCTCCTCCTTGACAAGATCAGTTAAACTCATTATGTCCTCCTTTACGATGTTCCCATCCACTAGGGGCCCGAGAGATAGACTAACAACAACACTGCTTCGGGCTGCATCGATGCAGACCCAAAGGACAATTCCCTTTCCTCAACGACCTCAGAGACATCGGTGGGCTAGATCTCCTACCAACAATAAATCGAGATCACCGAGACAACAATGACATATTACTTCTTCCAAACAACAACATAGCGGAGGGTCCAAATCTTTCCCTAGCTCTCTCTCAGTGAAGCATTTTATTCTGAGTTTTTCTTCATTTGGCCTCGACTGTTAAGAGAGGTAGATCCAGATCAGGTAGTTCATGATCTAGTCCTTGCCTCTTTTCTATAGTCGTCCACATATAGCATCGAGGGTTTTCCATGTTTTATCATATAGATATTATGACTCTACTTCATTTCTTGTCCTTTATATAGAACTTTTAGTACCCCTGCTTGCATCGAAATCATTGTATTCAATAGTTCTATTGACCTATGTTTCGTGGTCATTTATTGTACATTAATTTAATTATCTTTTCTTATGCATTGAGCACAATTGTCAAATGAAAGAGCCCAACAACAGTAGTTTGATCCTTTGTGGAAATGTGCATTATAGTGTTTCCAAGATGAATAGTTATTTTGAGACTCAATTGTACTGGCATTAATAATCTTCGCAATATACGTCAACTACATATGTTCATAGTGATGCAAATTTGTTGATTCATAAATTATTGTCTCTTGTGATTAGAATGTCGATAAGGCGTCATTGTTGCGTGATTTTTACTTATCAGAGTCACATGGGATGGTCATTCTTAAAGAAAACATCCACTTCCTTCATTTTGGTTGATCAACTTATTTCCTTTCGCTGGAGAAGCCAAGGTGGCCAAATATGTGTTGGTTAATGAGTCCTCCATCGCTAGATATTCATTAACCACCCTCCTTTAACCAGCCATGCAGCCATCTCCTTTCAAAGATATATAAGCCAAGGTTATTTCATCCCTGCCCACTCCCACTGAACAGAATCAATCTCAATCGACTATATCCTTCAGCACACCCTTTCATGAGAAATATATAGATAATATTAAAGCTAATCTTCCACACATTTAGAACACCAACGATCCAATAGAGAGAGTCCATAGCTTCTCCATAGATATTTGTTCAGCATATTAGATACCTCTAACAATTCCGTTTGCAAGCCTCTTGCCCTTGAAACTGTGGTTTGATGAACATTGAAAAAACTTCCATAGTGAAGCTAAATATATCACCCACCACTGACCCATTAAAACCATGCTAACCCATAAATTCTACTAAAGAAACCTCAAGAATAACAAGCACCAGTTCTACAAATCAAAAGATATTTTCGAGCAGCAGAGGACCCACGTTGAATCCTTCTAAACATTCTGAACGAATAATTCCATCTGCATCACCATTGATCTTCACGCATGGCTTAACTAAGCCACATCACTATATACACTCCCATCCAACATCTACCATTGTTAATCCCAAGCCATCTAATTTTTCCTTCTTTAACGACTGCATCATCCTGATATCCATCTTCAAACACCAAACAAACAAAGGCCAGGATATAGAAAGATTGAAAGTTGAATTCATTAAAGCCCATATTATTGAAATCAGTACCAATCAAACTCTCATTTTCCTTTACATATTCAACAAATAGCTTGCACAGGAACATATCCTATATGTTTATATCCAAAGCAAATGAAGCAATCACATTAACAGAAGTTAATGTGAAAATTAAGAAATCCATTGGGAATTAAATTGAAGCAAATTGCAATATTTCACAGCCATCACGTACCATTGGACTGAATAAATCTTAAATAAATGTTCATCCAAACCCATATAAGAAGGATATAAATAAAAATTCACAGAAAAGATAAAATTAATCTAGAATACATAGGTAAGGCTTACCTCATATTGTTGCAGCACTTCATGCAAAGTTATGGGAGGAGCAGTATGAATGTCACTGATGATAAAAGGCATATTTTGTCTCAACAGAACATCCCCAGACTTGATGGGCTCAGTAGGAGAGAATGCCTGAAATTATTCCACATTTGAAAACAGATTGGTTCCAGGTTCTCAAACATGAACTCATCTATCCTAATTCTTCATAATCATCCAAATGTTTCTCTTATAAGTTATTCTACAACCAATGAAAATTAGGTTTACTAATAGCCATTACCAGTAGCTTGCATAACACCATTTAACTTGGTGTTCAGAGCATTACAAAAGGATGTTTAATTCACAATTACCTGGCAACGAGCATCATTCAGACCAAACGTAAATTTTATGTGTCTTTTCAGCCTTAGCAGTAATGAAAGTGCAACAGCAACATGACATTCATCCTGGACAATGATCAACACAAAATTTGAGAACTTCACAAAATTTCTGTGCAAAACAAATGAACATTATAAAATAAAATTAAAAATAATGAATTAGCTATATCTGCAAATAAACATTCCAACAAGACAGGTACAGCGTTCAAGTGTTCAGTTTGCATCCTTTCATTGAGATCCATATTGCAGTCTTGAAAATGAATTGCCTTCTACAATATTGAAATGTACAATTACAGTTTATCAAATGACATTTGGAGAAGGAACAAAGTTTTTTATTCTGTTTAAATATATTGACTTTTATTTTATTTTATTTTTTCTATCGCCAATGGCCTGTATCACGAGCTGGTAGTATGGAGAAACCGCAGAGGCTCTATAGTGAAATACTTTGATTACAACGACAACTATGTTGATGGAGATTTTAATGGCCAATGGTCAGGATCAGAGAACATGGCTTTGATACCACTGTAACGAACAAAGTTTGTATACGCAGCAATAATCTTCCGAATACTTCGAAGACAAAGAGATCCATTGTAGGACAAGTAATTGTACGTTGACGGAGATTTTAATGGCCAATGGTTGGGATAAGAGAACGTGGCTCTGATACCATTGTAATGAACAAAGTTCGTATACGCAACAATAATCTTCAGAATACTTCGAAGACAAAGACATCCATTGTAGGACAAGTGATTGTGTATTGAATATTAAATTAAAGAATTGAAGTGAGATGCTAAGATTACAAGTGACGGTCCTATATATATACCTAGGCAAGTACCCTTTTATGAGTGGTCATGTCCTTAGAGACGTGCCTCTTCATTATTAACTACTAGTTAATTAATCATTAATTATGATTATTATTGTTTACATTAATTTTATTATTTTTATATGAATTATATTCATAACAACGCACTAGCATTCTTGTCCTTTTCTCTTAGTCACTATGGATGAATGATGGAGCAAATTGTCTTGGGAGGGATATTTTTGCATGGAGAGACTATCTTTGGATTGATGAAGTAATTCTCGATTGAATAGTGTAAGTTTATAGTCATTTTTCTTCCATTTTGCATGTTATTTTCATTTAAATCTGCAACCATTTGTTGATCTCTTCACTTACAAGCTATTTCTGTGTTGTTATATGCTTTTGCATGCTGTAAATCTGCATATCATAAAACCCTATCGTATAACAGCCTTCCTTCAGTTTACTGGGGTTCATGGAAAGTGTCCTTGAACATTTCTAACTCTTATCACGGCCTGCAACCATAACCATTAGACTCTTATCTTTGCTGGTAACTTCTACAATAACAATTAGATTCTTATCACCATTCAAACCTCCTTTACTAAAGACGTTTCTAGGTGATCTATCTGCAAGCTCCTTTGAGGGCCATTTGGCATGGAAGCCTAGTCATCTAACCTCTAAGTCTTGCCAGCGAATCCCCCCCTTGTGGGCATAACATCCAACCACATAACAGTAGGAGAGAGGTAGTTGAGGTGACAGTGGTGGCTGATCGTTACCATAAGACATAGATTGCCTAGTGTGGCTTGGCTTGATTTTACATAACAGTACCCATGTCCCAAGATCATGGGAAGCACATCCCCAACACTCAAGGATGCATCCCCATGTAAGACTGGCGAGGAATTATTCTCTAGCACTACCAAGTCCTAACTCGTTCTCTCCAAATATGGTTTAATCGCCGTAGTTGAAGAGATTCAAATGTTGAATTCTTACCCTATGCAACATCCTCAATGATCACAACAAAATATTCCCAGATACCATGGATGATTTCCACTGAGGAAAGCATAGCACTCAAAAAATTCAAAGCAGGAAACCAGACACTAAATCAAAAACATATAGCATATTCAAATAACAATTGAACTCCTAATGTCTTCAATAACAGGGAAATAATACAGAATCAGCACACATTTGTCTGTAGAAAATTAGCATTAGTCTCTCGACAGAACTGATTCAACCTTCAAATTTTGTAGATATTCAACTGGAATGTGTTTCATGTCACCTAGAGCTTTAAAAGCTCCATTTGCTTGAAGCTTGACTGACTCAATATTAGTTTCCTCCATTTCCCGCATGTCAGATTTAACTGATTCATGACCGCTCTTAATTATTGCTCGAAGTGGACCATCATAAATTAAACTCTTCATGCTAGCTTCAAGGATTCCAGCCCTCGGTTGCACTGTACGATTAATCATTTGTACTAAATACAGAGGTTCATCTGGTACAGCAAAAGGAAGAGCAGCAAGAACTTCTGTACAATAACTGCGAGCAATAGGAAAAAGAAATTTTGATTAGTAATGGACAAGTGAAATGCCCCTCCTTTCTTTTGAGATAAAACAAATCATTCAGTTATTACAAAATGCAATCCTGTGCTATATCCTTACACAAGAAATGGAAGCGATGAATTCTCCATGCTCCCAGAATCAAACTTATGTATCAATGATGAAAGAAATTTGTTTCTAGAAACACGACTCCTCTGAAGAAGACTGTAGACACGTGAAATTCCTACTTTTGCAGTAGTGGCTGTACTCAAGTCATGATTACTATTTACATCTCCAGATCCTTTACCAAGAACTGAACCAGAAGCACCTGATTCTATGAATCTAAAAGACAACTCGATACCATCCCCTATTCGACTTTCAAAAAAAGAAGGATACCTGCAAGATGTCCATATAAATAAAAAATAAGCACTAGTGTGTCTCTCTGACAGATCACTGACACACATACTATGATGTTACCTACACAGCTACTCACATACTTTTCATTCATTTGCATCAATAGAGAGTGAGATATCTTTGAGTTGATTTCCTGCTCATCAACTTCTGAAGCTATCAAATAAGGTACACAAGTCACAGGATGAACCAGACCTTGCCTAAGAACAATCTCCATAATCTGCTTCAGAAAAAGAAATGAGTTATAATACAATTTATTCGCTGAGACCAAAAAATTCTAGATTCTAGACAAACTCTAGATTCTATTGCCTACAAAGCAACAGGATGGCTCAGGCAAAACCAAACATACAGTGACAATATGAGATATGAAGCATATATTCACTGAATAGTATGTCACTTTACCTTCAGAGATGACTGTCGGACCTGATCATTCATATCCAAGCATTTCTCCAAGATATTCTGCCAATGCAACTGTATTATCCCTCCAGATATATTACTATCACCCTCCCCAGCAGACACAGGGACTGCATCATTCTGCTTTCTACTCCTATTATCATTACCAATATCCTCTACCCCCATCTGCTCCTCAACATCAACAAGATATTCATAAAAGGTCCGCAAGACTTGAACCTGTTACATGTAATTAATCAAGATCAACCCAAAATATTTATCCATATAAATCAAAAAGAAAAAATCAATGTGTTATACCTTGATTCGCGTATCAGCATCAGAAGATAAGGAAGCCTCCAAAATTTTCCTGATTTCCTCATTCATCATAAATTGAGGTTTTGCAATACAAAAAAACCCCAAGGCCTACATACACTAAGGGATACATTAAATATGATATCTGGATGGACAAACAGATATCGGAATATTGACTAGCCAAATATTCAAACTGTGACTTATAAAAATCTCAATGAACAATGCAAATCAAAATGTGACTTATAAAAATAACACGATAAACATAATGAACAATCAAAAGATATAACCTGTAAGGAGCGGGCCTTGACTGCAATGTCATCCAAAGAGTAATAATGTTTATACAAAGACAGAATTTGTTCAATGTTGGTATCTCTCTTATTCAAACGATCAATCAGTTCTGCTCCATAACGAACAAGCAATCCAAGACAATAAAGGCAACGGAGGACATGCTGCAAAACATAAAGTACAGATTACACAAAATTAGACTACCTATTCTACATATTATGAAATTATCAGATTCCACTGTCTGCTTTCTTTTTTTGATTTCAATGAATTATTCCTCAAAACTACTAGTGCAAATGGCATTATGCTTTTAAAAATAATGTCCAATCAACAAAAGTTTTAGTGTGACCTGCAGTAAAAATGAAAGATATTTGTTTGTCTGTGAAGTGTGATTTAAAATCCAAATTCTACAACAAAAGAATCCGCAAACAAAAGGATATGACATCCTCTTCCAAGTGCTGCAAAATGGATTTAAAGATCTCTTCAGCAAGTCCCATGACAGATAATATCTAAATTTTACACAAGCTATGGAGACTGTTCCATATTGAAGGCATCAAAGAGCTATCTTATTCTGGATAAAGTGTTCTTTCATTTTACTCTTAGATATGTATCTTGCTCAATGTTAAAGGATCTTCATATTTAGGGTTGATAATGGTAGATGTCAAAATTGCTTGCGTTGAAATCAGGTGTTCTATGTTGTAACAATCACTTCTTACAAGACTTCATTATGCTGCAATATTAGTTAAGCAATTGTAGATACAACATAAATCAAATGCACAATAGAAGACAGTAAAGAACAGAATGAGACATAGAGAATTTAGGCCCAATGACCAGGGCAAAACCTACAAGGGGAAAACCCGACCTGATTCTTCTTCTATTAGATATCAATTGTTCAGCAGAGATACAAAGTACAATGACAGATCAAAAGAATCAGTAAGTTCACCCTCTGAACAAGTTGTAGCATGAAGATCACTGGTAGCAGCAGCTGATGCAAACATTGTAGAAATTTCTGAATCTTACACTTTATGCAGAAATTATTACTGTTAATCTGGTTATGCTCCTCCTACTTAGACAAGTTATTAACTGAATAAATTCAAGTTAAAATCGAAGCAAAACACATAACAGATCTCTACCAATCCAGATCTAGAACAAGTTCATGCACACATTGACAAAGTGACACAGTTATTTCTGGACAAATAGTCCCGAGAAAAACCCAGTGCGGGAAAACCTGTCTCTGGCTGCTAGAGGGTCTTATTATTAAGAATATTTCTAAATACACAAATCTGGGTTCTAGATTTGGAAATCCCGACAGAGAAAATACTAGATCTACAGCTCACTGGCTGATCTAGGGCCAAAATAATGACTGATCCACACCCTCAAATGGGATTTACAGAACTCAACCAAGATTAGGGCCTAGAAACCCCAGCGCTACCCCTGAAAGCCTCTGAAGCCCCTCATACCCTCAGCGCTGCTCCGAAAGGGACTCTGTTACCCCGGACTGGGTGACGCAATCACTATGCTGCCCTTGAAAGGTCTCTGCATAACCCCTGAGGGTTTCCTGCTGAGAATCATGTTGTCCTTGGAGGGACTGCGATGTCCTTGTTGCTGCTGCTACTCACTCCTTCTGCGTTGTCCTTGAGTTGATCTCTACCTCTTGTGTATTCTAGACCCCGGGATTAGATCATCCCCTTGGCCTAAATTCCCCTCTCTGCAGCTAAAACACTTTTGAGTATTCTTAGCAAACAATGCCCTAGAATCTCAGCTTTGCTTCAGCGCTCTGCCTCTATGTGTCTTTACAAATGACCGCAAGCCTTTCTCTTATACTTTTCTCGTTGACAAATCAACGGCCATGATCAGATCTTGAATCAATGGTTAAGATTAAAAGCAAGCTTGATCTGTGTGACTTAAGACAATTTTATCACATGTTTAATTAAATTCACCTTAATTATTTAAGTTCCCTAAGTTTTAACTAAGGAAATACATTAAAATATTTAATTAATTTAATATCTCCTAAACCAGATGAAATTTCCCAAACCAATTTCAGGGTCTTGTAGATCAAGTGTACTCTAGTCCTTCCTCAAAATTTGGGAGCTAGAGCACAATTGATGCTACCCCAAATACACAAAATCTCAACAAACACTGAATCAACCATCAAGTTCTGCTCTTACTCTCCAAATCCCTCTCTCTCACAGTCTTCTTCAAATCTCTCCATCTCTCTCGCTCAAGTTCGAATCCTTCTTTAACAATGCACAAGTAGTGATGAAAATACATGATATGAGATACATATATAGAAGGAGCAACAAATTCTGGTCATAAAGGAGTAATATGCATGCCTTGAGGAAGAGTACCATATGCCATTTAGGGAGTGTAACTCATGCCATTATGAAGAGGCAATGCATGCCTTGTAACTTATGTCATTAAGAGGAAGGCAATGCATGCCTAGATGGAGGAATCTCACATGCCTTAGTAACCTATGCCATAAAGGAGAGAGGTAAGCATGCCTTAGTAACTTATGCTAAATAAGAGAGTGTAACATATGCATTAATCAATGCATAAAGAGGAATTTCTTATGACATGTCTGTAAGGAGTGTAAGAGAATGTAAGAGGAGTGCAACGAATCCATTAAGGGAGAGAAAGGGTAATGTAGTACCATGTGATTCATCTTGGAGAGAGGAGAATGAAATGATTGAGACGGTAAGGTGCCTTGAAATTCATTTTAAGAATAATATCATAGTATCGTAAGGATAATAATAAAGGTAATGATAATATTGATGATTAAGTCAAAAATTGAACTATTAAAATTGATTAAAGATAAGTTAAGTGATTTTCCAACATCTATACTTGATTCCCAATTGAGGCAAGGTGATTTACTATTTTTGGAAATTCATGCTTGAAATGATACATACGACTTTCTATTATTAGAAAGTCGCCCCAAAATTGTCAAAAATGAAATTTTATTTAAGTAAATTTATCCTTGAGCTGCAAATTTTCAACAAATTGCACTTGTAGAACGTTAATTTTAAATTTTCCATTCCCCTATTATACCTGCAATCTTTCTAACATCTTCAATTGTACTTTGTTTTTATATTGATGTTTGTAAGGTTTGTTGAAGTTAGAGAGATAGTGGTCCAGCTAAATTTAGAGATGCCCTAAATTTGGCAAGGGACCCACAAGAACTCCACTGAAGCTAGATTTAATTTTTTTTGTAATGTTCAACTTAGGAAATTTTTAAATTATCCCAAGTAGCCAATGTTACCACTCAAACTAGCAGGGGACCTAAAAGGGACTCCTAAGTGGGCAACTGCTAGGTCAAGGGAAACGATGGAGACTTAGCCCGCTATCACCATAGTTAAGACTCCCTACTCTTTACGAACTTTCACCGATGGGAGGAGACCCTATATTAGGAAGTCACTTATAAAGGATGGATCAACAAATAGATGTGATGTGACCATAATGACCCCTTTCCTTAGAATAGGATTAAGGATGGAGTTTGCTTGCTCTTTAAGCAAGGTACAAGATTTTCTAGGAAAGGAGGTGTGGATTTTGGGGCTAGGTTGAAGGAATATGACTTGAAAAGGAGTTTCCCAATCCCTAAAATCCTTATAGGACTTGGATTCCCGAGTTGTTCTTGATGAATTGTCTTTGATAAGAAATGGGACCACACAGGCCAAGTGGACCCAACCTCGGTTAAGGGGAAGGAGTTTAGCAACCGATGATAATCTTAACCTAAACAAGGCAAGGGAAAGGATCAAAACAAGAATTTTCACTTAAAGGTGTTAGTTTGATCCTGTGAGGTGCTAGCCTTGGGAACACCAGGGCAAAGTTTGATCTCAGGCATATGGCTTGGGATATCTCGCAATCCCATTGTCGAAACTTCTTCAAATTTGGATGAGACCTTCAGGACACACCAACGCAGTAGGGGATAGTAGATCGAACATTTTCTAGGGCTACTTTGTCGGGAAATTGATGCCCTATGTGGCTCAGAGTGGCTAGACCTAGAAGAGAGAAAAAAGGTGAAGAAATAGGTTTAAAGTGACCACCTTTTGATGGATTAGTGCCTAATTCGTCTTGGGGATATGGAATAAAGCAGAACTATGAAGATGGATCTCATTAATTGTTCAAGGAGACTCTCAAAGTCAACATTATCCAATGTTAGGTTAAGAGAAGAAAAGTGACCTTAAAAGTGTTTATACTTCATTGCAAATGGAGAAGGCTTGTTGAGGTAACTTCGCTCTCTATGAAAATTCGTTCATCAAATATAGCCCATACATAGAGATAAGCTATATAGAAACATAATTCCACATTGATGTCGTAAATGCATGCAAAAATTAGCCCTAAAATAGTGAAAATCTCATGATCAATGTATGCAGCAAAGTAAAAGAAAATAGCATAAAAAATCTACTTACATGTAAGAGAATATATCCAACCATCAACACATTTGTAATATAAGAAGCTCCCAGATAAGAAGACCCAATACATACATCAAAATTTATCCATGATCCAAAAATATCCTCCAAGAAGAAATGTGAAGTTCTTAAGAGAGAGAATCATCCAAGTTCAGTGATGATACAAAATGAATTCATCTAACTCCTATTTATACACTCATTATGAGTTTGAATTACCTATTTGGGCCTACATTAGCCCCTAAAATAAAATAATGTGCAAATTAACTAACTTTTGGTGACAAGACCACCAAACTAGCTCACAAATCAAATAATAAGCCTCTCAAGGGGTCAAATGATAATCTATGCTTGTCGTAGGGCCCTCCAAGAGGCGTGATGGCGTCCATAAGTGCCACAATGATGAATGGGACCTTCAAAAGTGATGGACAAGGGGGTGGCCCCTTGTTCTCCTAGTGGGTGTGGGGGCACACTAGCAACCCCATGGGTCTTCAAGTGAGTCGAAGATGCCTGCAAACAATGGGCTCAGACGATGGAATAAATGATGCCATGTCAACGTACAAGTCTTGGGACACCTACCAAGTGTGTGGTGCACCTGTGCAGCCAGCTGGGCATAGTGTACCAGATGCGTCTTCCTCGTCCAAAAGGTCGATCTCGAGAAATCTCTAAAAATATTTGGGGATCCATGGAGTGTTGTCTACTGTTGTGGAGGCCCATGGCTCTCTACACATACCCTACATGTTCCAATGTAGACCTCTGGAGGGTTAGGACCCCAGATAGGGAGACCAAACTCAAAATGGACACCATCTGCAATCCTGCATAAGATTCAATGCGTGCCCTAGCTCTCTAGCACAACAAATCATTAAAGTAAACGGGTAAAAGAGCTTACAAACCATCGACAACAAGTGGACACTTCATAATGGCATGCCCTTCCATAATGGGCTTTGGCATATACTAATCTCTCCAAGCTCCAAATGGGGTTAGCCAAGTACCTTATTAGGTGGTTTCTACCCTTATAGAGGGATAATATGTCTGAGGTACATCCGTCAAATGGTGGTGGCAAGTGATAAGGAGGTGAATGGAATAAGGAATGAAAGGAGCAATCCTGAGCCACATATCAGGGTACAAGGGTAGCTGGAAGAA
This sequence comes from Pinus albicaulis, assembly GCA_034641835.2. Classification (NCBI taxonomy): domain Eukaryota; kingdom Viridiplantae; phylum Streptophyta; class Pinopsida; order Pinales; family Pinaceae; genus Pinus; species Pinus albicaulis. Next base: position 972,507,056 of record CM076577.1, on the reverse strand, counting down.
AGGAAGCCAACAACTAGGTATATAATGTAAAGGAGGGAGCAATCGTGGTACATGAGGTGCCTCGGCCTTGATTTTTCCACCGTTCTTTATATGCCTTTTCCTTTTATGATTTCTCTTCGAATAACTGCTAGGGGATCAAATGATAAGAGCATGATGTGTAAGTTATAGCAGTCAATACCTCCTTTTTGGTAGGACAGATCATTTCCCTTTGAGGGTTGGGACAATCATGGGTTTCTGAATGATAAATGAGGCTCATCTAGGGCCTATGGAACCAGGGTGATGGCCATGGGTATGAGGTAGAGCTCATGCATTGGCTTTTGCCCAAGTGCTAATTATGTTTGTCTCAACCATCTTTTGCATTTTGTGGCACATCTTCCTATTGAATATGGCCATTTAGGTTTTTACCTTTTTTTTTAGCTGCTTCAAACTCCAGGGCATTGTTTCAAGCCTGACCCAAGGTGGGGGCAAGGGAAAGGGGAGGCTAACCCTATGTCGACCCAGGTTGGTGTTTGTTTTTTGTAGCATCAAAAAAGTGCTCCAAGTCTCAAATTTGGAGTAAAGGCTTAGACACTTGTATTCCAAAGAACCCAGAAAGCATTTGTGGAAATTCCACTCGGATTTTGTTTTATTTGAAAAAATAATTATTTTAATGAGGACCCTAAGTCTAAACTTAAGGAAATTAAATAATTAAAGGTTATTAAATAAAACAGAGTGTGAATCTTCTAGAGGGCATGGATCAATTCATGTTATAATCTCAGTCGTTGATTAGACATCCAATCTGGGTCGTTGATATGTCAATGAGAAGACTAAAAAGGAATGCTTGAGGGTCATTTGGAAAACACATGGAGACGCTGAATTGATCTAAGATAGAAATTTCTAGCGCGCAATTTGTTGAGAAATTCGAACTAGAGATCTAAGCAATGAGGGGTAGAGATAGCATCTGGAGAGAAATATTTTCTCAGCCCGGTGGACCATCAGCCAGAGAGAGGCAGAGGCGATCTAGCCTAGCTAGCGCAGAAGGAAAGGGGTTGACGCAGTGACTGCATAAGCTCACGCAGAACCAACACAGAGGCAGAAGGAAGGGTTTTCGGAATTTGCTGGTGAATCAATTTCAGAGGGCACCAGGAGGTTGTTCTACAGCATCCACAGAGGCAAAACGATTTCGCTGGGGTTGAACGCGAGCCTGGAAGAGGGTGCCACAGAGGCTGCAAGTCGCAGTGCTGGGACTACGCAGAGCCTCCCCAAGGCAGGTTTTTCTTCATCCGGATGAGTTGAAAACTCAGTGATTGGGTGAGGTATTTCTCACATTCTTCTGCCAATATTTCTCTCTATAACTTAATAACCCTCGAGGGTATTCAGAGATGTATTCAGACATTGCTACTGCAAAATAATAAAACCCTCAAATCTGTTGCATTGGTTTTCCTGCATTGGGGTTTTCCAGGGACATTAGTCCAAAAATAAATGTCATATGTGTGAATAATTTCCTTGTCTAGTTTCCTTGTTTCTGAATTAATTTTACTTAGGTTTCTTCAGTGGTTTCTTCAATAATTCAGATCTGAATTAATTATGTAATGTAATTTACTTAATAGGAGAAGAACACTCAGTTGTTGCAGTAGGATTCAATAGATCTATTTAGATCTTGGAATTTTCACATGGTATCAGAGCATTGATGTGAAACAAGGACAGGTCTGATTTCTGAAGTGAAGGTCGTTTTTGTTATAGTACAACAAACAAATCCCCAAAGGGATTGCGCAGATCTAGCCAGGAGGGTTGAAGCTTTGAGGTTGTCTCTCTCTGAGTGAGTCAACAGAGAGGTAGGACTTCAAGTTCGAGTTTTTGTTGTGCCAAAGTGAGCTGTACAAAGCCTCCACACAGAAGACAGAGGGACGTAGTTTTTGAAGTTGTTGTTGGGCAGAAAGCATCAGAAAGAATCAGAGGGACACATATGTGGCGAATTTCTTCCTCAGTGATTTCCTAACTGAGGAAAATCACCATTTCTCAATAGCTGAGCAGTAGACGAGTTACAGTACTCACAACTCCATCGGGGAGTGTGTAAGCATGCCAGGGACTGCTTAGTGGGGAGAAAGAGGGAGCAGATCCGATAGTATTTCAATTGAGATGGCATCTCAAGGACTTCGTGATCAAGATCCGTTAGAGGCCTCCTCCAAATATATGATCTGGAAGGAACGGGCTATGTTTCTTATAGATGAATATGATCTAAAGGTGTCCGTGGAGAACGTGGTAGTTGTACCTACAGATCTGAATCTAAACAAAAAGTACAAGGCTGATATGGTGAAGGCGAAGAGGTTGCTCCTTGATGGTGTCAAGGACCACATTGTCTCACATTTGGCTAGCAAGAATACTGCCAGAGATATGTGGGTAGCTTTGCATGACCTATATGAGGGATCTTCCGAGCAGCATAAGTTGTACTTGGAGCAGAAACTCCATATGATCGAGATGCAGAAAGGGGAGTGTGTGGCTTCATACCTTATGCAGTTTCAGGACGTCTGTGATCAGCTGTCAGTAGTAGGTGCTACAATTATAGTTGTAACCATGGTACAGATGGCCCTTAACGGTGTCACAGAGGGGCGGCAGGTGTTTGTCCAAAGCATACTGGGTCGGGAAGCATTACTTAGTTGGGAGCAGTTGTAGGTAGTTTTTCAGGAGGAAGAGCTGAGAAGAGACCTCATCTACTGCAAACTTGATGGCAGCAGTGGAAGTGGATCGAAATGCATGGAGGAAGAGGAGAACGCAACACTTGCATCGAAGGGACAGCAGGCAGAACAGAAACTGAAGCGTGATGCTTCAAAGTTCAAGTGCTTTAGATGTGGCGAGATGGACCACTATGCATCTCAGTGTCCTTTCAAGAAGAACGAAAAAGATGAGAAGCATGACCTAAAGGTTGCAACCTCGAGAATCGAGGAGGATGAGGTGGCCATGGGTGCCCACGCTTCTCTTAGTGGTAAATCGAATGATATTGAGTTGCAGTTCTTTGAACTTTTGTTGGGCAGGATCCTTGAGGAGCCCACCTCATGGATCATACCTTGCTACGGCAGCCCATGATCAGTAGTAGCGGGATGGAGGAGTTACAGTGGAGCAGAGGAGTGATGGAGACGACAGTGCAGTGGGTAGCAGCGTTAATTTCTAGAGCAACGCAAAGTAAAAGCGTAGTAGTAGCAGTGCATTGCACAGTGGTGCAGCACAGTGCAGAGCAATAGCAGCAGCACAGAACATCAGAGGGACAGTGCAGTAGCTATCAGCAGTCAGATTATTCAGCATCGAGGTGCATCCGCTGAACACTTGTTCAGTTTTGGGTGAGTTTTCAGTTGTTTCTCTCAACAGCTGAGTTGCACTGCAGATGTAGTGCTAGCAGTGGCAATGCTAGCAGCATAACAAATGCAACAGTTGAGAGGAAGTTGCAGTACGGATGCAACAATGATAATTGCAGTATCATGGGCAGCAGTACAGTGGTAGCAGTAGCACAGAGACTGATGGACTTCAACAGCACGGAAGATGCTTCAGGGATAGAGCATTATGCAGCAGGCATTATTGCTAGAGCACTTTCCTCACTAAGAGGGAGACTTGTTTTTTGTAGCATCAGAAAGTGCTCTAAGTCTCAAATTTGGTGTAGAGGCTTAGACACTTGTATTCCAAAGAACCCAGAAAGCGTTTGTGGAAATTCCACTCGAATTTTGTTTTATTTGAAAAAGTAATTATTATAATGAGGACTCTAAGTCTAAACCAAGGGAAATTAAATAATTAAAGGGTATTAAATAAAACAGAGTGTGAATCTTCTAAAGGACATGCATCAAGTCATGTTATAATCTCAGTGGTTGATTGGACATCAAATCTGGGTCGTTGATAATAGATATGTCGACGAGAACACTATAAAGGAAGGCTTGAGGGTCATTTCGAAAACACAGAGACACTGAATTGATCTAAGATCGAAATTTCTGAGGCGCGGTTTGCTGAGAAATTTGAACTAGAGATCTGACCAGTAAGGCGCAAAAATAGCATCTGAAGAGAGATTTTCTCAGTCCGGTGGAGCATCAGTCAGAGAGAGGCAGAGGTGATCTAGCCTAGCCAACGCAGAAGGAAAGGGGCTGATGCAATGACTAGATAAGCTCACGCAGAAGCAGTGTAGAGGCAGAAGGAAGGGTTTTCCGAATTTGTTGGTGGATCAGTTTTGGAGGTCGGGATCCGAAACGTGACACCGGGAGGTTGTTCCTCAGCATCCACAGAGGCAAAACAACCTGGCTAGGGCTGAACACTGAGCCTGGAAGGGGGTGACGCAGAGGCTGCAAATTGTAGTGTTGGGACTGTGCAGAGGGCAAAGCCTCCCCAGGGCAGGTTTTTCTTCATCCAGATCAACCGCAAACTCACTGATTAAGTGGGGTATTTCTCGCATATTCTTCTGCCAATATTTCTCTCTGTAACTGAATAACCCTTGAGAGTATTTGGAGATGTATTTAGACATTTCTACTGCATAATAATAAAACCCTCAAATTTGTTGCACCGGTTTTCCCGCAGTGGCTTTTTCCCGGGACATTCGTCCAAAAATAACTATGTCATATGTGTGAATAATTTTCTTGTCTAGTTTCCTTATTTCTGAATCAATTTTAGTGTAGGCTGCTTCAGGGTTTGCTTCAATAATTCAAATCTGAAATAATTATGTAATGTAATTTACTTAATAAGAGAAGTACACTCAATTGTTGCAGTAGGATTCATTAGATTTGTTTAGATCTTGGAATTTTCACAGTGGGAGATATGATGACTCGGGTTATAGTGAGTGAAAGGGGAGTGATATACGTGGATAAGGGAGTGGGACCACACAACTAAAGTCGGGGTTTTTCCAGGAGTACCACCCTAAAACCCAATGGTCAGTTAAGGAGATCCCACAGGACTAAGATTCAAGGGTAGCATCCAAAAGAGAACAAGGGGACAAAAGCACAAATTAAGCCCACTCTTTCCGCCGAATCTCCCCATTAATCCATGCCCAAAAGTGTCCATGATAAGTAAACCAGATACTCAATTACCAAATGACAAGACATACCTTTGAGTTCGGGAGAACCACCTTCAAACATATGAACAATACAGATGGGTAAGGGACCACATGGTTGGCTCAAGTGGCAGAGAAATGACACAACGAGCTAGTTGATGGCTGAGGGGTTGCTGAATGTCGGCTGAAAACCATCATGGAGAAAAAATTTCTCCTAGGGATATCACACACTAAGTGGTGGGTAACAACCAGCGAACTAATCTCAGCAATTGGATCTTTTGACTTTCAGCCTTAAGATCAAAAGTGTGGGCCTGGGTCAATTTGACGGGGAAAAAGTGGTTGTATGGAGTTAGTATGCATCAGATTTGTTTTGGTGAGAGCTTCAGCAAGAAGGAAGCAAAGCTTCAACGTAGCTAGGGCTTCAACAGGACACTAGGACATCAGAGAAAGAGGGCATAACAACTACAGAACACAGCAACAGCGTCTAGCACTCGGAGACATAGTAGAATAGGCAGCAGTAGGGTCGTACGGCCTGTATGGAATACGTAAAATGCAGCTTGCGCAGGGGTGTTGTCAGGTGGGTCGTTTCCTAGCAAGCTCGAGTTATTTTTTTGGCTCAGATTTTATCAGAAAGGTTTCTTTCTTATTGTAATTTTTTTTCCTTTTCTGAAGAATATTTGTTGAGGTTGCCTTAATAGAAGCCACCAGACAAGCAAGTTTTCTCATGTTGGGTTTAAATCATTGTTTTTTTATGGTGATGTGACTGTGTTTTTATTGTTGGGTTATTGTTATTATTTCCACTACATCCTAAATTAGAAAAACTCAGCATATTTTTGGAACTAAGTTAAATTTCAGTTTTAGTCATTTACTTCTTATTTTTAGAAGTTAGTTCGCTGAGTTTTACAGAAATTAAGAGGGTATTAGAGCGAGGTTGTGTATAAAGACCAGTCACCAGGGAAAGAGCAGCGAGGAAGAGGGAGAAATGCTAGGGTTTGAGGCACAATTCAGAGTTCCCAGCCACTAGAGAGTGTGTTCAGCTAGCCAAACAGTGCAGTTATCCATTCAAACCAACACTAGGGTATGAGCAGAAGTTGACCGCGAAGATGGCATATCAGGGTTTGAGACCGGAATACAGTATGGAAGGAGCCTCCGACTTATGTGCCTGGAGAGAGAGGATAATTGTGGTGTTGGAGAACCAAGGGGTCAAGGAGTTTGCAGAAAATATCTTGTCTCAACCTACAGACCCTAAGTAGTTAGCTCAACATAACAAGAGGGATACTAGAGCAAGGAGAATAGTCCTTGAAGGGGTTAAGGACCATATTATTCCTCTCATAGCAAGCAAGAAGACAGTGCATTAGATGTGGACCATAAGCTTGAATCAAGGGTCCTCTTCGCTGTGATATGTTTCTGCTTCAAATCAGCGTTATGTTCTAATCCTTGGTCATGCATTCATCTTGAAACAATATGTGCTGAAATTTTATGCATACCTTGGATCAACTGATATGTGGGAACCACTTGATAGAACACAAGAGTTCCTCCATCCGGAACAATAGTATCCCAACTGTTGGTAAGAGTGATGGCCTCTTTCCTCCAAGTGTACCAGCGCTAGCATCCTCCTCCTCTTCCTTATGCATCTCTTGATCCATGCATGGGACTCCATAAGTCAAGAGCTCAAGACTACTTTGCAAAGATGCAAGTGTCTCTTCTCCAAATATAAGTACTACTGTAGCAGGGGGTGAAAGTAGTGACCTCTTGTCCAGAGTGACAAGATCGACATTCTCCTTGGTTTCCTTGGGTGATGCCCCTTTGTAGCACAACTCTGTCTTTTCCACATCAAACTCCTTCCTCAACTTGTGAAAGAAATATGAATACTTGGACACCTTTGCATGCTCTAGGTGCCCAAACCACCAATCTTCTGCTTCATCTAAGAGATGAAGTGCTGCAATTTGAACAGCCTCCTCTTCAGCCACAGGATGTAGCTTGAAAAATGAATCTAACTCCCTCCTCCAAGCCTTGACATTGCTTGAGGAAGATCCATCAAATGTAGGCAAATAGAATCTATTATGCCTCTTTCTTCTATTGCTGCTATAGGATCCTCTTTCATCTCTAATCTGGAAGAATTGCTGGAGAGTTAGCTTCTCCTTGAAAGCTCTGGATTGTGCCTTGTACTCTTCAAGATATAGATTGAGAGTCTCATGAATATCAGGTTCATGCCCTTCTTCACTTCTATACCTCTCACCTTCTTCAAAGAAAGCGGGCATAGTGGATCTATGAGGAGATCTAGGATTCTCCGGTCTTCTTTGCTGCTGATACGAAGTACTTTCCTCATCATATCTCCTTCTTGGATCTTCTCTTTGTTCTTCCTCCTTCATTTGATTGACCTCCTTGGAGAGATCTTGCATGGATCTAAAGAAAGGAGTGACAGATCTCACATCCTCCATGATAGATCTCATCTATCTGTTCTTCTTTCAATGTAAAAAGATGAAGTGTCCACAAGCTGAGCCAAATATCATGCTCTGATACCACTGTAATATCCCAAGAGGGAAAATGCAGTAATACTTCACACAATATAAGAACTTACAGCAAGATAAACAATAAATCCAAGTACAAATCAGAATATGCAGAAAGAGTTGAGCCATTTTATTATACTGGAGTTGATTCAGTTACACAAGTACAAGATATAAGTAGATCTAGCGAAAAAGATGAGCTAGGATCACCCTAAAAACATACATCCAACAGGTACAACGTAACTAGAGAGGCTCTGCAGCAAATATTGCGCTGTCTCTTCAACAAGACATAAACATGGAGTTGTTGGCTGAAAAGAGAAATGCAGATCTACTCAAAACTGGGGCTTTGATGATGCCAAGATTCAAGATCTAGCCACTATGATGGATTCCCAAGATAACCCAAAAAGGATTTTCCAGATCTGCAACTTTGGAAAAATCACCTCCCAGGGTTTGATCCTTGATCTGCTAGGAAATACAGATCTGAAGCTAGATCTGAAGAATAGATGGCTGGAATATGTGCTCAGATCAGATCTATGCTTGAAGGGTTGAACCCTTCCTCAGATCTATGAGCTACGAGCTCTAGATCTAGCTTCTCAATCCTCAAAAGATGATTGCAGTTGCTGCAACACAACTGCCTCTGAAAACTGCGCTGTGAGGGGAAGAGAGGCCTTCTGCCTGCTAAAAAATGCTACAATAAGATCCAAGCTGATGGTAAGAGTGATGGCAATGTGAAGGAATGATCCTCCACTGGATTGCTAGCTATAAGACTAGCAACTTCCTTCCTCCTTTCAGATCTGCAATATGGACAGCGTTATTCTTGTAGAGAACACTGCTGCTAGGAGGTTAATAACTTTTGGCCTGATGCCAGATCTGCAATGTGGCTCTGGGAGTGCTGCAATATAAGCCCAAGTGATGGGAATAATCCCTCACCTTGTTATCCAGCTGAAGTACTGAAGACAACTTCCACCTTCCAAACTGATCTTCGAAAAAACGCAGTTTTCTAAATATGAATGTTCTGCAGAAAGTAGGAAATGGAAATGGCACTTAAAGCCTGATGTATAATGAAGTACAAACCTCTTCCTTAGAGATCACTCAAAGAAAGAGGAAGGATTCCCACCCGGGAAAACCCTGTGCTAAACAGCACTTGCAATCTCTGCTAAACAACCCAAGAATGCAGTGGAATGTCACTTGACAATTCCAAATCTAAAAGATCATACATCAAAATAATCCAAGATGCCTTTCACCTTTGCCTTCATCTCCTTTCTAATGATTGAGCCCCCTCAAGCCTTGGCCCTAATCTCAACTGCGCTGTCTAATGTGGATAAGATCCTCCAAGTGGGACTGCGCTGTTTAACCAAATCAACCCCACAGTCTAGGTGCAATGTAGACCTCCTCCACCATGTGTGCTTCATTTGCACATGCTCCTCCATCACTTGATCATGAATGCTCAATGACCCTTTGTTTGACATCTTCAAGATCTTAGTTGACTGAATCAACCCTCCATGATCTTCTTCATTAAATGAGACATGATCCCCAATCTCATTCACATTAGTAGCTGCTCAACTACCTCTTTTTGCAGATCTAGTCTAGATTAATCCACATTCACACACATAAAGTGGATATTTATTCTTATTGAGGATTGTGGGTCCCTCCACCCTTTTATTTACTTAATTCATTAAGAAAATCAAGGACTCTAATATTCCAAATATGATGCGAAATTTTGGGAATATTACAGTCCCCCCCGGCAAAATGTTGCTTGTCCTCAAGCAACTCCAAAACTAGACGCAAAGCCATCTATTCCTCTCCAAATGGCATCCACATAAGAAAGGCTTCCTCCATTTGCTGCAATAAATTATGCATGTTTGGTTCCCAAGTTGTCTTTTAAAAGCATAGAGAATGACCTCCAACTGTTTGGTTAGATGACCTCCTTCCATCATGAAGTACCAAGTGACAACCATATGATGTCCAACATCATCATCAATACATGATGTGCATACAAGAAGGTGGTTCTCTTCATAAAGGAAAAGCTCCATCACACAATACATATCTCCACCCCATTTGGATCCAAACTTCATCATTCCAAGGTTATGCAGAAGAAGAAGGGAAGAAGTAATATGGGTAGACCAAGATGTCAAACCATATTCTCCTATCAATAACCACTGGAGTAAGGCCCTTTGCTGCCATCCTCCATCTCCTCCATGTAAGATGGACAAGCCAAACTCCCCCGAAAGTAATCCAAGCAACAAGAGATATTGCTGCTCTCTCTCCTTCTCATGTGCATCATGAAACAAAAGCATACTAAAGGACATATGTGATGTCACATCAGCGCCATACAAAGAAACATCATCAATGCACATCATGAGATCATTATGCCAAGTTTTACACAATACAAAACACATAGACATAGGAAATGTCATGTGGTGGCCAAACTCTCTCAAGTGAAACCAAAATGAACATGCATCCTTTTGTTGCATACTATCATTGAGACACAAGGCATGAATCAGAAAATTAGGAGCTACTAGGTGGTATCCATACTCACCCAAGAGCAGCCAGTGCAGCCATGCCTCCTCCCTCATTTCATATGTGTTTTTCAAAGCATGGATCAGAAAAATAGGTTCCTTTGGAGAGTGATAGAAATCTCCCAATGGCAACCAATGTAACCAAGCATGCTGGCCCATACAAATCTGCAAGTGGCTTTGCAACCCCTTGCTTATCATCCTTACCCATCCACTCCCATGAGGATGATGAATGAGGTACTGCATAATCATGGCATCCTCTCTTGGTAGAATGCCATCCTTCCTAAATTGTTGAAGAACTTTGCATTCCATGAAATGTTGAAATGGATCTCTAATGAGATCTCTTAGTGAGATTCTCTCTCCATCGAAGGCCCTCCAAAACCATAGAGGTCTTGGATTTAATGCAAGTAGAAGTTTCTCTTTGAGCAGTGAGGGGCTCAATGAGAAAGGGTCATCTAGAAAGGAGAAAAGGTTTCTCATTTCAAGATGTCTACCATTTGTCATATTTGCTTCCATTGCTTCATGAGTGAAACTACCTCCAGAATGCTCCAAGAATGATGAAGCCCTTTCTTTGTCACAGATACCAAGTGACAGCGTTGTAGATCTACAGGATAATACATATGTTGTCTCAAAGTAAGGCACAATACTGATCTCATAATAAGCCATTGTACATAGGATAATGCTAACCCCATTTCTGAAACTCTACATCTCAACTCAAGAGGTTGAATGCAGCTCAAAAATGATGAACAGGGATAGTTTTCAGTCTCCTTGATTAGATCAAGGGTCCTCTGCGCTATGATATGTTTCTGCTTTAAATCAACATTTTGTTCTAATCCGTGGTCCTGCATTGATCTTGAAACAATATGTGCTGAAATTGTATGCATACCTTGGATCAGGGTTGCGGGGAAGCTTCAAACCCCCTTCGCTCCCGCTTCCGAAACTCGCTCCGTGTGGGAGCGTTTCGGAAACGCGCTCCCGAAAACGCTCCCGTCAGGAAGCGTTTTCGGGAGCGCGTTTCCGACCCTGTAAAAACGCTCCCTGTTTTTGTGGGAGCGTTTCAAGAAGCGCCCGGGAGCGAACGCTCCCTGAGCGCTTCCGACGTTTAAAAACGCTTCGGGAGCGTTCGCTCCCGAACGCTCCCCGGCAAAAAAAACGTTTCCCGCCGCACGGAAATTTTTTTATGAGAAAAATCGATTTTTTTAAAAGGGGGGGTGGGGGGTTTCATTTCCATTTCATTGTTTGTTGAGTTGAGAGAGAGCAAGAAGGAGAGCGCAAGGTTGACAGGAGAGCAAGGAGCAAAGCTGACAGGAGAGCAAGGAGCAAGGCTGACAGGAGGATTGCAAGAAAGAGGTAGGCCTTCTAATCCAATTTTATATTTTCTAGGATGAATTTGTAGATTGTTAAATTGTTTGAAAATGAAAACTTGAATTTTTCTTGAATGTTGCATTTTATTGGATTTAAAACTTTAAAAATGAATTGCTTTTTTCCTATGTTGCATTTCCTATTCCCATTTGGCATTTTTCCATTTGTTTTGCAGGCTAGAAACTTGAAACTTGTTTCCATCATGGCTATATGGCTAGGAATTTTCCTCATGTTCGTTCCTTTCTTTGTGATAATGGTGTTGGAGAGTGCTAGAAGAAAGAGGCAAATCAGAGAAGAGGAGGATGAAGAGGAGGGTTATGGTGGATCTGAAGAAAATCCCGAAGAGGAGGAGGATTATGCTGAGGAGGAAGTGGGGAGTGGAGACCCTGAGAACATAGAATCCCCAACTAAACAAGACCAATATCCTTTGTGGAAATATGTTCAGAAACAAGAAGGAGGGAAAGGTGGTGGAACCACTAAATTTATTTGCCCCCATTGCAATAAACAATACCATGGTTCATACACCCGTCTGAGAAGGCACCTTTGTGGGATAATGCTAGGAGATGAAACCAAAAATCTTGGAATCAAAGTTTGTACTTTTGTGCCAGCACCACACAGAGAGATATATAGGAAGGAAGAGCGGGTTGCCCTACAGAGATCATCTAAAAGATCTAGGGGTTTCGTTGATTCAGGCCCAACACATCATGGACAAACAAGTTCAACTTCCACCCATGCCAGTGGTTTTGGAGGCAGTGGCATTGGATTAAGGCGTAGAACCATATCCAATTTCCTAGACGAAGGGTGTAGGAATGATGTGGATTCAAAAGTTTACTGGTTTCTATATGCATGTGGGGTGCCATTCAATGTTCTTCGCTCATCTTATTGGCATGAAATGGTTTCTGCCATTAATGATGCCCCCAAAGGATACAAAAGCCCTGGGTATGACAAGGCCAGAACCGTGGGTCTTGATCATGAAAGAGCTAAAATAAACAATTCTTTGGCTAGAATGACAGGTTCGTGGAATGAGCATGGGTTGTCCATTGTCTCTGATGGATGGACCAATGTAAAAGGAAAACCATTGATAAATGTTGTGGCTGTGTCGGTTAGTGGTGCAGTGTTCCTGGCAGCTTATGATTATTCAGATAAATTCAAAACCGGCATTAACATTGCAGAACCATTACTTGATATAATTGAAAAGACTGGGCCATACAATGTGATACAGGTCATCACTGATAATGCTGCTCACTGTAAGGCAGCAGGAGCAATTGCTGAGGATAAATACCCCAACATTTTTTGGTCTGGGTGTTTGGTTCACACAATGAACCTTTTGATGCATGATATCATCAAAAACAAACAACCTCAATTCAAATGGCTTGGTGATTTGTACAAGAGAGGTAAAAAAATGATCAAATTTATTACAAATCATAGCAATACCCATAGGCTTTTCCGTACTCACTCCAAATTGGAGTTGTTGAAAATAGGAAAAACTAGATTTGCTAGCTATTACCTCACCTTCAGGCGCCTTTTGAAGGTAAGAGAGCCATTGGCTGCAATGGTATCAAGCCCACACTGGCAGCTATTAAAGGACAGGGCGGCAACAATAGTTGACAGGGAAGGTTTCGAACATGTGGAGGAGACCGCCCTTGACCATCTGTTTTGGGCACGTATGAGGGAAATTGTGAGTTTTACCAAGCCCATTTATAACATGATTCGCTTTGCGGATACTGATAAACTAGTGATTGGAGAGGTTTATGAGCAGATGGATAGCATGTTGGGGCAAATAAAAGATATTGTTAAGGATAATGATCCCAACTTGTATGTTATGATTCATGACTATGTGTGTGCACGGTGGAATAAACTCAATGTTCCACTACATGCTTTGGCATATATCCTTACGCCAAAATATTACTCTCCATCTTGGTTGGGCCAACCTACACCTGGAGGTGGGGTTAGGGTGAAACCTCACACAGATCCAGAGGTACAAGAAGGGTACATGAAGGCATTGGACAAATTGGTACCTGACAGGGAAGAGTGTGCTAGATTGCGCCTTGAATTAGACAAATACTTCAGTTGCACTGCTAACTTTGGTTATTTCCATGCAATGGAAGACAGGGACAGATTTGATGCTCTCACATGGTGGGAAGCATATGGCGGCATGGGACTTTTGCCAAAGTTGGCTAAAAAAGTTCTCTCACAAGTTGTGAACACTTCTTCTGCAGAGAGGTGTTGGAGCACCTACATCTTTATACACAATGTGAGAAGAAACAGGCTGAATGAAAACCGAGCTGAAAGCTTGGTTTATGTGCATTATAACTTGAGGTTGTTGAGCCATTACTGTGATCGGGCAAATGAAGATCAATCATACAGAGTCTGGGACAACAACGCAGAGGATGATAATTTGGAGGACGGCATGTTACATCTGGAAGAATTGGAAGCAGAACTTTATAGGGATGATGATGAAGCATCAGCAGCACCGCCACACACAGGGCCAGTCCCACGATCTACTGGTAGCAGTGCGGGTGCCAGTGCCAGTGCCAGTGCCACTCCTCGATATCACACTGTTGTTCCTTTGCAGATCCAGCCTCCACCTTCTAGTCGTGGTCATGGTACTCCTGAGAGTACTAGAAGACCAACATTTCCTCGTGGCTCACAAAAATTAGACATTTCTCATGGGCGTGGCAAGGGGCCAGCCAGATAAAATATATTTGTTGTTTACTATTTTCTATTTGTTGTTGACAGTTGAACAGTTGAAACTTGACTCTTTCTGATTTCATATATTTAATGACAATTTAAGTTTGAAGTTTAAATTTGAAAGGTGAAACTTTGAAGTTGGCATTTATAAGTTCACTGTTTACAAGTCATTATGAATTATGAATATGATGCTTCATGAAAGTTATATGGTGATCAATGAATCAATGATGATAAATTTTATATAATATCAATGATGATAAATGTTATATATTGAATTTTGAAATCAATGAATCAATCATGATAAATGTTATATATCAATGATGATAAATGTATATTGAATTTTGAAATCAATGAATCAATGATGATAAATGTTAGATATTGAAATTTGAAATCAATGATGATAAATGTTATATATCAAATTATCAATGATGATAAATGTTATATATTGAATTTGAAAGCTTGAAACCTTCAGATTGATGATTTGCGAGACTCAAGAGTCAATATGTTGTATGCTTCCAACTCGTGGGCGTGGTTGATGAAGATTATAACTTCTAGATGATTGATGTTATATGATTCAATCTATGTTTTTATGTTTTCTATGTCTAATTCATCATTCTACATGTTTTTGTTGACATATATGCATCAAAATATAAAAAATATAAAAAATATTAATATATATATATATATATATATATATATATATATATATATATATATATAAACGCTCCCGAAACGCTCCGACCCGGAAATTTTTAAAAATGGCGCCCTCCCGCGCTCGCTCCCGCTCCCGCCTCCAAGTAACCTTGCCTTGGATCAACCGCATATGTGGGAACCTCTTTGACAACACAAGAGTTCTTCCATCCCGTAACAATAGTGTCTCCAACTGCTGGCAAGAGTGATGGCCTCTTTTCTTCAAGTGAACCAGCGCTGGTATCTTCCTCCTCCTCCTCATGCATCTCCCGATCCATGCATGTGACTCCATATGTCAAGGGCTCAAGACTACCTTGTAAAGATGCAAGTGTCTCTCTCCAGATACAAGTACTTCTGCAGCAGGTGGTGAAAGTAGTGACCTCTTGTCTTTAAGGACAAGATCGATTCTCCTTGGTTTCCACGGGTGATGCCCCTTTGTAGCACAACTCTGTCTTTTCCACATCAAACTCCTTCTCAACTTGTGAAACAAATCTCGAATACTTGGTCAAATTTTGCATGCTCTAGGTGCCCAAACCACCAATCTTCCGCTTCATCTAAGAGATGAAGTGCCGCAATTTGGAATGTACTTACCTTCACCCATGATGTAGCTTGAAAAATGAATCTAACTCCCTCCTCCAAGCCTTGACATTGCTTGAGGAAGATCCATCAAATGTAGGCAAATAGAATCTATTATGCCTCTTTCTTCTATTGCTGCTATAGGATCCTCTTTCATCTCTAATCTGGAAGAATTGTTGGAGAGTTAGCTTCTCCTTGAAAGCTCTGGATTGTGCCTTGTACTCTTCAAGATATAGATTGAGAGTCTCATGAATCTCAGGTTCATGCCCTTCTTCACTTCTATACCTCTCACCTTCTTCAAAGAAAGCGGGCATAGTGGATCTATGAGGAGATCTAGGATTCTCTGGTCTTCTTTGCTGCTGATAGGAAGTACTTTCCTCATCAGATCTCCTTCTTGGATCTTCTCTCTGTTCTTCCTCCTTCATTTGATTGACCTCCTTGCAGATATCTTGCATGGATCTGAAGAAAGGAGTGACAGATCTCACATCCTCCATGATAGATCTTATCTATCTGTTCTTCTTTCAATGTAAAAAGATGAAGTGTCCACAAGCTGGGCCAAAGATCATGCTTTGATATCACTGTAATATCCCAAAAGGGAAATTGCAGTAATACTTCACACAATATAAGAACTTACAGCAAGATAAACAATAAATCTAAGTACAAATCAGAATATGCAGAAAGAGCTGAGCCATTTTATTATACTGGAGATGATTCAGTTACACAAGTACAAGATATAGGTAGATCTAGCCAAAAAGATGAGCTAGGATCACCCTAAAAACATACATCCAACAGGTACAACGTAATTGGAGAGGCTCTGCAGCAAATACTACATTGTCTCTTCAACAAGACATAAACATGGAGTTGCTGGCTGAAAAGAGAAATGCAGATCTACTCAAAACTGGAGCTTTGATAATGCCAAGATTCAAGATCTGGCCACTGTGATGGATTCCCAAGATAACCCAGAAAGGATTTTCTAAATCTGCAACTTTGGAAAAATCACCTCCCCAGGGTTTGATCCTTGATCTGCTGGGAAATACAGATCTGAAGCTAAATCTGAAGAATAGATGGTTGGAATATGTGCTCAAATCAAATCTATGCTTGTGGGGTTGATCCCTTCCTCGGATCTGTGAGCTAGGAGTTCTAGATCTAGCTTCTCAATCCTCCAAAGATGATTGCAGCTGCTGCAACACAACTGCCTCTGAAAACTGCGCTGTGAGGGGAAGAGAGGCCTTCTGCCTGCTGAAAAATGCTGCAATAAGATTCAGGCTGATGGTAAGATTGATGGCAATGTGAAGGAATGATCCTCCACTGGATTGCTAGCTGTAAGACTAGCAACTTCCTTCCTCCTTTCAGATTTGCAATATGGACAACATTATTCTTGTAGAGAATACTGCTGCTAGGAGGTTAATAAATTTTGGCCTGATGCCAGATCTGCAATGTGGCTCTGGGAGTGCTGCAATATAAGCCCAAGTGATGGGAATAATCCCTCACCTTGTTCTCCAGCTGAAGTACTGAAGACAACTTCCACCTTCCAAACTGATCTTCAGAAAAACGCAGTTTTCTGAATATGAATGTTCTGCAGAAAGTAGGAAATGGAAATGGCACATAAAGCCTGATGTATAATGAAGTACAAACCTCTTCCTTAAACATCACTCAAAGAAAGAGGAAGGATTCCCGCCCGAGAACACCCTATGCTAAACAACACCTGCAATCTCTGCTAAACAACCCAAGAATGCAGTGGAATGTCACTTGACAATTCCAGATCTAAAAGATCATACATCAAAATAATCCAAGATGCCTTTCACCTTTGCCTTCATCTCCTTTATAATTATTGAGCCCCCTCAAGCCTTGGCCCTAATCTCAACTGCGCTGTCTAATGTGGATAAGATCCTCCAAATGGGACTGCGTTGTTTGACCAAATCAACCCCACAGTCTAGGTGCAATGTAGACCTCCTCCATCATGTGTGCTTCATTTGCACATGCTCCTCCATCACTTGATCATGAATGCTCAATGACCCTTTGTTTGACATCTTCAAGATCTTAATTGACTGAATCGACCCTCCATGATCTTCTTCATTAAATGAGACATGATCTCCAATCTCATTCACATTAGTAGCTGCTCAACTACCTCTTTTTGCAGATCTAGTCTCGATTAATCCACATTCACACACATAAAGTGGATATTTATTCTTATTGAGGATTGTGGGTCCCTCCACCCTTTTATTTACTTAACTCATTAAGAAAATCAAGGACTCTAATATTCCAAATGTGATGTGAAAATTTGGGAATATTACACAGCCAATAGAATGGTCTCTCTTAGATGTGAGGATGCCATAGCTAGGTGCAGATGCTACAGCGAGGATTGGTCACTCGTGGATTTTTGGAGGGCAGCGTGAGAGTGGACCAAGTGTGGATGTGATTCGGCACTTATGGTCTACTGGAGGACAGCGTGATAGTGCCCAAGTTAGAGCCCCGTGTGCAGCACCTTGATGGACAAAGTTGGTTGCTAGAGTGGCAGTTGTTGAGCTAAAGGTCCTGATCAACCAGGAGCAATTTGTGGATCCTAAGACTTGTGTGTGGAGAAGGACTTCTACAGCAGATGATGGGCAGTCCTCCTAGCCCGTGTTCATTGTGGGAGATGGACATATTGCAGTGATAGGTGGTAGCCCTTTGTTCCCTATGTTGGTCTTCATCGGAGCAGCAAAAAAAAGACCATAGTGGGCTGAAGTCCCTAAGTAGCTGAGGGGCAGCAGTGGACAGTTGACAATTATTCACAAGTGGAGTTGTGAACAACTCAATAGGAGTCTCGATGTGTTGATGCGTTGATGGACGAACGATCAACTATTGAGTAAATTGATAGCCGAGGTTCAGTGGACAGATGGACTTGGAGCATTGATAGAGGCAAGAGATGCAGATCGAGAGACGAAGGACCGGACAGGTACAAGGTACGATCGAAAGGTGCTGAGAGAGCATGCTACAGCCAGATGGTCAGAGTATCTTGTTTTGTATCTTGTACTAGTGGATATATGAGGGCCATTATCCCTGGTACGGGAGCCCTATATTGTTGTATTATATCAGATGGATTAATATAACGAAGTTGAGTTGAAAATTTAAAAAAAAAAATCTATACTCTGTGCATATGTGATTTACTGCTTTATATTTTCCGTTGTTCAAAGTAATTCTATTGAGATTCTTGGTTTGGTAGTGTCAGAGATTTTAAGATTCTATCTTAGACCCAAGATCGTGGAAATTCAACATTTCACAAGTCATGGGATAACTTCCATGACGCAGTCACCGACAAAGAGAAGTTTCGAGACTGAGAGGGGTTGTGGAGTGAAACAAGGCCAAGGACTCACGTCAAGAAGGAGGACAAGGAGAACTTTGCCCTAGCTAGCAAAGGAGAACCGTGTATGGTTCATAGAAAATGGGGCTTCACGTCATATGACAAGGTGTAAAGATTTTTTTCAGCCAGGTTACTAAAAAGGACCAGAGAATCACCATAGAGCTTGGTGATGATGACAGGGACTCAGCCATGGGTGTGGGCACTGTGAAATTTGAGAGGGAGTCAAGCAATCCCCTCTTTCTCAGGGACGTCCTCTATGTACCAGTGTTGAAGAAACACCTTGTTTCAGTTTCAGCACTTGAAGACAAGGGGTATGAGGTCATTTTTACCAAAGGGAAAGCCTTTCTGAAACCCATTGACTCCGCATAAGAGGCAAAGCATATTGGAGTAGGGGTGAAGAAGCTCTACAAATTGCAATTTGACACAACGACAACGTTGACCAACAAGGTTGGACGGGAGCAGAACAAGCACATAGGGGATCTTTGGCATAGACAAATGGAGCAATTGCACCATGGGGCGTTGAAGATATTGTAGGACATAGCCACAGGACAGTCAAAATGCAATGTGGACCAACATGACATGTGCAAGGGCTGCACATTTGGAAAGTACGCAAAGACTTCCTTCACCAGCCAAGATAGCAGAGTTGCAAGGATACTAGACTAATTACACTCAGATGTATGTGGCCCTTTCTCTTCTCCTTCTCTCATGTGGGTTATAGATATCATGTCATTTTTATTGATGATCATTCTACAAAAACCTGGATATTTTTCATGAGGAAACAATAGGAGGTCTTCCCAAAGTTTGTAGAATTCGAGGCCCTAGTTGAAGCCCAGACAGGTAGAAAAATCAAGGCCTTGAGAAGTGACAATGCCAGAAAGTATATCTCAAATTCCTTCAAGGACCTTTGTGCCACTGACGGAATCAGGAGAGAACTCACAGCTCCCCATAATCCTCGGCAGAATGGGGTAGGTTGCCTATGTTTCTCTGGGCAGGCCTGCAACACAGTAGTGTTCCTATAGAACAGGAGTCCACACAAAGTTTTAGGACAAGTTACACTAGAGATGTAATTCACAGGCAAAAAGCCTGATTTATCTCACTTTTGCATATTTGGCAGCTTGGTGTATTTCCATGAGCCCAAATGGCAAAGATAGCAAGAAGAAGCTAGAGCCCATAGTTGAAAAGGGTATTTTCATTGGCTATTGCAAGACATCTCACGCGTATAGAGAGTACGTTTTAGCATTGAGAAAAATAGTGATTAGAAGTGATGTGAAGTTTGAGGAGGCAAGGACTCTCAAGAAGTTCATGAAGCATTAGCAGTGTGTAAAGAAGGAGAAGGAGCGGCATGCTCCAAAAACAGAAGCTCGGCCAGCTTCTCAGTTGCAGCCACAACGACTGGGTGGACAGGTCGTACGACAGGGTGACGAGGAGACAGTGTCGGATAAGGAGGAGAAAGACGAGAGTGGAAGCAGTCACTCAACTGATGACTCCTACTACAGGGACGAGGACCAAGTGCGTCGAGAAGTTGATTCAGGAGGGCCAGGAGAGGGTTGGGGCACCCAGCTCTAGCTTCAAGCAAAGAAATCAGCCACAAAGGTACTCTGGCTACATGGCACTTATTACAAAGCGAGTTGACTCGCAACCTTCTAGCTTTAGAGACACTGATTCATAGCAGTTTTGAGAGATGATATGGTTGAGGAGTATAACTTCATTATGTAGAATGATGTTTGGCAGCTTATGCCAAGACCAAAGCAAAAGCCACTAATTGGATCCAGGTGGGTCTACAGGATTAAGCATGGGGTAGATGAGAGCATAGATAAGTACAAGGAGAGGTTTGTGGCCAAATGCTTCTCTTAGGTTGACGGCATAAACTATGACGAAACATTCGCTCCAGTTGCCTGCTACTTATCCATCAAGAATATTATTGCATTGGCAGCACAATCGAGGTGGAAAATTCACCAAATGGACATTAAGACAACCTTTCTCAATGGAGTGGTTAGGAGGAAATTTACATTGAGCAGCCAAAGGGGTTTGAGGCACATAGGAGGGAGCCACACGTGTGCAAGCTTAAGCAAGCTCTTTATGGTCTCAAGCAGGCCCCAAGGGTGTGCTACTCGTGCATAGGCAGTTATCTTCTTAGATTCGGCTTCACCAAGAGTGATGTTGACTGTAACATTTACCATATTTTGGTTGTGGGGCAGCGTTTCATTCTTGTATTGTACGTTGATGATCTCATCTTAACAGGGGACGAGAAGTGTTGAAAAGTGTAACTAGGTTGGTCTTCATGTTGACTATGTAATAATGTATATATGTAAAGAAGATGTCAAAGATAATAAAATGTATTTTTGGTGTACTTGCTTCATGGGTTCCATGAGCAAGATTTTTATGTAGATAGACTTCTTGATGTCTACTAGGTTTGAGTCTTCTAGGCATAGAATATAATTATGTGTCATGTATATATATGAAGGAAAATGTCATTAGTATATGCTCCAGATCTTGTCAAAAGCCTTGCATCACATCTAAGAGCTTATGGAAGAAATTCCTACAAACCGACCTCTCTCAAATGCTGAAAGAAGAAGATATTATAACTTGTTGAAGTCGGCCTACAAGCCTAAAGACAGGTCATCCTAAAAGCTGAGCTATCACCTATATATATATCCTTGTTCCTGCGGATAAGAGGGAACCAATTTGAATGTGGATTCTTCTGAAATTGTGGACAATTGTGGTTTAGTTCTGCGAATAGTTTTGGAAGGGAATAATCGAACAAAACCGAAGTTACATTGCGGATAATAAAGGACGTGAGGACAGATCTACCGCAGGAAAATTTTGATAACACCGAAATTCCAATGCAGACATCAGGACAGATCTACCGCAGGAAAATTTTAATAACACCGAAATTGCAGTGCGGACATCAAGACAGATCAACCGCAGGTAAATTTGCGGATACACCACAGCAACTAAGTGCGGAGAAGAGAGAAAATTAGGGCAACACATAAATGCAAATAAAGTTTAACTTATGAATGTGGAATTGAAGAAAGAGGATTGTCTGCGAATAGTCAATAACAATTTGTAATAGCAAGGTATAGTGAAGTTTAAGGAACAGATCTAAGTGGTTGATAACTTGATATACATAGTTAAGGACTATGATATCAAGATCAAATTAGCAAAGGTTGAGACAGTGATCATAAGGAGAAGCAATAACAATAGTGAGGAAGGTAAATCCTTCCCACAGTTCAAGAAATTCAAATACAAGCATACACAAGGTGAAGATCAAGGTTCTGGAAGCAAATCTAGGTCTAGGGTCTAAGTCTGGGTCATGGTACTTGTCATTTGAAGATCGATAAGAAGAATTCTTTGCAGTTTTTCCTCTCCAAAAAGTTGAAGTTTTACCCTGGCTCTAGGAGCCTAACTTTCGTGTCTTGTGCTCTTTGATAATTGACTTGATGAAAGATTAGCTAAACTAAAAGAAGAGAAGACATAAGTATCATAAGTAAGGTCACAAGTAATTATCAAGAAAAGAATTTGTATTAACCTACAGCCCTCCAAATTCTCAACATGGTATCAAAGCTAAGGTGTTGAACATAAGGGTTTCTTGTTAACAAAGACACTCAAAGAAGAAAAGATCAAAGTTTGGGTTGGAAAGACAAATCAGTTTCCAAGAAAGGCTATCTAACTACTTCAAGTGAGATCTCCTACCTCATTCAAAAGATCAACTCATTCAAGAAAATAATCTTTGCCATCAAAGATTTGCACTCAAGTCATTGTTTGAAGAGAATCTCAACTTTTGAAGATAGCCTTTATAATCAAGGGTTCAAGTACAACAACATTGAAGAAAGGAAACCCTTGACTTCATTCTCAATCATCATCAAGGAAGTTGCAAGCAAATCCACTCAAATAAGTATTCATGACCCTATCTGTCAAGATGCCTTATTGTAAAGAAAGCAACAAGCTGGTTGGGTCATCAAACTTTAGTGCATCGAAGAAGAGAATAGACTTGAATTTAATTGAAGACGAAGTAATGGACTATATCGAAATATCTATTGTTCAACCCCCAAAAGAAGATGCTCTAGCCCATGCCAAGCACAAGAAGGGAGAAATTAGAGCCCAAAGGATTCTCATAGAACCTCAAAGACTCTCATTCCCTATGTATCAAAACTAAAGACTACAAAACAAATATATGAGAAATTGGTGGAGCTATTCTCTGTGAGTACTGCAGGAGAAGCAATCTCTTTGAGACAAGAACTATACAAAATGAAATTATCAAGGGAAGCAGGAATCACTCCATACTTTATGAGGATTTTTGAAATAAGAAATCAACTGCAAGAACTAGGAAAAGTGATGTCTGACACTAAGATGACTATAGTGGTGCTGAATGCTCTACCAAAGGAATGGGGAAACTTCACTTCTAGTCTATATGGGAAGAAAGAAGCCACTCCATTCCATGATTTATGGTCTCTATGTAAAATAGAGGAAACAAGACTAAAGGTCAAAGCTGATACAAGACCAAGTGAAGAGAATCGTGCCTTTGCAGCCTCATACAGGAAGAAAGGTAGATTCAGAAAATTTGGCACTCAGAATAAAAGAAAGAATATGGACAACGTACAATGCTTTGGATGTAATGAACTTGGGCACTATAAAAGAGATTGTCCTAAATCTGGAAAGGCCAAGAGGAAAAAGGTAGAAGCCCGTGTCACTAATGAAAGAGAAGAACCTGATGTTAAAGATCCAAGAAGGAGGAAGAAAGAGGTCTCTATTATGATGGAGATCATCTTTCTAAGTGATCTCTGATTGATTTTAAAATTGTATAATAGAAAGCAATGTACATTAAAATGAAAGAAGCTCTCAGTGAAACAGCTTAAGGAAAATCTCTCTACTAAAGTAAAGCAGTCATCAAATCGAGGGTCATCATGGTGACAGAATTCTGGGATGTCATGACATTTTGATGAAGCAGGCCAAAGGAATGAAGCTCTTCATTCTAGAGAAATTGGTACAGGATGACTCAAGGAAATAGGTATGAGGTATGCAGACATATATGCTGATATTGGATGTTGTGAAGTCATGTCATATGGTTGCAGGTAATAGACTTCCATATTTAAAAGTATGATATATGAAGAAGGATCTCTTAGTGGACTGACAGATGAAATCAACATAATATGTTCTCATAGAATATGAGGTGGTTGTACATATACAAGAAATTGGAAAATTTGTAATGTCCCAGGAATGAAGAATGTGCAGAGAGGAAGAGATCATGAAATGCAACCATGCATAGAGGCAGTTATCATCCGGCGGCCAAGAAGATGTGACTAGGAGATCTCCTAGGAAGATATGTAGACTCTGATAGAAGCCTGGTAAAGAAGAAGACCCTTGGCAAAACATATCATTAAAAGACATGTCAATCTGTATGAAGGATGTAGATGCCTACAGGAAGATGTCATGGTGAAAGATCGTCACTAAGGTAACTTTTGTTCTAAAAGTTCATAAGAATATGTTTATCTAGATAAATTTGTGCGGGGCTACTAATCATAAGAAAGGATGTATGATCCTTGTTGATGGTTCGAAGGAAAGCAACATGGCATAACAGTGGACCAGATAAGGAAGACTAATGAATCTCTTTTTGCCAGTGGATGTGACTAGTGACTAAAAGTGATGGATGATTTGTGCCCTATGAAGCCAAAAGTTGAAGATTCCTCAATATCGAAATCGATGACATTGAGGGGAGGTTCTCTTCATGAGTAGTTGGATTGCTGCTGCAGGACCCTGGTTGATGAGGAGCCTGGTGGTAAGTTTCTTGCTTGGAAGAAACTTGAAATATGTCCTTCCTGTGTTAAGAGGGCGTGACGTATGTGATTTTCTATTACATGGGTGATACACTAGACCAGGACTAACAAGTTGTAAGTCTTAGTGAAGGCCATGTGAAGAGAATGGATAGACACATCATTCTGGTCTTCACCTGGAAGATAGAATGGAGTATTGGATAATCATCTAGCATTCGATACTCTTTGAGAATAAGATAGCGCATTCAAGATAAGAGTAGTCATAGACCGATATTCTTTGAGGGTTAGCTACCCAAGAGAAGAATAGTCCAAGAAGGTCATACTCTGGGAACACTTAGGTGGGGTATGTACCTTGGAGAGACAATGACTACGGTGTCTATTAGTCATGTGTCTCACCAGCATTGTAGCCCATTGTCTCGTTGAGAGATCGGGTTGTTAGTCAAGGCCTTGCACTAGGACAATGCTGGTTGATATCATGTTATACAGATGCGATTACCAATCCGACTCTTCTTATGAGATTCTTCAGTTTGAAAGTAACCATGTACTTGTATGAATACCTCCCTAGTTAAGAGGGAGTGTTGAAAAGTGTAACTAGGTCGGTCTTCATGTTGACTATGTAATTATGTATATATGTAAAGAAGATGTCAAAGATAATAAAATGTATTTTTGGTGTACTTGCTTCATGGGTTTCATGAGCAAGATTTTTATGTAGATAGACTTATTCTTGATGTCTACTAGGTTTGAGTCTTCTAGGCATAGAACATAAGTATATGTCATGTATATATATGAAGGAATCTGTAATCAGTATATGCTCCAGATTTTGTCAAAAGCCTTGTATCACATCCAAGAGATTATGGAAGAAATGCCTACAAACCAACCTCTCTCAAATGTTGGAAGAAGAAGCTATTATAAGTTGTTGAAGTCGACCTACAAGCCTAAAGACAGGTCGGCCTAAAGCCAAGCTATCACCTACATATATACCCCTGTTCCTGCGCATAAGAGGTAACCAATTTGAATGCGAATTCTTCTGAAATTGTGGACAACTGTGGGTTAGTTTTGCAGACTGTTTTGGAAGGGAATAATCGAACAACACTGAAGTTACAGTGTGGATAATAGAAGGACGTAAGGACAGATCTACCGCAGGAAAATTTTGATAACACCGAAATTGCAGTGCGGACATCAGGACAGATCTACCGTAGTAAAATTTTGATAACACCGAAATTGTAATGCGGACATCACGACAGATAAAACGCAGGTAAATTTGCGGATACACAACAGCAACTAAGTGCGGACAAGATAGAGAATTAGGGCAACATATAAATGCAGATAAAGGTTAACTTATGAATGTGGAATTGAAGGAAGTTTGTGAATAGAAAGAGGACAGTCTACGGATAGTCAATAATAGTTTGTAATAGCAAGGTACAGTGAAGTTTAAGGAACAGATCTAAGTGGTTGATATACATAGTTAAGGAATGTGATATCAAGATCAAATTAGCAAAGGTTGAGACAGTGATCATAAGGAGAAGCGGCAGCAATAGCGAGGAAGGTAAATCCTTGATTTACCTTCCCACAGTTCAAGCAATTCAAATACAAGCATACACAAGGTGAAGTTCAAGGTTCTGGAAGCAAATGTAGATCTAGGGTCTAAATCTGGGTCATGGTACTTGTCATTTGAAAAACGATAAGAAGAATTCTTTGCAGGATTTCCTCTCCAAGAGGGAGAGGTTTTTCCCTGGCTCTAGGAACCTAACCTTCGTGTCTTGTGCTCTTTGATAATTGTCTTGATGAAAGATTAACTAAACTAAAAGAAGAGAAGACATAGGTATCATAACTAAGGTCACAAGTAATTATCAAGAAGAGAATTTGTATTAAATTAACCTACAGCCCTCCAAATTCTCAACAAGGAGCTCATCAGGGAATGCAAGACTAATCTTGCATCAAAATTAGACATGAAGGATATAGGGCTAATTCACTGCGTCCGTGGATAGCAGGTTTCGCAGGGTGATAGGAAGATTTTGTTGGGCCAAGGCAAGTATGTTTTGGAGATTCTCAAGAAGTTCAGGATGCAAGATTGTAGGCCCATGGCCACTCCTCTAGTGTCAAATTGGAGGAAGATAGATGATAACAGAGCAAAATGTGTGGATGCTACACTCTACAGGTAGTTGATAGGGTCGTTGATGTATCTGGTGAACACACGACCAGACATTTGCTATGCAGTAAACCAACTCAATCAATTTATGTTAGAACCCATGAGAGTGCTTTAGGTAGCTACGAAGCACGTGTTGAGGTATCTCAGGGGCATGGGGCATAGTTGACTTTGGTTTGTTGTACGAGAGAGTAAATGAAGTGAAGTTGACAAGTTTTGTAGATGTGATTAGGTAGCGAGTCCAACAAACCGAAAGAGCACTTCAAGTTGCACATTCAATGTGGGTTCAAGAGATGTTTCCTAGTTTAGCAAGAAGCAGAGATCAGTAGCACTGAGCTCAAAAGAGGTTGAAAACATATCTCCGAGCATGGCATCTTGTTAGGCCATTTGGCTGAGAAAGTTGCTTGCACGGATTCCCAGTCAGGAGTTGGAGCCAACAGTGATTCACTATGATAATCATAGTTGCATCAAGCTCTCTAACAATCCAGTCTTTCATGATAGGTCCAAGCACATTGAAATCAAGTACCATCATCTCAGAGATTGTGTGCCAAAGGGGGAGATCTAGCTTCAATACGTCCCTACAACATAGCAGACAACAAATATATTGACTAAGGATTTGCCAAAGGGAAGTTTGTGTTTCACAGACATATGTAGGGTATTGTGGAGAACCACTTCCTCTCCAAGAGAGAGTGTTGAAGTTAGAGAGAAAGTGGTCCAGTCAAAATTAGAGGTGCACTAAATTTGGCAAGGAACCCACCAAAGCTCCACTAAAGCTAGATTTAATTTTTTCTCTAATGTTTAAAGAAAATTTTAAATTATACAAAGTAGGCAACAAATTGTTAAAATCTGAAAGTTCTATGCATAAAT
Source organism: Pinus albicaulis (assembly GCA_034641835.2). NCBI lineage: Eukaryota > Viridiplantae > Streptophyta > Pinopsida > Pinales > Pinaceae > Pinus > Pinus albicaulis. The sequence continues at coordinate 972,479,588 of CM076577.1, read as the reverse complement.
TTAAAAATTCTTTGCAAAAACTTGAAAGTTCTATGAAAAAAACTGAATGTACTTGAAAAAAATTGAATGTACTTTGCAGAAAACTGAATGGAACTGAATGTACTTTGCAGAAAGCGTAATGTACTTTGCAGAAAATTGAATGTACTATGTTGTTACAAATACTTAAAATGCAAAATCTTCTTCACAACTTTTCAGATCAGCAATTGTAGATAGAACATAAACTTAAGGATCATATGAAGACATTCAAGCACAAATATGAGACACTGAGAGTAAGGTCCAATGACCAAGGCAAAACCCACAAGGGGAAAACCTGATGATTCTTTTTCTATTAGATTTCTTCAATTGTTCAACAGAGTACAAAGAAAGAGAGAGAGAGAGAGAGAGAATGAGAATGAGAATGAATAAAGTCACCAATGTTTTATCAACATGCAGCTCAAGCGGTCTTGCTCTTTGCTTGAACATCTCCCCCTCATCTTGATTAGAGCTTGTCCTACACACTTGCTCCAACTCTTCACTTGCTCTCACATTTCTTTTGCACACACTCAACTCTAGCTCTCCTTCTTCACAATGAACATGTTAGTCTCAACTCTCACTTGCTCTTGCTTAAATAGATGAAAAAGGAGAGGAGTTACAAAATGAATTCATTCTTGGAGCCAATAATGGGAGAATTGAATTCCATAAGGGAAGAGTTACATGAAAAGAAGTGTAACTCATCCCAAGAATAAAGAGAGAGTTACACTTGTCTTGAGGAGTTACAATTCGAATTAGGGGCAGAGATAGTTACACTTAGATATGAGAGAATATTTGGTGAGAGTTACAAATCGAATTGAATGAAGGAGTTACAAGTGTATTTAATGACGAGGAGTTACACTTTTGCCATGCATTGAATTAGCGAGAGAGAATTACATTATCTTAATTGTGTAGTTACTATTTTATTTCAAAGGAGAGGTTCAATTTTCCAAGTAAGAGATTCCTTGTCGAGATCATCCTTGATCATTTAAACATGACTTTCTATTTTTGGAAAGTCACTTCCAAATTGAGATGTCGCTTACTATTTTTGGAAAGTCATATTAGAATTGTTAGAAATGAAATTTTATTATAGGTGGCTCAAACAAAACTGAAAGTTGTGATTTCTTCTAGGAGAAATTCATTCCTGCACTGTCAAATTTTAACACTCCCTCTCAGCTAGGGAAAAATTTATTTCTGCATCAAAGATCTTTGCTCCCTCTAATCTCTTTCATTCATCTCAGTTCAACTTTGCTCTGTAACATCTGTAACAATGAAGTCACAATCTAAAGAAGAATCATCCACTTGACACAAATTTGGAAAGGAAGGAGCCATCACATGTCACCTTGCCAAGGATTATACTCAACTAATTTTCATCTCAAAAAATTAGGTGATAGAACACACGCATCACATAGGCAAGACTCAAACAAGTCACACAGACAAGAATCAAACATAACCAAGTGTCAAGTGGTGGAAAACCTACATCCTAGATAATTCACACAAACAAGTCTCACTACACCTATTGGCCAGATAGTGGCTCTTCCCACGTCCCAAACTGTGGGTCGGATGTATACTGAGACCTACTCTTGTGGCACACACTACACAAGAGGTTCCTCATCCTTAAAAGATTTCCATCATCATTCCCTAATTATGATGGATCCATTAATTATAACAAAATAACAGATCTAAATTTGATTATTTAACCCCCAATTTTTAAAATTTGTTCAAATAAATTTATTTCTTTTGACAAAATTTCTCTATAAGTCTAATTTTCATTTTTATTCATCTCTATAAATCTATCAACCCATGGCTAACCCCTATAATAAACATATCAAATTAATTTTAAAATTGAATTTAAAACCAATCTTCTCTTTGAGATAGTTAATTTATCAATGTTCCCTAAATTTTCCATCTCTCTTACGACTAGTTTTGATTATTAAATAATTTAATTTAATATTGATTTTAATTTTAAATAAACCATTCATTTATTTCACTTTATCAACGTTCCCTTAATTTTCCATCTCTCTAACGACTAGTTTTTTCCCCTTATATATTCTGGTCCAGCACTCTTCCTATCATCATCTGCTCAGCTTCTTTCCCCTAAAGATGGGTGAAGTGTTCACCCGAAACGTCAGGGTTTTCGAATAAAATACACAGGTTTCCAGAAGTTCTGAACAACATCATTCCCTAATCTTATGAGCTCTGATAGGGGGGAAAGGCAGCTCAGTGTTCTCGATCAGTTGTGACCACCTCCCAAAAGGGTCACGTCCATAAGTCCAAGTTGCTCTCTAAAAACCAAGAACTTCCCTTTCGATAAGGCTTCTACCTATAACTTGCTCAAATAATTTGCCAAAAAACTTTCTCAACGAAACTGCCTCACAGCTAGCCATGCTAGCCGCAATATACTCAGCTTCAACTGTACTTAGTGCAACAGACTTCTTCTTTCTACTCATCTAAGAGATCATGGCAGATCCCAAGCTAAAGTAGCACCCAGAAGTGCTCTTTCTATCAGCATAATTACCTGCCCAATCAACATCAATATATCGATGAAGTTTTGCATTTTTAGCAATATATTTCAATCCTAGATTTATAGTTACATGCAAGTATCTGAGTACACGTTGTAGAAATTTATAGTTTCCCACCCCGGTTTTCAGTTTTCACCTTATTACTCCAAAATAGTTAAATGCCCTTTCCCATATCCATACATTTAACAAGCTGGAAAATAAATTTTGCTGAAAACACAAATTCTGGAAAAATTACAGAATGCTGGAAAATGCAGAAATAAATATCAGCACACATAAAACAATCATTCACACATTTTGACACATATATTTTTGGTCAACATGACCCTGGAAAAACCCCCTACAACTCTTGGGGAAAACCAGTTTGAGAGCTCCTTATTTCTGAAAAATGCTTTTTACAGTGAGAGAAATATTCAAAAAAATCAGCAAGTAAACTTTTACAACTTATCTCGTTTTCCGTGCTTAACCACCACCTCGGAAAATGTGTAGACAGTAAAACTGAACCAGTAATAAATGTTGTGCGTATTTCCTTGAAAAACGTGCCCAGAAATTACAGCATTAATTTCTGCTGTACGGCCTCCTCTTTTTGCATGCAAAACAGCAATAAATGCTGTTGTACGACCTCCTTGGAATGCGTGCAACTGTATTAAATGCTGCTGTGCGAAAATCTACCTCGCTTTTTGTGCCAGCAATCAGCTACAGGTTGTACGGCCTGTCTAGAAAAGCGTGCAGCAAAAAAAACAGCAACTTCTCCCTCGAAATTTGTGCCCAGAAAATGGTACGACTGCCTTGGAAAACGTGCCACAAGCTGCTGTACGGATTCTGCCTTGGAAATCGTGCCAAATCTGCCTTGAACTGTGTGCAAACTCTGTTGTACGGTCTTGCTGAAATATGGCCTTGGAATGTGTGCCAAACTGCTGCCTCCTTCTCCTCACTGCTCAGAAATCTCCCTTGCTCTCTTGCTCTCCTTCTCCCAATCTGCTCATGAAAGAATGAATGACCTTTTCCTCCTTTTCCTCCTTTAACCTAACTCTAAGTGACTTTTGGGGAATCCCTAAATCCAATGGCTGAAATAGATTGAGATCTAGGGCTGAGATTAAATGCTCATTTAAATCTCACTTTCTATTTTTTAATTCCACCCACTTTAATAAAGACCCACTTAGTCATTTATTTCCAAAGTCACTTTTTCCTTTCTAATTTTACATTGACTTTATTAAAGTCACTTTAAAATTAGACTTTAGTAACTTTATCACTTAAAGTCACTTTTAAATTAGATTTGACTTTATAACTTTATAAAGTCAAATTAGTAACTTTAACACTTAAAGTCACTTTAAAATTAGATTTGACTTTATAAAAATTATAAAGTCACTTTAGGAGAAAAATTAAATTCTTTTGGACACTTTTCCCTAGGCCAAAGATCAAAGCCTTAAGGAACCACCTGTCCTCCGGTACCAAATTTCAACACTCCCTCTTACCGAGGAAGGTGTTCCTCACCACACCCATCTTGTCTCTGAAGTAGACATGCTTGCCCCGTGGTAAGGCTTTGGTAAGAATATCTGCAACCTGCTCATCAGTGCGAATATACTCAAGCTTCACAGCTCCTTTCTGAACATAGTCTCTGATGAAGTGATATTTGATCCCGATATGCTTTGACCTGTCATGAAATACTGGATTCTCCGTGAGTTTAATGCAACTCTGATTATCACAGTAAATCACTGAAGGTCTCAACGGCTGACCAAATAAGCCAAACAACATCTTGCGAAGCCGGATGGCCTCACAACTAGCTAGACTGGCTGCCATATACTCTGCTTCCGCTGAACTCAATGCTACTGACTGCTGCTTTCGGCTGAACCATGACACAACTGCCGAACCCAACCCAAAACAGCACCCTGAAGTGCTCTTCCTATCAAAAGCACAACCTGCCCAATCAGAATCAGTGTAACCTGCCAATCTCACTCCATCCCCCTGCCTGTAGTCCAGACCATAATCCACTGTCCCCTGCAAGTACCGCAAAATGTGTTTTGCAACCACCCAGTGAACCTTCCTAGGCTCACACATAAACTGACTCATCGTGTTGACTGCAAAACAGATATTTGGTCTAGTGTTGACCAAATACATCAAGGAACCAATCAGCTGCCTGTACAATGTGGGATCCACCAACTCAGAATCCGAAGCATGAAGCTTCTTCCAGTTGGTGATCATCGATGTCGACATGGGTCTACAATCCTCCATGTGGAATCTGCCAAGGATGTCCACAATATACTTCCCCTGTCCCAGGAAGAAATGCCCCTCCTCCTGCCACACCTCCAAACCCAAAAAGTAATGCATCAAGCCGATGTCCTTCTTCTCAAACTCCGCCGCAAGATCTCTCTTGCAGTGCTCTATGAGTCTCTCTGCACCTGTAATGACTAAGTCATCCACATACAGCACCAGAATGAGAGGCTCCTCACCTATCACAATATAGTAAGGTTCGGATCTGCCTCACTCTTTGTGAAACCCATCCCCTGCAAGTATGTATCTATCCTGGAGTACCAAGCTCTGGGAGCTTGCTTCAGGCCATAAAGGGCCTTCTTCAGTCTGCACACATGGGACTCCTTCCCATGCACCTCGAAGCCCTGTGGCTGCTCAATGTACACCTCCTCCTGTATGAAGCCATTGAGAAATGCGGTCTTCACATCCATCTGGTGGATCTTCCAACCCATCTCTGCTGCTATCGATATAATGGAGCGGATCGAAATATATCGAGCCACGGGAGCGAAGGTCTCCTCATAATCAACTCCCTCTACCTGGGAGAACCCTCTAGCCACAAACCTCGCTTTGAATTTCTCAATGCTGCCATCTGCAGCATGCTTTACCTTGTAAAGCCATCTGGAAGTAACCATGGATTTGCCCTCGGGCCTCGGCACCACCTCCCAAACATCATTCTTCATGATAGAAGAATACTCCTCCTGCATGGCCTCTCTCCAGACCTGCTGGCTAGCTGCCTCCTCATAGCTAGAAGGCTCAGAGTCAAGGATGCTGGTAGCCATTGCCATCTAGCTACAAAACCTCTCAGGTGGTCTGCTCTCTCTGACCGGCCTCTTAGGCTCAGCAACAGATGTGGCATCTCTCAAGGTGTCCTGAAGCCACTTGGGCTTCCTCTTCCCTGAGCACACTTCTCCCGTCGGAGAATAAAACTCCTCCTCCTCAACTTGTCCCAAGGGCTTTGAACTCTTTGTTGTCATCTGTTGTCCTCTGCCCCACCGCACCCTAAGCTTGTAGAAAGGCCCGGGGTCATAGTGTGTTGTCCATCAGTGGACTCCCCAGTGAACTGCTCTGTGGACTGCTTTGCATGCTGCCCGTAGCACCACCCCTCTGACTCTGCGAGCCACTGCCCACTGACGGACCTGACATCGTCATAGATGTACCTCCGGATCCTCCTGATCCCTGCCCACTGGATCCCTGTGACTGACTCAACTGCTGCTGAGGGTCTGGCTGATCCAGATACTCTAACTCCCGTGACCTCCTAAAGGCCCTGTCCTCCTCGAACTTCACATCCCGCCTGACAACAACTTTCCTCTGCGCAGGAATGTAAATCCGAAAGGCCTTGGAGGTCTCACTGTAGCCCACAAAGATACCCTTCTCTGTGGTGGGCTCTAGTTTGGTCCTCTTCTCCTTGGGTATGTAGGAGTATGTGATGCACCCAAAGATACGAAGATGACCAATATCAGGCTTCTTCCCAGAAAAAGCCTCCTCCGGAGTCATGTGCCCCAAGGCACGATGCGGACTCCTGTTCTGCAAATAAACAGCTATGTTGCAGGCCTCTGCCCACAAAAACAATGGCAACCCCTGATCATGCAATATGGCTTTGGTAGCCCCTCCGATGGCTCTGTTCTTCCTCTCCGCAACCCCGTTCTGCTGGGGGTTGTAAGGAACAGTGAGCTCCCTCCTAATGCCTGCCTCCGCACAATAGTCAACAAACTCTCCAAGGGTGTACTCTCCCCCATTGTCCGACCTCGGGGACTTGATCTTCCGACCTGTCTGTGTCTCCACAAGAGCTCTGAACTCCTGAAACCGCTTGAAGACCTCACTCTTGGTCTTCAAGAAATAAATCCAGGTCCTCCTGGAGTGATCATCAATGAATAAAACATAGTACTCATATCCACTCGAGGAAACATGAGACATCCGATCGCTCACATCGGAATGAATCAAATCAAGTATCCCAGTCGCTCTGCTGTCACTGCTGGGAAAAGGGGATTTGGCAAACTTGCCCATCGCACATCCTCTGCAAGTATCAAAGTGATCAGTACTGAAATCTGGCACACCTGTAGTGATCTCCCGCAAAGTCCTCGAGGCTCCATGATACAAGTGCCCCATCCTGCGGTGCCAAATCTCACACAACTCGAGCGCTGGCTACTGCTGGCAGACACTCTTGCTCGTGCCAAAAGGAGATGGAATGCAAGCTGGCACGCTTTGCATGGCGTACACCTATCACTCTAGGCAGATAGTGGAGTGCCCCCTGGCTCTCCCAACACCTGTCCTCCCACCCCCACAGGTACCTCACATATCCTCTATCCTCCAAAGGGCGGGGCGGATATGAGGTTCTTCCCTCATCCCTGGCACATAAAAAACATCGACACCTTCAAGGGAGGTTTGGACTCCCTACGAAATGTCAATGTTCCCACAAGCCTTTCTAACTGGCATCATCACCAAGGTACGCACTCATATCTCCCTCTATGCCACTCTCTGAAAGCTCTGAGAAGTACTCACGGACTCCTGTCATGTGACGTGAAGCCCCACTGTCCACATACCAGATACCCGAAGATGCTCGCTAATCGAGGGAAATGCATGCTCCCTCTGAACCTCTATGGCAGATAATCCCGCACTAGAGGACTCACACGCAGTGAACCCAAACTCCCGGTCAAAACGATCTGCAAAGTCCTCAACCTCTGCTGAAGCTGCCATGCTCTGGTTCTTCCCCTTCTTCTTCTTCTTCTCCGGACACACAACTGCATAGTGTCCCATCTTCTGACAATTCCAACACTTCACTTTGGAATAGTCTTTCTGTGAGTTATCCTGTTTACCTTTACCTTTTCCTTTGCCCCCACCATTGCTTGTGGAAGCCTGCTTCTTCCCTTTGCCTTTCTTGCGTCCTGCCAACAGTGCTACATCCTCATCCTGCTCAACTGGCTTGGCTGCCCCAAGCTGACCTTTCCTGATCTCTGTCTGAATGCGATCATCCCAAAACCTCTCCCATGTGGGAAGGGTCTCACGTGCACAAACTCCATCAGCAAAGTTCATCCATGAACGGGGGAGGCCATTCACTGCAATCCGCACCAACTCGGTGGGTGGAATGGCCTCTCCAATCGCTGCCAACTCATCTCTCACATTAGTAATCTTTGTGAGATATCCAGCTGCACTATCATTGCCCATCTTAATGGTCTTCATCTTCTCCTTCAGGACCATCTTCCGGTTCTCATTGGTACTCTGGTAGAGATTGGACAATGCTGTCCACATCTCATGAACATTTCTCTTCCCTCTCACATGAGGAATGCAATGGTCTTTGATTCCGTCTAGAATCAATCTCTTACCCTTGTTGTTCTTTTTATTATATGCTGCCAACTCATCAGGATCAGTAGGCACATTTACAGGGTTCTGTGCGGTATGCACCATAATGTCCCAGACTTCTGCCTCCTCAAAGATACTCTGCATTCTCTCCTTCCAAATGCTGTAATTGGAATGCCCATCCAACCTATCCTCCACCCTCAATCCCAAAGACATCCTGCTGTCCTAAAACTGAAAAATAGCACTGCTGTAGTAAAGATAAAACTGTTGTTTGTGAAAAATCAGCTTGCTGGAATTTTCTGAGTGAAAAATCAGCAGGCTGTAATTTTCCTCCTTGCTGTCCCAAACTGCCCTTCAGCACTCAAGCTCTGATACCATGTAGAAATTTATAGTTTCCCACCTCGGTTTTCAGTTTTCACCTTATTACTCCAAAATGGTTAAATGCCCTTTCCCATATCCATACATTTAACAAACTGGAAAATAAATTTTGCTGAAAACACAAATTCTGGAAATTTTTTCAGAATGCTGGAAAATGCAGAATTAAAAATCAGCAAGCATAAAAACAGTGATTCACACATTTGACACTGATATTTTTGGTCAACATGACCCTGGAAAAACCCCCTACAACTCTTGGGGAAAACCAGTTTGAGAGCTCCTTCTTATTTCTGAAAAATGCTTTTTACAGTGAGAGAAATATTTAGAAAAATCAGCAAGTAAACTTTTACAACTTATCTCGTTTTCCGTGCTTAACCACCGCCTCGGAAAATGTGCAGACAGTAAAACTGAACCAGCAATAAATGTTGTGCGTATTTCCTTGAAAAACGTGCCCAGAAATTACAGCACTAATTTCTGTTGTACGACCTCCTTGGAATGCGTGCAACTGTATTAAATGTTGTTGTATGGAAATTTGCCTCGCTTTTTGTGCCAGCAATCAGTTACAGGTTGTACGGCCTGTCTAAAAAAGCGTGCAGCAAAAAAAAACAACAACTTCTCCCTCGAAATCTGTGCCCAGAAAATGGTACGGCTACCTTGGAAAACGTGCCACAAGCTGCTGTACGGATTCTGCCTTGGAAATCGTGCCAAATTTGCCTTGAACTGTGTGCAAACTCTGCTGAACGGTCTTGCTGAAATATTGCCTTGGAATGTGTGCCAAGCTGCTGCCTCCTCCTCATTGCTCAGAAATCTCCCTTGCTCTCTTGCTCTCCTTCTCTCAATTTGCTCATGAAAGAATGAATGACCTTTTCCTCCTTTTCCTCCTTTAACCTAACCCTAAGTGACTTTTGGGGAATCCCTAAATCCAATAGCTGAAATAGATTGAGATCTAGGGTTGAGATTAAATGCTCATTTAAATCTCACTTTCTATTTTTTAATTCACCCCACTTTAATAAAGACCCACTTAGTCATTTATTTCCAAAGTCACTTTTTCCTTTCTAATTTTACATTGACTTTATTAAAGTCACTTTAAAATTAGACTTTAGTAACTTTATCACTTAAAGTCACTTTAGTAACTTTATCACTTAAAGTCACTTTAAAATTAGATTTGACTTTATAAAAATTATAAAGTCGCTTTAGGAGAAAAATTAAATTCTTTTGGACACTTTTCCCTAGGCCAAAGATCAAAGCCTTGGGGAACCACCTGTCCTCCGGTACCAAATTTCAACACACGTTTTGCAGCAATCCAATGGGTATGAAAGAGATCAATCATACGTTGACTTAAAGTGTTTACAGCAAAGCATATATCAAGCCTATTGTTTACCAAAAGCTCAACATACAATACCAAAATCAAAGGTATCCCTTGGGCTATCTTGAAGTAGAAGTTTGGGTCTGCACTGCTTCTTGGGAAGCCAAGTTTTATCAGGTAGCTATCAATGCGAGCATACCAAGCTCTTGGAGCTTGCTTCAATCCATATAAGGCTTTCTTCAGTTTGCATACATGAGCTTCTCTGTCATGTTCTTCAAAGCTTGTGGTTGTTCCACAAATACCTCTTCATTGAGGAAGCCATGCAAGAAAGAATTTTTCATGTCCATTTGGCGAAGAGTCCATCCCTAGCTAGCAACTAAGGCAACAAAAGATCGAATAGTAGCATATCAAGCTACAAGTGCAAAAATCTCATCATAAATTACTCCCTATTTCTAAGAGAATCCTCTAGCTACAAATCTAGCCTTATATTTTTCAAAACTACCATTTGCACCATGTTTAATCTTAAACAACCATTTGGAAGTGACGATAGATTTACCTTAAGGTCTAGTAACCACTTCCCAGACATCATTTTGGTTCATGGACCCGTATTCTTCAGTCATGGCATCTTTCCAGACTTGTTCTTTTGCAGCTTTTTCAAAGGTTCATGGTTCTTCCTCAATGATGTTGCTCATGGCAGCAACGTACCCTTGAAATCGACTTGGCTTATTACGTTCTCTGAACATTCCTCTTGGGGCAGCATGTTGTTCAGCATCTTGCAAGGTATCTTGCAGCGATAGTGGTCTCTTTCTAGCAGGAGGATCATGCAGTGGAGGATCTAGAGCATCCATGGAGCCATGGAGCCATTTGGATTATCAGTAAGCTCATTCTCAGGTTCCGGTTCAGACTCAGATGCAGGCTCTTTTTCATTAACAGCTTGTCTTTCAACAATGGCAGGAGGAGGAGAGTCTCTTACTTTAAGAGCTACATCTTCATCAAATGTTACGTCTCTGTTAAACTCAATAGTTATTTGACCAACAAACGTACCTTTCTTACCTGAAGCTTCCAATTTGTTCCTTTTCTCTTTCAGCACATGGAAGTACACAAGACAACCAAGATTCTCAAGTGACTCACCCCAGTCCTTTTACCAGTGAAGACTTCTTCAGGAGTCTTAATGTCTAAAGGCTTGATGAGGAGTTATGTTTTGCACATAAACACCAATATTTGCAGCTTCTCCCCATAGAAACTTTAGTAGCTTTTGATCATGCAGCATGGCTTTGGTTGCTTCCATAATGGTTCTATTCTTCCTCTCATCCACACTATTTTGTTGAGGATTGTACAACACAGTGGTTTATTTCTTTATTCCAGCATCTTTACAAAGATCATTAAACTCATTGGAGGTGAACTCTCCCCCATTATCATTTTGGAAATCTTTGATCAGCTTTCCCATTTGATTTTCAATCAAAGCCTTGAAATCTCTGAACATTTCAAATGTTTCCCTTTCTTTTTCAAAAAGAATATCCATGTCTTGCGAGAAAAATCATCAACAAAAATCATGAAATACAAGTAGCCACCAAGAGAAGTAATAGGCATAGGTCCACATAAATCAAAATGTATGAGTTGAAGTACCTGACTAGTTTTTGTTCTACTTGAAGGGAATCGTCCCTTTATATGCTTTTCACTTGAACATCATAGGCAAACTCCTTCATCATCCATTTTGCTGTCAGGAATTCCAGAAACAATCTTCCTTACATGAGGTAAGGTTTTGTAGTGTAGATGAGCAAATCTTTTGTGCCATAGCTCAGACTGAAGATCGGTATCATGGACCAATGGATGAATGGGTTTACCATTGAATTTGGAAAGCTCTTCACATTTTGATCCAAGAGTGAAGGCTTCTCTCATACTTCAGTTCCAAGGCCAAGTTTGAACTTTTCCATTAAAAAAAACAATTTTCATTCTTTTATCTTCTAGAGCAGATATGGATACAAGATTTTTTTCAAACCAAGTACATACAAAACTTCTTGCAGAAAAATAGATTTCCCATCCTCTAACTAAAATGAAACTAAACCATAACCTTTAACTTGGTGAGTTGAATTATCTCCAAGCATAACATTTAAATTAATTTCCCTCTCAACTAAATTAGAGAGTGCTTCTTTGTAACCAATAAAATTCTCAACTATATTAAAGAGTGTCTCTTTGTAATCAGTAAAATGTTTGAAAGCACCACTATCAACTAACCATCTATCAAAAGAATCTGCAAAAGAAGAACTGGAAAGAGCATAAACAAGAAAATATTTTGATTTAGTTTCCGCTACATTATTTCGATATCTTGGATTTCTTGTTTTCTTAGGATGGCCTTTTTTTTTCTTCAGAAAAGTCTTTTCTAGAATCAGATTTCTTTTTGAATCTAAGAGCTCTTCTTCTTTCTTTACAGTCATGAGAAAAATGACCATGTTTTTTACAGTTAAAGCATCTAACTTTTGACATGTCTAGATTCCCTTTATTTCATTTGAAAGTAGATTTATTTTTATTACCTTTCTTTTTCTTGTCATAGGTTGAAAATGCGTTTGGTTCTCCTTCTTCATGATGTGAAATTCTTCCTCTGGAGATCATTCGGCCATCTTCTTGGATACACTTCTCAAGGAGCTCATCAAATGTGGGAATAGTGTTAATGTTGTTGATGTTGGTGATAAAAGTCTCCCAAACAGAAGAAAGACCTCCAAGCACAATCAACACTATTTCTTTGTTGGGTACAACTTCACCAACTGTTGACAGTTGATTCCTCATTTTAGTTATTCTCAAGAAGTATGCTTGAATTGTCTCTCCTTAATTCATCTTGTTGTCCTTCAACTGATTCTTCAAAGCAATAATCTGGTTTAAGTTACTAATTGCAAACATGCCAATTAGTTTGTCATACATTTCTTTAGCTTTCTTCAAACTAGAAACATAAGTAATGAGATGATCACTAAGAGAATCAAAGATAATTTTTCTAACTTTGATTTCAAGCTTTTTATAATTGGATCTGACAACAACACATACATTCTTTGGTGGATCAGCTATTGTGTCTTCAACATATACTCCAAAACTTCGTGTTCTTCAAGAGTGATACTACACTCGCTTTCCATGAACCAAAGTTTGAAGCATCATTCAGCTTCTCCTCTATCTCGAAGTAGGACGAAGTCATCTTAATCAGAAAATTTTGGCAGCAAGTGGGGTCTCTTCAAGTGATCGCTGATCTCCTTCTACTTGTCTTTACCAAAGCTCTGATATCATGTTAAAATTTGAAAGTTCTATGCAGAAATTTAAAAATTCTTTGCATAAACTTGAAAGTTCTATGCAGAAAACTTAATGTACTTGCAGAAAATTGAATGTACTTTGCAAAAATTGAATGGAACTGAATGTACTTTGCAAAAAGCTTAATGTACTTTACAGAAAGTTGAATGTACTTCGCAAAAAAGTTGAAACTACTTTGCAGAAAATTGAATGTACTGTGCTGTTACAAATACTTAGAATGCATATTTCTTCTTCACAACTTTTCAAATTAGCGATTGTAGATAGAACATATGATCATATGAAGAAAACCAAACACAAATATGAGACACTGAGAGTTAGGTCCAACGACCAGCGGAAAACCCAAATCATTCTTATTCTTTTAGATTTCTTCAATTGTTCAGTAGAGTACAAAGAGAGAGAGAGAATGAGAATGAATAAAGTCACCAATGTTTAATCAACTTACAACTGAAGTGCTCTTGCTCTTCTCTTGAAGATCTCTTTCTTCTCTTGATTAGATTTTGTCCTACACACTTGCTTCAGCTCTTTCCTTGCTCTTACTCTTCACTTGATCTCACACTTATCTTGCACACACTCAACTTTAACACTCCTTCTTCACAATGAACATACTACTCTCAGCTCACTTTCTCTTGCTTAAATAGACGAGAAAGGAGAGGAGTTACAAAACGAATTCATTCCTTGAGCCAATAGTAGGAGAATTGAATTCCACGAGGGAAAAGTTACTTGATGAGAAATGTAACTCATCCCAAGAATAGAGAGAGAGGTACACTTGTCTTGAGGAGTTACAATACGAATTATGGAGAGAGAAAGTTACACTTAGATATGAGAGAATATTTGGTGAGAGTTACAAATTGAAATGAATGAAGGACTTACAAGTGCATTTAATGAGGAGGAGTTACACTTTTGCCATACATTGAATTAGTGAGGGAAAGTTACATTCTCTTAAGTGTGGAGTTACTATTTGTAAATTTTGGATAGACAAAATGTTCTATTGTTAATGCAAATTTACTTCAATCTTCTAGGGCCCGATACAATATAGCAATCACATAAACATGAAAGTAAAATGTTAATAGAACATACCAAAAGATCAACAGAAGACAAGCCAATAAAATAGATCAGGTTTACATATTTTCTTGTCCGACAAAGATGTAGAATAGTGTGCGTTACGACAGTCAACGGGATGCTTTAACCAACAAAGTCTTTCTCAAGTCATCCAACCCTCCAAGTGTCACACACACAGCCCTCAAAGACAGCTCATCAAAAGTCAACATAATTCAACAAAAGAATCCCACATCCAGATTTCCTGCATCTAGATTTCCGGCATCATCCATATTTACGACATCATCCATATTTACGGCATCCAGATTATGGCATCATCCAGATTTATGACATCCATTTCCAGCATCATCCAGATTTACGGCACCCATTTCTGACATCATCCAGGTTTACGGCATTCAAATTTACAACATCCATTCTAGCATCATCCATATTTACGGCATCCATCTCCAGCATCATCTAGATTTAAGGCATCCAGATTTACGACATCCATATTTACACGTGGGAGAGAGAGAAGTATCTTATAGGCTGAACGAACCAAACAGATCATGAGGAATGTGTGTGATGAGATGATGATGAAATGAACTCGTAGTCTCTCCAATTTATATCCATCTGTGAGGTTGTGTGACACACCTGTTGGGATCTCAAGCCTACATTACAAATCTTGTCGACCTTGCACAGAAGCGGAATAAATTCAAAATAAATGTTCTACTCATCCAATCAAGATGATCTTTAGATCAATCTTGCACCTCTCCAAAAGAGGAATCCAGTAAAATATTGGCATCATCATCTGAGCAGTACAACATGGAGTTTGGACCTAGTTGCCCAAAATTAACACTCCCTCTCAACTAGGGAGAACTCCATCCGCCAGTGCCATCCAAACATCGTGCGTCATCCCGCCGTAACTTGCTTTGCTAGCTTCTTTATTTCAAACGGTGAGTCAGAAAAACATCACTCCCGGTTGACCCGAAGTCAGCTCAGAGGTCTGAAACCTCTATAGGACTCAAAGGAGTCTGTAGCAGCGGAAACTGTAGATTTGAATACTGTAGCAGTAAGACTTGTATGCTTGTTGACTTTGATAGCAGAAATAGCTTTAATTATAAAAATACACAAGATGTATTTATAATAATAAATATTTATTGATATGATATATGACGATTGAATGATTACAATGAGGTCCTGCTTTTATACCTATGCAGGTACCTTTTCACGAATGGGCATGTCTTTTAGACATGCCTTTTCATTAACATAATCCTAATTGATTATTTAGTAATTACATTTATTCTATTTTATTCTATTAATGACTATATTTATCACTTAAGTTATGAATTAGGTTCATAACATTGCCTCCTTCTCGAAAAGCTTTGTCCTCAAAGCTTAACTTTTCAACAATTTCTTTCAGTTGAGATTATCTGCTAGACATGTCCTTGAATGGTACCTTCCTTGTAAAATTCTCTTGTACTCCGTCCTTAAATCCCCCTTTTTTTTCTATTTTTTTTACTTAAACTAAAATGTATATATATAATTTTTTTTTTCATTAATTTAATTAATTAAATTAATAATTGTTTTTTTTATAATATATATATATATATATATTTTGTGTGACTATATATATACATATATTTTTTTATAACATTGTTATATAAATTATATAATATATAATTATAATTTATATAATTAAAACTAAGGTCGAGTTATGCACTGTCCACTATGTAATTACGACCTTGTGTAACGTTAATGTTCCAACTGGATATGTAACGTGTAATCGAACAGTCACCCGACACCACGACCAGTCACCACGGAAATTACAACCCGTCCGAAATAAACAAACACGATTAATTCGATTGTGAACTGTATCAACCCTGCCTGCGTACTTAATCAACCCGGCACTGTGATTTTAAATCGACAATCGATTCCTATTAAGCCGATGACAGCGTTACACAGCCAAGAATTTTTGAACAAGCGATGCAAAAACGACGACTGGTGATGGGGACTGAAGAGACCCTCAATGAGCCTCTTCCGAATTAGGCTGTTGTTTGGTAGCTTATCCAATATATCGTCGGCCCTTTTTTGGGGACTCTATATGATTTGCTGTTCAGCAACGAAATCTGTGTCACAAAATCGTTCATCGTTATTCGCACGTAACTGGTCCTCTGTTAATTCTATTAACAACGTTCCGTCCATGTCCAGAACAAGAGTATACTTTATTTTATCCTGTGGATCCATAATAAGTGCCCACAAGTTTGAGAAGGACGCTACACTGCTTATGAATAAACCATCTTCATTTCCTTTATCAATATGCTGTGCCAGCCTGGAATCTGCCACATTGTAGTGGTACCTCTGCTTCATCGGCCGACGAGCATTGTAAACAGAGATCCACTATGAAGTCGGTATCCCTAACTGACTCTTCTTCTTTGGTTGTTCCTCATCGTCTTCTACCATTGACAACCTGCCTCGCTTCTGGCCAACCTTTTGAGCCCCATCTGTGATTATTGGTCTAACAGCTAGATTCGGACCAATTATACCATCAAACAATGAAATTAATTTTGAATAGTTGGGCTCCTCATTAAATTTCAAATTTATTACAATTTCGAGGAATTGCTTGAATGGCTGAGGGAAAAAACAACAGAGTGTCTCTGGAGAAGTAGACATTTTTTTCTCGCAAACAAGAAAGCCTTTGTTGTTACCACCTGACAGAGGCATTTACAGCAATTTCCTGAATCTTCCATCAATCTCACCAAGAACAGATATCATGATTATGTTAAAAGTATTGCTATTTACAATTGTCAAATTTGAAAAAGAGTCGTATCTTCCACGGGCTTCTGACAAATCGACAGACCCGACAGTCCCATAATTTGCCAAGTCCTCCAATCGAATTATGCAGTCGACCGTTGATACGAAGGGTGACTCGAATCACCTTAACTTGGTATCGGAAGGAATGTAACCCCATCGGAAATTTTTCACAAGATGATACAAGAAAATTGGAATGAGTGACGTAGCGAACTCATATGCTTGACAAAATCTAGGGCCACCTTCAAAGGAAAAACTAGGTATGTCATTAATAACCGAGTTCTGTCATCGCCGAGGATTGAAAGTAAGGAGGTCTTCGTAGTACTTGCTATCTAAATGGGAGGCTTGATGAAATAACATGCATGTCCATCCTTTGGGAATTGTGTATCCTTGAATTTCTACATTCTCAATAATTTTGCTCAGTAATATCGTGTTTATTCGTCCAACGCCTAATCTCAACACCTCTTCGATAACATTTTTGGTGAACGACAGACTCTCGTTATTTATTTTGGTGCGTCTTATTGCTTCCCTTAAGGCACCAGATAGCACTTGAGTCAACCTTGATACAGCAGTTTTCTGCTGTTGAATTGGTTGATATCTTAGATCAGAATCGATCTGCTCACTTGAACTGGGTTTATTAACTATCTCATTACCATAGCTACTTGAAGTAAATTCTGTGCTAACATTTGTTGGCCTTCCTGAAATAGCATTTCCCCATCTGTTGACAAATTTCACAAGATTCTTCCCACTTTCTTCAAAGGAGTAGCTTGTATTATCACTCTCATTATCGTTTGCAGCAACAACAACATGAGGGGGTTGCGTTGGAGATGAAAATTTATTGGGGTCATCTTTACCTTTATCATCATCCAGACCGTCGCCAATTTTAAGGTCATCTACATAATTATCTTCACAATTATCTTTATCTGCATTAGCATCATCTTTTTGTGTTTTTTTATTGTTGGCAATGATATTTCTTGTATAAAAGGCACATTTATGTCCTGCGAAATATTTGTCTCCACATTTCCAACATTTCCCTTCTTCTTTACTTTCAATATTAGTTGGTTGTTTTCCTTTATTACGCATTGGTGGGGGAATGTATTTGCTTTAATTTTCCATGGATGTTCTACTTGATTTCCGCTTGGCATAACTAACTGCCTTCTCATTATTACAACATTTTTCATCTTCTCTATTATGGATTACTGCAGAAATTTTTTTAAAACCGTTTGTGAATTTTGCACATGAATTCTCTAATTGTTGAAGCTTTTCTTGAATTTTTCTAATCTGCGCAATTTTTTTGGGATCTTCACGTAATGGCACATTATATGATAAACAATGTTCTCGGGCTTGCAAACTTCGTTCATAAGCTTGTAGAACGATGTTGTGTGCCATTGCTTCAACTTGTCCTCAATATGGCTCTGAAACCACTGTAGCAGTGGAAACTGTAGATTTGAATACTGTAGCAATAAGACTTGTATGCTTGTTGACTTTGATAGCAGAAATAGCTTTAATTATAAAAATACACAAGATGTATTTATAATAATAAATATTTATTGATATGATATATGACGATTGACTGATTACAATGAGGTCCTGCTTTTATACCTATGCAGGTACCTTTTCACGAATGGGCATGTTTTTTAGACATGCCTTTTCATTAACCTAATGACTATTTAACATAATCCTAATTGATTATTTAGTAATTACATTTATTCTATTAATGACTATATTTATCACTTAAGTTATGAATTAGGTTCATAACAGAGTCTCATACTAACATGAAGTTAGTTTAATTGAACCGAAGTCAGTTGGAGGTCTGAAACCTCACTTGGACTTAAAAGAGTCATATACTAACCCGAAGTTAGTTTAATTGACCCGAAGTCAGTTGGGGGTCTGAAACCTCACTTGGACTCAAAAGAGTCATATACTGACCCGAAGTTAGTTTAACTGTCCCGAAGTCAGTTGGAGGTCCAAAACCTCACTAGCCTTGATCCCAAATCAAGTGGTTGGACACATGCCATCCTAGACATAAAGAGTACGGCAATCCCCGATGCGTCCATCGATCTTGCTATTGGTCTCTATCTACATTTCCCACCTCATTCGTCAAGATGAGAGGTACTCCCATGAGTCCGAAACTCCATTGGGTAGGATGCATGCGGGGCACAAATCAAAGAGAGGTGAACCAGCTGAATATCATCACGATGGGGCGGAAGCACACCAACAAGGTTCGGCAAGCCTAGCCATGTGGTTGCTTATAGCTCCAAGAAGCTATCCCCAAAGCCCCCTGGAGCTCCCAGAGCTCATCGTCCAACAAGACCCTCAAAATAGGGTTGTTCCACGATTCCAAGATTCTCATGGAAGGTTAGGAACTTGACCTTCCCCAAGGGCTTAGTGAAAATATTTGCGACCAGCTCATCAGTTCCTATATGATCAAGCCTTACGGCGCCTCGCTGTATCATGTCCCTGACAAAGTGGTACCTAATATCAATATACTTGGATCGATCGCGGAACACGGAATTCTCTGACAAACGAATCCCACTCTGGTTATCACAAAGGATAATGGTGGTATCTAGCACATGCCCGAACAACTCATTGAAGAGCTTTCGCAACCAAATAGGCCATACTTGTTGCAATGTAATCAGCCTCAGCAGTGCTCAAATCCACCGACTTCTGCTTCTTGCACATCCAAGATATCAAAGTAGAACCAAGTGTGAAGTAGCATCCAGATGTGCTCTTGCGATCCACCACACTGCCAACTCAATCAGCATCAGTATATCCATGGAGTCTCAAACTCCCGGCAGTGTATCTCAGCCCATGGTTTATCGTGCCCCAAAGATATCTCAAGCAATTCTTAGCACCAACCCAGTGAATGTGATGAGGATCAACCATGTGTTGACTGAAAGTATTCACTGCAAAACATACTAAGAACATCAATGCCCCTACGAGTTGACAATACTCGATAGGATTTCCTAATGCGGGCCCAACAGCGTTTCCACACAACTTCTTGAAGTTGAGTTCCATCGGTGTCGACACGGACTTACAATCCACCATACCAAATCTCTCCAGCAGCTTCACAATATATTTTCCTTGAAAGAGGAAAATCTCGCCAAGTCTCTGCCAGACCTCCAAGCCTAGGAAGTAATGCATCAGTCCTAAGTCTTTCATATCGAACTCGGAAGCGAGCTACCTCTTACACTGATGACTAATGAATGAGAGGGTCAGCACCTGTCAGGAAGAGATCGTACACATAGAGAACCAAAATGAGAGGCTTTTCTCTATCAACCTTAAGTAAAGGTTCGGATCAGCATTACTTCGAGTGAAGCCCAGCTTCATCAAGTAGCTATCTATCCTCTCGTACCAAGCCTTGGGGGTTTGCTTCAACCCATAGAGGGCTTTCTTCAACCTGCATACATGAGAGTCTCTATCCTTGAGAGAGGAAAATCTCGCCAAGTCTCTGCCAGACCTCCAAGCCTAGGAAGTAATGCATCAGTCCTAGGTCTTTCATATCGAACTCGGAAGCGAGCTCCCTCTTACACTGATGAATGAGAGGGTCGGCACCTATCAAGAAGAGATCGTCCACATAGAGAACAAAAATGAGAGGCTTTTCTCTATCAACCTTGAAGTAAAGGTTCGAAACAGCATGAATTTGAGTGAAACCTGCATACATGAGGGTCTCTATCCTAGACTTCTAACCCCAGAGGTTCCTCTACATACACCTCTTCCTTTATCGAACCATGCAGAAAAGCAGTCTTCACATCCGTCTGATGGAGACTCCATCCTTTCGTTGCAGCAAGGGCAATAATAGATCGTATAGTGGTATAGCGGGCCACAGGTGCAAATATATCATCATAATATATGCCTTCCTTTAGAGAGAAGCCTGGGGCAATGAATCTTGCCTTGTACTTTTCAGCACTACCATCAGATCCATGCTTGATCTTATAGAGCCATTTCTAGGTGACAACAGCTTTGTCCTCTGGTCTCGGGACCACATCCCAGACATCGTTCTTCATAATGGACTCGTACTCTTCGTGCATAGCATCCTTCCAAACTTGATGCTTTATGGCTTCTTCAAATGATCCAGGCTCAGATTGTACGTTAGTACTCATGGCTGCTAGATACCCTTGGTATCTATTCGGCTTCCTGCTTTCACGAAATGTCCCCCTTGGGGCCATATGTCTCTTGGCATCCTCGAGAGTATCCTTGAGCCATGAGGGTCTTCTCTTAATTGAAGGAGGCGGATCAATAGGGTCCATCGGTCCCTCAACATCGGGCATCATCTCATCCTTCGACTCTTCCTGCTTCCCTGTTCTTACATCATTGTCTTCCTTGGAGCTAGGAAGGTTTATCAGTTTCCTGAGGGAAGCATCTCCATCAAAGGTGACATCATGGCATATCTCCACTTCTCTTTGACCAGGCACATAGATTCTATATGCCTTCGAAGTTTCATTGTAGCCTACAAACATTCCCTTCTTTCCAAAAGCATCCAACTTGCTTCTCTTCTATTTTGGCACATGAAAGTAAACAGGACAACCAAAAACTCTAAAATGAGAAACATCAAATTTCATTGAACTCATTTGACTCATATTTGGTGCCATTATCGGTCCTCAAAATCTTAATCTTATTTCCTGTTTGATTTTCCACCAAGGCCTTGAAGTTACAAAACCATTTGAATGCTCCGTCCTTCTTCTTCAAGAAATATATCCAGGTCTTGCGAGAGAATTCATCTAAAAAAGTCATGTAATAAGAACATCCTCCCAAGGATTTCATGGGTAGCATACTTGATAAATCAGAATGTATCAATTGCAAGATATCATATGTCTTTGTGACACTTGAGGGGGAAGGTCCCCTTGTATGCTTTCCTTCAGCACAGCCCTATCATACGCCTTCATGATCATTCTTGAATTCAGGCATCCCAGACACCACCTTCCTTGCTTTGGGAAGGGCTTTGTAATGAAAGTGTCCAAACCTTCGGTGCCATAACTCAGTTTGATAAGTTGTATCACATGACATAGCCCTTAATGGACTTCCTCCAACCCAATAGAGTGTATCAACTCTAAAACCAATATTGAGAGCTTCCTTGAAGTTCTTCTTTCAATCTCAGTGAAGTCCTCCAAGAGCAATGAGGACGAGCTCTCGATCAACTATTTCTTCTCCTATGGCAAGGAGATCATTCATGATTTCTTTGAGCCTCATAAAATATGATGGAGGTTCATCAATCTTTTCCTGCACATGGTCCATGACATATTGATCTTCTAAGGCCAAATCCAAGGACATCTTCCATGCATGATAATCAGACTTGTCAGTCAACTTATCATTAGACCATTGGTCCTTGACAAGACTTCTTCTTTGGTGATTGTTTTTCACACTATCTTGGGCTTTGTCTTCACCTCAGCTCTGATACCATGTAAATTTTGGATAGACAAAATGTTCTATGCTTAATGAAAATTTACTTCAATCTTCTAGGGCCCAATACAATATAGCAATCACATAAACATGAAAGTAAAATGCTGATAGAACATACCAATAGATCAACAGAAGACAAGCCAATAAAATAGATCAAATTTACATATCTTCTTGTCCAGCAAAGATGTAGAATAGTGTGTGTTACGACAGTCAAAAGGATGCTTCAACCAGCAAAGTCTTTCTCAAGTCAGCCAACCCTACAAGTGTCACACACACAGCGCTGAAAGACAGCTCATCAAAAGTCAACATAATTCAACAAAAGAATCCCACATTCAAATTTCTGGCATCATCCATATTTTCAACATCCATATTTACGACATCATCCAAATTTACGGTATCATCTAGATTTACGGCATCCAGATCTACGACATCTATTTCCAGCATCATCCAAATTTACGACATCCATTTCCGACATCATCCAGATTTACGGCATCCATTTCCGGCATCATCCAGATTTATAGCATCTAGATTTACGGCATCCATATTTACACGTGGGAGAGAGAGAAGCATCCTCTAGGCTGAACGAACCAATCAGATCATGAGAATGTGTGTGATGAGATGATGATGAAATGACCTCCAAGTCTCTCCAATTTATATCCATCTGTGAGGGTGTGTGACACATCTGTTGGGCTCTCAAGCCTACATTACAAATCTAGCTGACCTTGCACATAAGTGGAATAAATTCAAAATAAATGTTTTGCTCATCAAGATGATCTTTAGATCAATCTTGCAAGTTGCACCTCTCCAAAAGAAGAATCCAATAAAAATATTGGCACCATCATTTCAGCAGTACAACATGGAGTTTGGACCTAGTTGCCCAAAATTAACACTATTTTATTTCAAGAGAGAGGTTCAATTTGCCAAGAGATTCTCAATTTAATTTACTTATTTCATGAGAGAATTCGTTTTTATTACTCCATTAAAGGTGAATAACTTTAGACTATTTTATAAATAATAAGATCATAATAATAATAATAATACTAGTAAGGACAAAAATCTTGACTTGTATAATCATGATTGATTTGATTTTAAAGTGGATTCCATATGTCGAGATCATCCTTGATCATTTAGACATGACTTTCTATTTTTGGAAAGTCATTTTAGAACTGTTAAAAATGAAATTTTATTATAGGTGATATTTTCTATTTTGAAAATATCATGATATTTACGAAATATTGTCGATATTTTGGAAAAAGATCTTGCGACAACTTAAAATATCACCTATCATGCAAGGTCTCGGCTACAAAACTGATTTTTTGACTTTTAATTGGTCATTTTTCTTTGTTGTTCTTTGAGAACGAAGGAAAAGAGCTTTGTGGTGGTTTTAAAGGAGGGATTGAGAATCAAACAACCATTATCATCACCAACCAAAATTTCTTTGTGCATCAAAGATTCAAAGTCAGTGAGACAAACTTCATTTCTTCCATTAATAGGAATGTTCTTAAAAAACCCCATGTTAATGATTTTTTTCATAGATTTAGGCTTATGTTTGCTTGTCTCTTTACCTACCAACATTTTTCTTCTTTTTTTTTTCTCATTTGTTATGATTTTCATGCTCATGAACCAATGCAAGGGTTTTCTCCATATTTGGAATTTTGGACAGAAAACTTCATTTTATTTTCAAACTTTCTTCTACACCCCCTCTTATTGCCATTTTTCATTGCAAATAATGTAGTAAAAAAATAATTTTTTAAAATGAGGTGGTTGTTATGTTTTGTTTATGGGGGTTTAATGCCAATTTTTTATCTTGTTGGTGCTTTAGGTTTGAACTTTGGTGTTGTCCATTAATCCACTACAAATATGCCAAAGCCCTTCGACACATTTTGGGAGTATGGGGAACCTAATGGTGGGACAAAAGGGCATATCTGTTATGCGAATTGTGTGGGACCAAGATGACAGGATGGGTTACGTGATTGAAATACCATTTGGCTAGATTCCCTAAACATGATGTTGTGCTTTGTACGATTTCTAGTGCGAAGCTTATAAAAAAGGCTCTTGACGCAATTGATAAAAAAGACAAAAAGAAAGAAGAGGTAGAAAGAAAAAAGGTTGAATGTGCAGGCAAATCTTCAATGAAATCTGCTTCCGAGTTTGAGGTTGAGGGTAGTGGGAGGGGCTCCACAACGTCACACGCTGATGTTACTAGGAGTGGGAGGTCATCATCTTTTGTTCTACAAACAGGACATGCAGCACAACCTTCCATAAAGTCAGTTGTTGAAAAAAAGAAGAAGCAAGAAGCAGATAGAGTTATGGGCAGTTGTTTTTTCTAGAGTGACTTACCTCTCAGCATCACCAAAAACAATCCATTTTGGTAGCCAATCTGTGGTTCTATTGGAATTGTGGGACCAGGGTAAAAAAGTGCTACATACCCGCATGCGGGTGTGCAGACATGAGTTTAACGTGATGGGACAGGGGTGCAGCGAGATGGGTCGACACCTGCTTACCCAGGACAAGGAGGATATCTTGCCACTGTTCAATGGATCCTCGCATCTACGCTTCGCAGAGTTCAAAGGCATAGTTTCTGGGGGGTCTGGATTTCATATCATGCATTCCGCTCTGGTTTCTGCCCTCGCATGCTCCGGCATGCTGGAGACCTCGTTTCTCTTCAATGCGGCAATAATGATGGGGGTCTTTCGATGTGCGAGTGGGGAGGACAATGGGCAGAGTGGCGATGGGCTTTCTGTGGAGTTTCAGTCGCACAGCACCCATTTCTTTTTGGTCTCGGGCCTCAATTCTACTTTCAATTTGTATGGTGTCGGTTCTACCTTTCTGGTTGTCTCTTGTTGCCTGGAGGGGGAAGCTATTTTGGAGCCCTGCTCTGGTCCATTAGTGAAGTCGCCACCATTGGACTTTGGGCACTTCGCTCGGGCCTTTGGCCTCCGGTCGAGTTGGTATTACCCTGCACCGCAGCTACTCAGCCTCTACTTGTCTCCCCTATGCCTCGGCTGCGCCACAGAATGCGGAGCCGCAGAGGCGGCACCAGGGGTTGCCCCCCTAGCACAACATCCAGCCATTCGTCTGACGCGCCTTCACTCTCAAGCGGTTTGCTGGCTGGCCACTACCCATGAACTCGCAGTGGGAGAGGGCGATTTCTTGACTCCCACCTTGGTTCGGGTTCCCCTACTCCCCGACCTCCAGCCTCTTTGCCTCCTCCCACCACCGATTCCACGCGCTTCACCTTCAACAGCACTCTGAATGGCCCTAGGATTTCTGCTCTCTTCACGGTGGTCTTCCATGAGGAAGCCCAGCAGGGGGAGTCTAGCGCTCATGCGACAGGCCTTGGGTCGAACTTTGCCCAGACTTCGAACCTCCAGATGGGGATTGGCAGCGCATCGATGCAGGCTCTGGATGCTCAAGCACGCAGCGTTCCTGAGGTGGTGATGGCGCCGGCTGATCAAGGTCCCTCTAAATCCGAAGATGCTCTTGCCAGGGATCTGCTTGCTTCAGGTTGGTGTCGTATTGTTGAAGAACCTCCAGATGACTAGTCTGTTCACTGTGGTGCCATTATCTTACCTTGCGGCCCATACTATTGGGCATGTTTCTGTTCAGTCGGTTATGTGGAATTTTGGCTTGTTTTTGTTCATTTTTGAATCCATGCAAACTCTGCAATATCAGGAAGATTATAATGCGAACCCCTGCGTGGGTTTTGGTAAACTTTTCCAGACTGGTTTCCCTGTCATTGGGCAATCTTCATATGTGTTTTTCATGATAATTCTACCTTCTCCAGGGCAGTAGTTTTGACGACAGTCACGATGTAATTTTACTCTCTTGTTAATAGATTAATCTTATTTAGAAAAAAAAAAAAAAAAAAAGTGCTACATATGAGGAGTTGCGGGGACCAATCCTTCAAGCAGAAAAGCAAGACATCAACTCTAGATTGGCGGAGTTGAAGCATACATGGGAGATGTCTGGATGCACAGTGATGTCTGATGGTTGGACAGATAGGAATGGTAGGACCATTCTAAATTTCCTAGTACATTGTCCTAAAGGTACCATGTTTATTAAATTAGTGGATGCATCAACGCATATAAAAGATGCAACATTGACATGTGAGATGTTAGACGGGTTCGTCTGGGAGATTGATGTGCAGAATGTGGTCCAAGTCATAACAGATAATGCAACTAATTATGTGGTTGTGCTCAGTTAGTGAACTTATTTGGTCAGTTAGTGAACTTATGAGACGCCTGCAATGGCTCATTTGCATGAGGCCATGGATAAGGTCGAGGAGACCATTTGTGCTTATTATGCAGACAAGTGTTTTGATGCGCTTAATAGATAGATGATGTTATGGGATGCGTTTGATAGTCGGTAGACAGGGATGTTTCATTTACCCATTCATGCAACATCACTCTTCCTCAACTCCGCAGTTTCATACAAATGTGGCTTTGATTTTGATGGTGAGGGGATGGAAGGGCTCCATTTCCGTATTCATAGGATCGTACCCGATCCCAAGCTTCGCAACAAAATCGATCGTGAGATACAGTTGTATCAAGATTGTGTTAGCCTATTGGATTTGATGATGATATTCGGGAAAGGACCATCTTCATGCCACGTAAGTGACAAGTAATGACTCATTAGAATTTTCAATTTACTAATTTATAATTCTAGATTTTTTAAGTTCAATTATATTTTATTTGAAATTTTAATTATGTTTTAAGTTTTTAAGCTTTTTCTCTTTATTTTGTTGTAGATGTTTGGTGGCGAAGCTATGCTGCAAGGGCACCAAATTTGCAGAAATTAGACATAAGAATCAAGAGTCAAACTTGTAGATCTTCAGGGTGTGAGTGTTATTGGAGTTTATTTGAGAATATAAACTTAAAGAAGCGCAACAAGTATAAATTTGAGCTCCAACGTTCAACTGAGGCTTGAGCAATTACATTTATGACCCTCAAGTGTCAAAACTCATTAGTTTTTATGAAACTCTTACTAGTTTGAGTTCACACACCTCAATGATTTAGTGCATGTGCATTACAATCTCTAACTACGAGTGAAGCAAATAGAGGAACCAATGGATCCGGATCAGACAAGGAAGCCAGACCGACTGGCCTCGTCCGGGAAACTGCCCAAGTGGATGCCGTGAAGTTTTCAGAAAACGCTGCTTCCAAACGCTTCCGTTCTGAGAGCTGCTCAGAGCTGCTTCCGACCTCGAAAACGCTCCTCGTTTTTTCAGCGTTAGTAGAGCGTTCGGAAGCTGGTCGCTCCGAAACGTCTCCGACGTTAAAACGCCGTGGAGCGTTCGTCTCGAACGCTCCCTACAGAAACCCAATGCGTCGCACAAGGAAATTTTATGAAATTTCGATTTTTATAAAAGGGGGGGGGGGGTTTCATTGTTAGTTATTGTTTGTTAGTTGAGAATTGAGATTGAGCGAGAAGGAGAGCCGAGAGCGCAAGGTTTGGTTGACAGCAATCAGGAGAGCAAGGAGCAAAGCTGACAGGAGAGCAAGGAGCAAGGCTGACAAGAGGATTGCAAGAAAGAGGTAGGCCTTCTAATCCAATTTTGTATTTTCTAAGATGAATTTGTAGATTGTTAAATTGTTTGAAAATGAAAACTTGAATTTTGCTTGAATGTTGCATTTTATTGGATTTAAAACTTTTAAAATGAGTTGTTTTTTTCCTATGTTGCATTTCCTATTCCCATTTGGCATTTTTCTATTTGTTTTGCAGGTTAGATTCTAGAAACTTGAAACTTGTTTCCATCATGGCTATATGGCTAGGAATTTTCCTCATGTTGGTTCCTTTCTTTGTGATAATGGTGTTGGAGAGTGCTAGAAGAAAGAGACAAATCAGAGAAGAGGAGGATGAAGAGGAGGGTTATGGTGGATCTGAATAAAATCCTGAAGAGGAGGATTATGCTGAGGAGGAAGTGGGGAGTGGAGACCCTGAGAACCTAGAATCCCCAACTAAACAAGACCAATATCCTTTGTGGAAATATGTTCAGAAACAAGAAGGAGGGAAAGGTGGTGGAACCACTAAATTTTTTTGCCCCCATTGCAATAAACAATACCATGGTTCATACACTCGTCTGAGAAGGCACCTTTGTGGGATAATGCCAGGAGATGGAACTAAAAATTTTGGAATCAAAGTTTGTACTTATGTGCCAGCACCACAGAGAGAGATATATAGGAAGGAAGAGGGGTTGCCATACAGAGATCATCTAAAAGATCTAAGGGTATCGCTGATTCAGGCCCAACACATTCAACTTCCACCCATGCCAGTGGTTTCGGAAGCAGTGGCACTGGATTAAGGCGTAGAACCATATCCGATTTCCTAGACGAAGGGTGTAGGAATGATGTGGATTCAAAATTTTACCGGTTTCTACATGCATGTGGGGTGCCATTCAATGTTCTTCGCTCACCTTATTGGCATGAAATGGTTTCTGCCATTAATGATACCCCCAAAGGATACAAAAGCCCTGGGTATGACAAGGCCAGAACCGTGGGTCTTGATCATGAAAAAGCTAAAATAAACCATTCTTTGGCTAGAATGACAAGTTCGTGGAATGAGCATGGGCTGTCCATTGTCTCTGATGGATGGACCAATGTAAAAGGAAAACCATTGATAAATGTTTTGGTTGTGTCGGTTAGTGGTGCAATCTTCCTGGCAGCATATGATTATTCAGATAAATTCAAAACCGACATTAACATTGCAGAACCATTACTTGATATAATTGAAAAGACTGGGCCATACAATGTGATACAAGTCATCACTGATAATGCTGCTAACTGTAAGGCAGCAGGAGCAATTGTTGAGGATAAATACCCCAACATTTTTTGGTCTGGGTGTTTGGTTCACACAATGAACCTTTTGATGCATGATATCATAAAAAACAAACAACCTCAATTCAAATGGCTTGGTGATTTGTACAAGAGAGGTTAAAAAATGATCAAATTTATTACAAATCATAGCAATACCCATGGGCTTTTCCGTACTCACTCCAAATTGGAGTTGTTGAAAATAGCAAAAACTAGATTTGCTAGCTATTACCTCACCTTCAGGCGCATTTTGAAGGTAAGAGAGTCATTGGCTGCAATGGTATCAAGCCCACACTGGTAGCTATTAAAGGACAGGGCGGCAATAATAGTTGACAGGCAAGGTTTCGAACATGTGGAGGAGACCGCCCTTGACCCTCTATTTTGGGCACGTATGAGGGAAATTGTGAGTTTTACCAAGCCCATTTATAACATGATTCACTTTCCAGATACTGATAAACCAGTGATTGGAGAGGTTTATGAGCAGATGGATAGCATGTTGGGGCAAATAAAAGATATTGTTAAGGATAATGATCCCAAATTGTATGCTATGATTCATGACTGTGTGTGTGCACGGTGGAATAAAATCAATGTTCCACTACATGCTTTGGCATATATCCTTACGCCAAAATATTACTCTCCATCTTGGTTGGGCCAACCTGCACCTGGAGGTGGGGTTAGGGTGAAACCTCACACAGATCCAGAGGTACAAGAGGGGTACATGAAGGCATTGGACAAATTGGTACCTGACAGGGAAGAGTGTGCTAAATTGCGCCTTGAATTAGGCAAATACTTCAGTTGCACTGCTAACTTTGGTTCATTCCATGCAATGGAAGACAGGGACAGATTCGATGCTCTCACATGGTGGGAAGCATGTGGCGGCATGGGACTTTTGCCAAAGTTGGCTAAAAAAGTTCTCTCACAAGTTGTGAACACTTCTTCTGCAGAGAGGTGTTGGAGCACCTACAACTTTATACACAATGTGAGAAGAAACAGGTTGAATGAAAACCGCGCTGAAAGCTTGGTTTATGTGCATTATAACTTGAGGTTGCTCAGCCATTACTGTGATCGGGCAAATGAGGATCAATCATACAGAGTCTGGGACAACAACCCAGAGGATGATAATTTGGAGGACGGCACGTTACATCTGGAAGAATTGGAAGCATAACTTTATAGGGATGATGATGAAGCATCAGCAGCACCGCCACACACAGGGCCAGTCCCACCATCTACTGGTAGCAGTGCAGGTGCCAGTGCCAGTGCCACTCCTCGATATCACACTATTGTTCCTTTGCAGATCCAGCCTCCACCTTCTGGTCGTGGTCATGGTACTCCTGAGAGTACTAGAAGACCAACAGTTCTTCGTGGCTCACAGAAATTAGACATTTCTCGTGGGCGTGGCAAGGGGCCAGCCAGATAAAATATATTTGTTGTTTACTATTTTCTATTTGTTGTTGACAGTTGAACAGTTGAAACTTGACTTGCTACTGATTTCATATATTTAAATTTTTAATGATGTTGGCATTTATAAGTTTACTGTTTACAAGTCATTATGAATTATGAATATGATGCTTCATGAAAGTTATATGGTGATCAATGAATCAATGATGATAAATGTTATATAATATCAATGATGATAAATGTTATATATTGAATTTTGAAATCAATGAATCAATGATGATAAATGTTATATATCAATGATGATAATGTATATTGAATTTTGAAATCAATGAATCAATGATGATAAATGTTATAATATATATATCAATGATGATAAATGTATATTGAATTTTGAAATCAATGAATCAATGATGATAAATGTTAGATATTGAAATTTGAAATCAATGATGATAAATGTTATATATCAAATTATCAATGATGATAAATGTTACATATTGAATTTTGAAAGTTTGAAACCTTCAGATTGATGATTTGCGAGACTCAAGAGTCAATATGTTGTATGCTTCCAACTCGTGGGCGTGGTTGATGAAGATTATAACTTCTAGATGATTGATGTTATATGATTCAATCTATGTTTTTATGTTTTTATGTCTAATTCATCATTCTACATGTTTTTGTTGACATATATGCATCAAAATATAAAAAATATTAAAAATATTAAAATATATATATATATATATAAAAACGCTCCCGAAAACGCTCCGGACCCGGAAACTTTTAAAAATGGCGCTCCGCGCTTCGCTCCCGCTCCGCGCTCCCGCTCCCGCTCCCGCTCCCGCTTCCAAGTAACCTTGATCCGGATGCCATTTCCTTAGACAACATTGATGTATTATCTAAGTGGAGAGTGGAGTCTAAGGTGCCCATCATAGAGGAGTCACCTACATGGTTAGAGGAGGAACCATTAGTACAGGGGCAACAAGAGGAGGAGGACTCGAGGGAGTAGTAACAGCAGCATTCGTAACAGGAGACTATGGGAGTGTCAACGTCAACACCATCTGCTAGGCTACAGATATAAGAGAGCACAACTCCATACCCAACATTCATTATTTGACATTAGGTGCAGGGCCAAGTCCTTCTACTACTAGGGGCAAGCCTGTCAAACAACCCATCACGTTTTCCTGTAAAAGGGGGAGAGGACACTGATCTCAGATAGCTAGCTACTAATTTCATTTGTTTTGCTACAGATAACTCATGATGATGCGATACTTTTATATATGTGATGTTATTTTAATGTCGTTTCTCCACATTTGAGTCCTTGATTTGACAATTATCAAGGATCTACAGGATTTGGTATCGCCTTTGTTCTATCATTTTTATTTGGCATCCACTACATCATATATATTAGTGTTTTCTTCATATTTATGTGCCAATGTGTTTATTTCATGTTGTCGTTGCTTTATATGTTTAAAAATATGAAAGAAAAATGAATGTATTATGCATTTTTTTATGTTTGCCGATATTTTCTAATATTTTGCCAATATTTTCACAATATTGTCGAAAAGATGTTTTCAACAACCTCGTCGATATTTTGTTGATCTCGATATTATCAACATTGTGATGGATAGAATGAGGCTAGGCCTCATGTATTTATACATGATCTAAGAGTTCAAAAATGAAAACACAAAGCCCCTCCAATGCCTAAAATGTCTAGTAACCCACCCATGGTTACAAGCCAACCATGATATCTCATAAAATAAGTGGAATAAGCCCTCTTAGGGCCATGCTAGGCTGACGTGCAGGCTTAGAAGGGCAGTGTTAAGGCCTCATGTGCTAAAGATGAGAGTGACGGCCTCAAAAATAATGAATAAGAGGGGGATGCCCTCCAAATGCTGCAAAACATCTCCAAACCCCAATTTGGGCTCTGTGGGCTCCAAATGGGTCTCATGGGTGGTATTCAAATGGCTCAAGATCAATTCGATGCTCCATCAATGAGGGCTAGAAGATGACACATGCCCTCCAATGTCTCCCTAGCAAAGACATAACCTCCTTTGCGCCCTGGATCAACTGCCAAGTGTTGGGTGCAATGTGTAGTTGGTTGGGCAACATGGTCCAAGTGCATTATCATCTCTTTATAACTGGGGCACGAACAAGCAATGTGGTGGTGTTGATGAAGCCCATGGTGTGGCAATCAATGCTCTGCATGTCTGGAGGAGAATGGCTCTCAACGCTCACCCTAGAAGTGCCATTATGACCTTCTCGAGCACTTAGATCCCATATAGGGAGGCCAGGTCCAAGATGGAAACCCACTTGCAATCCTGTATAAGATCCAATGTGTCTTCTCACCTTCCAGTACAATAGTCCATTAGTGCAATTAAGTAAATAAGCTCGCTAATCAGGGGCAAAAGTGGACACTTCATATTGGCATGCCCTTCCAAATGGGCTTTGAAAATGTATTGGTGTTTCCTTCCTTAACAAGAGAGGTTAATGAAGGACCCTATTAGGTGGTTTCAACCTCTACAGGAGTGAAGGGTTCATGGTACATCCATCAAATAGCAAATGTCATGTGAAATAGTGATGGAATGGAGTGGGGGCAGAGGCAACCCTCCAAGCCACATGTCATGGTACAAGGGTAGCTATAATGAGGGAAGCCCACACATGGGTGTATAGATATATGAGGGAGCAATCGTGGTACATGAGCTACCCCGACCTTTGCTTTTCCACTCATCTTCATATGCATTTTTCCTTTTATTGATTTTTCTTTCTTTTAACTGATCAAGGCTCCACCGAATGAGATCATGATGCTTATGATAAAGCAGTGAATACCCCTTAAGGTTGGGCAGTTCAACACCCACCAGGAGTTGGGACAATCATGGTTTCCTTAATGATGCACACATAGGGTCCCTAGGAGCAATCGTGGTACATGAGTTACCACAACATTTGTTTTTCCACCCTTCTTCATATGTCTTTTGCCTTTTATTGATTTTGCTTCATTTTTACTGCTCTGGGCTCAAGGGGATGATAGCATGATGCGTAAGATGTAGTAGTTATTACCCCCTTAAGGTAGGGTAGTTCATCACCCACCAGGGATTGGGACAATCATGGGTTTCGAAATGATGAAAAGGGCACTAATAGTGCCCTAGGAACCAGGGTGATGGCCATAATGATAGGAGTTAGAGCTCATGTTTGGCTTTCGCTAAATTTTTATTATCCCGACCATCTTTTGCATTTGTGATACATTTCCTATTGTATGTGGCCAAATTATGCTTTTGTCTTTCTTTTCTAGCTGCATCAATCTCATGGCATCGTTCCAGGCCCGACCCAGGGTGTGGACAAGGGGAAGGGGAGGCTAACACCTTGTGGACCCAATGTACAAATGTGGACTCAGATGGGGAAAATGTGAAAAGGGCTTGTAATGAGTGGAGGGGAGTGAGATATATGGTATTGGGAAGCAGGACCACGCATCCAAAATCACTGTTTCCAATGCAGTGCCACTACTAAAGCTAGAAGCCAATAAAGTAGATCACACAGGACTAGGAAACAAGATTAAACCCCAAGTTGAGGTAAGGGAACAACAATCCAGTCAAAGCCCTTTCTTTCCATCAAATCTCCTCACTAATCCATACCCAAATGTGCTCAAGAAAGGTAGGCATAAACACCCAATTACATAATGAAAATCATACCTTCGGGTTGGATGCCCCACCTCCATACATAAGATCATAACAAATGAGCAAAGGCACACAACGATTGGCTCAAGT
Organism: Pinus albicaulis; assembly: GCA_034641835.2. NCBI lineage: Eukaryota > Viridiplantae > Streptophyta > Pinopsida > Pinales > Pinaceae > Pinus > Pinus albicaulis. The sequence goes on along the minus strand of CM076577.1, from coordinate 972,445,336 downwards.
AAAGGAGACTGGTAGCACATCGATCTATCAAGTGCTTGCAAGGGGTTGTTGGTCATCGGTTGAAGACAAATATAAGAGAAAAATTTTCCTATACAGGTCACCCACAGGTGGTGGGTAACAAGAGCATCAACAAGAAGGCAACAGAGCTTTAGCGCAACTAGGGCTTCAACAAGACGTTAGGGCATCAGAGAAAGAGAGCAATATAGTTGCAGAACACAGCAGCAACATCCATCACTCAAAGACAGCGCAAAATAGGCACGCAAAACAGTTGTATCGATTATACGGAATTCGTACAGCGCAGCCTACACAGTCGGTCCATGAACTAGGTCGTTTTCTAGCGAAGTCGAGTTGTTTTTCTAGGTCAAAATTTATGATAAGGAAGGTCTTCCTTCTTATTGTAATTTTTTTGGGAAGAATATTTGTTGAGGCTACCTTAATAGAAACCACCAGACAAGCAAGTTTTCTCGTGTTGGGTTTCTTGGGTAAATCATTGTGATTTTATGGTTAAGTGACTGTGTTTTTATTTCTGGGTTATTGTTATTATTTCCATTGCATGTTAAGTTAGAGAAGCTCAGCATACTTTTCGAAATAAGCTAAATTTTAGTTTCATTCATTTACTTGGTATTTTTAGTGTTGGAAATACCGAGAGGGGGTGTGAATCAGTATTTCTTAGCAATGGGCACTTTATTAATCCTTTTAGAGCATTAGTTATTCTACAACATTATTTTTATTATTTATCAGATATAAAATGCAATAGACAACACCATACAACAGTGTAGAAAGATAAAACAGTAGACACAAGGTTTTGGGTGGAAAACCCCCATACTGAAGTATGTAACTAGTCTCGGTCTTCATAATTATATTCGAGTCATGATATATAGTAGTTGTCAAAATAAAATTTTATTGTTAAATAAATTGACTTATTAAAGCATGGGTTTCATGCTTGGGTCAATAGTCAATATTTAAAGCACCCATTGAGCGCTCTAGGATTTTTGAGCCAAAATCAAATTTATTATGTAAGAATCCCTTCTTGGGTTCATGTTGTCAAAGATAAAAATATATTTTGTCATGTCAAAACCTCCTCCATCAAGTCACTTTGCAAGTCAGCTTTCAAATTGATCCCCACCAGTCGACTTCCACGAATTATTCATGTCGGCTCATTTACCGTCAGAAACAACTATAAATACCAATGTGAACTCGACTCAACTGTGATAGGAAGAATCAAGTTTGGATAGATAACAAAGACAACAAAGAAGGATTATTCAGATCATTTACAAGGTCAAATTATTGGGTGATTGCAAGGCCGAGGCACTAATCTATTATAGGACAAAAAGCATGACACTATTACAGGACCGAAGCATAGCACCGAAGTCTGTCAAGACTACAAGATCAAAGCTCGGTATGATCATAGGAACGAATTCAGGTATCATAATATTGAAGGAGCTAAGTGTTACAGGACTAAGGTATCACATCTTTGCGTAAATGAAGTGTTGTTGAATACAGGACTCAGAATTGAAGCATGATATGTCACTTGGAAACAAGGTTGACTTGATGGATGGAAGGAGTCTTTGGTCTAGGCAATAAGGGTATTGGTCATCTCAACTTATTTGAATCTACTGAACGAAGAGTTCTTGACTTAGTTTTCCCCTACCTAGAGGTTTTTCCTTGGTTGTGTGCCTACATCTTGTGTCCTCTTTTGTTTATTGATTGGCATTAGTCTTGATGATAAGAACAAGATAATTTTGAAGAAGAACTAATAATTAAATAGCACTAGATAATGTCATAATAAGAGAAATCAATGAAAGTAAAACCCTAAGTTGTTGCCCTAATGGATTTCTCAACATGGTATCAGAGCTAGGACTTTGATTTAAGGGCGGAAAGGAGATCATTCTTGACTTCATATCAAGATAAGGAAGACATCTACCCAAGACCCAACCTCTAAAAGCAAGGAAGACAATTTTTTGGGCTCTCATTAGCCCTAGTCACTTTGACAAGACCACATATCTACAAGAAATAGTGAGATTTATTCAAGAGTACAAAGGATTTGTCCTAAAGGGAGGAAGGGCTAATCTTGCAGCCCAAGGAAAGTCGAGCTACCTGGAGAAGAGAGCAAAGGTGTAAGGTTTCTATATAAGATCTGAAATCATCATTTAAAGATAATTTATATCATACAATAGTAATCCAAAATTTATGACTATATGTTAATTTTAGTTAACCATGGTATGTTTTATTCTTAGAGGAGTTTACTAGCCCAATTCAATTTCAGATTTGCAGTCACATAACCATTGAAAGTAAATGTTGATAGAACATAAAATAAATCGACAGAAGACAAGCCAAGACAAGAGACACAAATATTCTTTGTAATTCTTCTTATTCAGCAAAGAGAGATAAAATATCTTTTACAACAGTAAACAAGACACCCTAGCTAGCAAAGACTTCGTTGGTCAAACCAGCCCTTCAACCTCCAATGAAGCACAGTGAAACTTGGTCAAATTTGGCCTTCAGTCAAAGTCACACTTAGCCCAAAACAGTCCACACAAACTGGTCAACGCAGAAGTCCAACTCTGCGGTCAAACTAGTCAAAACAGCAATCAATGTTGCAGTCAACGTTGCGATCAAAGTCAACATTTGACCATGACTTCTATGCCTAGATCAGATTTTATGTATCAAAAACACAGTCAAACAGTGAGAGTTGACCCAAAGTCAACGTTGGTCAACGCTGCCAGAGAAGCCCTAAAAACAGTCTGAAATTGCAGCTTCCTATTTCACACGTGTGGAGGAGAGAGAGAAGCCTCTAAGGCAATACGAACCAATCAAATGAGAGAGAGATGTGTGAGATGAGTGTGATGAAATGAGCATCATGTCTATGTTGGAAACACTAAGAGGGGGGTGAATCAATATTTCTTTTCAATTGTTAATTTTACCAGTTATATCACTTATATTTAGAACACAAAATGAACAATGATGGAATAGATATTTTTTATTAATTTCTTCTTTACAATAAGTAAAGTACAATAATGATATAGGGCTCCAACCCTAGATGAATACTCCAATCTTCCAGGCTCAAACCTGTATTGTGCCAAGCAACGACTTGGTCTTTCCAAGGCTCCAACCTTGTCAATTTGAGGCACCAACCTCTAGGGCTCCAACCCTATCTCTGGTGCAGGCTCTGACCTAGTTTCTTGAGAGACTCCAATCCTCTAGGGCTCCAACCCTATCTTCCAAGGCACTGACCTTGTCTCTATGAGACTCCAACCGCTTGGGCTCCAACCCTCAACTTCACTTCATCAAAATATGTTTGGTTATTCTTTACGGCTCCCAATGTCTTCTTCAATGAGCCTTGTCTACCTTCAGCTATCCCTTAACTTAATCTTAACGTCACATTATCAATGACAAACTTGTCACTTCATGAGGGCTTTAATCATGCATCAATGTCTTCCATGAATGTCTTCAAGTTCTATAAGTGTCTTCTAGAGACCTCCAAAGTAATTCATCATACAGTGCCTTCAAGATTGTCACTAGGTCGCTCCAAATGATGGCTCCAAGATGTGCTCAAATAATATTAGTCTTCACTAGGTCTTCAAATAGCTCTGACATCTGCTTTGGAAAATACTTCCAGTAGCCACTTCAAATGCCCCTCCAGGTTACTTTAATGTGTGGTTCAAAGTGTCTCCAAGATGTATTCGAAAATATCTTCAAGTCTGTTCTAAAACAATACCTCACAAACTTCTCTCAATTGAATGTCCAACTGGTGACTGGTTTCAAGATGAGCTTATGTCACAAGGCTTCAAGGTCTGATCGTTTGAGCCTCCACAGAGATACAACCAAGTCACTGATGTATGACCACTTCACAGTTCAACAATATTTCATGCCACTAAAATCTTCAATAGTTCTTCACAATCAGAGGTCTGAAGACAAGCAACTGTCCAAGGTCTGAGCTCTTCTCAAACTGAGTTAACAGGTCAATAATCCGAAGAGGTAAGTGATCACAATGCGAAGTTTCCACCAATTGCTGTAGCTCGTCCCACAGATCTGAGCTCCACAAAAATCTGTCAACAGTAAACTTGCAAATCTGAGCTCCAATCTCCAGGTGACTGTCCGCGTATTACCACAGATTTAAATCCAAGTTTGCAAGCACAGGTTTGGAGTCCGAATTCTGAAGGAGGTCCAGCCTCTTTAATGGTGACTGTTCCTCCTATCTATCACTTAACCGAGCTCCTCAAGAGGACTGTCCACCTCCTAGGCACCACTCTGCAATCCAATGGTTTGTATCAGACTTCTGAGTTTTAACAAGTCTTCTAAAAGGTCTGCAATCCGAATCTAAGGTCACTGTTTTGTTCATAAATCTGAGCCTCAAGTGACTGTAACAAATCTGAGGGTATAAGATTGTTGTAGCTCTGAAATCCGAGGTATGGTGCAATATTTCCACAGTCAAGGCTGTTTTCTGTGCCAAAAACAGAATTGTAATAGATGACTGTCCTCAAAAAATTTAATAGAATTTGCCCAAAACAAAGATATCACATCCTCCTCGACCTCCTTTAAATCTAATCCTCGTATCTGTGTTTTTCTCTGAAGATGATCACCGAAATCCTTGACTAAAATGAGGGTCTGCGGTCTCTATATATACATATTTTGTTGCTTGAACGAAGGGACACGTCTCTGGAGAGGCCGACATGGGTAGGCTAGCACAGGTCGGCTCAAGGACCAGATTAATTTTCTCAACTTATAAAATCTATATCTCCCAGCCTACTTGGAGTTTTGGGCCAAGAGCGAGCTCGTTAGAAAGCTAAAATTATGCTCTAAAAGGTGGTGTAGGTGTCATAGTGAAATTCTGCCTCTAAGGTAGTAGAAAATATTTTTTAATGTGACTGGTCATTTATTGGTGTAGAATTGGAGGTAGGCAATTTAGACTTCTTCATGGATTGTCTTCTTCTTATTAGGCTTCTTCATCATAGGCTCGTGATGTCAACTATGTCATCATGTCATCAAGTGTTCTTCATGTCATGTCCCTAGACATTTTCCACATCATCAAACGGTCCTCCATCAACCATGTCATCTTGACATCATACTGGATCCAGTCATCTTCATCAAGAGTAAGAACATCATCATTAATGGCATCCATATTAACCAAGAGGCATGACATCATCATCTAGAACCAAGCATCACAAGAATATTGACATCTCAGTCAATGTTATATTCACATCAATGACAACCTTAGGCCAACTGTCTCTCATTTTTATATCCATGACTGTGCGTGTGTGACACATCTTTTGGGCCTTGTGAGCCTACATTACAATTCTGGTCTACCTTGACAATTTGCACGTGCGGAAAATAAATTCAAAATACAACTTCTGCTCATCCAAACAAGATGATCTTTAGATCAATCTTGCACCTCTCCAAAAGAGGAATCCAACAAAAATATCATCTCTATCATATGAGCAGTGCAACATGGAGGTTGGCCCTAATTTCCAAATTTAACACTCCCTCTCAACTAGGGAGAACTCCATCAGTCCACCTGTGCAATCCTGTGTTATCCTGTTATCTCTGCTTTGTTGCCTCTGCTTTGCTATAACAAGAAGATATGATTGAGAGTGAGTCACAAGGACTTTGCCACTCTCCACTGACCCGAAGTCAGTTTAGAGGTGAAAACTCAACCAGACTCAAGACTAAGTCACATACCGACCCGAAGTCACTTTAGAGGTAAAAACTCAACCGAACTAAAGAGTGAGTTGCATACTAACCCGAAGTCAGTTTAGAGGTTAAAAACTCAATCAGACTTGATCCTAGATTTGTTGGACATATCCCCAAGCCCCCTAGAGCTCCCAGAGCGCATAGTCCAACTCAAGCGGGACTCTCACAATAAGGCATGTCCACGATACCAAGCTTCTCACGAAAAGTTATTTATTTGACCTTCCCCAAGGGCTTCGTGAGAATATCTACGACCATCTCATCAATCCCAATGTAATGAAGCCTTACGACACCTCGCTGTATCATGTCCCGGACAAAGTGGTACCTGATATCAATATGCTTGGAGCGGTCATGGAACATGGGATTCTCAGAAAGAGGAATCCCACTTTGGTTGTCGCAAAGGATCACGGTGGTATCCAGCACATGCCCAAACAGCTCACTAAATAATTTTCTCAACCAAACAGCTTCATAACAGGCCATACTTGTTGCGATGTATTCGGCCTCAAAAGTGCTCAAAGCAACCGATTTTTGTTTCCTACTCATCAAGGAGATCAAAGCAGAACCTAAGGTGAAGCAACATCCAGATGTCCTTTTACGATCCACCACAATGCCTGCACAATCAGCATCGGTATATCCATGGAGCCTCATACTCCCGATAGTGTATCTCAATCCATGGTTGATTGTGCCCTGGAGATATCTCAAGAGATTCTTGGCACCAATCCAGTGAATGTGATGAGGCTCGACCATGTATTGACTCAACGTGTTCACTACAAAACATATGTCCGGACGTGAGTTCACTAAGAACATCAAGGCCCCCACGAGTTGACGATACTCGGTGGGATTTCCCAACTCGAGCCCAGCAGCACTTCCACACAACTTCTTAAAGTTGAGTTCCATCGAAGCAGTCACGGACTTGCAGTCCACTATCCCAAATCTCTCCAGCATCTTCACAACATATTTTCCTTGAGAAAGGAAAATTTCACCTGGATTTTGCCAGACCTCAAAGCCTACGAAATAGTGCATCAGTCCTAGGTCTTTCATCTCGAACTCAGAAGCTAGCTTGATGAATGAGAGGGTCAACACCTGTCAGGAAGATATCGTCCACATAGAGATCTAGAATGAGAGGTTTGTCATTATAAACCTTAAAATAAAGGTTTGGATCAGCGTCACTTCGAGTAAAGCCCAGCTTCATGAAGTAGCTATCGATCCTCTCATACCAAGCCCTGGGGGCTTGCTTCAACCCATAGAGGGATTTTTTCAACCTGCATACATGTGAGTCTCTATCTCGAACCTCTAACCCCAGAGGTTGTTCAACATAGACCTCTTCCTTGATTGAGCCATGTAAGAAGGCAGTCTTCACATCCATCTGATGTAGACTCCATCCTTGCGATGCAGCAAGGGCAATGATCGATCGGATGGTGTTGTAGCGGGAAACACGTGCAAATATTTCATCATAACCTATGCCTTCCTTTTGAAAGAAGCCTCGGGCAACAAAACTTGCCTTGTACTTTTCAACACTTCCATCAGCTCCATGCTTGATCTTGTAGAGCCATTTCGAGGTAACAACAGATTTGTCCTTCGATCTAGGGGACACATGCCATACATCATTTTTCGTGATAGACTCATAACCTTGTGCATAGCATCCTTCCATACTTGATGCTTCATGCCTTCTTCAAATGTTCCAGGCTCAGATTGTAAAATGGTGCTCATGGCTTCTTGGTACCCTTGGTACCTATTCAGCTTCTTACTTTAATGGAATGTTCCCCTTGGAGAGTCGGCATCTTCGAGAGTGTCTCTAAGTCATGAGGGTCTTCTTTTATTTGAAGAAGGTGGATCTATGGGATCCATCGAACCTTCAACATCGAGCATCGGTTCATCCTTCGGTTCTTCCTGCCTTCCAGCGTCTTCTTCTTCTTTGTCTTCCTTTAAGATAGGAATATTTATACCTTCTTGAGGGCAGCATCTTCGTCGAAGGTGACATCATGGCATATCTCCACTTCTCTTTGACCAAGCACATAAATTCTATATGGCTTCGAGGTTTCACTGTAGCCCACAAACATTCCCTTCTTTCCAGAAGCATCCAACTTCCTTCTCTTTTCTTTTAGCACATGAAAATAAACGAGACCTCCAAAAACTCTAAAATGAGAGACATCGGGCTTCTTACCAAAGAATACTTCTTCGGGAGTTTTAGATTCCAATGTAGAATGTGGGCATCTATTTTCAACATACACAGTGGTGTCGACAGCTTCTCCACATAGGAACTTTGGAAGACCTTGGTCATAAAGCATGGCATGAGCAGCTTCCAAAATGATTCTATTCTTCCTTTCAGCAACACCATTTTGTTCGAGAGTATACATAGTGGTGGTCTCCCTCTTAATGCCAACTTCCCTACAATAGTCATTAAATTCATTTGACTCATACTCGGTTCCATTATCGGACCTCAAAATTTTGATCTTCTTCCATGTTTGATTTTCAACCAAGGCCTTGAAGGTACAAAGTCAATTGAATGCTTCATCCTTCTTCTTCTAGAAGTATATCCAAGTTTTGTGGGAGAAGTCATCTATGAAAGTGATATAATATAAGCATCCTCCCAAGGTTGTTATGGGCAACATACCAGATAGATCAGAATGTATCAATTGCAAAATATCAGATGTCTTCGTGACACTTGAGGGGAATGGTCCCCTTATATGCTTTCCTTCGGCACAACCCTGTTATACACCTTCATGATCATCTTTGAAATCGGGCATCCCTGCACCACCTTCCTTGCTTCTGGAAGGGCTTTGTAATAAAGGTGTGCAAACCTCTGGTGCTATAGCTCGGATTGAAGAGTTGTGTCACATGCATGGCCCCCAGCAGACTTCATCCAACCTGATTGAGTGTGTCAACCCTGAACCCAAGAGTGAATGCTTCTTTGAAGTTCCTCTTACAAATACATACCTTTCCATCGATGAATGCCACCTTGAATCCTTTGTCTTCCATTGTCGAGATAGACACTAGATTCTTCTTCAAGTCAGGAATGTACAACACATCTTGCAAACATAGGACTTGACCTTGATTTAGATGAAGGGTCACAGTCCCTGTCACTTTCACCAGATAAGTGGCACTGCCTCCAAGGATAATCTCCAAATTAGTATCCTTTTCAATCAAACCAGAGAGGGCTTCCTTATATCCAACGAAGTCCCTTGAGGCACCACTATCTAGCAACCAATTGTCCCGGGTGTCGGAAGGAGATGCAGCAGAAGGGGCAGATATAAGAATATATTCATTTCTCATATTATCAACAATATTGGATTCATCATACCTGGAGTTCCTTGACCTTTTGAAAGGTTGACCATTTCCATTCCCACTTCGATCAGAGGGGGCCTTCCTTTTTCCTTTGAGCTTGTTGTTCCTTTCATTCCCATCCCCCCTGAACTTATTTTTGTTGTTGTCATCATCTCCGAGAGAGTCCCTTTTATTGGGGCACTCTCTTGCATAGTGACCAAATTTGTTACAAGTGTAGCATCTTCCTTTTCTTCCTTTGGCACCCACTCTTCCATGATTTTGATTTCTAAGGCCAGCATTATTCCTCTTCTTTGCATGAGCGGTGAAGGCAGTAGGGTCACTTCCATTTCCATTAGAGGGATGGTCTCTCTCCATCATCCTTGTCTCCTCTTGAGTGCATCTTGACAACAATTCATCAAAATCAAGAATTATATTATTATTGAGAATAGTAGTAATGAATACATACCATGCTCGGGGAAGTCCTCCAAGAGAAATGAGAGTGAGCTCTTCGTCAGGTATGGCCTCTCCAATAACTAAGAGATCATTCTTGATTTTGGTCAGCCTCATGAAATATGATTGGATGGATTCTCCCTTGTCCATCTTGATGTTCTTCAACTTGTTCTTCAAAAATAGAATTTGATTAGCATTGCTAGCCATGAACATGCTAACCAACTTATCATACATCTCCTTAGATGTGCCCAGCTCGTAGATATAAGCAACCAAGTGCTTATGAATATAATCCATGATGATCTTCTTTGCCTTGACTTCCCCTTTCTTGTACTTTGTCTTAGTGGCAGCCGGTGCATTTGATGGAGGCTCATTGATCTTTCTCTGCACATAATCCATAACATCTTGTTCTTCCAATGTCAAATCCAAGGACATTTTCCAAGCATGATAATCAAATTTATCAGTCAGCTTGTCATCAAATTTGAAGTATGATGAGGAAGCCATTTATCCCGGTCCTTGTCTTTTCAACTTTGGTGATTGCTCTTCTCACTCTTGCTTGGGCTTTGTCTTCACCTTAGCTTTGATACCATGTTAATTTTAGTTAACCATGATATGTTCTATGCTTAGAGTAGCTTACTTCAATCTTTTTTATTAGCCCAATTCAATTTTAAATTTGCAATCACATAACCATTGAAAGTAAATGTTGATAAAACATAAAATAAATCAACAGAAGACAAGCCAAGACAAGAGACACAAATACTCTTTGTAATTCTTCTTATTCAGCAGAGAGAGATAAAATATCTTTTACAACAATCAACAGGATGCCCTTGCCAGCGAAGACTTCATCGGTCAAACCAGCCCTTCAACCTCCAATGAAGCTCAGTCAAACTTGGTCAAATTCAGCCTCCATTCAAAGTCACACTTAGCCCAAAACAATCCACACAAACTGGTAAACATAGAAGTCAAACTTTAGGTCAAATCAGTCAAATCAGCAGTTAACGTTGCGGTCAAAGTCAATGTTTGACCTCGATTTTTGTGCCTCCAGCTGTGGCATTCCAAGATTGGATTTTATGTCTCAAAAACACAGTCAAATAGTGAGAGTTGACCCAAAGTCAACGCTGGTCAACGCTGCCAGAAAAGCCCTAAAAACATTCTGAAATTGCAGCTTCCTGTTTCACACATGTGCAGGAGAGAGAGAAGCCTCTATGGTTGTACGAACCAATCAGATGAGAGAGAGATGTGTGAGATGAGTGAATGATGAAATGAGCATCATGTCTCTCCTTTTTGTATCCATGATTGTGAGTGTGTGACACATCTTTTGGGGCTTGCGAGCCTACATTACAATTCTGGGCAACCTTGACAATTTGCATAGGTGTAGAAAATAAATTCAAAATACAACTTTTTTTCATCCAAACAAGATGATCTTTAGATCAATCTTGCACCTCTCCGAAAGAGGAATCCAACAAAAATATCATCTCCATCATATGACTAGTGCAACATGGAGTTTGGCCCTAGTTTTCAAATTTAACACTATATCAGTCCTCAAAGGAGTGAGTAGTTTGAAGATTTTACAAATACATTTTCACTATGGAAAGGAGTTGATCTCACTCAAAATTCTAAGCATAAAATATAAATTGGAAGCTCTAAATCCTGGCCACCATCGGCTTTAGAAAAGAGTTGAAATCCTGAGCAAGGTTGAGTTCTCAAATTAATCTATCACCCTCCTTCACGATATCATCTCGAAGTAAGTAATACAGTGGTATGTCAAGTCAAGTTTGGTGGTAAATTATGAGTATATAGATATACAGTTTGAGTCTAAATAGCGAGATAGTAAGCAAACCTGTGGAAAAGAATCTCAGTCTTGAAGGAGAATCAAGCTTATGCATCTCTGTAAGAAGAAAGCATTTATGACTCAAGGAAGGAAGAAATCTTCAACAGTGAATATGTCATGCACCAACTCATGAAAGGACCCTTGAATATTTCGTCAAGTTCAAGTAAGCATTCTATGTTTCTGTCAACTAACCTTATGTCTTCAGTTTGCACTAAAAGAAAAAAGTATCTTATATCTTGAAGAATAAAGATACGTATAACTTGAGGTACATATAATCATTCTTCATTTGGTATAGGACTTTGAAATTTCTTTATTGATTCAAGAACCTGTAGTTTTTGTATCATTGAAAGTTGTTGATCTCTAAGTACTAAGCAGACCTTAGCTTTTAGTCTCTAAAGTTTGTAGGCATTTTAGGGAAAAATTGGAAGCCCTAGAATTAATATTTTGAAAAATGACTTAAGCTTTGAAAATTTCTAGTTCAACAACTTGTGGTTTTTGTATTACTGAAAGTTGTTTATCTCTAAGTACTAAGCAGACCTTAGCTTTTAGTCTCTAAAGTTTGTAGGCATTCTAGGGATAAATTGGAAGCCCTAGAATTAATATTTTGAAAAATGACTTAGGCTTTGCATATTTCTAGTTCAAGAACTTGTAGTTTTTGTATCACTGAAAGTTGTTGATCTCTAAGTACTAAGCAAACCTTAGCTTTTAGTCTCTAAAGTTTGTAGGCATTCTAGGGATAAATTGGAAGCCCTAGAATTAATATTTTGAAAAATGACTTAGGCTTTGAAAATTTCTAGTTCTTATATATATATAAACTTACTTGTCATCCAAGTGTTGCACATACATATAAGCAGTAACGAGTATTCTACTTTGATCTCTTTATTATTGTTTACTCAAGAATTTTCCTTGAAAGAAAACACTGCAGGTAGAAATATTAAGAAGGACCTTGCCACTAAAATTTCAATTCAAAAGGGAGCAAAAAGCTTTAAGAAAAAACCCTACAAGGAAAGAAAGAAAGGTATGTAAAGACTCTTCTTCATTGAAAGTATGACCATTTTAAAATTCATGCTTTGTATTACTAACTCTCTCATGTCTAGGTTTTCGAATCATAAGGATTCTTGTTAGGGTGATTAATCTCTTGCTTGAATCTACCCTCATCATATTATCTAGTTTGTTTATGAAACCCTAACCTTTAGGGTTCACTATAAAACCCTAATCTATGGGTATGTCGATGAAACCCTAGTGTACTTAGGGTTTGTACAATGAAATTCTATCCTTGCTTAGGATATGTTGACAATAATATTGAAACTGTAGTCCTCTCAGGGTTGTTAATAAAGAACCAATCATGAAAAGTCTATTCTAGTAATATTTAGGGTTTTGGTATGGTTACGACAAAATCCTAGTCGTTTAGGGTTTGTTGTTAATGAATCGAAACCCTAGATACTTAGGGTTTGGTAAATTAGGGTTTATAAGCAAAAATTACAACCCTAGATTGTTAGGGTTTGGTAAATTAGGGTTTATAAGCAGAACCTGGTAACGTCCTAGGAGTGAAACCCTAAGTTTGCATTCTTTCGTATAATCGAAACCCTAGCTTGATTAAAAGTATTGTATATCTAACTAAAGCAAATTTTGATATATTAATACCCTAGATATGCATATATTAGTATGCTAACCATAGTTTTAAAACCAGCCCGATTTGAATCAGACCAGGCCTAGTTGACGAGTCGAAAGGCCTACCAGTACGACCAAGTGGATGAAACGGCCAGTTGGCCAATTTGTTACCGAGTTGGCTGGTTTTTTTACCGACTCGACCGGCTCGGTAACAAACCAGCCAACCAGGCCTAGTCCGAGTTAACTCGGCCTAGTCAATCTAGCCGGCCGGTGGGCCCAAAAAATTGAAAAAAACGGACTTAAAACTCAAATTAATTCTGCTGTTAGGTTTTTTCTAGGTTTTCTAACCCCTCCCCGTCCTATTTAACTAACCCAACCCCTCTCAATACCTCACATCTTTCTCATTCAATTTGTTTGAGCATTTGTGAGGGTTTTCTGAAGAGTTGTGGAGTTGGTTTTGGAGCAGCTTTGAGGAGTCTTTTGGGCAAGCTTTGGAGCAGCAGTGAGGAGCTTATTGGGCAAGCTTTGGAGCTGAATTGAGCTAGAGGAGGCTAGAGGCTAGAGGTATTTATTTTTTCTCTTCTAAAATCTGTCTTTGTTTGTTTTATTTATTTAGCAAATCTGAAAATGGTAAACATAGTTTTTGGTGAATGAAATGAACATAGAATGAATAGTTTTTTTTTGTTTTCATTTTCAGATTTAAACATTTTCTTTCCAAATCAAAAACTCAGTCCAAATTTCCAAAATGGCCCCTAGAGCGAAAGATGCTGCTTGGGCATATGTTGAAATGGTTGGTGATCAAATGTATTGCAAATTTTGTAAGAAAAAAATTAAGGAGGGTGTAGGGGGCATTCATAGACTGAAACTACATTTGGCTGGTGTTGAAGGCCAAATTACTTCATGTGAAGCAGAAAACATTGGGGAAATTAGGAAGCAGTTGAAAGAACAATTTGAGAAGTATGAGCAAGAAAAAAATAGGCAAAAAGAAATACAGGCTGAAATTGGGAGGAAGAGAAATCTACAACATATGATGGCTGCCAACTCAAGTTTTGAATCTTTTGATTATGAGGGTTCTTCATCTATCCCTTCCACTGATGCATCAAAAAACCCCTTTCGCTATGTTCCTCCCTCTATGGAGTCTATTTCTGAAAAGGGTAAGTGTGCAATGAGAAATAAGGGTACTATCAAAAAAAAAATTGTGCCCTCATCTCCCTCTGATAATGCAACTGCATATGGTCCTAGTCCTCCAACTGCGCAACCCACTTTAGATGCTCATTGGAAAAAAGAATTGAGAGATGTTGCTTGTGAGTACATTGCTAGATGGTGGTATGATGCTGATATTCCCTTCAATGCTACTCGTTCACCATATTATGAACCTATTTTTGATGCCATATATGCTGCTGGAAAGGGCTTCAAACCTCCTACTATGCATGAATTAAGAGGATCTTTTTTGCAAAGAGAGGTTTCGAACATTGAAGATTATTTGAAAGAGTTAAAAAACTCATGGGCACATACAGCATGTACCATCATGTCAGATGGATGGACTAATCAGAGGAACCGTACCATCATAAACTTTCTTGTCTTTTGCCCACGGGGAACCATGTTTCTAAGATCAGTTGATGCATCTGAAAGGGTGAAAGATGCACAGTTGTTGTTACAGCTTTTGAATGAGGTTGTTCATGAGGTTGGGGTGGCAAATGTTGTTCAAATCATCACAGACAATGCCTCTAACTATGTTCTTGCTGGTAAATTGTTAAAGGAAAAACATCCAACCATCTTTTGGACCCCATGTGTTGCACATTGCATAGACCTCATGCTCGAGGATATTGGCAAAATAGACTGGATCAAGAACACTATAGAGCATGCCAAATGCATCACAAAATATATTTACAATCACTCATGGATTCTGAGTTTGATGAGGAAATACACAGGGGGCAGGGAACTTATTAGGCCTGCCATCACTAAATTTGCAACATATTTTTTGACATTGCAATCTATGCTTGCCCAACATAGAAACTTGCAAAAGATGTTTTCTAGTGATGAATGGAATGAATGTCAGTGAGCTCGCAAACAGGATGGCAAAGATGTGAAAAGGAAAGTCAATGAAGAAATATTTTGGAAAAAGGCAGCAGAGATTGTGAAACTTGCTGAGCCACTGGTTAAGGTGTTGTGCTTGGTGGATGGAGAAAGATTGGCTATGGGCTTCATTTATGAGGCTATGGATCAAGCAAAGGAGCAAATAAGGGCAGCATATAAGGACAGAGTGGCTAAGTATGGGCCCATTTGGCAAATCATTGATCAGAGATGGAACAATCAACTCCATCCCCCGATACATGCAGCTGGGTATTTTCTGAACCCAAGGTATGATTATAAAGCTCAGGAAACAAGAGCTTTGACTGGGGAGGTTAGAGATGGATTGATTGACTGCATTGATCACATGATCCCCACAAAGAGTGAGTAGTTGAAGATACATAAACAGATCACTATGTTTAGCCAAGCCACTGGTACCTTTGGCAAGAACTTTGCAAGGATTGCAAGGGAATCAGATGAGCTAGATAAACAAAGAATTTCAATTCTCAAATTTATATTTTATAATTTATTATTTTGTATAATTGTTTATAGTTTCAATTTCAAAGTTGGATATAAATTGTTGGGCTAACTGAAACTCATTTTTTGCAGCACAATGGTGGGAGGCATTTGGTAGCCACTGTCCTGAATTGCAGAGGTTTGCAATCCGCATTTTGAGTCAAACTTGCAGTGCTTCTGGGTGTGAGCGCAATTGGTCTGTCTTTGAGAGGATTCACACAAAGAAGAGAAACCATTTGGAGCAAAAACAGTTAAATGCTCTAGTGTTTGTCCAGTACAACCTCCAACTAAGACGCAACCAATTGCTAAACAAAAGACCTGATTCAGATCCCATTGTGTTGGAGGATATTGATCCAACATTAGATTTGGTAGTGGAGTCTTGTCCACCAGAGTTTGACATAGATGGGGGGATTGACTTCGATTTAGAGATGGAGGATACTATGCTCAATGTAGATCCACTAGTAGCAAACCCAGTCCCAAGCCATCCAGTTGCAGGTGCAGGCACTTCCTCTAGTCAACCACGACGGAGACGCATAACTCGTCTATCTGATTCTCAAGGTGGTAAGGGCAAGGGTATAGTTCCAGTTGAGGATGTTGATTCAGAGGAGGAGGCGGAGCGAACATTTTCCCCCTCTAGTTCAGAGTTTAAGGAAGAGGACATTGGCTTGTCACAGTCAGATGACTAGCAGTAGTTACTAGTGACTATTCATGTTTTGTTGTAGAGGCCATTTAGAGCCTCCTTAGTGATGTTTTTTGTTTTGATCTCTATATCATCATCATGTATTGGTCCTTGGACAGTGCACTGGGTGCAATTTTGATATTCATATAATGGATATATTCATGAGCCTACTTTGATCATATGTTGTCTTTTGTCTATATTGTAATGCTTTGTGTTTGGAAACATGAATAAGAATCTTTATATTTATTTTTTGTACAAAAAAAATAATATTTAATGTATTTTTTACAAAAACCGAGTCATTGAAACCGAGTCGACCGAGTCATTACCGATTCGGAGTCCAAGTCGAAGTCGACCCTCGGCTTGGTAGCTGACCGATTCCGTTTTTTAAAACACTGATGCTAACTTGGTTATTGATGTTTTGAGTTGTGTCTAGGGTATAGAATAAAACCCTAGTAGAAACTGATACTCTAGGGTTTGCAACAAACCCTAGTAAAGTCTTGTTACCCACCATTTTGTGGGTGATATCCCTAGGAGAAAAATTTTCTCCAAGATGGTCCTCAGTCGACTACCTCGTTGTGCTATATTTCACTGCCACCTGAGCCTGCCATGTGATCCTTCACCCATCCGTCATGATCGTATGTTTGAAGGTGGGCCTCCCGAACCTAAAGGTATGCTTTGTCGTTTTGTAATTGAGTTTTGTAGTTTGTTTATCATGGACACTTATGGCCATGGATTAATGGGGGGATTCAACAAAAAGAGTGGGCTAGGTTTGTGCCTATGTCCCTTAGACCTCTTTTGGATGTTACCCTTGGATCTTAGTCCTATGGGATCCCTTTTACTAACCACTGGGTTTTAAGGTGGTACTACATGGCAAACCATGATTTTGGTTGCGTGGTCCCGCTTTCCCATCCACATATATCACTCCCTTTTCGTTTATTATAACCCCATCCATCATTTTTCCCACCTGGGTCCACATAGGGTTAGCCTCCCATTCCTCTTGCCTACACCTTGGGCTTTGAACGATGCCCCAGTGGTTGATGCGGCTAAAAATAAAAATTAAAAGCATAATTGGCCACATTCAACAGGATAATGTACCATCAGATGCAAAAGATGGCCAAGACAAACATATTTAGCATGTGGGTAAAAGCCAATGCATAAGCTCTACCCCATACCCATGGCCATCACCCTGGTTCTGTAGGCCCTAGATGAGCCTCCTTTATCATTCGGGAACCCATGAATGTCCCAACCCCTGGTGGGCAATGAACACCGCTACCTTATAGGGGGAATCCACTGCTATACCTTACACATCATGCTCTTACCCTTTGAACCTCGAGAAGTTAATGAAAGAAAAATCATAAAAGGAAAAGGCATATAAAGAAGGGTGGAAAAATCAAGGTTGGGGCACCTCATGCACCATGATTACTCCCTCCTATATATTATATACCCAAGTGTGGGCTTCCCTTTTACTAGCTACCCTTGTACCCCGACATGTGGCCCAGGATTGCCCCTTTTCATTCCCTATTCCATTCATCTCTTTATCACATGCCACCACCATTTGAAGGATGTACCTTAGACATACTATCCCCTTTAAAGGTAGAAACCACCTAATAGGGTACTTGGTTAACCCCCTTTGGAGCTTCAAGACATTAGCACATGCCAAAGCCCACTATGGAAAGGCATGCCATTATGAAGTGCCCACCTGTTGTCCATGGTTTGTAAGCTCTTTAACTCGATTTCTTTAAATGAATTGTTGTACTGGAAGGCAAGGGGATGCATTGAATCTTATGCAGGAATGCAAATGGTGTCCATTTTGGCTTTGGTCTCCCTATACGGGGTCCTAACCCTCCAAAGGGCTACATTGGCACATGTAGCGTGTGTGTAGAGAACCATGGGCCTCCACAACAGTAGACAACATTCCATGGATCCCCAAAGATGTTCATATATTTATCAAGATTCACCTATTGGATGAGGGAGATGCACCTGGTTCACCATGCTCAGTCAATGCCACAGTTGTACCATTCATTCGGCAGATGATCTAGGACTTGTATGACACTTACACCATCATCTGATCCCTTACAGATGGTCTACATGCATCTTTGATCTACTTGGAGACTCACAAGGTGACTTGTGTGCCCCCACACCCATTGGGAGTACCATAGGTTTATTATTTGGAGAACAAGGGGCCAACCCCTTGTCCACTACTTTTGGGAGTCCTATTCATCATTGTGGCACTTATGGACTTCATCAAGCTTCTTATAAGGCCCAACGACATACACTATTCATCATTCGATCTCTTGAGAGGCTTATTATTTTGTTTATGAGACAGTTTGGTGGCCTTGTCACCAAAAGTTAGTTATTTTGCACATTCTTTTATTTTAGGGGCTAATGCAGGCTCAATTAGCTAAATCTAACTCATTAGAAGTGTATAAATACAAGTGATGTGAATTAATTTTAGCATCATCACTTGAATGGATCATTCTCTCTTTTGAGATTTTCGCTATTCTTTTTGGAGGACGGATTTTTGGAGCATGGAATGAATTTTGATGTTTGGATCATTTTATCTTGTCTTGAAGCTTCTTGATTGGCAAAGTTTTGATAGTTGGATATACTCTTAATACATGTAAGTGTAATTTAATGTTATTCTTTCTTTCTATTTTTGTCACATACATTGTTGTTGCAATTTCACTATACTAGGGCTAATTTACTCCATCCATTTATGTGAGTTGTGCAAATTGTGTTTCTGGATAGTGAAACTTCATGGATGGGCCATGTATTAGGAGTGAATGTTCTTAGAGATACTTCATCATTGAAATTCATCTTGATAAGCCATTTATTTTGCAAAACGAAGTATGAATTCCATGAGCTTCTTTTGTTGTTGCCCTAATGCGATGCGAAGTTGTCTTTGAGGCCTCCTTGACATAGAAAATTCAATATCCATAGTCATAATTCTACTTTATTACAATCTCCCCAAAGTATTAGGCACTAGTCCTCCATAGGTGATCACCGCAAAGATTATTTCTTTCACCTTCCTCTCTTTTCTAGGATTAACCTACATAGGTCACCTAGGGCATCAATTATCTCACAATCTAGCCATCCAAACACTTCGATTTTTGGTCCACAACTATGTTGTTGTGTCCTCACGAAGCCCTCCAAATTTCATGAGATTTTGACAATGGGGTCTTGAGATATCGCAAGCCCTAGCTCGAAGACTGATTATTTCACTTGGTTTCCTTAGGCTAGAAACCTCACTGGGATCATTGCATTACCTTTCATTGAAAAAAATTCCTTGATCCCCTTCTCCTCCCTGATTAGGTCAAGCACATCATTGGTTGCTCAACCTCATTCGCTTGACATAACCTCGAGTCCACTTGGTCCCGTGTGGTCCCACAACTTATTGAAGCCAATTTCACAAAGACCACTTGGAAGCCAAGTTTCCACGAGGATTTAGGAGTTAAGAATCTTCTTGACAAGTCACCTACTCAAACCCTAGCTCTTAGAATTCCCGTAAGCCCTTCCTAGAGAGCCTTTCACCTTGCTTTCAAAGCAAACAAGTCATATATCTAAGCCTCTCTTGTCAATAGGCTTTTAGGATCAACTCTCATCATATCATTGATCCATTCAATTTTGTGATCCTTCTTATAATGGGTCTCCTCCCATCAGTGAAAGTTCGTAAAGAGAAGGGAGCCCTAGCCGAGGTGATAGTGGGCTATTGCTCCATTGTTGCCCTTGACCTAGTGGTATCCCTTTAAGGATCCCCTTTTAGGACCCCTGCTTGTTTGAGCGTTAACAAGTCTGACATGAAAAAGTATATGATAGTTAAGAAGATGAAGTCTAGGGTTTATGACAAATCCCTAACAAGAAGTGAAAGTATAGTATGAAAAAAATGTGTATATTTTCGATTATGCACCTAACTAGGTTTAGGTATTTAATGTCTAAAAGTTTGAGTGTTTTGATGCTTCCATTATAACAATATGATATAGCTAACTTGATCCTTCTATATATTTCTATTTGGTTGTACTTTTTGTTAAAGTTTTGCAGGTACATGATATTTGATAGTAATGTTGAGCATGATGAAGGAAATTATAAATGATGATAAAGATAACATAGGAAAGAATTAAGCATTGAAAGGTTGAAGATTCTCTGATATTGAGAGGGAATCTGGATAGAAGAAAGGATATGTCTCCCTAATTGAGAGGGAGGGCATAGTGAATTCCTTAAAGAAAGAATAAAACCAAATATTGAAAGCACTACAAATAGATTTGGAAAGTACTTACAATGTATTTATTGTTGTTAAAGAACTGAAAGAAAAAAAAATCCGACAAGTTGTATTTGGAAAACCTATAAGTAGCATCAAGATGACCAAAGACCCCGAAGATTTGGGTTTATTTGTATATATAATCGAAATTTTATTACTAATTGGGGTTGTGTTTGTACAAAAAAATATCTTCACAAGAAGGTTGAACACTTTGGAAGCATGCTTGGAAAAATGGATATATCTGATTTAGTTTATAAGGAGAGATGAAGAATCTAATGGCAAGATGCTTGGGAGGACATCTGATCGGCCTATGTGTTGATGTCTAGATCCTGAAGAGGGATGGTGGCGTTGGTCATGGAGCTTCGACCTTGGATATGCACCTAGATCCCTGAGTTGGTGGTAGAGCTTAAAAGCTTTAGGTACCTAGAGTGCATCGGGAGCGACCCCGGGAGCGTGCTCTCTAAAAAAAATTTCACTCCCTGCCAATTCAGCAGTGATAGAGGGAGCTGAAACAAAAAAATTTTAGTTGGGCACCCTATTGTTCAAGCCTATGTCCCTAGTGTTGATATGCAGTTCATGGAAATGTTAAATTCTTAAAGTAAAAGTGACACTCTCCTTTATCTTCCATTTCCATCTTTTACTTAAATTTTTAACATTACCATGAAATGACTCAGGATATCTGAGAGTGGTTTCGACCTGATTGGATTTCATAAGGAGAAAGTAGAATTTTAGATCTCACTCAAAATCCAACATACTTGTCATTTTTTTAGGATTTCAGGATTGGGGAGATTGCAATGTTTCCATTAGATTTTGTCATGTACTAGGGTATGGAACTTGTATTTAATCAAGAGCACCAAGCCCTCTATGCAGGGGAGACACCCAATAATCAAGAGCACCTACGGTACTAGGGTATGGAATTTGTATTTAATCGAGAGCACCAAGGTCGTTCGGCCATGCAGGAGGAGACACCCAACAAAGCACGAGACAAGAAATTAGAAATTTCTCATGGCAAGAGGGTCGAGCAGTGGATAATAGATTTACTCGTCTTCTTTAGTTTCTAGTTTTTTTATAGCTATTGACTCTTTCATATTTATTATGGTATTTTTTGTAAACAATAAATGACAATTTAAGTTTGAAGTTTGAAGTTGCATTTATAACTCATTAGTAATGAATTACGAGTATGATGCTTCGTGAAAGTTGAAAGTTGAAACATTTCATTTTGTGTTAGATATTCTTTGTTATATTTTGGTTACTTGGTAACGGTAACGAAGACTCAATATGTTGTATATTACTAACTTGTGGACGCGGTTGATGAAGATTATAACTTCTAGATGATTGATGTTATATGTCTCCATCCATGTTTTTATGTTTTTTATATCTAATTCATCATTCTACATGCTTGTGTTGACATATATGCATCAAAATATATAAAAATATATATTATATAAAAAAATTCTCCCAAACCGGGAGCTTTTGAAAATGTCGCTCCCGCTCCCCACTTCCACTCCCACTCCCAAGTAACCTTGCCCTGGTCAGGTATCTAGTCTGTAGCACTGAGTGTGCTAGAACTCTTCGTAGTTCATATCATTTTGAGATCTTCCATGTACCTCTATATATGTAATTATGAATAGCTCCCTAGTTAAGAGGGAGTGTTGAAGAATGTAACTAGTGTCGGTCTTCATAATTATATTTGAGTCATGATGTATTTTAGTTGTCAAAATAAAATTTTGTTGTTAAATAAAGACTTATTAAACCATGGGTTTCATGGTTGGGTCAATAGTCAATATGTCAAAGCAACCATTGAGTGCTCTAGAATTTTTGAGTCAAAATCAAATTTATTATCTAAGAATCCCTTCTTGGGTTCATGGTATCAAAGATAAAAAAAAAAAATATTTTGTCAAGTCAAAAAATCCTCCATTCAAGTCAGCTTCCACAAATTATTCATCCCGACTCATTCAAAGTTAGAAACAACTATAAATACCCATGTGAACTCGACTCAACTGTGATATGAAGAATCAACTTTGAATAGATAACAGAGACAACGAAGAAGGATGATTGAGATCATTTACAAGGTTGAAGTATTGGGTGATTGCAGTGTCGAGGCACTAAGCTATTACAGGACCAAAATCATGACACTATTACAAGACCGAAGCATGACATAATTACAGGACTGAAGCATAGCACCAAAGCCTGTCAAGACTATAAGATCAAAGCTCGGTATGATCACAAGAACGAATTAAGGTATCACAGTATTGAAGGACCTGAGTGTCAAAGGACTAAGCTATCGCATATTTAAAGAAATAAAGGGTTGTTGAATATAGGACACAGAACTAAAGCATGATGTGTCACTTAGAAATAGGGTTGACTTGATGGATGGAAGGAGTCTTTGGCCTAGGTAATAAGGGTCTTGGTCAACCCAACTTATTTTGAATCTACTGAAGGAAGAGCTCTTGATTGGGTTTTCCCCTACCTAGGGGTTTTTCCCTAGTTGTGTTCCTACATCTTGTGTTGTCCTTTGTTTATTGATTGGCATTAGTCTTGATGATAAAAGCAAGATAATTTGGCAGAAGAACTAATAATTAAATGTCACAAGATAATGTCATAATAAGAGAAATGAAAGAAAGTAAAACCCTAAGTTGTCCTAATGGATTTCTCAACACCCCTCTGGGTCAAAAACCACCGCATGCTTCTTATAATTGTCTTCTTCTTCTCTTTAAAACAAAAATTAATTACATCAAGTTCTCAGCCACAACTGAATGAGAGCACAACCACTTGAATTATAGGCTACAACTTGAATAACGCTACTACACCTTAATATTCTGCTGCAACCGAAAGGATACCCTGACGCACTATGAGTCAAGCCACAACCTGACGAGTGCCCCAACACTTTGTTTACCAGTTGTTTTTGGAAGGATGTTTCGTCTCCCTGTAATTTATCAGCCCCAACTAAAAGGATGCCAAAACGCCTTGTACAAGCTACAACTTGCCCAAGCACCACCCTGCCACCCTAAAGTGTTCTAAGGCTCCAACCTGAAGGTGACACCAATCACTTGCCTTGCACCACCCTGCCACCCTTAACGAGTCAGCGAACCATGTTTCACAATTTTCAGACTGGATCTCCCTGTGCTTTGATTCAATATAAGAAAACTATAATGAATATTTTGCTACTCTGCTCGGAAAGTATATCACTATCAAATCCTGACAGCACACTGCTCAACTCCGTTCAATCTGACCACTGCAAAATTGTTCCTCAAACACAATCCTACCCCAAATCAAATTACTACACAAATTGATTATCAATATTGTTACATTCACTAATCAGTGTACAATACCCTATCATTGTTGCTGCCACTGCACTACACTGATCATGAATGAATGTGCATTCAAAGGCTCATGAGACAGTCTGTCCAAACCATTGTATCAAGTTGCTAATAATGTTGCAAGTATTGGGCACTAATTTGTAATGATGGCTCAATCCAACATGCCTTTGGTCATCTCTATGACCTATTTGCAATATGTGAAAATTCCTGAATACAATTATGCAAAAATCCTACTGTAGTATCATGGTTTACTTCTCCTACTTGATTAAGTTATACAAGTTATCTTCAAAAATAATATTCAGAAAATACCGAAGTAAACACAACTAACAGCCTACACATGTAGATCATTTACTAAATATTACGCTCATTCAACAAAGTGACACTGATTTTTGGACATAAGTCCCAAGAAAAACCCAAAGCGTGAAAACCGTTGCAGCAAATATGAGGGTTTATTATTATTAAGCAGATTCTGAGTACAACAAATATCGGCTCCAAATCTAGTTTACCAGACAGAGAAAAAGAAGATCTGCAGCGAACCTGTTGTTCTGAGACCAAGATTCTGACTGATCCACGCCCTCAAACGGGATTTACAAGACTTTGCCTGATTATGGCCCTAGAAACCACAATGCTGCCCCTGAAGCCCCAACGTTAACCCTGCTAGGGTCTGCGTGCCTCTGCGCTACTTAGAAGGGGACTGTGTAACCCCAGAGTGGGTGACGTAATCCTTACGCTACCTCTGGAGGCCTCTACATAACTGTGGAAGCCCTTTGAAGTTGTAGCACTACCCCTCATGGGCCTACGTAGCACCTGCGTAGCGGCTGAAGCTGTGCTGCGCCGCTGTTGTTGCCCTTGCTCCTGTGCGCTGACGCTGAAAGCTGCTGCTCTGCCTCTTGCTGACTCTTGGCTCCGGGATCAGATCATCCCCTCAGCCAATACTACCCCTCACTGACCCTCAAGCATTTCTCTTATACTTTTTCGTTGAAAACATCAACGGTCAAGATTAAATCACTTATCAACGGTTGAGATTAAAAGAATGCTTGATCCGTGTCACTTAAAACATTTCAGCACATGTGTTAATTAATTCACTTTAATTATTTAATTTCCCTAAGTTTAGACTTAGGGAATACATTAAAATAATTAATTATTTGAATAACTTTAACACCGGATGAAATTTCTCCAAACGCTTTCTGGGTTGTGGAGGTGATTTGTTTCTTAGCCCCTCCACAAAGTTTCAGGGCTAGAGCACACCCAATGCTACCTCAACTACACAAAATTTCAATACTCCCTCTTAGCACGAAGTGTGCTCTAGCAATACATCCACACCATGTATCACAACATCTTGGTATTGGTTTATGTGTTGTTGATGCTTGGCTTGTTGCCCTCCATCCACTGCATTGTTGCTCACTGTACTGCTGCCCATGTCACTGCCACTGACACTGCCACATCTGTACTGCAGCTCCCTCTCAAATTGTTGCATCATGTTGCCCATAGCACTGCAACTGCTAACTGCTGCACTACAACTCATTTGCTGAGAAGTAAGCAACTGAAAGACTTTTGCCCAATCGTTGACAGATAAGTCAAGTTGCACCCTATCACTAAAGCTCCCTTGGTTGTTGATTTACGTTGTCCTCCTGAAGCCACTGCGCTGCTACAGCTCTACACTGAGTGAGCACTGCCTCTCTACGCTACTGAAGTCCCATCAGCCTCTGCGTTGTTGCCTCTATGTTGTTGTTGCCACTGCAATACATTGCTCCCTCTTCAGCTCTTCAGCTCTCCCCTCTGCTTCATTGTGACCTTCTGCAACCATCTCCTGACTCATCCGGCTACTATCTTAAGGCTCCCTTAGCTCGTATGTGATCCAAGAGTACGGCTAACTCAAGGATCTCGCCACCTTGATCTGTAAATGCTCTACAGATCCATGTCACCCCACCTCTTCTCTCGAGACACATGAGCACTCATGGTTGCATCATCATTAGAGCCATCATCCTTTGTTGCTGCAGCCTTGGATTCAGAAGATCCTTTGTCCTTCTTCTTAGGACAAGTGCTGGCGAAGTGTCCAAGTTCGCCACAGTTAAAGCACCAGACCTTGGAAAGATCCCTCTTCTTCTTCCCTTGCTCCTTTCATTCCTTTGATGGAAGGGATGCATCATCCTCCTCTTCTTTCTTCACTCTGGTTGATCCGCTTCGGCTGCTTTGCCTCTTGGTGAATCTCTTGATTTCCTCCTGATGGAGGATTGCCCACATGTCTGTCCATGATGGTAGCGTTGCCCTGCCTAAAATGCTTTGGACAAACGTTTCCTATTCTTCAGAGACTGCATTTAGGGCAATCCTCACTAGGAGCCCCTCATCCGGATTTGCACCCATGGCAATCAGTTGATCTCGGATAGTCTGTAGTCTGAAGAGAAAAGGATCTATCTCCTCACCCTTCTGCATCTGGAAAAACCGCATCTGATTCTCCAAAAGCATCCTTCTTTGGAATGAGCCTCCCTAATACATCGTGTGCAATGCTACCCACATCTCATTTGTCGTATTCTTTCCGGCAATATGAGGCACGTCGTGGTCTTTGACTCCGTCCATGATCAAACGCTTAGCCCGCGCTTGATTTTCATTGTGCTTCTTTAGAGGATCTGCATCGGTTGGTACAGCCAGGGCTCTCTCTACATGGTCCTTGAGGCCATACTCATCCAGGAGTGATAGGATCCTGGCCCTCGAGATAACGAAGTTGGACATGCCTTCCAACCTATCCTGATCTCTCAATCCATATGGTGCCATCTGCTCAAATCTGTC
Organism: Pinus albicaulis; assembly: GCA_034641835.2. Taxonomy (NCBI): domain Eukaryota; kingdom Viridiplantae; phylum Streptophyta; class Pinopsida; order Pinales; family Pinaceae; genus Pinus; species Pinus albicaulis. The sequence goes on along the minus strand of CM076577.1, from coordinate 972,418,868 downwards.
AGAACAAACACTCTTCTCTCTCTTTCTTTTGGAATACTTAACAGAAAACGTTGGATTTGGGTTTCTTGGTCAATAGAAACCCTCTATAGTAGCTGCTCCCTCTAACAATTGATTTCCCTCTAAGAAATCTTCAGCCAAACCAATTGGACAGTTCTCTCTGATCACCCTCCTGATCGAATCTCAGATCTGTTTGGCTCAGATATGCTGAGTGACTGTCTTCCTCCCGCTCTTTGTTAACTTAGCTAGGCACAATTCTACACCGACAGAATCCCAACCACACCAGCACTGCTGAAGATCTAAAGAACTACTTCCGGATCTTAGCAAAACTTTTCTGCAACAGAAAGAATGATTGGACTGTGTCCCACTGACTAGCCCAACGTAGACTCAGCGCTGCTCAGAGGTGGACTGTGTAACCCCAGACTAGGTGACGCAGTCCTTACGCTGGCCTGGGAAGGCTCTGCGTAAGCCTGATGGCCTTTTGTAGCAGCAGCGCTGCCCGTTCCTGGGTTTGCGTCCTCCTGCTACCAAGTTGCCCTTTCCGGATCTCTGCTGCTTCTGTTGTTGTCCTACAGAAAAAATATTCTTCAGCTAATTTGGTGGAGATTCAGCTTGATCTGCTATCGCTCCGATACCATGTGAAAATTCTTGAATAGAGTTATGCAAAAATCCTACTGTAGTATCATGGTTTACTTTTCCTACTTGATTAAGTTATACAAGTTCTTCAGAAATAATATTCAAAAAATACTGAAATAAACACAACTAACGGCCTACACATGCAGATCATTTACTGAATATTACTCAACAAAGTGACACACTAATTCTTGGACATAAGTCCCTGGAAAAACCCAAAGCGGGAAAACTGATGCAATAGATATGAGGGTTTATTATTATTCAGTAGATTCTGAGTACAGCAAATCTGGTTAACCTGACAGAGAAAATGTAGATCTACAGTTAACCTGCTATTCTGAGAACAAGGTTCTCACTGATCCACACCCTCAAACAGGATTTACAGGACTCAGCCCAATTATGGCCCTAGAAACCCCAGCGTTGCCCCTAAAGCCCCAGCGTCAACCCTGCTAGGCTTTGCTTGCCTCTGCGCTGCTCACAAGGTGTCTACGTAACCCCAGAGTGGGCGACGCAATCCTTACGCTGCCTCTAGAGGCCTCTGCGTAACTCTGGAAGCCCTCTGAAGCTGCAGCGTTGCCCCTCTTGGACCTGCATAGCACCTTCATAGCAGCTGAAGCCGTGCTATGCAGCTGTTGCGTAACTGCTGCTGTTGCTGCCCTTGTTCCTCTGCGTTGACGCTAAAAGCTGCTCCTCTGCCTCTTGTTGACTCTTGGCTCTATGATCAAATCATCCCCTCAGCCAATACTAACCCTCAATGCAGAAAACTCATCCAGAAATTCTTAGCAAACCCTGTCCTAGAATTCCAGCTTAGTTTCTCAGCTATGTCTCCGTGTGTATGTGTCTCCAACTGACCCTCAAGCCTTTCTCTTATACTTTTTCATTGAACACATCAAAGGCCGAGATTAAATCACTTATTAACGGCTGAGATTAAATCACTTATCAACGGCTAAGATTAAAAGACTGCTTGATCCGCGTCACTTAGAACATTTCAATACATGTGTTAATTAATTCACTTTAATTATTTTATTTCTGTAAGTTTAGACTTAAGGAATACATTAAAATAATTAATTATTTGAATAACTTTAACACCAAATGAAATTTCTCCAAACACTTTCTAGGTTTTGGAGGTGATGTGTTTCTTAGCCCCTCCACAAAGTTTCAGGGCTAGAGCACACCCGATGCTACCCCAACTACACAAAATCTCAACACAATGCTTTCAAACTCTGCCCAAGGAGGGCTACCAGCATGTGTCTTATAGCTGCTCAGATAATCAATGTCCTGCCATCATGTAATGTCACTATTGTGTCATCACCTGTTGTAGTAAAGTCATTATCCAAAGATGTTGTCACAAACCCATTGTATTATTGTTACATAAATACTGCCATACCAACGTATTACATCAACACGAGTTGTTGTCACATCAATGAGTAATCAATGTCAGTGCTATAGAGGGTTCCTCATAATAATGAGCATACTGAAACATACTCAATAAAACAATAATCACTTTTCAGTCTATAAAAGAGTCACACTACTTGTCCAATCATCAAGTCAAATCTACTGACCACTGTCAAGTCTATGACATGAATCAACACTGCTATAGTTGTTTACAGATCATAATGCACTATCAATTCATCTATAGAATTATGATCACTAGAAGAATTATGTCAGTGTCTTGTCATACTCATGTTGTCTTGTCTCTTGTCAATAAGCTGTTACAAATCATTTTGATATTGTCATGTTAAGTCTCATTAATGAATCAAACACTGCTGTACAATAAGCCCACTGTAGCATTCAAATTCCAGTCAATACGATCATGCCAACACTGTCAATACTACTGTGGAGAGTCACTGATCAAAAATTCATCATGTAACGTCTTATTAATTGATGTTGTATATGATCTCAAACACTTTAACAAGCTATGTTGTCAATGTTACTGACACCCACTAATATTTTCAATACCATAGGTAAATTGAGGCTTCAATAATTGAACATGAATACTCACAAATGTGTAATCAATGATGTCTGCAAACACAACAAGGTTTGAAGTTAATTGTTGGCTTAGTGCATTTACTCCTTGAAGTTACTCACTGATGTACAAATAGATTACTGCTACTGTCTTATGGTGAAATTCAATGTCATATATTCACAATGGTATAACTGACAGAGGTGTCTTTATTCACATGTCACTTTCACCAACATAAAGTCATATCACTGGCAATTGCCAATAACAAGAGCCAACACAGTCTCAAGGTCCTGTAGTTTGATGCTTACTTGCCACTTCTTGTCCTTCGCTGCCCAAGAGAGGTTTGTTTGGTCCTGAAATAGGTCTACAATCAAACAAAATTCAATCACCAAAACAAAAATAGCAAGATGACCGCAGCACTTGGATTTTGGGACAAGGCCGAGAGCTGAACTGTATTAGGCCTAGAGTGAAGGCTAAAAGAAGAGTCTACAAGAGTTTCAATCAAGAGAAAAAAAAAAAAAAAAATCCCAAATACAAATTACAAAAAACCACTTAATAACCTTTCGCTGGCCAAAAGGAAGACTAGGCCTAAAACAAGATGCAGAGGTACTGAATCATATAAGTCTAAGCCCTAGAGGATCTGAGATCTATCAAGGAGAGAAAACACACAAAGAAAAGAACTTTCGTTGCCTAATATAGAACCCCATATTAACACAGGTTTGTGTCCTTGAATAGTCTGAGTCAAGAAGACGTATGTCTTAATAAAATCCCAGTGTTCCACGGAGACATGTCCCCCAAGGTTGGGTGCACGCACCCCTCGCACCCCTCATATGAATGATGTATGTATCAAAATAAGTGATGAGGATGGATCAATGTATGTCATTATTTAATTCAATTATGAATTTAAATTTTATGTATCAAATTTCAATTTTCAACGTATAGGTATATGTATTACTATTAGTCAATTTAATATTAATCCTTTCATTATTGAACAATGAATATGAAATTGAATTATATATATATATACCACGACGTCCCCCTGCACTCCCAAAATTTTCCTAAAATTTGAGAGTACTCCCACACGTCCACCCTGTGTGTCTCCCCGCACCTGCGTCTCCCCACACTGGAGTCTTGGTGGAACATTGCAAAATCCAATCAAAAATGAAAAAAAAAAAAAGACAAACCAAACAAGAAACCACATTTTGTGACAGTTACACAAGTGATTACCATAGAACCGAAATCTGAAAATCAGAACTTCGCTTTTCATCAGATGGAGTGACTTGCAATAAAACGAATCTTCAAAATCCAAATAGAAAGTGCAAACACAACCCTGCAATAAAAGACACAAATGTATCCCTAACTATACCCAACAAAGTCCCATATTCCAAAGATAAAAGTGAATGAAAAAACCAAAAATGTCCTGAAATTCCTTCGTCAGTTTTCCTCAGGAAGTCCGTAAACAATTTCACAACAAAGGATATGTTATATTTGGTTGAAATGTAAGATGTTAAAGTGAGGTATTAGATCTCTTTTTGTAGAGTTATCTTAAGTTATGAAGGGCTTCTAAAGGTGCTACCGTTCCTATTTTGTAGGAGGATTTTAAAACAATTAGATATTTAAATTCTAATTTCTTAGGACCTAAGCATTAGCCCTTGTAGATGAGCGATTTAATCTTTTAATTAATAAGGGATGCCTTGTGCGTGTTACATGGTTTGATGACCTTCCTCCAGGTGATTTTTCCATGAACCATACTTAGTAACCCTTATACTAGATGTTTGATGACAAATAACCAATGAAGGCATGCCATGTCACCACCCCTTCGGGTTTTAGCCTAGAAACAGCAGTCTTCAACTTAAAATGTGAATATCTCACAAAGCAGAAACATCTCAATGAGGAGAATCCAATGACGTGAATCTCTAAGACAAAATCAATGATTTTCCACTTCAAAAACCCTCAAAAAAGTTGAGGTATGTCCTCGGTCCAGGGAACCCAAACCCTAGGTCTAGGGTTTCCAACCATCCAACAGTGGAGCTGCCAACTTGATGTAATCTAGACTTATCCAAGCAAAGGGAGGATGTGCACTCTCTCACTGATCGAATGTCCTTTGTATCCAACATTGGAGTGTTTGCACAACAATTCAATGATTCAACTGCCAATACAGGATGGAAGAAAAAGGGCCTGAATAAGTCTCATAAGCTCTACTGTTTATGAGCAGTCTTCTCACCAATATACAGAGCCAAACATCCCAAATCTAGATAAATAAATAAAATGTAGCAAGGGGCCTTTCTAAGTCACGGCTTAAATGTTAAAATTTTCAACTCACTTTAACAGTGCAAAGCACGAATGTAAAAACCTAATTGCTAGATAACTTTAACCACTACCAAAACTGAAATTTGATCCATACTCAGAAATGAAACATGTCACACTAATGTTCTAGCAAAGGTGGAACAGACAGTCAAACCTGAAATTGGTTTCTCATTAACTCAAGAAAATCAAACTGCTACAACTAGCTCAAAAGATTGCTTCACTACTTGAAGCTCCCACATAAACTAAATGAATAATTCTAGTCCCACACCCTGATTTTATAAACAAAGCAAGGGGTCAAGGGTTACAATGAAGTTGGACTAAATTGGTCCTATCACCCACCCTGCATAGAAAAGCATCTTGTTGACCACTGGAGTGGCACCTAGTGATTATATGAAGACTCCATGCCCAAGGATGTACCAAAGGACACTTGTACCATCAAATATCATCAGATTACCAGAGTTTTTAAACTCTACTTCTTATCATTTTCTTCTTCAGTCCTCAGATTCCACAGCCCTACAGGGATGTTGTATAAATGTCACTAGCTTGATGAATAAAGTGTTGATTTGTGTGGCTTGGGAGGTACTCCAAGCCCTAGGATTCAGTGTTTGGAGGAGAAAGCACCGCAAGGGCAGCTTGTGGGCTAGGAACCTATGTGTGGGGTTTTGCACCTATCGTGATTTGGGCCAAGACCATGATGAGAAATCGACATGTGATGGATGAGGATGATAGTGCTTGGCGAGATGATTCTAAGGCAACGAGAATCATCCGATTCCGATTTGTCGTTAGAGAGAAATAAATTTTTGAAGTTGACTAATTAATTATTGGTTGTCAAGTCATGTAGGCTTGATGTAAATAACTCCAATAGGTGTGTCATTTCATAATTCGTTGAAGCCCCTCATTATGTCTATAAATAGAGGGTGAGAACATGTGTTTTAGGCATCCAAGTATGGGCAACACATCTCCAAGTGAGCTCTGAATTTAGAGGCAAGCCGCAGCAAGATTAGGAGGCTGACGAGTAGCAAGTGAAGATGTCGAAGAGCCATGTGGAGGGCCTGTGGTGAAGGCTGAATTGTGGTAGGAGAAAGCAGAGCTGTGAGGGGCTATTTGTTTATTGTGTAAGGGTCGAATTGCAAGGTTGTGTGGGCCGAGGAGCTAAGGGACAAATCAGTGTTGTTTGAAGGGATTGTTTGGGTGTTTTGGAGGAGGTCAAATTCCTACAGCAGTTGTTGTGTGGGCCAGTAGCTGGGTTGTTTTCAAGGGCAGTGTTCAGTGCATAAGCCTAGATTGGGACAGCATAGGTGTGGAGGAGCCTATCCTTGGAGGACCGCAGCCTTAGAAGGCCATACCTGCTACAATGCTCCACAAGGTCACGTCCCCCAGGTTCGGGTGCATGCACCCCTCGCACCCCTCACACCTGGGATTTGGAGTCTACTGGGGGTGCGTTTCCCCTCACACCCTTTTTGGGGAGTCATGGGGAGACGCAAGGGGGTGCGTTTCCCCAGTGTGGGGGACGAGACTACCCAAAAAGGGTGTGTCTGGGCGTCCCCCCTTAAAAGGGGTGCTTCTGGGCGTCTCCCTTTTGAAGGGGTATGCGTCCCCCCTTACATTCGTCTAATGAAAACTAATTTAAAAATAAAAATGACAATCACATTTAATAAAGTCAAAAAAATTAAAAAAAATTAAAATTAAAAAAAAAAAAAGAGTTAAACAATAATTTAAAGAAAATAAAAAAGAAATATGAAATCTTAGGTTTAGTTATGACTTACCTCATTTCATTCTCGTCGACTTGAATGCTGAGATTGCCGACCTGAACATTGAGATTGCCGCCGTCGAGACCTGCTCAACCTCTGAGACCACCGAGACAACCTCAATTCCTCAGTGTCGCAGAGACCTGCTCAACCTCACTTCTGCATCGACCACAAGCTTTGTTGCTACCGTCGTCGACCACAAGATTTGCTGCACACTGCTCCTGAGCTTTCTTGTTGTCGTCGTCGACCTCACTTGCTCTGCTACTGTCGCTGTCGACCTCACCTAGTCCTGCTTTGCTGCTGCCACCGTCAACCTCGCGAGTTTTGTTGTAGGTTGCTCTCTAGCCATCGACGTCAAAGCTTCTTTCACCAAAATCAAGTTGCGCTTCAGCAGAGAAGTGGCCCAGGAGTAAATTGAAAATTCTATGTTTTCCTGTGAGGATTTTGTTGTATTTTCGGCTCTTTCCAGCACCAAGTTATGCTCAGTTTGGCAGCAAATCGGGCATGAATTTCTGAGCACAATTGGGAGGCAGCTAACACTAAGTTTGAGTCAAACCAGAATCTGCCAGGCTTGCTCAAAGCTCCACACTGTGCGTCCAAGTAAGTTCTTAATTTCTATGTTGTTTTTAAAATTAAAATTAAATTACATGTACAACGATGAACAACAATGTAATTTTTTTAATTTTTTTTTTCAAATTCCAGAACTATTGTAATGTTTATTAAATTTTCATAATTTACTTCTAGTAGTTTTAGAAAATCAAAAAATTAAATTCAGTGGTTGAAAATGTAAATTTTGTATTTTAAATTTTAATTTACATTATGAGAATTTTTTTTTTTTATAAAACCTTTCATGCATGGCACAAAGAAACAAAAAAAAAATTGCAAAATAAATTAAAACAAGCAAGCTTCAAGTGTAAAATCACTGATCGGGATAGCATGAGCAATGACAGTGCCACTAACAGTGATAATGAATATGATCCTGAAACAGAAAGTCCATTTGGATCTAAAATCCCATCAACAATGAATGAAACCCATGGCAGTAGTGCAGCTAGTATTTCGCCCAGTGTAGTTGCAATGCCATTAAAGTCATTGGCAGAATATGCAAATGGGACATTTAATCCAAGCAAACCTCTTTCGTTATATGCTTCCAAAATGGCTGACTATTCAACCCAACCAAAACCAAGAAAACAAAGAGAAGGGACATGCCATTGGAAATGCAATGTTTGTGGTCATTCTTGGGTTGGGAGTTATAGTCGGATGAAGATGCATCTTTTGGGTGTAGGTGGCAAAGGGTTTCATATATGTACAAAATTAACCATACTGCAAAAATCAGAGCTCTTGAGGATGCAAACGGCAGCAGATGCAAAGGGCACCTTCTCAAGTAAAAAAGTCATGGCCCACGCTCATCAAAATATTGATGAAGCCACAAGATCCAAAAGAAAATTAAAATAAATTAAAAATATGCCTCCACCATCTCTTGTTGGGAATAAGGGTTCCCGTTCTTGTGCAGTGAGACCAACTATTGCAGGGATGTATGGTAAGTTGAACTGTGATGATACAGATGATGCCATTGGCAAATTTCTTTTTTCCAATGGCATTCCTTTCCATGTTAGTCGTTCAGCTTACTACAAGGAGATGATCAAGGCAATTGCAGTAGCAGGACCCTCCTATGTGCCCCCAAGTGAACATAAGTTAAGGATAGTGATATTAGAAAGGCAAGTGGGCAATATTAATTTGCAAAAGGAAAAACAAAGGCAGACATGGGTGAGGGAAGGTTGTTCTATTGTTATAGATGGGTGGACAAACATTGCCAAACATCCACTTATCAACATCATAGTTACTTGCAGAGAGGGGTCTTTCTTTCTTAGAGCTATTGATTGTTCTGGAAAGCGCAAAGATGCAACGTTCCAATTTGAGCTTCTTCATGACGCTGTAGAGGACATTGGCTCTACAAATGTTGTACAGGTTGTGACAGATGTAGCAATACTGTGATCAGCAGGATTAATGATTCAAAGTAAATATAGGCATATTTTTTGGACCCCTTGTAGTGTGCATGTGCTCAATAATGAATTGAAAGACATTGGCAAAATTGAGGGGGTATCTAACTGGGTGACAGCTGCAAGAAATGTGCAAATGTTTATTTGCAATCACCACACCTCTTTAGCCATGTACAGGTCTCATGTGAGGAAGGAATTCCTCAAGCCTACTGATACCAGATATGCTAGTTATTTTCTTTTATTAGAGAGGATGTTGGAGGTGCAATCATGATTGCAGGCCATGGTTGTGACTCCAGATTGGACCAGATGGGCAGAATCCAAGACAAAGGAAGGGAAGAAAATCAGGATTCAGATATTGGATAGTAATTAGTGGACAGATTGTGGTTATTTGGTGTCACTCTTATGTCCTGTAGTTGAGGTCATTCGATACACTGACACAGATTCTTCTACTCTTGGAGAAATCTATGAGAATTTTGATAGTATGTTGGAGCAAGCAAGGGTGGTCATTCATGAGAAAGACCCTTCCTTAGAGTTCTATATGACCCATTATTCAATGTAGGTGAAATCGAATGAATACACCTTTGCACATGGCAGCATATGCACTCAACCCAAAATGGTATGTGCCAAGGACTGGTAGAATTCTTCCCATTGAAGATCTAGAAGTCAAAAAGGGATTTCGAGCTGCCATTACAAAGATGTATTGTTCAAAAGAAGGGAAAACAATTAGGAGACAATGGATGCAATTTGCAAGTCTCAATGGTCCCTTCAACAAGCGTGGTGCAAGGGAAGATCGCAATGATTTAGGCCAGACTAACCCCATTGGTCGGTGGAGCATGCATGGGGTTGATGCTCCAGAGATCCAACAACTTGCTATTCGCTTATTGTCTCAGATTGCCAAATCCTCTTCAACATAGAGGAATTGGTCCACATATAGCTCCATCCACTCTATCAAGAGGAATAGACTTTCCTATAGGAGAGCAGAGAAGCTAGTTGCAGTGCACAGTTCTCTATGTCTTGCACATAGGAAGACACCAGGGTATTTGAAGGGATCGGCAACATGATGGGATGTGGATCCAAAGGATAGTGCACAAATAGATGATGAGGATGGACCAGATGAGCTGCAGCATGGTTTAGTTGGAGTTTCGTTGGTTACTCAAGAGAGTGACTCTAACTCAGATAACGACATTCCCATTGATGGTCTTGATGACTTCATGCAGCAAATATATGTAGAGGACCAATCATTGAGATTGAGTCCTTGATGTTCATTTTATTTTCAGTGTTCATTATTTATTTTTACTTTTCAATTGATGACCTTAAACTGATTCTTGACTCTTCACTCTAGAACGTAAAAATATTACGCAATCGTTATATTTGTATGTAGATTTGTATTCTGTAAGGTAAGTAAGTAAATTGTATTAATAAGATATGAATGGATAGTTTACAATTCTTCGTAGCGGTGTGCCTTTATAGCCATTGATTGGCCACGAAGATAAAAAGTCAGGACTATTAACCTCACGTCTCTTCATAATTGAATGACATTAATTAATTTAATTATCTTAATTATTTAATATTTTATTTATTTTAATTGAGAGTTATGGGTGTTTTATTCATAACATTGCCACCCCCTTTAGAGATGCTTTGTCCTCAAAGCACAACCAAAAAGGTCTTCTTTAATCGAACATTGTTGTGATGGAGTGGCATCCCTTCGTTGACAGGTGCTTTTATCACGAATACTAATACCTTCCCTGGAACTGGAAGTGTTAACACTTTTAATTTATAACATCATCCTTGCCAGTTAAACTCCATGAATTGTTCTTTAAGGTTTGTTGTATAGCTCCCTAGTTGCATTAACCATTCTGCACCCAGAACTATATCCATTCCTTTGAGTGGTACGTCAAATAGATCTGTTTACAGTTCTAGTTCTTGTATTTGGATTGAAACATTACGACATTCTCTTATTTCCTTGAACTTTTGCCCAGTAACGACAGATATAGGGAGGTCCTTGATTGGGCATATAAAAAGATCAAGTTGTTTAACAAGATCAATGTTTATACCATTGTGAGTACTACCAGAATCTATAAGTAGATCGACATCTCTGCCTTTGATGAGCCCTTTGGGCTTTACGATTTTAGGACATGGTTTCTTCCTCATATTTGTTGGTGGCGTAATATGCTTAATGTTTCTTCTTAAAGATTGGTCTCTCTTCTTTCGAAGATGTGGTGGAATGTATTTTGTAATTACTTGTTTTTTATTTTCGGGGGAGTTTTCATCATGGATTTTCCAGTCACCTGAGATTACCGCTAATGACGGTCCTTCAAAATCCGACTCTTCACTGTCTGTGACAATGATTTCTTCATCACATGACTAAAATTCAAATTGCCTCCCTCCTTCTATTTTATAGTAGCGGAAGGATGTGTCTTCACATTTATGTCCTGGAGACCATTGTTCTCCGCATTTGCGACAATTTTTCTTTTTAATCTTCTTTTCTAGTTCATTACTAGAAACATATAATTCTTTCTCGACTTCATAATTATATAGTTTCTTGTTAAGGCATATGTGTCTTGTTGTCCAATTGTTTCCACAATACCGACATTTGTTAGTTTCTTTTCTTCTTGAATGTAGTTGTTGGTCTCCATCTTCTTTGAACAAGGTAGTTATGAGCTTATGTTTTCTTTCACTAATTAATGTTGTGTGTCTACCATCTTCAATGGTTTGGGGTTTCATAATTTTAATTCTTCTTGAATTTAGTCCTTGAGGCCACAACAATACATTTTTAATAATTCTTCGTCTGAAAACCCTCTTTGCCTTACTGCTAATACTTCCCATTCGTGAGTGTATTCACACACCGATCCTTTATGTTTGAGGTGAACAAATCTTTCGTATACATCATCCTCTTCCTCGTCATGATACCTTTTCAATAAAGAATTCTTAAAATTTTCCCAATTGAACGAAAGACCACTACATTTAGAGGACCACCACCTAAACCAGTCGTATGCTTCTCCTTCTAGGTAGTTGGATGTCGTTACGACTTTTTCCTGCGAACCTAATGGTGGGTTTGCTAGAAAAACGGCGTTCATTTTTTTACCCAAACAATGGTGCCCTTACGGTCCTTACCACCATATTCAGGTAGTTCATTTTTAATTTTAAAGAGGTTCCTTTATGGGGACCTAGTATAGTATTGAGTACCTTCAAAATGCACTTGTGCTATTTGTGTTTGTAGATTTCTTAGAAATTCGTGATCTAGAGAATTTTCGTCTTCTGGGGTCTTAGGGCTTTGTGTCGGTGACAGTGGATTCTTTTCCCAGAAAGACTTGCTCATCATTGCCTTCAATTCTATGATATCTTTAGCCATTTTGTTTTGATTATTTACTAACTTTTCGGATTTATTAATGTGGTCCTTAATCTTACTGAGCTCTTCTCGAATTTTTTTTATATCATCATTGTTATTGGTGTTCATCATATTTAGTGTTCAAACTTTAGTATCTAGTATGTTTTTCTTTCTTTCAATTTAGATTCTAGAATGATGAATGATGAATTTAATTTTTAAATCAATGTATATTGAGAGATTGTAGAATGATGAATGATATGGATCAACGTATTTGAATATTTCATTATTGAACGATATTGATTATGGATGAATAATGAGTATGCCATATGAATGATGTATGTATCTAAATGTTAAATGAATGATGAGGATGGATCAATGTATGTGATTATTTAATTCAATTATCAATTTAAATTTTATGTGTGGATCAAATTTCAATTTTCAATTTATTTATATTCATATTACTATTAGTTTATTTAATATTTATGCTTTCATTATTTAACAATGAAGATGAACTTGAATTATTATTATTATTATTATTATTATACCCCAATGTCTCCCCACACCCCCGAAATTTCCCTAAAATTTGAGGGTACTCCCACACGTCCCCCTTGTGCGTCTCCCTGCATCGAAGTCTTGGTGGAACATTGACTTGTTGACTTTTTGTAAGGTGGAGGGAATCATTGTGTGCACTAACAGCAAGAGGACGGTAGCGTTTTGTGGAGGTGTGTTGGGTCAAAGTGTTTGACCGTGTTTGGATCGTGACTTTGCAGCCTGTGGGAACCAAGTTGGAGGCTTGATTGGGTGATTAAGAGCCTCCTTAGGTGTAGATCTTGCAGTGAAGGATTGGGCATCATCGGTCTGGTGAAGGACAACGTGTTGATAGCCCAAATTAGCCCTAGACAAGTTGTATATTGAAGGACGAAGAGGAGCTAAAGGTTGGGTGAAGTTTGGTGCCAAAGTGCAGCACTTTGATGGACGGAAGTTGTTGCTATCCTGGGAGTTGGAACTCGGGAATAGACTCAATGTATATTACCATGTTATGTCATCTCTGAAATTTCACGGAATTTGACTAGGTCTAAGTAGCATTTTTTAATAATTAAAAATTTCCAGCAAAACAAGATTTTTTAATTAATTTATATGTAATGATGTAAATAAGTGGTCTTCGGAAATGTCTAGGGCATGTGACTACTCGAAAACCATCCTCAGAAGCCCAGCATTACCCTACGACCCACTTTCAGGGTCAAAAAAGACTTATAGTCCCTTGAAAGCCCATTTTTCTAATGTCAATGGCAAAAATGAGGACAAAATTCAAAAAAAATCAATAATTGGAAACATTTATAAATTTTCCCAAAGTCAAATAATGTCAAACAAGTGTCATGGCAGTTTGAGGGGAAGTCAAAGGTGATGTGGCAGCCATGTGGAGCCCACCACATAAGGTACAAGTCAAAGTCAAATATGCCACGGGCCTAGTCAACGGGAGTCAAAAGGTTCCACGTTGAGTTAAAGAGGCAAAGCTGAAATATTATGCCAGTTCAACTTTTGATTTAATATTAAATCATATGTTATGGAATTAGAAGTGCAGGTTAAGCATTAAATAAAGTGAGGACTCCACCTCACTATGATCTACACATAAATCAGCCAAGCAAAAGGATAAATACACACATGCTTAATGAATGATCAACACAACCAGCAAGGATTCCACACAGCAGCAAAGGTATATCAACACGTAAGTTTGATGAGATTTTCTTGAGAAATTTGAGGGGTCTTGTCTCCACTCCTCCACCAACGCTTCACACTTGTACGCAACAGATTTCTACAGCCCTATTAGCAGCTTGTACACACCTCACAACACTCTTACACAAAGTTTTGTTGGCATATTGTTGGCTCTTTTTCAGAGGTGTCACTCCTTTGTTTGATGGGTGAGGGTTCATTGGGAGATTGTCTCCCTTAATACCTACTCAATGTGCACACATGGCAGCTCAAACAACTCTTACTCCTTGACCCTGTGATATGTTGTCTCTTGAGGTAGTACACATGGCAGTTTACAGTCGCTTGGTTCTCACATTTGGTTGGGCTCTCACCACATATAGCTTGACTTCACATTGGGATTGACAATAATGTGCCACTTGTTTGATGGATTGGTCATTGGGATTTGCTCCCATTTTCCTATTTATATGAGTCCTTGGCTCTCATTATGTATCTTGGAATAAGCTATTGTGCTTGGGGAGACTTTGATGCAATTTATATTCACTTCTTTCATGCTACAATAAAAGACTTTGGGGTACTATCTTGTGTTGGTGTTCTCCTTTTATGATTGCAAGGTCATACTTCTATTCTTCATTTTCTACGTGGATTCTAGATTGTATTAGCTCTCATTTTGCCATTGTTTTGGATTAATGTATGTAAGCTACCTTGCATCGTTTTTGGATTAGAGAAATACTCTAGGAAGAGGAGTGCTAGAACATTCTCAGTTGAATCTCTATCATTCTTCTCCATTGTACAATATAATCCCTTTATGAGTGCTAACGTCTTTTCAAAGTGTGTAGAAACTTATTGATTGGTTGAAGGATTGCTTAGGCGTGGGGTAACTCTTCATATAGACGAACTCGATCTCGAGAGCAAGAGTAGAAGGACCCAATCAAATTGTTCTCAAAGATCTCATCAAAAGAAATCGAAAGAGGGAGATTTCCTTACATTGACTTACTAAGATCACAAAAATCTAAATTCAAAATCTTTCTTAATCAATGTTATGTGCTTTAGTTGCTTCATCTAGCTTTTGATAGATCTTGGAAAAGCTTAGTCTTTCCTTGCTTGCACAAAAGAGACCTTTTCTTGTTGCATGCATTTGTTCTATAGTGTACACTACTACTTGGAAAATAATCATGAAGCTAACTTGTTTCTATTTCTTTCCTTCTATAAATCCCTAGGAGGATTGGAAGGTTTCATTTTGAGGAGCATTGTTTGAAGATCACGAGCATATCGTTGGAGCCTCTATTGTCATAATTCTTCTCTCACAAACTATTTACCTTCCTCTCATCTTCCATTTTCTAGGAGCTTCCTTTTTGAGAACCCATTAGTTGAGAAATCACATATCTGGAAGAAAGCAAAGTATCCCATTTGGGGACTTGTTATTGTACTTTGTTGTTAGCTTTTGTAATTGTTCTTCCTTTGCGTTTAGTTTATTTGAGGAGGAATGATTGCTCTTTGAGCTCCTTTGTAAGCTACCCTCAAAGATCTAAGTCTTCTTTTCATTAGAGGGCTTCCCCTTTTTAATAAAATAATAATTTTTTGAGGGAGGTTGAGGATCATCCTCTTGGCATCCCACTCCTCTCTCTTGAGAGAGGATCTCTGCATGTGTGTGATCTGACTTTTTTGGTTCAAGTTGATTTAATTTTCTGCAAATTTATCTTCATTTTCACATGCCATAGATCTAACATTTCACACTCTCACTTTGGTTAATTTGAGCAATTCATTTTCTCACTTTGTCTCGTCTTTGTCAGCAAATTTTAATATGATTTTGCAACTAATATAATTTATTTTTTTGCAGCTGATATAACTTGTTCTCTTGCTCATATATTCTTTCTTTTTATGCTCCTACTTCATAGTTTTATTTACATGCTAAATATTGCTCAATGTTTCATGTTAATTTTCTAATTTAAACACTTAATTTGCAGCCATATTCTAACATCATTTAGTTTACACTTCATTGGTTTATGCAAGTATTTCACTTCTAAATTTATGAATGAATATATTTCCTTGAGACATCTTGCAACACTTCACATTTTGGGAACACTATCTTTACTTGCAAAATTTACTTGCATGTCATAGTAGGCATATTAACTTAGTTGCACATTTAAAATTAACCTCCAAGCATATGCTTGGTTGATAGAAATTATAGGGAAAAAGTTTTTCTTGGAAATTTATTCCATTTGGTACCGAAGTAAGGTAAAAGTGTGTGACCTTGCTGTTATTAAGTTGGCTTGCCCCCTTGTAGTAACAAAGGCACACACTGGCTCATAAAACTCAGGGGACAGGTATTGTTAATGACACCCTCGTGTCCTCGCCCCCTCTTTCTTACCGTCACCCCAATTTTTACCCCTTGGTAAGAGCTCAAGAGGAGGACTTCTCACCTAGATTAGGCATTTTAGATTAAAAGTAACCAAGATTAATTGCATCCAAATCTAGTGTAATTGCATCTCATGCTAACACACATCATGGTTTTACTTGCAATTGCTTATTCTACTTGTCATTGTTGAAATTGAATACTTTGTTGTGGCAAGCATTATTTTATCTACATTTTGCAAGTAGAACACTAATTGCTTCTCCTTTTGCAAGATATCCTTATATGTTGGAAGCATCCTTATATCTTGTATTGTGTTAATGTTTAATTGTTTCATTTTCAGGATTACTTAAGCTTTCCATTTGAAAGCATTTCATCTATTTTAAGAAAATGTTTTTCATTTCTTGAGAAATACTTTAAAAGGCACTAGTTTTTCATATGCTTATGCTTATCTCATGTGTTGATCGTTATTTCATTTCATATTGCTCACATCATATTTGCTTGTAATCTCAAAAGGTAATTCATTTCACTTTAACATTCTCCTAGAAACCTTACATCTGTTAACTTAGTTTTCCATTTAGGGAGCACCCCCCATAGCTAACCTGTGAAAATTTATGAATATTACTTTATGCAGAAACCCTACTGTTAAATTTGGTTGTACTTCTCCTACTTAGTCAAGTTATTAATGTTGTAATCAGATTAATATCGAAATAAACACATAACAAACTTTCACCGATTCAGATCTAAGCAAGGATACATGCACATAGACAAAGTGACACACAAGATTTTTTGGACAACTGTCCCCAGAAAAACCCAATGCGGGAAAACTGGTCTTATGGTTGCTGGAAGGCTATATTATTAAGTAGTTTTTGAATACAACAAATCTGGGCACCTTACTAGTTAACCCGACAGAGAAAAAGATAGATCTACAACTACCTTATTGTTCTGGAGACTGAAACCTTGATTAATCCACACCCTCAAACGAGATTTACAAGACTCGACCAATTTCTGCATCTAGAAACCCCAGTGCTGCTCTTGAAGCCCCTGTGTTAGCCCTACTAGCCTCTACGTGCCTCTGTGCTAGCTTAGAGAGGGTTGTGTAACCCCAGACTGGGTGACGCAATCACTACGTTGCCCTGGATGGCCTCTGCGTAACCCTAGAGGGCCTCCTGCTGCTCAGCGCTGCCCTTTCTAGGTCTACGTAGAACTTGCATAGCGACTAAAGCCCTCTTCGTTGCGCAGCTGCGGTGTAGCTATTGCTGCTACCTCTACTCCTATGCGTTGCTCCTATTACTGCCTCTCTGCCTCTTGCTGATTATTGGCACTGGGATCAAACCATCCCCTTAGCCAATAATACCCCTCGCTGCAGCTGAAACACTTCTAAAAATTCTTAGCAAACCCGCCCAAGAATTTCAGCTTAGTCTCAATGCTCTGCCTCCATGTGTGTTCTCCAACTGACCCAAGGCCTTTCCTTTATACTTTCTCATTGGGAAACCAACGACCATGATCTAATCTGGAATTGATGGCTAAGATTAAAGAAAGCTTGATCTGTGTGACTTGAGTCATTTCCATCACATGTTTTAATTAATTACCTTTAATATTTTATTTTCCTAAATTAGACTTAGGGTCTTTAATTAAAAATATTAATTAATTAATTATCTCTCGAACTAGATGGTATTTCCCAAATCCCTTTTTGGGTCTTGAAGATCTGATGTACTCTAGTCCTTCCACAAATTTTGGGAGCTAGAGCACATCCGATGCTACCCCAACGCTCAAGAAAACTCAACACTCCCTCTTAGCAAGGAATGTGCTCTAGTACAACTCTACTTCACTCCGAAGCTTTGCACTGATCTCTAGTGTGGGTTTCTGCACTGATGTTGGACTTGCTACCCTTCATCACTGTGTTGTTGTTTCCATTATGTATTGCTTCACATAACGTTGCCACTTCCATTGCCACATTTGTACTGCAGCTCCCTCTCAATCTGTTGCACCGTGCTTCCATCTGTTGCACTGTAATTTCAGTTGCTGAGAGAAACAACTAAAGGTCCTGCCCAATTTGTGACAGACAAGTCAATTGGGATGCATCCTCATCACTAAAGCTCCAGAGGTTGTTGATCTCTGCTGTCATCTGGAGGATGATGCACAGCTACAGCTCTGCATTGCGTAAGCAGACTCCCTCTGTGTTGCTGAAGTCACAACAGCCCCTGCACTGAAATCTCCTATGCTGTTGTTGTGTTGCATTGTCCTCCTGAAGCCTCTATGCTGCTACAGCTCTGCTCTGCCTAAGCAGTTGTGCTCTGCACTGTTGAAGTCACATTAGCACCTGCGTTGTTGCTGTCATGTTATTGTTGCATCTGCACTGCGCTGCACCCTTCAGCCTTCGACTCTGCCTCTGCTTCATCCATGATTCTTTGCACCAACTGCTCCACTTGTCCCACTACTGTCTTGAGGCTACCGTAGCTCGGATGTGATCCAAGAGATGAGTTGCTCAAGGATCCCGCCCCTACTCTGTAGCTGCTCTACAAATCCATGTCGTCCCACTTTCATGGTTCATGAGTGCTCATGGTTACGTCATCTTCTGAACCATCGTCTGCTACAGCAGCCTTGGATGTAGAAGCTTCCTTGTCCTTCTTCTTCGATGGACAATTGTTGGCGAAATGTCCTAGTTCGCCGCACTGGAAACACTTGATCTTAGATAGATCACGCTTCTTCTTCCCTTCCTGCCTCTTTGATGCCAAGGCTGCATCTTCTTCCTCTTCCTTCTTCACTTGACTTGACCTCGTATTGTACTACCTCTTGGTGAATCGGCGGAGTTCTTCTTGACGAAGGATTGCCCACATACTGTCCCAGTTGGGAAGATCCGCTCTGCCCAAGACACTTTGGACAAAAGTTTCCCAGTCCTCTGTGACTGCATTGAGTGCAATCCTTACCATCACATCATCCTCCACCTTTGCTCACATGGTAGACAACTGATCTTTGATCCCCTGTAATCTTAAAAGGGCTCGATTTCTTCTCCCTTGGCCATCATGAATGACCGCGGCTAATTCTCCAGAAGCATTCTCCTCTGGATGGATTTTCCCTCATATAGGGCAGTTAAGGCTTTCCACATCTCCTGAGTCGTTTTCTTGCCGGCTATGTGTGGAACTATATGATTCTTAACCCCATCCATTATGAAGCGTTTGGCATGCGTCGCAGCTTCCTCATGCTTCGCTACGAGCAGCATCAAATGGCGTGGCCAGGACTTTTTCTGCATGGTCCCTTAAACTGTATGCCTCCATGACTACCAAGATTATGGCCTTCCAGACTACAAAGTTGGACAGACCGTCCAACCTATCCTGATCACGTAGTTTGTGAGGTGCCATCTGCTCAACAAATCTGTCGGAACTACTCCTCTCTATGCTAGAGATTTGGATCTAAGGTCCTTCGCGAAACAAGCACCCTCTACTCCCTCTGATGCAGTGTTGTCCCTTCCGGTTCGGCTACTATGGTTGTTGCTGCTTTCTGCAGCAAGGATTCTTTAGACTTCTGTTGGTAATCCTACTAGATCTGCAATTGCTCTGATCCCATGTGAAAATTTCTAAATATTACTTTATGCAGAAACCCTACTGTTAAATTTGGTTATACTTCTCCTACTTAGTCAAGTTATTAATGTTGAAATCAGATTAATATCAAAATAAACACATAATAGACTTTCATCGATTCAGATCTAAGCAAGGATACATGCACATAGACAAAGTGACACACAAGATTTTATGTACAATTGTCCCCATAAAAATCCAATGCGGGAAAACTGGTCTTCTGGCTGCTGGAGGGTTTATATTATTAAGTATTTCTGAATACAGCAAATCTCGGCACCTTACTGGTTAACCCGACAGACAAAAAATAGATTTGTAGCTACCCTGTTGTTCCAGAGACTGAAACCTTCATTGACCCACACCCTCAAATGAGATTTACAAGACTCGGCCAATTCCTACCTCTAGAAACCCCAACGCTACTCTAAAAGCCCCTACGTCAACCCTGCTAGCCATTGCGTGTCTCTGCGCTGGCCTGGAGAGGGCTATGTAACCCCAGACTGGATGATGCAGTCCCTACGCTACCATGGATGGCCTCTGCGTAACCCTGGGGGGCCTGCGTAGCCGCTGAAGCCCTCTGCGCTGCGCAGCTACTACTACTGCCTCTGCTCCTTTGCGCTGCTCCTAGTTGCTGCCTCTCTGCCTCTTGCTGATTCTTGGCACTGGAATCAGACCATCCCCTTAACCAATACTACCCTTCGCTGCAGCTGAAACACTTCTGAAAGTTCTTCGCAAACCTGCCCTAGAATTTCAGCTTAGTCTCAGTGTTCTGCCTCTGTGTGTGTTCTCCAACTGACCCCAAGCCTTTTGTTTATACTTTCTCATTGGGAAACCAACGGCCATGATCTAATTTTGAATCGATGGCTAAGATTAAAGGAAAGCTTGACCCGTGTGACTTGACTCATTTCCATCACATGTTTCAATTAATTACCTTTAATATTTTAATTTTCCTAAGTTAGACTTGGGGTCTTTAATTAAAAATATTAATTAATTAATTATCTCCCAAACTGGATGGAATTTCCCAAATACCTTTCTGGGTCTTGGAGATCTTATGTACTCTAATCCCTCCATAAATTTTGGGAGCTAGAGCACATTCGATGCTACCCCAACACTCAAGAAAACTCAACATAACCTAGGAGATAGCTTAAACGAAGAGAGTTGGGAATAAGTGTCAACCACTTCTCTTGGTTCCTTGCCACCAACCACACCTTGTGGGGTTAAAAGCTTTTCTCAATAACTAGTAGGTAGGTGTAGGCGGCAAGTGATAACATTTTTGGTGACTTTGTCGAGGACAAGCTTTGCTTTTGTTGGTTCCATGTAAAATGATGATACTTCTGAGTACGTCGGTCTATCAATCAAATGCCTATGGTTTATATGGATAGTTTTGGTTATAGTTTGGTTATATCAATAGTATAATATCATTTAAAACCTCTCTCTCTTCTTTAGAAGGACAGTTTTCGATTTTGATGTATTTGTTTGTAATGATGTATCTGCATGACTTTAACACAGCATTGTTAGGATTGGAGTAGTGTTTGGTAAGTCTTACAAAGGAAAATGAGTCAGGCCCTCCATCTTGCTCAAGTGGTGACTCCACTCAATCCCAACTTTGCAAGTCTCCACTAGGAGAAATTCAAGTGGTCTAGTTAGCCCCTCTCCTGATCCTGAAATGGTTTTTAGAGAGAAGTTAAATAGACTTTCTCACAGTAGAGCTCCTGCTAGTGTTGGTCAAGAGACTATTTCTAATATTCATTTGTTTTTTCAAGAACAAGTAGAGCATAGCATCATGAATGATCTTTTTGCTCCTTGTAATTTTACTAACATAAATGGCTATCCTCACAATATCCCCGACAAGGCTATTGAAAGGTTGTCTTCTTTTCAAGGTAACAATGCCATTAATGTTGCATCACATGTAAAGAACTTTAATGTTTGCATTTTTAAGTGGTGTAACGTTGTTGACTATGAGGATGTTAAGATGAGCCTTTTTGTTCTCTCTTTAGAAGAGGATACTCTTGATTGGTTCACAGAGCAACCTGCTAACTCTTATGACTCTTTACAAGCTATAATTAATGCTTTCAAGGGAAAGTTTGGAGAGAGGATAAAAAATAATTGTTGGAAATACTGTCATGGATGGCAAAGGAGCACAAAGGAACAGCACCTGAATTATCACTAAGGAAAAGGAGCAGAGAAAAACCAGCAATAACGCAAAGGAGCAGATCAGGAAACTATGCAGTAAGAAAGCATAAAAGAGAGGCAGAGAGACAGCAGAGAGGCAAGGAGTAGCATTAGACTAGCAGCAAAGGCAGCAAGGCAGTGAAGAAGCAGAGTCAGCAGAGACGCAGAGGTAGCAGAGAAGCAGCAAAAGCAGAGAGGCAGCGAATGCAGATAAGAAGCAAGGCAGACAAGGAACAGAGGCAAACAAGGAGCAGAGACAACAAAGACGCAGAGGCAGCGAATTGCTTCAGCGCACAACAGAAGGCAATCGGATTTGCAAGACACAATGAGGACCAGATATCTTACACATAGCAGAAGCAGGAAGAGGCCAAAGCCGAGAGGAAGAGGCCAATTAAACAAAGATGATTAAGCCAAGAGAGAGAGGCGAGAGGCGAGAGACAGAGAGGGCTTTAATCAGTATGAAAAGATGTATGTCGAATGTGACAACTCAGGATGAGATTCAATAACAAAGACGAGCTCAGGAACAAGCTCAGGAGGAACAACGTGGAGAAACCAGAGTTACAGAGCACGACAGTATAAAGAACAGAAAATCGACCAAGGCAGAGAATTCTTTGAAGAATTCCAAGGGAGGCAAACGGACAGTCAGGAGTAGATCACAGAAGCGGAGACAAGAGATGAATGGCAGCGAGCGAATCGCACCAGGAGAAATTTCGCAAATCGCAAAGTTTGATTAAACGTTAAGGCGTCGCATAGTAAGTTAAAGCATTTGCGATGCGAAGTGGAGAAGGGACATGTGTTGGCATGGCATAATATCGTAGATCGCACAAAACAAAGGTAACCACTAAGTTAAACGGTTATAAGTTGCGAACTGCGAAGAACGGACAGTGACGTAAAGATGACGTGGCAATGACGTAAATATGACGTGGTAGTGACGTAAAGATGATGTGTCAGTGACGTAAAGCTGACATGACAGTGACGTGGCAGTGACGTGGCAATGACGTGGCCCCAACCCCCACAGATCGCAGGAATTTATGATGACGTAGCAGTGACATGACAGGGTGACGTGGCATGATGACATGGACCTCGCCCGCATACCGCACATCGCAACAATTAAAGGATAGCAATAAGGCGACCGCAAGTTAAGTTAAAGTTTTGTGATGCGAAATGGAGGGACACGTGTTGACCTTACGCAACATCGCATCCCACAAGAAATAGGGTTTAACTTCAAGACATCGAAAGGTATGTTGTTTTGGTTGCGATGCAGTAAGGATCAAATGATGCGATGTGACAAACGAAGAACCACGTGTCAGCACCGCGCACGACCACATATCGCAGATCGCATGGTTTATGGTTTATCGCTATCAGTAGAATGGGAAACCTATGGGCAAGTAGTTGTGCTGAGATGTGATTGCCTCAAGGTATAGTGGGACCCTCCGGTAGGAAAATCCCGCGTATTTGCATTCGTTTGGGGTTTATGCACTAGTTTGGACTTATATATGGTCTGTGTATATTACGTGCGCGTTGTTTAATTGCTCAAAGTATGTATGTTAATACGCGCCGCTGATTGCTAAACGTATGTATGTTATATATGCGTTGTTTGATTGATAAACGTATGTATGTTGATAAAACTCAAATTTGTAATACTCCGTTGTGTTAAAAGGGAGTTTTATGTAGG
The DNA here is from genome assembly GCA_034641835.2 of Pinus albicaulis. NCBI lineage: Eukaryota > Viridiplantae > Streptophyta > Pinopsida > Pinales > Pinaceae > Pinus > Pinus albicaulis. Next base: position 972,395,419 of record CM076577.1, on the reverse strand, counting down.
CCATACTCCATAGGTTACAAAGAAATAATGTGAACGCAAATCAAAGGACCAGGAGCTTAGGTAGAACAGTGTTGCAGAAGTAAGGCAAACGAAAAGGTTGAACACGGAAGAATAGTTGGGCAAAAGGGCATTTATGCAGCAGAGTTGGAATATAACTGCAAAAACAGAAAAGACAAAAAGACAGCAAGCAGAAGAGGACAAATGCTCAGCAAAGCTAAGAAACTGAAAGGGCTGAGTAAAATAATTGATTGTAACTGTAAATGTATTATTTATTTTATATTGTTTGTGATGTAAAGGCAAGTCTCCTTAGGCAAAGCAAAACTCCAATGTAATACTGAAATGAGTACATAGTTTTGTAACATCATGACTGTGTTGAGCGAGAAAATGAGAAGGTGGAAGGCAAAGAGTCATACCTGTTCATTTCATATTCCCATATGGAATGCAAACAACTATGAAGTGATCTCTATAAATGATGTTATTGTAATATGCATAGAGGGTTAGAGAGAGTGGAAGAAGAAGATAGAGCAGATAGAGAAGTTGTGAAGATCAAGAGATGCTATAAAGCAGACTTGAAGGTTGGAAGGACAGCAGTGAAGAAGGAGAAAAACAGAGTTGATATCCAGGTAAATCGGCATATGATTTTATTGTAGAGTGAAGAAGTTGGTACTTCTATATCAAGTTGTAGCTTGATAGATGTCCAGTTGTAGCTGGTGGAGGTAGGAGCCTCCTGTGGGTTGTAGCCTATAGAAAATACATGGGATTTGGTGCTTCCATTTCAAGTTGTAGCTTTATAGATGTCCAGTTGGAGCTGGTTGAGGTAGGAGCCTCCCGTAGGTTGTAGCCTACAGAAAATACATGGGAGTTGGTGCTTCCATCTCAAGTTGTAGCTTGATAGATGCCCAGTTGGAGCTGGTTGAGGTAGGAGCCTCCTATGGGTTGTAGCGTGCAGAAAATAGATGGGAGTTAGAGCTTCCTTGCAAGTTGTAGCTTGCAGAATTTGAGGTAGTAACCTCTTGTAGGTTGGAGCCTACAGAAAATCAGTGGTAAGAGGGAGTTGGAGCTTGCCTTTGCATCACAACAATAATAAGATGTGGTTTTCTCCCTCATGGGTTTCCACTTATATATGTTGTCTATGTGCTTGATGATCATGTGTTAATATTTTGTATTTAATCCACTTAATACTTGTTGCTCACATATTAAGATTGTTGGTTCATTATACATTAAGTTGATCATGAAATGAAGGTGTAAATAAGTTTTAAAAGACCATGAATGTATTAAATTGATTCACCCCCCCCCCCCCCCCTCTCAGTTTAACTAAGGGTTCAACAATTGATATCAGAGTCAGTTCCTTTGGTGTAAGCTTAATAGCTTGAAGGAGATTTGGTTGAATCATGGACTATCAAAATGTACCCGTGATAAATACAACAAACTTTCCTGAATGGAGAGATAAGGTTAAAACAGATTTAATGGCTTATGAACCTGAGGTATGGAAGCTTGTATGTAATGGTTACTGCACATATTCTCCCTCTTTGCAAGAACAACAGTGGAATGCCAAGGCAAAATGTGTGATATATAACTGTCTTCATAACAAGGATCTTGATTTAATAATGGATTTAACCTCTGCAAAAGGAATCTAGAATAGATTGCATCTCATGCATGAAGGAGACACTAGTGGATGCATTATCAAGAAGGAGAAGATAAACCAGAAGAAGAAGAAAAATCCCTGTCAAAAGGAAAAAGGTCAATCAAATTAGATACCTGCTAGGGTGAATGGATGTGAGCACCATGAAGAAATTACAGTTGAGGAAAAAGCCAAACTTGACACAGCCTTGACTGAAATAGAAAGATTGAAGAATGAAAACAAAAACCTTAAGACATTGGTGCAAATACGTGATGAGAGAGAATATGAAGATAAGGAAGAAATCATTGGCCTAAACGCACTACTTGAAGAAGCAAGGAAAGTAGAAGACATTCTGTTGCAGCAAATAAGAGAGAAAAGTATGGAATGTGGAAGATTGGAAGAAGAGGTGGTAAGCCTAAGGATGAAATCAGAGAAGGCCCAAACTGAACCAATTATGAATATTCCACAAATGAAAATTTCTGGACAGTTGGACCAGATTCTAAATGCTCAAAGGTCTCCTCTCATAAAGGTTGGGATAGGCTATGAAGGAGAAACTAGTAAGTCCAAGGTAGAAGATAACAAGAATATCATTTTTGTAAAACCTGTAAAGGATAATGAAGCAGCTCAAAAGATTCCTACAGAAGTAGAACCTAGCAAGAACATGAGTTGTAAAGAAACAAACAGAAACAAGCAGCAACATGAAAGGACAGAGAATGAGAGGAAGAAACAGTGAGTTGCAAAAGGCTCAGACACTCCTGAATATGAATTGAATAAATGTAGAAGCTGTCAAAGGAGGTACTTTCCTCCCATGAGAAGTATCACTTGTCTTGCATGCCACAAACCTGAACATATTATGGTATACTGTAAGACAAAGCAAATCCAGTCCAACCAACAAAAGATGCAACCAATGAAAGGACTACCTCAAGCAAACAAATGGAGAGGGCAACCTTTCACTAGGTACACAAATTATTTCCATGGCTAACGTTATGTATGCAATGATTTTGGACATAAACTTGTTGAATGTAAATTATGTTCAAAAGGGAGCATAAAAATTATACATCAGCTCAAACGTACCTTAGTAAAATAAGATGTTTTGTATGCCTCAAGCTTGGTCACAAAGAAAAAGACTGTAAACTGCCATATACATTAAAGAACTCTAGACAGATGATGGTATCCAATCAAATCAGACAAAACTGTGAATCAAAAAGAACTGCAGACTTTAAGAAGAACCCCAATAAAGTATGGAAGGAAAAGAGAAAGGGGGAGCCTGTTACCGCAATAACATAATGATTCCATCATAGTCTCAGGGGGAGCTGCTCTAGAAAGCAACACAAATATCCAGCCAACAATAGATAAGAAGCAACATCCCAGTGGGAGAGCAATTCATAAATAGACCCCATAAAAGTAGTCTAAGAAGAGCTCCTTGGAATAAGAACAGCTAAAAGTTCATGAAGGGAAAGGACAATTCCTCTGACAGAGAATTATAGAGGAAGAAGGATATACCTAAAGCATTCAATAGCCAACAGGTAGATGGAAGGAAAGAAGGCAGGAAGCAGCCATGGTGGTAGAGAGAACATCAGCCATGAACATGTAAGCTAAGAAGACAACAACACACTAAGTGATGAATGGTTAACATCACAAAATTTATGTTTCAAGCTATAGAACTAGAAAGATCCACAGAGGATGATCACACTGTGCATCACACTACAAGAGTTAACAATGAAACAAATTTAAGAAGGATGAGTAAGAGAAAGTCTTATCATCATTATATCATTACATAATTCATCTATAGAAGGTCACCTTGGAGGAAAGCAGTTAAATGAGTGATAAAACTATGAGTGGTATGCCCTTGTAGATTCCAAGTAAAGAAATTGAAGATGTCTTCCCGAAGATCATTATGTTTAGAACAATTGAATTGCATATAGAGCAGCAATGATCCTGGAGCAATCCTAGAAAGGAATATGCAGTGAAATTCTTTTAAACAAGAATGACAGAATATGCAAAAGGTTAATGATGCCAAGATCGGATTCAGTATATTGATGATTATTGTTGAGAACACTGGAGAGCTCAATAGTAGAAACTATGAAGGTTGTCTTAACTATGGGTGCATGTGCAAACTGAAGTGAAATTACTGCTTGGCTTATCAAAGTAGTATCAATTGGTATTTGGAACAAGCAACCTACCTATCAGCGAAATACCAAGTGTCATCAGTGGAGCAGTGGTATGGTACAGGTCCTCAGGATCAGAGTATTATGGCAGAAGTACTTCAAGGAGGTATTCCCAGCGTTATCAACATTATTAAAGCATGAAAAGGTCAATAACAGTGCAAAAGGATAGTTATCTTGTTTACACTTGAAGTATTATATTGAGCATTGAAGCAATATCTATTTCTAGATATAACTGCATGCCTTCCTCAAGTCAGTACAGATATATCTTCAAGGCCTCTTTCTTAAGATCATTCATAAAACTGTGTGAAGTTAGTTTGCTGAGATTTCAATTAAACATCTTGAAGATGTTTTGCTAAAGATCATCATGATAGAACAGTTAAAGTATCTGAAGGATGAAGGACTAGTTGTGGTAATCTTACCATTTGAAGCTCAAGAGTCTTTTATTGACTCATCTAAATCCTACTTCAGCAGAAAGGAATTGCTGGTATTTCACCATTGAAGAGAGGTTGATCATTGACATACATATCCCTTATGTCATAAATAAAATTGCATAATTGCTAAGTGAGACTGACCAATGTATTAAATGTATCTAGCCTCAAGGGTTTGTTTTGAAAGGACTCTATACAGTAGTGATGTCACTTGGTCTCTTTGATTGAAAGATATTGTCTAATCTTACAATAAATTGTAAGTTTTGGTTTGATTCATTGTTCACATCAGTATCAGGGCCTTTCGACTGTTGACGTAATATCCATGTCAGTAGTCTAGCACATATCACCAACAACTGGCAATAAAGGTGAACCACGGGTACAAAAGATATATTGGCATCATCATATTTGAACAGATGTGTACTGCAGATGTGTATAGCAGAAGAAGACATATTCCATCTACAACCTTCCTCAACAGATATGTATCTCAAATGAAGATTATAATATAGACTGAAGTATATTTGGAGTAGATTTGACATGTCATATGAAGCATTCTCAATATTTTACTATTGTTCCTGTTGACCACACTTTGTCAACGACCCCATAGCAGTACACCCCCATTTTTTCAAATGGGATTCATCATGTTCGACGTGCTCATGCCATTCAGATTCCATCATCAGTCGACAGTTTTATGAATGATGTAAACCCATTCTACATGTTTATGATGTAAATGATCTAAGTAAGACTGTCATGTATGTAACAACATAGGTAAGCCTAGTATGTTGGTGACGATTTCTATCCTAGGAGGTTTTTTGTCTCACTGATTTACTTATGTTTTTCGACACAACTTATCGGCAGAATTTTCCCCTCCAGCCTCACCCCAAAGCTAGGGTGGATTTTGTCATCAACATGCTAAGTGAGTCCTAGTGTTTTCTATCAAGTCCTTGTAAAAGTAGTTTGGGAATAATCCTAGCTACTTGGCTAGATTATTTTATTACAAGCTACTTGGTCTACTAGATCATGTTTTGAGTCGCCTAATTGGGTATCTATTTGAGGGTTTATACGAATGGGTATTCCCCCTTCATGTGTCTAAATGTATTTATCTTATGTAAAGAGGGTTGGAAAAAATAATTAAATCCTTTCTCAGTCAATTAATTAAAATTTCTGGTCAAATTAATTAAAAAATCTTAAGCCAGATATTTAATTAATTTTAGGTCCTAGGTGAGTATAAAATTCTTCAAAAGCAATATTCGTTGGTCCTTAAAAAATGAATTTTTAAAGGCCCCAGGCCAAGGGAATATTGAGAATTTCAAGAAATTTTGGACCCTTGGGCCTAGGTGGTTAAATCAAAGTCAAAATTTTGAGGTAATTAACTCAAAAATATTATTTTTGAGTTAATTAAAATGGATTTAAATGATAAATTCGTTTTTTCCTCATCTTTATAATTTCGACAGTCTAGATTAAAAGATGATCAAATCTTTTCGACGGTCGAGATTATTTTGGCATGGATCAACCGAACTAGCCATTAGAGTTTTTGTCTTATAAATTAGAGGTCTTGACGTGACATTTGAATCCGATCTTTGGATCGTGCACTTGTTCTTGGAAGCTCTTGTGATTCCTTTTGATGAATAAAGCATAAAAACTTTGGAGTTACAAACTTTGGTGTTCATTTTCCAGATCTATGTGGTGATTTATCTCTAAACTCTGCTACTTTATTTTGCATTTTTATGGTTGATGGACTTCATGGATTAATCTGCATACAGGTATCTTGTGCAGTTTTGTGGGTTCATAAAATGACATTTTTGATTCAACGGAAAAACTAGCTATCTATTTTTCTGAAAGGTCTCATGTTTATTTTCTTAAATCTCTATCAATCTAAATTTCAGATCTAAGTGTGCAGGGAATTTTTTTTAAAGGTTTGAGCATCTAGGGAAGTCTTCAGTTGGACCAGTCGACTCTCAGATTTCGTAAATCTGAAAAAGCTCATTGTTGCTAATTTCTCAAAGCTATCTTACGAAATTGTGGTTTTGCAAAGTCTTCTAGGACTTGTGCCTCTCTTTAAAAAAATTTCTTCTAAATTGTGCTGAAATGGGTTTAAATCTGGCCATGAGGGCCTCTAATTTGTAAATTAGTATTGTAAATTTGTATATTTGCTCTAGGGTGTAAGGATTTATAAATTTTTTGTGCATAGTTTTGGATCTATTCTGGTTTGCAGGTTTACAGGGGGATTTCTCGAAAAAAAAATTTAATCTGAGCCAGATCTAACCCTCGGAGGGCCAGATCTGATCTCAGGATCACTTTGCTGGTAGATCTGAGTGTAAAAAGAAGATTTCAAGTTTAGCATTCTAAGATCTGATTTTGACAGAAAGAATTTAGGTTTGCTGGACGATTTTGATGGTATTGGGTTTTTCCTGAAGCATCTTTGCATTCTGCAGTCATCGATTTCTTCCTAAAACCATTCACCGTTCCATTTCGCTGCCATCTTCATTGTCTGCATACGCTGCCTATTTCTCTGCCCCTGCCTTGCCATCCTCACACACCAATTTTTCCATTCACAGCCTTCATAAATCCTCCTCTGTCATCCAGCCGCATTCCTTGTTGTCCTCCGCCGTCGCGCTCCCTTGAGCTCTGCATGTTGTCCTACCCTTCTCCGCTGCCCGTCGACCCTCTTCCTCCACCTTCCACCTGCAGCTTACTCCTACGCATCCATTCGAGCCTCTCGTTGCCTTTCGTCCTCCTCTAAGCATCCTATCATTGACATTCCTCTGCAAATCGCCGTCCAACCTCCTTTCCCTTTGACCTTCGAGCCGTTGACTTCGTGCTCTCCCTCTGACCTGCAAACAAAAAAAAAATCACGCACATAATAAAACTCAAAGAGTCCTTACGTATGCGTTTAATTTTTTGATCGGGTTCATCTTTACCTTTGAGGGTTTAGTGTTGGGTTTTAAATTAGTTTCGATTTTTTTCTTGTTTAATTTTTTAGTTTTAATTTCGTTAGCATTAGTCTTAGACGTAGACTTCAGATTTTAATTTTTTTCAGATTTAGTTTTAGAGTTTCATTTTTTTTAAACTTATAGTTTAGTTCTTAGTTTAAGTTCGATTTTTCTTTTAACTTTTAGTTTTAATGTTTAGATTATAGTCTTAGTTTAGATTTTCAATGTTAGTTTTGTTTTGAATTTTTTTTAGAATCTCATTTTCGTTTTAGGATTTAAAAAATGATAAAAAAAATAAAAAATATATATAAAAATTCTCAAAATTCTCAAAAAACTTCATAGTCAAATGAACTTTCAAATTTTTATCTAAAGTTTGACTATATAAAATTTTTTAATTTCTGGATTGGGTTATTTAGAACATCATAAATTCGGAAATATTGCAATGATCTGGCATTTCAATTTGATAGTCGTCTCATGATAGCATTGCTGTGGATTCAGATTATTTTAATGCATAGTTGTGGTGCGTTCTATTGAATATCATTGTGGTCATTTGTGTTTTCATAGCAGCAGTTATACATCAATTACTTGACTTTAATTGCATAATACGATCTTATAACTCCGTAAGGCACTAGTTTTAATGTAATTGGATCTGTGAAATCTCGTTAATCTCATCAAGTACTTGGTCTTTCAGCTGTGTCTCCTGAGTTGGTTGATTCTCAACCAATTCTGTTTCTTCATTTCTATTAGGGTCTACCTCCCTTAGCTTGCAAGGAGACAGCTTAGATAGAAAGATTGGAGATCAGGGTGACAACCCCCGATCTAAGCCGTTGTCGCGGTGCCTAAACATTTTGTGCGACAACAGTGCCAATGATGCGTCTTTGATTATATAAGATTGTTCTATGAAGTGTCCTTAATCATCACTTTCAGCTTTATACAAGTGCAAGGAGTTTGTGCTTTGTGATGGTATTAGCTTACTGTGTATATACATACAAATTCAATGATTCTCAAAGTGTTCTCCCAACAACTCTTGTACACCAGTATGGAGCAGCAAGGTATAAAGTCAGAAGAAGAAGGCCTAAACACAACTCAGAGAGAAATAGTGCAAAGATAGAAACTACACTGGGAAATGTGCAACCCTTTGTCATTGATGTCAAAGGGGGAGGAAAAGCAAACAAAAGAAGGAAGGCTCTTTTGAAAAGCAAGCAGAGGAAGAAAAGACACTTCTTAGAATAAAAGGAGGAGGAAGTCCAGGAGGAAGTATTGGAGTATTGCCATCAATGCCAAAAGGGGAGACTGTTGGAAATATTGTCATTGATGGCAAAGGAGCACAAAGGAGCAGCACCTGAATTATCACTTAGGCAAAGGAGCAGAGAAGAACTAGCAATAAGGCAAAGGAGCAGATCAAGCAACAATGCAGTGAAAAAGCATAAAAGAGATCAGAGAGGTAGTAGAGAGGCAAGGAGTAGCATCAGACTAGCAACAAAGGCAGTAGAGGCAGCAAGGAAGCAAAGAAGCAAAGACAGCAAAGAAGCAGAGGCAGCAGAGAAGCAACGAATGCAAAGAGGCAACGAATGCAGTGAAGAAGCAAGAAAGACAAGGAGCAGAGGCAGACAAAGAGCAGAGACAGCAAAGAAGCAGAGACAGTAGAGGCAGCGAATGAAGCAGAGAGGCAACGAATTGCTTCAGCGCACAGCAGAAGGCAATCGAATTTGCAAGACACAGCAAGGACCAAAGATCTTACACATAGCAGAAGTAGGAAGAGGCGAGAGCCGAGAGGAAGAGGCCAATTAAACAAAGATGATTAAGCCAAGAGAGAGAGGCGAGAGCCGAGAGACAGAGAGGGCTTTAATCAATATGAAAAGATGTATGTCGAGAGTGACAACTCAGGATGAGATTCAATAACAAAGACGAGCTCAGGAACAAGCTCAAGAGGAATAGCGTGGAGAAACCAGAGTTACAAAGCGCAACAGTATAAAGAACAGAAAATCGACTAAGGCAGAGAATTCTTTGAAGAATTCCAAGGGAGGCAAACGAACGGTCAGGATTAGATCCCAGAAGCGAAGATGAGATATGAACGGCGGAGATTGAATCGCACCAAGAGCGATTTCGCAAATCACAAAGTTTAGCGGTTAAGCATTAAGGCGTTGCATGGTAACTTAAAGCATTTGCAATGCGAAGTGGAGAAGGGACACGTTTTGGCACGACGCAATATCGCAAATTGCACGAAATAGAGGTAACCAATAAGTTAAATGGTTATAAGTTGCGAAATGCGAAGTACGGACAGTGACGTAAAGATGACATGGCAGTGACATAAAGATGACGTGACAGTGATGTGGCGATGACGTGGCAATGACGTGGCAGATGACGTGGCCCTGACCCCACAAATCACAGGAATTTATGATGACGTGGCAAGGTGACATGGCATGATGATGTGGACCTCGCCCGCATACCGCACATCGCAGCGCTTAAGGCATAGCAGTAAGGCGACCACAAGTTAAGTTAAAGTTTTGCGATGCGAAATGGAGGGACACGTGTCGACCTTGCGTAACATCGCATCCCACAAGAAATAGGGTTTAACTTCAAGACATCGCAAGGTATGTTTTTTGGTTGCGATACAGTAAGGATCAAAAGATGCGATGCGACAAAGGAAAAACCATGTGTCAACACCGCGCACGAACGCATATTGCAGATCGCATGGTTTATGGTTTATCGCTATCGGTAGAATGGGAAACCTGCAGGCAAGTAGTTGCAATGAGATGTGATTCCCTCAAGGTATAGTGGAACCCTCCGGTAGGAAAATCCCACGTATTTGCATTGGTTTGGGGTTTATGCACTAGTTTGGACTTATATATGGTCTGTGTATATTATGTGCGCGTTGTTTGATTGCTCAAAGTATGTATGTTAATACGCACGGTTGATTGCTAAACATATGTATGTTATATATGCGTTGTTTGATCGATAAATGTATGTATGTTGATAAAACTCAGATTTGTAATACTCCATTGTGTTAAAAGGGGGTTTTATGTGGGCCATACGCCACAAGTCACAAAGAAATAATCTGAATGCAAATCAAAGGACCAGGAGTTCATGTAGAACAGTGTTGCGGAAGTAAGGAAAATGAAAAAGTTGAACGCGGAAGAAGAGTCGGGCAAAAAGGGCAGTTATGCAGCACAGTTGGAATATAACTGCGAAAACAGAAAAGACAAAAAGACAGCAAGCAGAAGAGGACAAATGCTCAGCAAAGCTAGGAAACTGAAAGGGCTAATTAAAATAAAAGATTGTAACTGTAAATGTATTATTTATTTTATATTGTTTTTGATGCAAAGGCAAGTCTCCGTAGGCAAAGCAAAACTCCAATGTAATACTGAAATGACTACATAGTGTTGTAACATCCCGAATGTGTTGAGCGAGAAAATGAGAAGGTGGAAGGCAAAGAGTCATACCTGTTCCATTCATATTCCCATATGGAATGCAAACAGCTATGAAGTGATATCTATAAATGATGTTATTGTAATATGCATAGAGGGTTAGAGAGAGTGGAAGAAGAAGATAAAGCAGATAGAGAAGTTGTGAAGATCCAGAGATGATATAAAGTAGACTTGAAGGCTGGAAGGACAGCAGTGAAAAAGGAGAAAAACAGAGTTGATATACAGGTAAATTAGCGTATGATTTTATTGTAGAGTGAGAAAATTGGTGCTTCCATATCAAGTTGTAGCTTGATAGATGTCCAGTTGTAGTTGGTTGACATAGGAGCCTCTTGTGGGTTGTAGCCTACAGAAAATACATAGGAGTTGGTGCTTCCATTTCAAGTTGTAGCTTGATAGATGTCCAGTTGGAGCTGGTTGAGGTAGGATCCTCTTGTGGGTTGTAGCCTACAAAAAATACATGGGAGTTGGTACTTCCATTTCAAGTTGTAGCTTGATAGATGTCCAGTTGGAGTTGGTTGAGGTAGGAGCCTCTTGTGGGTTGTAGCCTACAGAAAATAGATGGGAGTTGGAGCTTCCTTGGAAATTGTAGCTTGCAGAATTTGAGGTAGTAGCCTCTTGTAGGTTGAAACCTATAGAAAATCAGTGGTGAGAGGGAGTTGAAGCTTGCCTTTGCATCACAACAATAATAGATGTGGTTTTCTCCCTTATGGGTTTCCACTTATATCTGTTGTCTATGTGCATGATTATTATGTGTTAATATTTTGTATTTAATCTGCTTAATACTTATTGCTCACATATTAAGATTGTTGGTTCATTATACATTAAGTTGATCATGAAATGAAGGTATAAATAAGTTTTAAAAACCATGAATGTATTAAACTGATTCACCCTCGCTCTCAGTTTAACTAAGGGTTCAACAATAGTCACTTGATCAGTGTCATTACCAACATGAAGAAAAATGAGAATGAAACCATGGAGAAGTTTAACAAGAAATTCAATGAATTGGTAAAAAGCATGTCTACTACTGTTAAACCTCCTGATGAATTTCTCTTATGTTCATATTTGGATTCTTTTGGACACTGCTTATGAATTGACGAGAAAGGAGCCTGCAACTTTGGGTGTAGCTCAAACTAAAGCCTCAAAGTTGGAGAGGGCTAGAAATCAATCAGGAAAATCTAAGATTCTTGTTTTCACTAGAGGACCATCAAAATCGAATGATTCCAAAGGAAAGGACAAGGAAGAGACTACACATGATCCTATTAAAGAATTAACTAAACTCATCAAGAACATGGAAGCAAATCACACTAAAGAAATGGAAGCCATGCAAAATAGATTGGTGGCCATGGAAAGATCACAAGCGCAAAGATTCCAACCTAGGCCAAATGATAGATGGCAAAAGAATAAAGGCACTCAACAAGATTATAGGCCTCCAAATCCATTGGAATCCACCAACATGGTAGATCAAATTCCCCCCTTTTGTAGGTCATGTAATGAGTTCCATGAAGAGGCCACATGCCCATATGTAAAAAGAATTATGCAAGGTAGCATGTTGGGAGATGAACATGTAGGAACAAGTGGTCAAATCAATATGTTCTCCACGGAAGATCAGGTATACACCATTGAGAGAAATCAAGAGATTGACCATAGGCCTAATAATCTTGGGGTTGACAATATGATTGCAAATATTGACAAAGTCACTCAGATTTTTGGGAAAAAGCCTCATCTAGACAGATTCTTACTATGGCAAAAACCTAGGAGATAGCTTAAACGAAGAGAGTTGGGAATAGGTGACAACCCCTTTTATTGGTTCCTTGCCACCAACCACACCTTGCGGGGTTAAAGGCTTTTCTCACTAACTAGTAGGTAGGTGTAGGCGGCAAGTGATAATGCATCCTATCGAAGAAACTATTTTCCAAAGGTATGTAAGCCTTCTTGGGATTTGTGCCCTCATATTCTAGAGTTATGCATTGGACTTTATTTCAAGAAAGCTATGCCAGAGAAATCACATTTGAAACATATCAAATATGTTTTATAACAAAATCCATTTCTTGCTACCTAGAAAAAGCATACCAAAAACAGAACTTGCTAAAATTAAAAATGTTGCCTAAGATAGAGTTAGAGCACTATCAAATTCAATGACCTAGAGGCTTCTCTAATCTGTCCTCAACTTGTAGAAATTTACAGCTACAGACCAGTGCATAACTACACAGAAAGACACAATCAAAACAATATTTTTACACTTCCTCTTTATAAGGAAAGTGTTCTCAATCAATCGAAGCCTCTTCCAACATCTTAAACTTCACCTTGACTGGGGTTTTTGTCAACATATTAACAACCTGTAAATCTGAACGAGCACACTACAGGATCGTTGCTCCCTTCTCAACTCTGATCACATAGATTCAAACACCAATGTACTTGGAGTAATCATGAAACAATGGATTCTCAAATACCTTGACGCAACTCACTCATCACAGATTCACAGTACACAATGGTGGGCTCTAGCATTTGATCAATCATCTCTACTATTAATTTGTGAAGCCATAGAGCCTCATAACTAGCAAAACTTGCTGCCATGTATTATGCCTCTTCTGAACCAAGGTTGTTTGGCAGTGGGAGAAGAAGCAAGGAGTGGGAACGGAAGCAGGGAGCAACATTTTCAAAAGCTCCGAATCGGGAGCAAAGTTTATGTAATATATATATATATATATATATATATATATATATATATATATATATATATTGATGCATATATGTCAACAAAAGCATGTAGAATGATGAATTAGATATAAAAAGCATAAAAACATGGATTGAGCCATATAACATCAATCATCTAGAAGTTATAATCTTCATCAACCACATCCACAAGTTAGTAGCATACAACATATCGAGGCTCATGATTCATCAATCGTAAAGTTAAAAGCTTTCAAAATTCGATATATAACATTTATCATCATTGATCACTAACATAGTAACTTGTACTTGTAACCATTACGATTACCAAGTAATCAAACGATAACAAAGAATATCTAGCATGAAATGAAATTTTTTAACTTTCACGAAACATCGTATTCATAATTCATTACCAATGAGTTATAATTGCCAACTTCAAACTTAAATTGTCATATATTGTCTACAAAAAATATCATAACATATATGAAAGAGTCAACAGTTATGAAAACTACTAGAAACTAGAAAATACAAAAAAATCTATTAATTATTGCTAATGCTTGGGCCTCTTTCCGCCACAAGAAATGTCTAATTTCTGAGAAAGCATGTAGAACAATGAATTAGTTATAAACATAAAAGCATGGATTAAACCATATAACATCAATCATCTAGTAGTTACAATCTTCATCAACCACAGGTCCACAAGTTACAAGTATTGATTTATATAGCATGTAAGGATGCACATAACCAAAATTGCATTGAGTGGAATCCATCTCTGAACTGAAAATACATCAACAAACAGGCTCTACATGGCCTCTAGCGTCCAAAAAAGTCATGCTACAACAAATACCTACATATCATCAAAATCATTTCCTATTTTGGAATCTTATTCATTAATATCACCCTCTACACATTAACATAAGATAGAAAAAACATAGCATGTCAAGTCAAGAAATTGTTTGAGTGATGGGTACATTTTTACTAAGTTACCAGATTTGGCCCTTTGGGATCCAGGATCCACGAAATAATGAATCGAATCTGAATTCGGATCCGCCTAGATTCGTCCAAGAACCGAGAACTTGGTGAATCCCTGATCGATGGAAATGGATCACTCGTCTTGGAAACGGATCCTTCAATTTAGAAACGGATCCTGCAAATTGGAAACGGATCCTGTGTAGAATTCCAGATTTCAGATTTTTATTCAACGTGGTTTTGAGTTTTTTTTACTTTAGTTTTAGGTTTTTTTGTCTTGATTGCATGTGCAGTCTCTCATTGTTCTTTTTTAAGAGTTTGTCGCCCATAGAATAGCAACAGGCTGAGACAGTGAGATTTCTTCAGACAGCGCAGATAGCGACAGGCTGAGATTTCTTTAGACAGTGCAGAGGTCCAAGGCCAATTAACCAGACAACAACCCCACAAGTTTGGTCCGTTGGATAACATTGAGGATATCGACATTTCTTCAAGGGTTCCCTCAGCTAGCGCAGAGGTCCGAGGACAATTCACAGGTTTGGAATTCATTTATTTTTTTTATTTCTTGCACTGTGGCCATTAATCTAAGTCAGTGGTTCAACTTAGGGAATGTTGCATGCGTTATGGGCTCACTACCTGTGACCAATCAATTTCCAGCCAACCCGTGACCAATCAATTTCCTACCACTTCTGTCTTTGCAACATAGTGACTTGTGACTCTCTAACCAACCAAGCTTGTGACCCAGATTATTGTCTCATGAAGCCTGCAACCCATGGTTGTGATTCTTGCTCCAACCTTTGTACTTGACTTGCGAGCTCCCTAGAACCCCTTCAGTGCATGACTCCGACAGGTGGCCCGTGGAACTCTCAATTTGAGGCCTTGGCTCTGGCCAAGACTTGATGATTTGCCTCCATGGCCTTCTAATTCCAATTTTACAGGAAATAGCGTATAAATTGAAGTAGATAGAAAACAACAAATATTTACATAAATTCGAAACACTACCAAAGTGATGACCATATTAGCCTACCTAGAGTTTCAATAAGCTCTCACTCTTACAAATCGTTTGCTTCAAATGTTCGTATACGTGTCATTTCAAATAAAGACTATGCAAGTAAATAAAAGATGTAACCATTTTTGTGGTCCCAGACTATGATTGATTCCTAAAGTAGAGAAGAAGAATTGTCGACACTACAACAATAAGCTTTCAAGAACCTTGGTTCCACAATTGAATCACAAGTCCCCCTTTCGAGTAACTAAGCAACCAGATTCTTAAGAAAACGTCTTTAAATTACAAAAATATTCAAATATATTCCTTTTGCATGGAGCAGTGGATAGGCAAACATTCAGAAGTTTTGTTCCACATGTTTAGTTAGTACACCACATGCAGACAAAGTCCCAAAGGTAGCCTTTTTGGCTCTCTTGAGAGCCTTCAACAAAATTTAAATTTACCTGTTCTAATTCATTTGCATTATTAGTGAATCCAGCAGCCAAATTAAATTAATTTTTATGTTCTTTAATTTTAAATTTTTGTGTTTTAATTTTTTATTGTGTATTCCTGATAGTTTGAATTTTGGATTTTATCATATATCCAGTCACATGCTATAGCCTACAACCTATATAAATGGAACCATCATAGCGGAGTGAAAGGGAAATCATCAAAACAGACCCAAAATCTCCTCTATGGCAGTATGTGGAGATTATCAGAAAAAATTCCCGAAGGTGGTTCGTATAAATGGAAGTGCTATGAACGCCAAGATATCAAAAATAGCTCATATACCAAAGTGAAAGCCCAACTGATTGAACAAACTAACACAGGAGTGCAAGTAGGCATCGGGCCAAAAGATGCAAATGGCAAACTTGGCCAAGGTTTTAGTACTGCAAATATTAAATTCTATGCATCTTTGCAAGTTGTTGCTAATAGGAAGCTTGCTAAGGGAAAACACCATGTTCAAAGCTCTACAACTAGGCCTCCATTACCATCTAGGCATGCTGCCACAACTAATAAAAGGCCCACTCCAGGCCCTCTTGAAGCAGCTTTCAATAATCAATGTAGAGACATAGCCAACAAACATGTAGCTCATTGCATATATGTCAATGGGCTAGCATTCAATTTGGTGTGTTCCCCTTATTGGCAACAAATGATTAAGGCAGTTAATGAAGCGCTAAAAAGGTACAAAAGCACTAGATATGAAAAGTTTCGCACTATTTTGTTGGCATCAGAGAGACAATCCATGAATAGACAGCTTTAGCAAATCAAGGATATATTGATAGAAACAGAGGTGTCCATCATTTCTGACGAATGGAAAGACCAAAGAAACCACCCATTAATTAATGTTATTGCAATATGCCCAAAAAGAGCAATGTTTTTGAAAGTTGTTGATTGCAATGGAATAAAGAAAGATGCATCTTTCATATCCACAATTCTTATTCATGTAATAGAAAATGTGGGGCCACATAATGTTGTCCATGTCATTACGAACAACGCATAAGTTTGTAAAGTTTCATGTTTGATTGTGGAAGGTCGATGTGATCACATCTTTTGCACTCCATGAGCAGTACATTCATTGAACCTTATGTTTTCCAATATTGGTGAGATTGAATGGATTAATGAAATATATCCAGTAGCAAAAGAAATCCAAATGTTCATAATCAAAAATTCAATGTCCTAGGCCATATATCGAGATTTTGCAAAGTTGGAGCTACTGAAGGTACTATTATTTTAATCAGTATTATGTGTATTGGAAATTCTTAATTTTAATTACAAATTTATATATGATATCTCATTTGAGATTTAACTTTTTGAAACTTGTAGGTTGCTGAAACCTGTTTTGTCTTCCACACTCTTCTCCTAAAGAGGCTTGTGGAGGTGAGACAAGCATTGCAAGCAATTGTCATTGACTCTATTTGGGAATCATGGAGAACTTCCACTTCTGATATAATGCAAAAAATCAAGTCCATCATTCTTGATGATACATGGTGGGACAAGGTTCAATACCTTCTGCGGTTCACTGAATCAATCTTGATCTTGATGAAGACATTTGACACAGATACACCTTGCTTGAGGTAAGTTTATGAAAACATTGACAGTAAGCTGCAGAGGATAAGGGAAATTATCAAGGCAAGTGAAAATGACATTTTTGAAACATTTTATTATGAAATGAAGGACCTAATTACGAAAAGGTAGAACAAAATAACCACACCATTACACCTTTTGGCCTATGTATTGCACCCCAAGTATTATAATTCTAAGATTTTGTCTTTACCTGGTAGAATAGTGCCAAACAAGGATTTTGAAGTGGTACAAGGATACAAGACAGCTTTGAGGAAAATTTATACAAATGTGGGAGTTGCAATGGAAGTACGTCAAGGACTTGGAGGATTTGTACAATCTACTAGTAGTTATTCAGATCCAGTAGCTATGGACGATCGAGGGCATCTTGATCCTATTACTTGGTGGGGCTTCCATGGTGGAGATAGCATTCATCTCTCAGCTCTAACCACCAGGTTGTTATCACAGGTTGCTAGTTCCTCATCAACTGAGAGGAATTGGAGTACATATGGCTTCATCCATTCCGTGAAGCGAAACAGGCTAGGAGCGGCAAAATTTGAGGATCTTGTGTGTGTTCATTCAAACCTTCGTCTTCTATCACATGTTGAACCAGAATATAAAAAAGGTCCGAGCAGGATGTGTGATGTGGAGCCTGAGATCTCTCACTTGAACCTGACGCTGAATGCCATGACTCAACTCAACCTACTTGAGGATATTGTTCAACCACCATTTCAACCTACTAATGCAACTTCCTACATTCCAAGACACCCATCATCTATTCATGTAAAGTTACAATATGCAAAAGACAATTTAGATCCATTTAAGGATATGTTGTTAAACCTACTGCAAATATGTAGTTAAACCTACTACACATTATGATATTAGACTTTAGTAGAGTGATCATGGATGAGACACTAATTTTTGTACTTACTATTATCATTTATGATGATATCCTTTTTGTATGAAGGAAGATGCATCATTTCAGTGTTTCAATCTTCATATTTATAATATATCTCATGGTTTCAATTCTAAATGTTGTGATTTATAAATGGATTTGATTTTTGAACTCTAAAACTGTTTTTTTTTTAATTTTAAAAATATTATTATTTTCTTGTACTTGACATATCCTTGTCGTATCCAGATCTTGGATTTTCAAAAATCTAGCGAATATGGATCTGTATCTGTATTTGAATCAGTATCTGAATCCCAATAACTTAGCAATTTTAGTAGGGTCATGATAGAGGAGTTTGACAACCAATGTCACTAACATCAACGTACATAGAGGGATTGGTGCTCTCGATTAAATATGAGTTCCACACCCTAGTACACGACAAAATCTAATGGAAAAAATGCAATCCCCCCAATCCTAAATCCAATGAGATCTAAAATTCTACTTTCCCCATATGAAATCCAATGAGGTCGGAACCACTCTCAAACACCCTAAGTCATTTCATGGTAATGTTAAAAATTAGGAATTTAGCATTACCATGAATTACATATCAATATTAGGGCCATAGGCTTGATCATTAGGCTTCCCCACTCAAAAAATCTTGTTTCTTCGAAAATAATTTGCATTCGGAATGTGTTTGTGAAAAAATCTAGGAAGCGAAATTCTTTTAGGGAGCGTGCTCCAGGAGCGGATTCGAGTGGGCGGGCGCTCCCCCACAACCCTATTATGAACTAAGTGCAAGTGACGACTACTTCCTATCAAACCAATGCTAGTTTTTGTAACATCTAATGTGTTCTAGCGACGAAAATTTATGGAGAGGCTAGAATACATGAGTTCTTCAAAACCCAGAAATCGTTTCTGGAAATTCTACAGCTAGAATACATGAGTTCTCCAAAACCCAGAAATCGTTTTTGGAAATTCCACCTAGAAGTGGCTTAATTAGATTATTAACCAGTTTTTAAATATTTCCTAAGTCTAAACTTAGGGAATATGGTTAATTAATCAAAATTAATTAAGTCAATGTGAAAATCATCTAGAAACTCACACAGATCGATCCAAAGATGATCCTAGCCATTGATTAATTTTTAATCTTGATCGTTGGTGCTCCAACAGAGGATTATAAGAGGAGGTTGATGTGGTGATGGAGAACACACTTGGAAAGTTCGAATTTATTGACAAATCGATTTCCAGAGTAGCAACAGTCAGTTTCCAGAGAGAGAGCCAGTGAGATCGAAGCAGCACATGTGATAGGCAGGGACAGTGATCCAGAGGAAAGGTTTTCTAGACCTGGAGAGGCAAGCAGCAAGAGGGTCGAGTTATCTAAGAGAGGCAGCGTTGAGGGACAGCATAGTTGCTTCAGCCAAGTAGTTCGATTTGAAGGAAAACTCGTTCTCAATTCCAGAGGTGGGGAAGAAGTCCCAGAGGGCCAGAGAGACGATTTTATCAGCATCCAAAGGTAGAACGACTTCATCAGAGCCCATTCCAAGGCAAGTTGTCTAGCCAACTAAGCAGAGCAGCGCAGAGGTTGACGCAGAGTTCCAGGTGGTTGAGTTTTGGTAGGCAAAGCCAAGCCAGAGATTGCTCGTAGGAAAAGGGTAATTCCCTTCAGTATTTTGCCCAAATTTTCTTGTTGTTTGGATTTCTAGTTGGGCATCCATGGATGTACTCAAATTTCACTACTGCATAATAAAATAAAACCCTCACTGCTACACCGGTTTTTCCCGAATTGGGTTTTTCCGCGAACTTTTGTCCAAAAATAATTGAGTAAATTTTATGTGTGCTAGCATTTCTTCCAGCATTTACTCTTCCGCAATTTTATTTGTATAGATTGTAGTGTGATTTATTCAGTATTTGTCATAAAACACAACAAATAAATTGTTAAATAAAATTAACAATTAAGAGAATAATTTCGAGTTGATGCAATAGAATTCCGGTTTAGGAATTTTCACAACCAAGATAGGGTTCCTCAACTCAAATTAAACAAACGTCCTAACATATACCCTTATCACTTGCACCTTCTGCCCAATCACATGTTTAGAAGCCCTCTAATGAATCTGATGGCACTCAATCTTTAACTGGCCCAATTCTAGCCCTCCTACACTAGTTGAGCTAAATTGATTAGATGAAAACATCAAGGCATCTAGAATAGGGGTGAGGAAGGACAAAATAGAAAAGATACACTTCTCACAATAGGCAAATGGCAATTAGGATGCACTATTTCTAGGATAACAACAAAAAAATACATTTGAATAACAAATACAAGATTATAATAGATTGTTTCTGCATATTTGATACATCGTAAGAGTCCATGAGACTCCATTTTGATTGGGAAATAAAATTGAAATGCAATTGATACATTTAAATTATCTAAATGATTAATTATTTATGATTTTAAATTCATATGTATCATGTATGACATGCTAGTGGTTTTAAATATTGATTCTTCTGCTCACCAATTTAGTAATTAGTATACTGTATGAGTATTTGATGTATTAACAGGCATCTTATACATTCTTATTGGATACAAACCTCCTTATTTATTTCTTAGGGTCAAAAAATCTGTGCTTCATAATTGGAGGCATGAATCAACTCTAAATTACTTAATGCATCGAGGGCTTCAGCATATGGTTTTGAAATATTCAGGAAATGCTTTACTGTGATTTTGGATCATTGAATGAACATATTTTCTCATTGAAAGGTAGACTGAACTTACAACTTGATCAGAACTCCGAAACTGAACTGCACGCCCAGAATCCAGATACTTGAGAAACTTTTTAAGAAGGAACTCAAACGAAGTCGTCCCTTTTGTAGCAACTCTACAGAGGGAACACAAACATCTGCAGAAATTCATAAATTATCAAAACAACGACAAATGTAGATATTAATTCCCAGTAAAAACAGTAATGAAATATGAATTCTCATAAAGATGAAATCAGGATCTAGGCAAATGGTGAAATAATTTTCTTCATATCCAAAGTAAAATGATCAATATAACCAAAATTATTGCATGCCCATTCTGTATCTAATTATAACTATATGTTAGTGAACTTGTTGATATTGTGTCAATAACAATGTTGCAAAACTCTTTGATTTCAGGTGAGTTTTCCAAGATTTTGAGTTATCAAAACAAGATTTTTGAGTTTTGATTTTGAGATAGCTTGAACAAAGAGATTCTATAAGACATATTTATTTTTTAAAAAATGCTTTCAATTCATAATTTGTGATCATCTCTCATGAGAATTTTCACATGCTCTTCATTAGCTCGTGATTTATTCCTACCTTATCCGAAGCAAGATCTGGTGTTAAAATCAAAACTAGTCTTCCTGTGCACAGAAGCAAAACAAAATGAACAGCATAAAGCAGATTTTCCAGTCTTGCACTTGCTGGAAAAGAAGGTATTTCATGAAAGTTTGTGTGCGTGACATCGAAGATTTTATCTCTTGTTAGCATTTGAAAAAAGTTTACTTTATTTGGGGAGCATCTTTGGGATCTTTTCACTCATTTACTCATGTATCACAGGTAGATACATATTCAGGTTGTTTCCAACACTGTTTGCTGCTACTTCCTCACAGATTTGGCGTGTTGCTTGTAACCGATGTTATGGACATAACAGAGTGCATCCATTAGAGCTGCTATCAGGACCGGTTTGCTACAATAATCAGCTGCAAAAGAATGTTTCCCTTAACCTGTTCTAGACAGACGCTACACAGGGGATGCAGTTCAGCAGCAGCAACAACACTGTTATGAGCTTATTTTGACCAGATTACAGAGAACACTACCTAGACTGTGTGCAAACCTGTTTCCAGTATTCATTCATCCAGCAGAATAAGGTGATTTCACTGAGCATGAGGCAACACCAAAAGGAGAATTTGATGGGCTGTTCATCACAGCAACAGAGGGTTGCCTCATTCAGCGCTCAACTCATTTTCCTCCATGAACAATTTTAATTTGCCTAGAACGACACTCACCCTTACACAAATATGATCAGATTTAAATTTTTGGGGGTATATTCTAAGTACTGGCATAACACTTGGTATATACTATACATTGGCTCACACAAATTTCCTTGGTTCTGCATAGGCAATCAAAATGATTAATAATTAACACTTTTTTTACACATCACAAAATAGAGAAATTATGGGGATTTGAACCTTTTTTGCATTTGCAAAATTTAATTAATCCAAATAATCAAACAATGTCCCTTTGCACAAATAGATGGATAGTTTAGTACGGGATTAAATTGCTCATATTGTTTCTCATAACCGTAATGTGGGTCAGATTTACTTTACAGCATGTTTGGTTAAGATCATGGTAAATATGGCATGGTGTTAGCATCTGCGACTAAACAAAAAGTTTACACACTGGCATATCAACTAAACTAAAGGCACACATTTGAATGATCTCAAATTTGCTCATTTATTGGAAAATTTATTCTAATCTACTCATAATAGTTATGCTTTCAAAATTCATCCTTGGTTCGAATTTGAATGGTTTATATACTCAAACTGAACACTGTTATGAATAAAATATATATAAAAATACTATAAATATAAATAATGATGATAATTGTAATAATGATTAGTTTATTAGTAATTAGTACTAAAGAGGCATGTCTAAATTGGATATGACCTTCCATGAAGAGATACTTGCCTAGGGTATATAAACAGGTCCTCACTCTCATTTGTAACATCATTCTTATTCATACATATTTAATATATAAATTGTATTTTCAATGGAGATCTACATATTCCAAGTCTTTTGGAGTATTTAACTTGAAGCACGAACTTTGTTCGTTCCATTTGGTATCAGAGTTGTTTGATCCTTTGGTTGCTTAATTGTTGCACAAAGCATGTTCTCCGATCTATGTCTTTGGCCATAAAATTCATCAACTTTGTTGTCTTTGAAGCATTTTGCTACACAAGTATCTGGGGATTCTCCATTTTTCCATCAGGCATTTGGCCATTAGAATAAATAAATAAATAAGATTAAAAAAAAAATCTAAATTTATATAAATAAAAAACAAAAACTATTAGAAAAAAAAAATCAAATTAATATTAAAAAATTCTAAAATAAATGTAAAAAATTATATTTAAAAAAAACATATACATATATCAAAAAAAAGGGGGACGACTTACCTCATTACAGTTGTCGTTCGCAGGCCCGATCGAATTTAGCGACAACCATTGAAAATCCAGTCGAACAGGTTGTACAACCGTCGCCACAGTTGTCGTAGCTAGCTCCAGAGAACCCCTGCAGCAACAGACGCGCTCATAGTTTCTTTTTGCCACCACTACTACCAGCTTATAGCGCCATCACCACCATCGACTTTGGTGTATATATATATATATTCTCCACTACCATTATTGCACAACGTTGTGATATATATACACCATTCGTTCTGTACACAGCATAGCTTATCCACATAAAGTGCCACGGAGAAGAAAATAAGTGACGATAGACAAAGAAAACTTTGTGTGTTGTTGAAGCCAATATGTTACCATTTCGACTTCTTAACACTGCCATCGCAACCTGTTAGCACCATCACCTATTTAATGGAGATAGAAAGATCGTTCGAAAAGACATGGCCCATATTGTTTTGTTACTCTGGTCATATTGTCGTGCTGTTTCTTTAATTGCCCATACTATCGTTCATTAATCTCAAAACAAGGAGATAAGATTATACAAAAATAATATCTTATATATATGGTATGATGGACCACGGAATTTGTTATTTAAGATATTAAATAAGGTGGGTGTGACATAAAGTGATATTAATATTGGAGTGCAGATTTTTAACAAGTCAAAAGGTGACTGAGAAAAAAGGTATTATTAAAAATAATTTAAAAGGTGGGTTTATAAATGAAACAAAAGTAATAAAATATTATTACTACCAAGTTATAAGATTATAAGTTTTATATATACATATATCTAGAGGAAGACATAATAATCCATATAAAGGAATAAGTTGAATATTAAGGGAGCTTACAAAGTTATTAAAAGAAAATTAAAAGGTGTAACTTATAATCTACGTTGCCAAGAAACGTGGGTTCGGGGACAGGTACATCATTTCATGAAACAGGGTGTGTGGGTTCATCGAGGATATATTATAATTTATAATTTATATATATAATATATAAATATAATAATATTATATTTTATAAATTATAAAATTATAAATTATAATTTATAATGAATTTGTATATTTTTCAACTTCAAACAAGAAAACTAAAGTATATATGATCTAAAGTTTTAATTCCTTTCTGTAACGGTAATACAAGTACTACTCAGTAGATATAAAAAAGTTTGTTGTTGTTTATGATCCTCATAGTTGTGCTTGGGTCAAGTTTTATGGATCGGTAAAAGGGTAAATTTCTGAATTTGTAGGAATTTACAGGGTAAGTTCCGTAGATCAAGAACCAAAGGTCACCGCTCACAAACAGATCACAAATCAATACACCAGTATAATCACGTGGATAAAACCCTCAAAGAGGGAAACAGTCCACGCCCTGAGCCAACGCGGCCACTTCAGGGGTGTCAATGTCAAGCATATGAAATCGAAGATCTTGAGCAATGGACATTCCTATCAACCCTCATGCTTGATCTTGTTTATTTTCCCATTTAGCAGCTTTGTCATCATTAGAAGGTTTAGTTTCTTGTCATGTGGCTATTCTATAAAGCCCTTTACTTCTACGTATATCTACCATGTGAGGTAGCCATTGGAAATAATTGGTGTTGTTAAGAATAACCGGGCATGCACTTTCTTTCTTTCTTTCTTTTTTTTTAAAAAACGAAGCTGAGAAAAGCTGAAACTAACTGCTCCAATGGAAAGATCTCGAAAAATTAGGCCGTTTCAAAAAAAACAACTTCCGAATGAAGAAGTTATGCCTTTTGAAAAATCTGAGTTGTAGATGCCGAATAGTTACGGGAACGGTATGAAGTGCAGCTTAAAAAGAAAATTCCGCCCCTTTGAACAAAAAATTTTTACAAAAGAATGTTGAGAATGAGACTTGAACCCAAGACCTCTATTCTCATAAACTAACCCCTCATCAAATGAGATAGTAAAAGGATCACGTTAATTTATGAGAAGGAGTTTTTTTTTTTTTTTACTCTTCAGTGTGCGTGCCTTTTCTTGCACAAAAAAACACAAAAACCGAGCCAAAAAAAAATGAAATGCAAAGCCTTACGGCAGAATGTTAGATTCTCGGTTAGCCTTACCGACAAATATCACTTTTTTCACTATTTTTGATTTCCCGAGATCGCACAAAGATGCGGGGAAAGAGCATACGTAGCAAAAAAAATCCCTTTTTCCTATTTCTGATTTGCCGAGATCGCACGAAGCGCATAGGAAAGAGCATACACAGAGAAGACGATATAGATCCGGCAAATAAATAAAACCTTAATACAGGAAATAAAATAAAATAAAAGACCGAAATAAGCAGAACTATTAACAAATATAACTGCAAAATAGATGCTTTATACCTCCAGATCTAAACTGACATAACTTGGGCACCCGGGAACCTTTTCGCATGAAACGAAAGGCGTTCCTCACTGTAACAGACGCTCCAGACACAACCGAGCAGTTCTCCAAGAACAAAAATGTTCAGAAATAGTAGATCTACAAAACGACATTTGCATGCAGTCAAACCGGCTTCGGATTTTGATCAACAACGAACGGGGCCCTCAAAATAGTTTCGATACCATGTAGGAATTTACAGGGTAAGTTCCATAGATCAAGAACCAAAGGTCACCGCTTACAAACAGATCACAAATCAGTACACCAGTATAATAACGTGGTTAAAACCCTCAAAGAGGGAAACAGTCCACGCCCTGAGCCAACGCGGCCACTTCAGGGAATTTATTAATATAAAAGAAAAGTTACATATGTTTCTCTCATATACGGTTACCGAACAAATGACCCTCCATGCTCTTTAAATAGAGATCATGGACCAATCGGGTGTTAAGCCACAAATCAAGTGTCGTTAATACCGAGGTGAGAGATAACAGTCGGATCACTACAAATCGTGATACAAATGTACATGGTAAAGAAACACACTTTACCTAACTCTACACTAGACTAAGTTATTCTTAACTATTTCCTGTGTCGGAATATCCTAACAGAATTTGCTGAAAGAATTGAGTGGATTCTATAAAAAGGTAAATTTTTGAATTTGTTGAAAGAACTGAGGCAAGCTTTAGTTGGTTCTTTGTTCATAGGAGATTATGATTTATCATTTTTCTTTTAAGTTTTCTCAAGGTAATAATAAGTAGGCTTCAAATGGAGTGGTATTCTATTTTAATTTAAATATCCAATTCAGACACTCCATGCCCATTTTGGAGATATCTCACACTTCCTCATTCATTGCAGTGAACATCAAATTTTCGCATTTTTAAAACTATAAACATCTACCATCTATGTGTGTAGTTTATATGTTGATGTCATTTCTTAAGCAAAGGTGTCTTTCTGTTGAATATAACTTATAACAATTCACAGGAGGCGTGGATACCTCCCTCTGTCACCTCCCTCTGCTCCCTCCCGTCCTCTACATGTATACCTCCCTCATGTCCTCTGTCGCTTCCCTCTATCTGTATTGCGTGAATGAATGCCTCTACTACTGTAATACCTCTGCCTCTCGTCCCTGCTTGAATCCCTCCACCTCTTTGTCAGACGAATACCTCCACCTCTCGTCCCTGCCTGAATATCGGTCGAATGAATACCTC
Organism: Pinus albicaulis; assembly: GCA_034641835.2. NCBI lineage: Eukaryota > Viridiplantae > Streptophyta > Pinopsida > Pinales > Pinaceae > Pinus > Pinus albicaulis. Next base: position 972,368,492 of record CM076577.1, on the reverse strand, counting down.
AATGAACTCTTCCCTGTGTCAAATGAATGAACTCAATGAATGGCCTCTCGTCCCTACATCGAACGAATGAACTCAATGAACTTAACTGAACTGACAACTTAGTTTAGGTTTAGACTTAGAATTTACGATTTACATTTTGATTTCAATAAATAAAAATTTTAATTTTTTTTAATTCAAAGTTTTAATTCGTAATTTGTTAGAACTTAATATTTATTAGAATTTAATTTTAATTTTTAAATCTCAATAAAAAAAAAATTATAAAAAAATTTAGTCAAAATCGGTCATCGAGAACCCAAAGAACCCGATTTGCGGGTTCTAAGTACCCATCCTCGAGGTTCTCCATACCCATTAAGACAGAAGAACCCAAACTTTTTTTTTGGAGAACCCGGTTCTTCACAGAAGAACCCAACTTTTTTTTTGGAGAACTCAGTTCTTCTGGGCTCTTCTCAGAAGCACCCGTACCCGAATCCAAGACTTGGGTTCGAGAACCCCACCCCCGGGTTCGCGAACCCATGCAACATAGCTTATAATTTATAAAAGTAAGTCGTCCAAAGAAAAAATAAAGGCCAACTTATATTTTGATAAAGTTGTAAAATAAAATAAAATAAAAATAAAAACAATTATTAAAGTTATAAAATAATTACAAATAGAGTCGATCTCTGAAAAAAGATGAAAAATGTGGTCTAATCGGGAAACGAAAGAAGGAAGATTCCCATAAACTAAATATAACTATGTCTCAGTGCTATTTAGAATTAAAGGGTCTATTGCTGGAAAAGTTGTTATTGTCGCTATCTCGCCAGCCGAAGATAAAAATTATAAAAAGCCTAAAATCACAAACCAATTAGTGATTCCCAAGTCAAATATAATCGAAAAATTAGATTGTTATGACAACAACAACAAAAAATGACATAACCAATTTACAATTAAACATTGGAGATTATACATTCGTATCACAATTCTCAGTACAAACCCTATGGAGCAATCAAGGTGACATTATTTTTGGTTCACATTGGATGGAAACCCTTGGTTCCTTCATCCTGAATACAAAAAGAAGTTTTTGACATTTTCTTACCAAAAGAAAAAAATAACACTAGAGGATATTACAGTAAAGCCAACTTCAGTAACACCAAAAGACTTACAAGAAATTTCAAAAGTAATTTTTCAAGGTGGTAAAAAATTATTACAAAATATGCAAAGAGAAGTTGACAAGATCACCACTGACAAAAATGAATAAGTTTCTCGGCTTAAAGACCATAGTGAAAAGCTACTGACAGAAATTAAGAAGCTTAAGAAGGACAAGAAGTCATTGGAAAACAAGATACAACAATTTATCAAGAAGGAAACATCAAATGTAGAAGTCCAAGTTGAAGAGAAAGGAATAAATATTGATTCAATGAATATCACAACTCAGAAAGAAGACAAGCTAGTTGAAGAAAAGACACACTTAGATGTCGCAGTTCAGACAATGAACATTTCCAAATGATGATTCCATAACCAACTCAACAACAACAATGCCTAAAGTAAATAAAAAATTTGCCACACCTAATAAGGGAAATTCAAACCAAAAGAATTCATTATCGATATCTAAATCACGAGAGTAGACAGCCCAATCAAGCTATGTATCTATACCATTCAGAACAGAAACAACAATCTGATGTTCTGAAGAATATTGAAGTAAGCTCAATCCAGTCCAATGATAACAATTCATCACAAGTTTCTAGTAATCGAAAGATTCCACAAAAGATTAATTTAGGATGGTTAGATCCTTCGTCTATGCGACAATTTTATATATCACTCCAAGAATCATATCATCTTGTATCGACGAAGATGAAAGTTCTGAGACAAGACGATATTCAAATCAACTTCTTTCATCAGTAAGCTTTGAGGACAAAGCTTTTTGAGGAGGAAGGCAATGTTTTGAATAAAATATATATAAAAATAATATAAATGTAAATAATTATGATAGTTGTAATAATGACTACTTTAGTAGTAATTAGTACTGAAGAGGCATGTCTAAATAGGACATGACCTTCCATGAAGAGGTACTTGCCTAGGGTATATAAACAGGCCCTCATTCTCATTTGTAACATCATTCTCATTCATATATATATATATATATATATATATATATATATATATATATTGCATCTTCAATGGAGATCTACATATTCCAAGTCTTCTAGAGTATTTAACTTGAAGTACGAACTTTGTTCGTCCCAAACACATGTATTAAGTGCAAGGAATCTAATAAAACCATGAGACATAAAATAAAACAACATTAATATGGTTTACTTTGAAACTATTGTTCAAACATTAAACTCCCTGACCTTTATTGGCAAGGAATGAATAATTGTACAAGGACATGGTACTTTCTTGTACAGCTGCTAACCACTTTATTTTCTGAAAGAAAACAATCTTTCTCCATGGTTTAAATATGCTTCAAGTAAGACAATAATGCTTAGCTTAGCGTGATCACACATTATTTTCAGGGTCCATTCATTTGAATCGTCAAACTTTGGAATATATGTTTCTTGCTCGATGATTTTTTACTTCACTATATGGTATATGTTAATAACTTGATAAGATATCATGGTATTGCAAAACACACAGTGTTGAAATTTGATTACTAAAAAAAATTTCGTACAATCCCAACCAGGTTTTAATTTCACCTTATCACTCTCATTCAAGTAAATGTCCTTTCCCATAAACTTACATTCAACATATAGAATTTTGGAAATGAAATTTTCAAATTAAAACACATGAGATTGTCAACACGTAACGAAAATAAATATGGACGAAAATAGACTAGCAACACATAAAAAAATACACACAAACCCAGGCAAAACCCCTTCAATCTTCTCTGGGGAAAACCTGTTAGAGAGCTCTTCAAATTTATTTATCTTTCAAGTTCAAGAAGAATACATTTGCAGAGAAAACAAAACAGCAAAATACAACTTATCTTTTCAGCCCAAAATTCTTTGAAAATCGTGCCCACTTTGCCTCGATTTTCATGCCCACTTTGCCTCAATTTCCATGCCCACTTGAAGATGAAAAAGTATTGTACGGACATGGACTGTACTATACAGATTTTCGTACCACTGTATGGATTGTACGAATTTTTTTTGCTCAAAAACTTCTCTCGGATTCTGTGCATCTCACAGCATTAAATGTTGTTCGTACAGTACCTTTTGTTGTCTTCTATGCCTTGATTTTCGTGCCCAACTTTGCCCATAAATCACTCCTTCACTTGCTGCAATAAATTTTTCCTTCAGAACTTTTCTCCAGCCCTCAACCTCCTTTCTCCAATCTGCGCATGAAGAATGAATGAATGCAGTCTCTCTTTTATTTTCCCCCTTTTGTTTCCCTAAATGACTTTTGGGCAATCCTAAGATCTAATGGCTCAGATTCATTTAGATCAAGGGATGAGAATAAATGTGCATTTAATTCTCACTTTCTATTTTTTAACTCACCCATTAAATAAATTACCCACATTGTACTTTATGTCTAAAATCACTTTTCACTTTATAATTTAAACATTGACTTTACCACTTATAAAGTCACTTTCACTTTATAATTTAACATTGACTTTACCACTTATAAAGTCACACTTAGGAAAAGAATTATTTTGGACACTTTTCCCTAGGTAGAGACTAACCCATGGGAAACCACTTGTCCAAGGTACATTAAAAATCAACACTCCCTCTTACCGAGGAAAGTGTTTCTCACCACACCCATCTTGTCCCTGAAATGGACATGCTTGCCTCTTGGCAAGGACTTCGTGAGAACATCGGCAACCTGCTCATCTGTCAATATATACTCCAGCTTCAGTACTGCCCCCTTTTGAACATAGGCTTTGATGAAATGATATCTGATGTCAATGTGTTTTGACCTGTCATGAAACACTGGATTCTCCATGAGTTTAATGCAACTCTGATTATCACAGTCAATAACCATCGGTCTCAACTCCTAATCAAATAGGCCATACAATAACTTGCGAAGCCAAATGGCCTCACAACTAGCCTAGCTAGCAACCATATACTCAACCTCAAAAGAGCTCAAAGCAACTGACTTTTGCTTTCAACTAAACCACGACACAACTGCCGAACAATCCGAAGCAACACCCTGAAGTGCTTTTCCTGTCAGAAGCACTCCCTACCCAATCTAAATCTGTGTAACCTGCCAACCTCACTCCATATCCCCGCTTATAGTCCAAACCATAATCAACAGTCCCCTGCACGTAGCGAAGAATGTGCTCTGCAGCTACCCAGTGCACCCTCTTGGGCTCAACTATGAACTGGCTAAGTGTGTTCACTGCAAAGCACATATCTGGCCTAGTGTTGACCAAATACATCAAGGACCCAATAAGTTGCCTATGCAGGAATCCGATGCAGGAAGCTTCTTCCAATTGGTGGATGTGTTCAGCAAATTCCACATGGCAAACTATTAATGTGAAAATTGATTATTGCTAAGTGATATCAATTTTGGCCTTTTGTCTTAATTCATGTTTGCACTTACGAAATGTGGGTTTAGAGGCCCCACGTGTAATTTTGGTTATAGTCATCCCAAACATTAGAGTTGGAGGGGAAATATTGCGGCTCTAGTGAAGCGTTGGGGCCACCTATAGAGAAATATCGCCCACATGAGGAATACGCACTCATTGGTGCGATATTGGTGGGGAGAAATCGAGTTGGGCCCACATGGCCATTTTTGAGGCACTTTGACAAATAGGAAGGGAAGGCACTCATTTCATCATTCTTGATCATTTGATAATTTGTCTTTGACAAGCACGCTTGAGTTGAAGCCAAGTCTGCAAGTGTTGTTTAGCACACGAGTGTTTCCGAGTAGAAATCTCAACCCTTGCTTCAGTGGACTTCAAGTGCCAGCCCAAAAAGGGAGTCTCATCCAAGGTAACTGGGAATCATCCCCCCCCCCCCCCGATTCCGCTCCCAAAATGCGCTTCGTTTGGGAGCGCTTTGGGAGCGCTCGGGAGCGCACTTCCAAGCCTGAATAAACGCTCCTTGTTTTCTCGGGAGTGTTTCAGGGAGCGCTCGGAGAGAGTTCGGGAGCACGAATGCTCCCCGGCGCGGAAAAAAAAATCAGACGGCGAATTTTCCAAATTTTTTTGGGAGCGAGGGGAGGTGGGTAATAAAAAACCCTCCCCCTCATTGTTGTTATCGTTGTTTGTTTGAGAGCAAGAGAGAGAGCTTGAGAGTTTGAGAGCAAGGAGAGAAGGAGAGAGCAACGAGTAAGCTACAAGAGAGCAAGAGGAGAGAGCAAGGAGCTTGAAGAGAACAACAGGGAGGATTGAAGGAGTCAGGACAAAGAGGTAGGACTCTCTAATCTAGTTTTTTATTTTCTATATTGCATTTTTAAGTTGTTCAAAAATGAAAACTTGAATTTATTGCATTTGAATTGTTTTTTTCTATGTTGCATTTTTTCCTATTCCCATTTGGCATTCCTCCATTTTTTTTGCAGGCTAGAAACTTCAAACATCATGGCTATATGGCTAGGGATTTTCTTCATGTTGGTTCCTTTCTTTGTAATAATGGCATTGCAGAGTAGAAGAAAGAGGCCCATTAGAGAAGAGGAGGATGAAGAAGTGGGTTATAGTGGATTTGATGAAAACCCTGAAGAGGAGGAGTATGTTGAGGAGGAAGGGGAGAGTGGAGAACATGAGGCCACAGAGACCCCAACTAAACAAGACCAAAGTCAAACACCATTGTGGAAATATGTTCAGAGGCAGGAAGGAGGGAAAGGTGGTGGAACCACTAAATTTCTTTGCCCCCATTGCAATAAAGAATACACGGGTTCATACACCCGTGCCAGAAGGCACCTTTGTGGTAAAATGCCAGGGGATGGAGAGAAAAATCTAGGAATCAAAATTTGTGTAAGTGTGCCAACAACAGAGAGAGAGAAATACAAAAAGGAAAAGGAGGTTGTCGTACATAGATCTAAAATATCTAGGGGTTTCATTGATTCTTATGCACCATCAGGTCCATCACATCATGGACAAAGAAGTCCATCAACTTCCACCCATGGTAGTGGATATGGAGGCACACCTGGACCAAACATCTCCTTAAGGCGTAGAACCATATCCAATTTCCTTGACGAAGGGTGTAGGAATGATGTGGATTCAAAATTTTATGGTTTCTCTATGCATGTGGGGTGCCATTCAATGTTCTTCGCTCACCTTATTGGCATGAAATGGTTTCTGCCATTAATGATGCCCCCAAAGTATACAGGAGCCCTGGGTATGACAAGGCCAGAACCGTGGGACTTGATCATGAAAAAGCTAAAATAAGTAATTCTTTGAATAGAAAGACAAATTCTTGGAATGAGCATGGAGTGCCCATTGTATCTGATGGATGGACTAATGTAAAAGGAAAGCCATTGATAAGTGTTTTGGTTGTCTCTGTTAGTGGTGCAATATTCCTTTCAGCATATGATTATTCAGACAAATTCAAGACCGGCAATAACATTGCAGAACCATTACTTGAAACAATTTAAAGTATTGGGCCATACAATGTCATCCAAGTCATCACTGATAATGTTGCTAATTGGAAGGCAGCGGGAGCAATTATTGAGGATAAATACCCCAACATATTTTGGTCTGGGTGTTTGGTTCACACAATCAACCTTTTGATGCATGATATAATTAAAAACAAACAGCCTCAATACAAATGGCTTAGTGATTTGTACAAGAGAGGTAAAAAATGATAAAATTTATTACAAATCATAGTATTACCCATGGGCTTTTACGTACTCACTCAAAATTGGAGTTGTTGAAGATAGCAAAGACTAGATTTGCTAGCTATTACCTCACCTTCAGGCGCCTTTTGAAGGTAAGAGAGTCATTGGTAGCCATGGTATCAAGTCCACACTGGCAAGTATTAAAGGACAAGGTAGCAACAATAGTTGACAGGCAAGGTTTTGAACAGGTGGAGAAGACTGCCCTTGATCCTTTGTTTTGGGCACGTGTGAGGGAAATTTTGAATTTCACCAAGCCCATTCATCACATGATTCGCTTTTCAGATACAAATAAACCAGTGATTGGGGAGGTGTATGAGTAGATGGATAGCATGTTGGGGCAAATAAAAGATGTTAAGGAAAATGATCCCAACTTGTATGCAATGATTCACGACTATGTGTGTGCACGGTGGAATAAACTTAATGTTCCACTACATGCCTTGGCATATATTCTTATGCCAAAAGACTACTCTCCATCTTGGTTTGGCCAACCTGCACCTGGAGGTGGGATTAGGATCAAACCTAACACAGATCCAAAATTACAAGAGGGATACATGAATGCATTAGACAAGTTGGTCCCCAACAGGGAGGAGTGTGCTAGATTGCGCCTTGAATTAGGCAGATACTTCAGTTGCACTGGTAACTTTGGTTCTTTCCATGCAATGGAAGACAGAGATAGATTTGATGCTCTCACATGGTGGGAATGGTGGGAAGCATATGGCGAAATGGGACTTTTGCCAAAGTTAGAAAAAAAGTCCTCTCACAAGTTGCAAATACTTCTTTTGCAGAGAGGTGTTGGAGCACCTATAGGTTCATACATAATTTGAGAAGAAACAGGTGAATGAAAACCGAGAAAAAAGCTTGGTTTATGTGCATTACAACTTGAGGTTGTTCAGTCATTACTGTGATCGGGCATATGAGGATCAATCATATAAAGTTTGGGAAAACAACCCAGAGAATGATAATTTGGAGGACGGCACTGTACATATGGAAGAATTAGAAGCAAAACTTTTGAGGGATGATGATGAAGCAACAGCAGCCATGCCACCGCCACACACAGGGCCAGTCCCACCATCCAGTAGCAATGTGGGTGCCAGTGTCAGTGTTCGATTTCCAGCTATTGTTCCTTTGCAAATTCAGCCTCCACCTACATCCTCACGTTGCCCTTCACCTTCTAGTTATGGTCGTGGTACTCCTAAGAGTACTAGAAGACCACCATTGCCTCGTGGTTCTCACAAATTAGACATTTCTTGTGGGCGTGGCAAGGGGCTAGTCAATAGATAAAATAGATTTGTTGTTTACTAGTCTTTTCTATTTTCTAGTAGTTTTTAACTTTTATAACTATTGAACAATTGAAACTTGACTCTTTCATATTTATTATGATAATTTTTGTAAACAATATATAACAATTTAAGTTTGAAGTTTGAATTTGAAAGGTGAAACTTTGAAGTTGGCATTTATAAGTTTATAAGTCATTATGAATTATGAATATGATGCTTCATGAAAGTTCATTTCGTTTCATTTTATAACATTTTATTTCATGTTAAATATTCTTTGTTGTAATGGTTATTGGTTACACTTAGCTTACAAGTACAACTATGGTGATCAATGAATCAATGATGATAAATGTTATATATTGAAATTTGAAATCAATGAATCAATGATGATAAATGTTATATATTGAATTTTGAAAGCTTGAAACTTTAAGATTGATGATTCATGAGACTCAAGAGTCAATATGTTGTATGTTTCCAACTTGTGGGCGTGGTTGATGAAGATTATAATTTCTAGATGATTGATGTTATATGGTTCAATCTATGTTTTTATGTTTTTTATGTCTAATTCATCATTCTACATGCTTTTGTTGACATATATGCATCAAAATATAAAAAATATATATATTTAAAAAAAAAATGCTCCGGACCAGGAGCTTTTGAAAATGGCATTCCCGCTCCCGCTCCCAAGTAACCATGGTCTCATCCATTTTTAGTTGATCCGGGAGCAGCTTTTCCTAGTTTGGGGCTAGCATCACCAAGAGTTGTGTAGGCACTGCGCAGTAGAGGTTGCAGCCACACTTGGAAGTTGAGTGAAGAGAGTTAGGGGCTGAAACTTTAGGTGAAGTCCAGTGAAGTGTTGTGGGGGATTTTCCAACATTTTTGTGAAGCAACAACGTTGCATTTGCTACAGGTTACATCTTCTGCTTGTGGAGGAGGGTCAAGCATTTGGGAGTCAGTTTTGGAGCATCAAAACTAGGAAAAACCCTTTTTTCTGGGTTTTTTTGGGTTTTTGACAAGGACCTCAGAAATAAATTGGCAAAATTTTCTGGGGAGATCTAAGGGAGCCAACAGGGATCCCAACTCAACCAGCAGCTAGTGGAGCTAGGCCGAAATTGGGCCGAAATTCCGAGGTCAACATTTGGCAAATTCCTTCATGGGTTTTTGTGGGATTTTGTGGATTATTGGTGGAGAGCCTAGGGTTAATTTCCCGGAATTTTCTGACCACTAGAGGAGGCCGTAGCAGCAGTTCCTGGCAGCGAGCAGCATATTTTTGGGCAGTTTCAGCGCAGTGTTCAGCACAGAGAAACAGCAGATCGGATAGTGGCCTCATATCTTTCACTTGGGCTTTGTTAGCTTGCCTTGTGCAAGACCAAGTGCACTCTTTCCAACACCATATTGTACTCACTGATTTATTAATAATATGGCTCAGCAGCGCAGATTTTGGTGCAATTTCATGGTCTGATTTGTGTGCTTATTTTTCATGGTTTTTATGTCTATGCATGCCTTGTTATTTACTGTGAAAATTCCCTAGGAATATTATAGAAATCCAAAGATAGACGTGTGGAACTAGAACCCCAGTAAAACTAATGTATACGACATGAAAATAAAAATAAAAAGGCACCCTGAAAGACATGGCAGTGGAGACACAAAGACAGAACAACAGACTAGGGTAGAAAAAAGTGGATGCATTGATGTGACAGCAAAGTTGTACAGTACACAGGCATGTGCATAGAAGATCATGGAAGAAAATTCCAAATCGATTTTGTAATTCCCATTTAAATTTAAAAATCAGAGGCATTAAATATCTGACAAAGATACAATTTTCTTAGTATCCTGCAAATATATGAAAACTTTGATAGGTCATAAATGTAAGCATGCACATGGGAAAGTCAGAACAAAAGTAAGATGCGACATTTTAATACTTGAAAACTACGAGGTGTGATTTGAAAATCAAATTTGTTTTGATCACAATATGGACGTGAATATTTTCATCACAATAAATGTTTGAGACTCAAGTGGATAAAATTACGAAATTGCAATGCTGCTCCAAGCCCGCACAACCAATGTGTTTCTAGGTTAGAACTGGCCATTCTAACTCGAGCAGCAAAGAAAACAAAAAACACATTAGATACATAATAAGGGAAAGGTCACATTGAATTTGATTGCAGACCAATTCAATGTCCAGCTCCTCTTATAACCACCACACACAACCAAAGGTGATTTATAATTATAGTAATATAACAAGGAAGGTTAACTTGAGAGAGTAGTATCTCGTAATGTGGATTTCATTCATTCGCATGACAGGCTACTCTACTTAAAAAGGAAAAAAAGAGAAAAGGGAAAGCCACAGAAAAATATGATGCAATTTTACTGGCAAAAAAGAAACTGTTTTCTAGACAGTACTCTCACCAAAAATGTCAAAATGGTTTGTACTCCTATTCTGAGTGAGTGAAATGGTAATCACAATAAGTGAATAACATTTGCCCACTCATACACTAATAGTTACATATTGATATCTCCCAATCATGGATAATTAATTACAAATTTACTTCAAAATTAAAATGCATAACACTTAGAGAGAAAGCACACATGGCAAGCAAATAAAAGCACAGTAACAAAGACAAACACTGACTTTATACATGCGTGTACAACTGATAGGAAAGGGTAGCGGACTATTAGTTGTCTCAAGTCACGCTCCAGTTCTTCAACAAAATTTGGAGGTGGCCTTCGGAGTAAAGGAAGGACTGCATCAATAACAAATGCAATGCTTTGAAGCAGCTGGGCAACTGCACGATTATCCACCTGTATAATCAGAAAAGAATGCCAAGATGATCACAACCAACAAAACAAATCTGAGAACTGCAAACATTAGGAAGTGGAGTTCACTGTAAAAAAACAAAAGAAGACACCAGAATGACTTATCTTCAGGTTACCTTTGATTCTATACCATATTTCATAAAAGAAATCAGTCCATGTCTTCAGAATGCATTTTTCATAAACTTTACTGACATTAAGTCATTAATGTCAAAACAAGGGAAATATTTCATAACTATATAGGATGAGCAAGCCTCAAATGTTTACCTGAGCTTTAAGGTAAGGCTGAAGAGTGATCACAAATCGTGATGGATCAGATGCTGGTGTGCACAAGGTTGGATCCACAGTGCAAAATGCATGCAAAGCCAACACATATGGAAGTGCACGAGTTTCAGATTCCAAGCTATTTGATTCTTCCACCTAGCAAAAGAAATGCCACCAACTAGTCCAGCAATGGAAGAAATTTAACTTTTATGTACTTGAACAATTCCTAAAATCTCTATATGATAGAATATTAACTCCATAAAAGCATTCAGATCAATCAAAATACCTTCAGAATACTTTCCAGCAAACATTTGCACATCAATTCACAGCGATTTCGGACAGATGCTTGTAACACCACACTTGTTCCAGTGCTCCTAGGACAGAAATCCAAAGCCAAAGTACGTTTGATGATAGTAACTAATGGTTGATGGTTGTTCAGCATAGCTAACACATTGACTAATTGCTGTGTCCGTTCTGCTATTTCTAGTGGCACAATACTTCCATCACCAAAGAACTCAGCTTGTACATTTGAAGGTTCTTCAAACCATAACTCATAGAATGTCTTGCACACCAGATCCTGCAGACAGATTCAAAAATGCATCAGCGGACAATATGATGTACCAGCAAAGGACATTGAAAAGTAAAATCCTGCTTAAACTTATCTTTTTTTAAATCTCATCTTAACCTAAATAACCATCCATGACAGCTTCCCAAAAGCCTTATTAACAGGTTCCTAGACAACTTCATGAGTCCAGAAAAGGAGGAAAACTGCATAGACCAAAGTAGCAAAGCAAGAACACTAACATTAATTGTAAAAACAAACTGTAAACATTGACTTCTTCTATTACTACTATCTACATCAAGCAGCTATTATGCAGCAGGGGTGCTGAGAATTAGTAGGCGAATTCTGAATAACATGCCACACTTGTTATTACAATTTGCCTCCTTAACATAGGAATTATGTGATATCCAAGGGAACTGTTGCCCTAGTTTTTCCTTGGAACTCTAGGATCTTAACAAGATTTTTTTGAAACAGAAATTCACTCAATAGTATAACATATGAAATATAATCCACAATGAGTTACACTGTTTACTTCAGCAACATGAAATACAATATACAGTACTATGACTCAACCAATTAATAGGACACTTCCAGTACAAGTCCAGATTTACAGAATTTGATCAACAGACTGATATACCCTAACATCCTAGCAAACGACCTGAGCTGCAGACAATTTGTAATTCCTTGCAAATTCTGTTATCCGAGGTGACCAAATAACCTCAGGTCAAAACCCTACCTTCTGCTACAAAGATTAATCCAGAATCCCAGACTTCAACTTCAGGAACAATATCAAACACCTCCGGATGATATTTGGCTGTTCACGATGTGGTCTGAAATCTGACCCAGTATATGCCCTAATTTTTGGCTTCCGAACTGCCTCAGGCAGCCTGCCGATTTCTGCTTCAGGGCTTGAGTTTCCTCAGGGATCTTTGGGCCTGTCACAGTCTCCCGAGTGCCTCAGAAACCCTCTGTATCTCTGTCTCAGGAGCAAGCACAACTTCAGTGACTACGGATGGATTAGAGTATTACAGCCCTCTGAGTAGCTTCAGGAAGAGCTCAAATTTTGCTTATATAACCTCGGATCTGCCACAGATTCTAACCAAACCTCCGTCATGCCTCAGAGAGGGCTCGGATCTTGCTTGTATAACCTCTGTGGCTGCTCAGAACACCTCGGACTGTTTAGCCTCAGAATCCATCTGCCTCGGGAAATTCGGTACCTTGGTCTCAGAACAGATTTACCTCAGCAATTCCACAAAAGATTTCCTGCTCCTTCAGATAGATTATCTTCCCTGCTTGGCAGAACAGAACAGAAAAGATAAAAATAGGTTGTTAAATTAGGGTGGAACCTTTCACCACCGAAATTAGTAGGAAAAATGGCGTCTTAAACCCTCAGATCCACAGGTCCAGAAACAGATGTATTAGATCCAATTCGATAATGATCATTTAATCTCAACTCTTCTCTATTTATAGATCTCTCCATGGGCTCCAAAATGTGAGGGGTTGTGGGTGCAACCACCAATTTTGGGTTTTCTGCCTCAGCCAACCCAAATTTTTGCACAATGTTGCCCCGACATTCAAAAAATTGGGTTTTTACCCCTTTATCAAGACTATAGCCTACGGGGTTGTATAGGCTATTTTGTCCTCCATCAGCCCATCAATTTGGAGAGGACATTACACCCACCCCTTCTCGAAATTGCTTACCCTCAAGCAATTGCAAATTGGGATGCTGTAAAACTCATTCTACCTTCCATGTGGAGTTTTTTTCTAGTAGATTCTTCCATCTAATAGGGTATTCTGAAATTATTCTTCACCTTAATTTCCTTTCCTGTACTGCCATGATTTCTTCCAGGATTAACTCTAGTTGTCCTTCATCCAATGGAAGCAATTCGATAGAAGTGGTAACCTGTTGTCTGACAGCTTTCTTGAGACATGATACATGGAGGACATTACGAATTATATTGTCTCTTGGTAATTCTAATTCATACGTGACTTTTCCAATCCTTCGGAGAACTTTGTAAGGTCCATAGAATCTTGGTGTCCGCTTTTTTGCACTGATTTTTTGAGTGTAGATTGCCTATATGGCAGCAATCTCGAGGAAACAAGGTCTCCTACCTCAAAATTGTGTTCTGTTTGGTGTTGGTCTGCATACATATTTTGCCTATTTTGTGCAGATTGCATGTTTTCTTTTAGTGTCTTGAGGACGCTCTAGCTTTCCAATATCCAATCTTAGTTGAGGGGGCTTTATTATCTCCAAGGAACATATTGATAAAAGATGGTGTGTCATAACCGTACAATGCTCTAAAAGGTGTAATCCCAATAGACAAATGATAGGTGGTGTTGTAACAATTCTCTCCGAGATAAAAGCATTTAATCCATGTTTTTTGCAAACCAGTCACGTAGTTATGTAAATATACTTCAATCCACACATTCATGATCTCTATATGGCCATCCATTTGCAAGTGGTAGTTGGTGCTAGGGTTTAATTCTATTCCCACTAGTCTAAAGAGTTCCTACCAAAATGCACCCATAAATCTGCTATCATAATCACTGACTATATTTTTAGGTAGTCTGTGGAGTCTGAGACTTCTTTGAAGAATAGTTTTGCTCCCTGTTTGGCCGAGAAATCAGTTGGAATTGCAAAGAAATGTGCAAATTTTGTTAACCTGTCAACCCTTGTGTACATACAATCTTCGCCTCGTGCCTTAGGTAGCCCTATGATGAAGTCCATTGAGATGCTTTCCCATTTTTGTTCTGGAATTGGTAAAGGCTGGAGTAGACCTAAAGTATATGTGTGCTAAACCAAATTTTGTTGACATGTCAGGAATTCCTTGACGTATTTTAATACGTCGTCCTTGAGAACTTTCCATGTAAAGTGTTCCCTGATCTGTCGGTAAGTTTTAAAAAATCCTTGGTGCCCTACAAATGGACTGTCATGTGTAGCCTTCAAGATCATTGAGCATGGATCTAGGAACCAAGAATATCATGTCTTTATAGTAAATAATATCGCTGACTATCTTGTACCTGTTGTCGCCTAAGATGTACACCTAAGCGTGGGAAAAGTTTCCAACCTCACAAGGTCTAGTCTTTATGGTGCAAACCTCAGAGTAGGGCTTGTCACCTATTCCCTACTCACTCAGTTTAAGCTTTCTCCTAGGCAAGCTTAAGGGGGGTAGTCCCTAAAGGATGGAAAACTGTTAATTTTGGACAACTAGGTCCAAACTCCATGTTGTGATGCTCAAATGAAGATGCCAATATTTTTATTGGATTCCTCTTTTGGAGAGGTGCAAGATTGATCTAAAGATCATCTTGATCCGATGAGCAGTACATTTATTTTGAATTTATTCAAAATATGTGCAGGTCATCCTGAAATGAAATGTAGGCTTGAAGCCCAAGCAGTTGTGTCACACACCCTCATTGATGGAAATAAATTGGTCAACGTTGGAGGACATTTTCACTCATTCATCACATCACATCCTCTCTCCTCATCTGATTGGTTCGAGCATCTATTGGAGTCTCTTCTTCACTCACACGTGGGAAAAAACAATAGCTAGCGTTTCGGACTGTCTAGGGTTTCCAGCGTAGAAATTGACTAGCGTTGACTTTGATCAACGCTTGGTCAAATTGACCCGAAAAACTCCCAAAACTTTGATTTCTTTAATCTGCATTTTTTTGCACAAATCCCGAGGCTGGACGTTGACTTGGCTGTGTTGACTTTGTTGCTGCTGCTGTTTGTGTTGACTGTTCACTGACAGCATTGACTTTCGGTGACTTTGGGTTGACTGATCTGGTTGTCCTTGAGGGTTGTGTGACACTTCTGTTTGGTTGACCATATTGAGACTTTGTTGGTTGAAGCATCCTGCTGACTACTGTAACGCACCAACACACATATTTTTGGCTTGTCTTTTGTCGATCTACTGGTATGTTCTATCAGCATTTTACTTTCTTGTTTATGTGATTGTTGACTGATATTGGGATAAAAAGTAAAGTTGCATCAAGCATAGAGTATCTACATAAATTTACAAAAACTAAAGGAAAACTTGTTGAAACAAAAAGTCTAGGAGATATAAGGCAAGGCAATTTCTTCTCTTGATAACTTGAATTAGGAATAACTGGCAAGTGTGATTATTATTGAGCAATGTGAGTGTTAAAAGTAGATTCAATCAGATCAATATGACACTTAATGAGATAAACAATGAGAGATTGGTGCCTTAATAACAATGTTCAAATGTAAATATAACACTTACACAATAAAGAAAGGACATTTCAAGTTATAAGATAGGCAATGTTGCAAGACAAGGTTAGTACAAGAGATCAAGAGATTTAAAGCAATTAGGGATATGAGCTATAATAGATAAGCTTGCAAGAGAAATAAAACGTGTACTTTAAGTAATGATGATATTCAAGATGCAATAAACTTGAAAATGACAAGTGTAACAATGTAAAACTTGCAAGTATAGAATAAGCCCACAATTCCAATTATGATAATCAATTGAAGCACAAAATGATGATGTTATATGAGAAAATGCAAGAACTATATATGTCAGATGCAAGATCTTGGATAATTTGAATCATATGCCTATACTAAAGTGAAAGCCGTTTCCTCAATTATAAAAGCTTGTCTTAGAACAAGGTTGTTGAGAGAAGTGTTAGGAAAGGAGGCTAAGGCCTCATTAATGATACCTACCCAGTGCTTCTAGCAACCCAAGTGCCTATGTTCCTACAAGGGACTCAACCACAAGAGAACTACAAGATTACTCGCTTTGACCGTTGTTTAAGGGTCAAGCTTCTCAAATTGGATATGAAAAAGGTGATCCATACATTTTATAAACCAAGCTTATGCTTTGAGGTAAATTTTAAGAATGCAAATCTAAATCTAGGATGCAAAGGCAATTGCTTCAATGAGATTCAATTGTAACAAGATGCTTCATTGAAGCAAACTAGATAATCAAGGCATATGATAATCACTTTCAAAACAGGATTATTAGCTTACAATAATGATTTGATGTCAAAAATTTAAACTAACTCAATGAAACAATGGAAATGAAAGAGATGATAATTAGATTTCAATGTTAGAAACAATAGCTAAAACGCCTTTAGTTAATAGTGCTTCTCAAAATGTTCTTCACTTATATTATATCATGACAGTAGAAACAAGTGAGAAATATGTAATGAAAACACAAGTGAATGATGGCAGGTGAGATTTCTAACAAGAAACTAGTAGAAAGACTATTCAAAATTAAAATGCAAGTGAGTTTAATGCAGATGATTCCTCAAATTGCAAGTAGAGAAAATAGCCAAGTTAGTGACAAAAACAAATAGAGATGCAACTCAAAAGTGTTTGAAAATAATATATTACAGAGCAATGCAACACATAAAATATGCGGAAACACAAACACAGAAAACATATAAAACCAAAGAGACACAGATATACGTGGTTCACCCAATTTGGGCTACGTCCACCCCGAACAACCATTCCTTCCTTTCTATTATCCAACAAAATGTAGAGACACAACCTACAGCAAATTCGATGTAATATCCTCTATTCTCTCTCACATTGTTTCTCACTCTGAGAATACACATACAATACACAGTCGCAATTACAATGCCCTCATACAAAATGAGGGGTTGCCTTCTAGGGCAAAAAAACCCTAAGTTAAACATAACTTCTATCGTCAGATCATCTACCTAATGAACAGCCCAGATTGACTAGAAATTACAATATTTTTACAAGGCAATTTTACATCTGTTTTTAGCTTCGGGGGCATTGCCCCCGAAACCCTTGCCAAGGGACCGTTGGCCCCTGGACCCCCCAAGGGGGGACAAGTCCCCCCCGCGTGGAGAAGTGTACAATCTTCCTGGGGTATACATCCGACTAAAACAAAGATCTTTGAATCAAGATGAAAATCAGTCTCCACACCCAACAATCTCCCACTTGGAGACTAATTGTAGCAACTCCACCGCTGCTTCATTTGCTGGACAATGGCTCCACTTTGGACCTGGTTGTTTCTCATCTTCATCATCATACTTGAAGACCAATTGAAACTGAGCATAATCTCAGTTTCTCCCTGGTTACAACTTTTGTTAGCATATCTGCAGGATTATGGCTAGTGTGTATCTTTTCCAGCTTCAACTGTCCACTTCCAACACTGACTGTATGAAATGGTACTTGAGATGTATGTGTTTAGTCCTGGAATGAAACGTTGAGTTCTTTGCAAGATGAATGGCAATTGGCTATCACTGTATAATGTGCTCATATCATGCTTCTTGCCCAATTCATCCATAAACCTTTGTAACCAAATCATTTTTTTACTAGCCTCTATAGTAGCAACATACTCTGCTTCTGTTGTTGAAAGTGCAACAACACTTTGGACTTTTGAAACCCAACTAATAGTTGTTCCGCCTACTGTAAATACGTACCCTGTAGTGCTCCACCTGTGATCTTTGTCACCTACCATATCTGCATCAACATATGCATGTAGAGCAATGTTTGAACCACCAAAGCATAATGCTTGATTTGTGGTAACTCTCAAATATCTGAGAATCCATTTCACTGTCATCCAATGTTCTTTTCCTGGATTGTTCATGTACCTGCTTATAACTCCCACTGCATTTGCAATATCAGGCCTTGTGCAGACCATTACATACATTAAGCTTCCAACTACTGATGCATATGGAACTTTAGACATATAATCCATTTCTTCTTGGGTCTTAGGGCACATCTCCTTACTAAGTTTGAAATGGCTAGCAAAAGGTGTACTAACTGGTTTTGCATTCTGCATATTAAATCTTTTCAACGCCTTTTGTATGTACTCATTCTTAGACAATGTTAATTTGCGATTTTTCGTATCTCTAGTTATTCTTATACCAAGGATTTGTTTTGCAACTCCTGAATCCTTCATTGCAAATGAATTTGCCAATTTTCTTTTGAGCACATTTATTTCCTACATGTTAGACCCTGCAACAAGCATGTCATCTACATACAATAACAATATAATATAACTGCCATCATTTTGCTTTTTTAGATAAACACAATGATCAGAGTGATATCTAATAACCTTGTTCAGACATAAATCTGTCAAATTTTAGATACCACTGCCTTGGAGCCTATTTTAAGCCATACAAGCTCTTATTTAACCTGCACACTAATTTTCCCATCCCTTTGACCTCATATCATTCTGGTTGTTGCATATAGATCTCTTCCTCCAAATCTCCATGGAGAAATGTTGTCTTTACATCTAACTGTTCAAGATGCAAATCTTCCACTGCTACAAGACTTAAAATAGTTCTGATTCAAGTTATCTTAACAACAGGAGAAAAATATTTCATCAAAATCAATACCTTTCTTCTGTGCAAACCCCTTCACCACAAGTCTAGCTTTGTACCTCTGTTTTCCTCCATCTTCTTCCTTCAGCCTGTAAACCCATTTATTCTGCAATGTTGTTTACCTGTAGGCAACCTGACTAAGTCCCAAGTTTGGTTATGTATTAAGGAGTCCATCTCTTCTTTCATGGCTAGCTTCGACTTCTTCCTGGTTTCAACCTACATTACCTCTTCATAACATTCGGGTTCACCAGATTCAGTCAACAATAAATAATATAATTAAGGAGAGTATCGTTCAGGGGGTCTACTTATCCTGGTAGATCTTCTGACACCACTTTCAGGTGTTTGAGGTACTTGTTGCTGTTGTGGTGGTTGTTGTTGTTGTGGTTGTTCATTATTATTATTATTTTCAGGCACATTTACTTTTTCTGTGATCTCATCAAGAACTGTGTATTCTTTGTTTTCTTTTTCCTGTTTCTTTTCCTACAACTGATTCTTATACAAGACCTTTTCATTGAATATTACATCTCTGCTCCTAATGATTTTGTGATTTTCTTAATCATATAATCAATAACCAAAATCATTAACACCATATCCAGTAAAGGTACATTTCTTTGATTTTGCCTCAATCTTTGTTCTATTTTCTTTATTAATATGGACAAAGGCCTCACAACCAAAAGGCTTTAAAAAAGAGTAGTTTACCTTTTTAACTGTCCATGCCTCCTCTGGAGTACCACCATCCAAAGAACTTGAAGGCCCTCTGTTCATTAGATAAAAAGCAGTCTCTACAACATCTGCCCAAAATTGTAAAGGGAATCCTGCATGCAATCCCATGCACCTTGCATACTCCATGATTTTTTTGTTCATCCTTTCCAACACACCATTTTCTTGTGGTGTTCTTGGAACTGTCTTCTCTCTGCGAATTCCATGCTCTGAACAATACCTATCAAACTCTTTGCTGCAATATTCACCTCCATTGTCTGATCTGAGACACTTCAACTTCTTTCATGTCTCAATCTCAACCAAAGCTTTCCATTTCTTGAAAGTATCAAATACATCAGATTTATTCTGAATACAATAAATCCAAGTTTTTCTAGTTGCATCATCAATAAAAGTAACATAATAACAAGAGCCGCCGTGAGATAATCCCTGAGCAAGTCCCCATACATCTGTTTGCACCAAAGATGAAAAAATCGTTATCGGGATATTATCGCCGAGGGGAAAAAATCGGAAAAAATCGTAATTATTGGGAAAAAATCGGCACATACAAAAATATTCATTTTTTTTCAATTTTTTTAATATTTAAAGCATCTACAGCATAAAATAAATGCATTGACACATAAATATGAAAAAAAAAACTAATATATAAGATGTGTAATATCATGTCTAGTGCTACATCACACATAAAACTGAATCCTGTCCTGAATACTAAGTCCCGAGTCTCAACTCAACCTCAAAATATCAACAAAAAATATAATAATGTATCTCATATCATGAGTCATAATGTTATATACAAAGGAATGCACCAAATAACCTATACTACTGATTTCCTCTGCCCCTCTTGCGAGAAAATGTAACAGCTTTCCCTCTAGACGAAGAAGTTGGCGGCGCTGGCAATGGACTCTGTTGTGCTCCAGATCCTGAAGCACTAGGAGCTAAAGGAGGTAGACCACGTCCTCTACCGATAGCAGGGGTAGGTGGTGTCACCTCCTCCTCCTATTGTTGCTCCTCCTCCTCCTATTGTTGCTCCTTCTCCTCCTCCTCATGAAACTCATCATTGATTCATCGCTACTAGAAATGGGATCATCAACACGAGATACATAAACATCATCTAGCTCAAAGTCTTCAGACTTGGATTGCTCAACCTTAAAATGCGGTAGAAAAAGATTAACATGCCTAACCAGTTGTTTTCCTTTGAGTGAAGGGTACATTCTTGTTAAGGCCACGGTAGGGGAGTTCAACAATCAATACCACCAACATCAACAAAGTTCAACAATCAATGCCACCAACATCAAGGTTCTTAAAGGACTTCATACTCTTGATCAAATACCAATCTCATACCCTTACACATAATAGAATCAAATGGAAACAATGCAAATCCCCAAACCATGAAACCCTGAAAACCATTAAGTCTGCTGAATTTTGAGTGAAATCTAAAATTCTAGTTTCTCCATATGAAATCCAATGAGGTTGAAACCACTCTTAAACATCCTAAGTCATTCATGGTAATGTTAAAAATTTAAGTAAAAGGATGAAAATGAAAAATAAAGGAAATATCACTTTTACTTTAAGAATTTAACATTACCATGAACTGCCAACAGGGTGTGTCAGGAAAATGAGAGGGCTGCAAAAATGACAAAAAAAAAAAAATCGATTTTTGAACTTATAGGGTTGCTATTTGATGGGCCCACGATTTTTACTGAAATAATCGCGATTATTTCGAAATTATCGCGATAATATCGCGATAACGATAATTTCAAATTATCGTTTCAAATTATCGCCGATATTATCGTTTGGTTGAAAAAATCGCGATAATTTCAAATTATCGCGATAATATCGCGATTTTTTCATCTTTGGTATGCACAAGGTCTAATTTTTCGCTCTTCTTTTCTTTCCCAACTCTGAGAAATCTAACTCTCTTCTGTTTTCCATAAATACAATTCTCACAAAAATCCAAATCAATATTCCTCAAACCCGGCAACAAATTTCTTGAGTGAAGAATCTTCATCCCCTTCTCACTCATGTGTTCGAGCCTATGATACCATAATGTCGCATATGCTCCTTTGGAAGTTAAAGCATTAATAGAGTTAGAAATACCATTGCATAAATACAATGTACCAACCTTTTCACCTTTTGCTATTACCAGGGCTACTTTGGTGACATTCCAAGTTTTATCTGTGAAAGTTGTCACACAACCTTCACCACCTAACTGCCTTCTTGAAATCATATTTTTCTTCAGATCTGAAACATGTCTTACCTCCTTTAATAACCATTGGTTTCCATTCTGTTGTTTTACAAGAACTTTACCCATTCCAACAATTTTACAAGGTTTATCATCACCCAAACGAACTTGTCCAAAATCTCCTTGAACATAGTCATGAAAATATTTCTTATCAGGTGTGGCATGGAATGAGGCCCCTGAATCTACCACCCAGGAATCAGTAACATTTTCTAAAGAAAAAATCAAAATATCTTGTAACACATCACCTGTCACATTTGCTTCATGATTGTTTTCTTGTTGTGCGTCTCCTTCTTTTCCCTTCCGAGATCTACAGTCTTTCTTCAGGTGTCCTTTCTTTCTGCATTTCCAGCACACTATCCCTGATTTGGACTTGGATCTGCCTTTCCTTGATTTACTGTGATATGTTGAGCTCTTCCCTCTTTCCATTTTTCTTCCTGTAGTCTCTACACTCAAAGCATTACCTGATGTCTCACCGGAGCTTTTCCATCGCATTTCCTCGCTACGGATAGCACCGACAACATCATCAAACTTTAAAGTACTAGAGCCAGAGACAGAGTTACTAATGGCCATAACTAAACTATTCCAACTTTCTGGCAATGAGCACAGAAATAACAGAGCCCTAACTTCATCATCAAAGTTTACCCCTACAAAACTTAACTGACTGGTAACCGTATTAAAATCATTTAAATGGTTTGCAACAGATCCACCTTCCGACATCTTCATATTAAATAAATGTTTCATAAGGAATACCTTGTTTGAGGCTGAGGGTTTTTCGTATAGTGCCTTTCTATCAAGAATCTCCCATTCGTATAGTTTTTCCGCTCAATGGTAGGTACAGATCTTTCTGATACAGATAATCTTCCATCTCTATCTTCCACAGCGCGTAGTTTTGGTCGTTAAATTTCTCAACCCTGAACTTACCATCTTCCGCCATTGCTCCCACTTGAACCAAGAACCCTTCATTCCTGCGAATTTATCAACCAAATAGACCTTCGGCTCTGATACCAGTTGTTTGCAAATTATATATTATAGAGCAATGCAACACATAAAATATGCAGAAACACAAACACAGAAAACATATAAAACCAGAGAGACACAGATATACGTGGTTCACCCAATTTGGGCTACGTCCACCCCGAACAGCCAATCCTTCCTTTCTATTATCCAGCAAAATGAAGAGACACAACCTACAGCAGATTCGTTGTAATATCCTCTGTTCTCTCTCACAGTCCCCCTATTTGTTTCTCGATTTGAGAATACACATACAATACACAGCCGCAATTACAATGCCCTCATAAAAAACGAGAGGTTGCCTTTTAGGGCAAAAAACCCTAAATTAAACATAACTTCTACCATCAGATCATCCACCTAATGAATGGCCCAGATTGACTAGAAATTACAATACTTTTACAAGGCAATTTTACATATGTTTTTAGCTTCGGGGGTGCCGCCCCCGAAACCCCCGTCGAGGAACCACTGGCCCCCACCCCCCCCCCCCTGCGTGGAGGGGTGTACAGCCTTCCTGGGGTATACATCCAACTGAAACAAAGATCTCTGAATCAGGATGAAAATCAGGCTCCACACCCAACAAAAAGATTACATCTAATCTATGATGACCATGAAAATCCAACTAATCCAATGAGAGGAAAGAGATTAGTAATGAGATCTAAAAGTAAAGCAAAGGAAACTAAACTAAGAAGATGAGAGCTCCTCCCTTTTAAATAAAGAGGGGGATACCATGGGATTGAATCCCAATTTTCCTTCAAGAACAAGATCTCTTTATTATTATTATTACAAGGGAAGAGGCCCTTTAGACAGAGATGAGGACTCCTCTAATCCAAGGAGGATTTACAATGATGAAAAGAGCTTTACAACAACAAATCTCTCCTTTAGATACAAGACCTATCAGATGAGATTCACTTATGATTTTGATTGCAATTTCCTCAAACCAATGATCAAAACCCTTCACTGGCTCACAACCTTCAACAAAGATGAATATCAAACATCAAATTCTCTCGGCCTAGGTGAAGGAAAGCCTCCAAAAGGCTCACATCCAGCTCCGAATTTCACTCAAAAATTGATTTCAAATTTTATTAAAATTATATGGTGAATTCATTAAGAATGAAGGCACAAATCTCTTCAAAGATTTATGGCTTGCCCCTGTGAAATATGCCTTTCGCGCCAGGCAAGAGAGGCCTCCTTTTGGATCTCTCAGAATATATGCGCCTTATCCAAAAAAAAATTGCAAATGAGATCAAGGCTTTGAAATTTTATTTTTGCCAAAAATTATGATCAAAATAAATCGCAAATCTCTGCAAAACAACAAAGGTTAGTATATTAAAATAGAGGCAATGAACAAGGCCCTAGAGGGCTTGCAGCCTAGCCAATTTGAATGGGAAATGCCTGCGGCCCCTTAGAAAAAATTAGCAATGAAATTTTTGAGCCACAAAAATTTGATCAAGCCCTTATTAGACAATGAAATAAGCCTTCCGAGACTAGCAACCTAACAAAAGGATTTGACTCGAGAACAAAAGAACAAATCCCTTAAAGAAAATTTTGTAAAAAAATTATGAGTGCAAACCCTTTAAGGGAATTCGATCTAAATGTAAAAATAGCCCTTCAACCCTTGCGGCCTCAAAAAATAACTCGTTCCTCCTAGAACCCTAGCCATCCAGACCAGTAGAGCAGATGGATTCAATATACTTGTGCTTTTCTTTGAAATTCGATGAGATCAATTTGCAAAAATGTTCACAAATAGATCCAAGCCCAAAACCAATCCTCTCTTCAAATTTGCAAAGAAATTCAACAAAAAACCCACAAATATATACAAGATCTATATAGATACAACAGTTTAAAAAATATTTACAAAATTTAAATTACAAGAATAAGTTAAAGGGTATGAGGACACCTTTCCATTTGATTAGCTAATTAGCTCTTAAACAATAGATTATTCAATAATAGATCTTTAAAAAAATTTGAGAGATATTTAGAGACAAATAATTTTGATCTAGAGCAAATGGCAAGAAAACCCCTTCTCATTTCAAACTATAAGTCTTCAAAAGATCCCACTATGAGTTCTTTAGTTTCTTTTCCTTGATTAGTTGGTTAATTTTGTTCATAAATGTAACTAGTTTCGATCTAAATGTAAAAATAGCTCTCGAACTCTTGCAGCCTCAAGGAGAGGGTTTAGCCAATGTAGATGGCCTCAAAAAACAACTCGTTCCTCCTAGAACCCTAGTCGTCCAGAGGACTCCAGACCAGGAGAGAAGATGAATTCAATATACTTGTGATTTCCTTTGAAATTTGATGAGATCAATTTGCAAAAATGTTCACAAATAGATCCAAGCCCAAAACCCAATCCTCTCTTCAGATTTGCAAAGAAATTCAACAAAAAAGCCACAAATATATACAAGATTTATATAGATACAACTGTTAAAAAAAATATTTACAAAATTTAAATTACAAGAATAATGTAAAGGGTATGAGGACACCTCCACCATTTGATTAGCTAATTAGCTCTTAAACAACAGATTATTCAATAATAGCTCTTAAAAAAATTGAGAGAGATATAGAGATAAATAATTTTGATCTCGAGCAAATGGCAAGAAACCCCTTCCCATTTCAAACAATAAATCTTCAAATAATCCAACTATGATTTATTCAGCTTCTATGCCCTGAATAGTTGGTTAATTTTGTTGAGAAATGTAACTAGTTTCGATCTAAATGTAAAAATAGCCATCCAACCCTGCCCTCCAACCCTTGCGACCTCAAGGAGAGGGTATAGCCAATGTAGATGACCTCAAAAAATAACTCGTTCCTCCTAGAACCCTAGTCGTCCAGACCAGGAGAGAAGATGGATTCTATATACTTGATATTTCCTTTGAAATTCGATGAGATCAATTTGCAAAAATGTTCAAAAATAGATCCAAGCGCAAAACCCAATCCTTTCTTCAAATTTGCAAGAAATTCAACAAAAACCCCACAAATATATACAAGATCTATATAGATACAACGGCTAAAAAAATATTTACAAAATTTGAATTACAAGAATAATCTAAAGGGTATGAGGACACCTTCGCCATTTGATTAGCTAATTAGCTCTTAAACAACAGAGTATTCAATAATAATTCTTTAAAAAAAATTGAGAGAGATTTAGAGATAAATAATTTTGATCTAGAGAAAATCGCAAGAAAACCCCTTTTCATTTCAAACGATAAGTCTTCAAATGATCCCACTATGAGTTCTTAAGCTTCTATGCCCTAAATAGTTGGTTAATTCTATTGAGAAATGTAACTAGTTTCGGTGTTCATAATTTTTTTACTCACTTCAATAAGTATCCTATGAAACAAACAAGAAAAAGACAAGAAAATTATTAATATTAAAGAATAGGTTCAGCTTATGATCAAGTCATCTTGTCTGTCTATGGTACTAGAGTTCACTCTCCGACCCTCTGGAAAATTATCCTGGCCTCTGGAAATTGAATCGACCTCCCTCTCAACTAAATCGAACTGCTCACCGAAGCTACTATGCAGTCCCTGCGCAACTTCACTGTCGAATACTTTTGTCACTTGTTGTTGCCTCTCTAGAACTGGAATCTCCTTCGGAATCACTATCTTTGCCCCTCACTGACTCTACATCCCCTCTAGCTCGAATTCCTTTTCCCTGCTAAGTTGTTGTTGTTGGATAACTCGATCTACCAAGCAAATCGATCTCTCAAGTGTGTGTATTGCTCCAACCCCATCGACCTCCTCTTATAATCTCTCGTTGGCTCACCAACGACCATCATTTAAATCCTCACCAAGGGCTAAAATCATTTATGACTTTATCCATGTGAGTTTCTAGAGAAATCTCACCTTTCTCAATTAATTCATGTTAATTAATCACATTTCCTAAGTTGGACTTAGGAAATATTTAATTATTGATCAATTAACTTAATTGAGCCATCGCTAGGTGTTTTCTCCTGAAACGTTTTTTGGGTTCTGGAGTGCTAGTGTTTCTTAGCCTCTTTGACCAAAGTTGAGACTAGAACAGATATCTGATGCTACAAAAACTAACAAACTCCAGGTTATCCCAAAGGAATGAGGTCCATATTGTACGGGATCCAAGGAAGAAAGGGGTAAGTGTGGTCTCATGATATTTATTCTCTAGCTCTCCCAATGCACTCTTCCCTTAACTTGCCCTAAAAGATTTCCTCAACCTCTACAAGAAGGAGGGTCGTGTGCTTCCCTTTAACCTCTTGTGCCAACGATTTCATATGTGTCTTTGTTCTCATTTATGAGCGACCTGTTGATTTATAATTTCTTCCTGTTTATTTTTCAGATCATGGATCCTTACATGTATGACATCGTTGGGGTGGTAAGTGTCTTGAACCCAATTTTTCCGGAGCATTTTTTTTAAGAGATTAGTTCGCTAATTCCACTTGTAAGACCCTACACAACAAGAACCTTACTTCATCCCCTAATTGTTCATATAGTAGGATATTAAATGGGGGGTAGAAGAGGGGAAGGCAGTCGTGGAAGATGGAAATCTCATTGAAGAGTGAGCCACATACTAAGAGAGTAAAGCCACAGAGAAGTGTTAGCTGGTCATAATGTTTGGTCGACGCGAGTTGGGCTGGCAAGGGCCAACTTAGGGACGAGAGCCAACACAATGGCTAGGTCACAAGCCGATGAATGGAATGGCCAACACAAGATAAGGCATGAACTTGGCTGAGCATGGACAAGGTCAGGACCTTTTACATGACATGACATGGTTGTTGATTTTTCAAGTGCAATAAACACAAGCACTAATTTCTAAACAACTGATAATTACTTCTAATGATGTAGATATTCGTTTAGCATTTCCAGTTTATCATTAACCAATTACACTTAAGAAATTCAACCATAAACGCACCTGGACAGTAGAGATCACAACGAAAACACAAGATTTACCCTGGGAAAGCCCACTTGGTGGAGAAACACAGCAACCTTTTCCTTAGAGAAATTCTTCAAATCAACAAGAGATTCACCTAATTTTGCTAGTCAATATGACCTACAATACAATGGTCAAGCTGCCCTCTTGTTAAGCCCAATAAACTCAGTCATGTCTGATCTGCCAAGGACGACTTCCATGTTAGGATATTCTGACACATAGGAAATAGTTAAGTATAACTTGGTCTAGTGTAGAGTTAGGTAAAGAGTGTTTCCTTACTATGTACATTTGTAACTTATAATCCAACGATCACGATATGTAGTGATCCGACGGTTCACTCTCTCGGTATTACGGACAATTGATCCGTGGCTTAACACCCAATTGGTCCATGATCTCTATTTAAAGAGCATGGAGGGTCATTTGTCCGGTAACCATTTATGAGAGAAACATATGTAAATTTTCTTTTTTATATTAATAAATTCCCTGAAGTGGTCGCGTTGGCTCAGGCCGTGGACTGTTTCCCTCTTCGAGGGTTTTAACCACGTGATATACTGGTGTATTAATTTGTGCTATGTTTGTGAGCAGTGACCTTTGGTGTTTGATCTTAAGGAACTTACCCTGTAAATTCCTACATGGTATCAAAGCCATTTTGAGGGCCGCTTCCATTGTTGATCCAAATCTGAAGCTGGAGAATTGGTCTATTGTGTCTGAAGGATTTGTTATAGTGAGGAACCCCTTTCGTTTCATGCAAAAAGGTTCTGGTTGCCCGAGTTATGCCATTTTAGATCTGGAGGTATAAAGTACCTTTTTTGCAGTTATATTTATTAATTGTTCTGCTTATTTTGGTTCCCTCTGTTTATTTCGATTTATATTTTTTTATTATTTGCCAGATCTATACCCTCTTCTCTGTGTATGCTCTTTGCTCAGCGTTGTGTGCGATCTCAGCAAATCAGAAACAGGAAGACGGTATTTTTTTTTTTTGCTACGTATGTTCTTTCCCGCGTCTTTGTTCGGTCTCAGGAAATCAAAAATAGCAACAAAAAAAAAGGATAGTTGCCGGTAAAGCTAACCGAAAACCTAACGTTCTACCACAAGGCTTGCATTTCATTTTTTTGTGCACGGATTTTGTGTTTTTTTTTTTTTTTTGCAGGAAAAAGCATGCACATCGAAGAGGAACCCCCCTCCCTCCCCCCCCCCCCCCTCTCCTCTTTTCAAACAATTACATAATTCTTTTACTAGCTCACTTGGTGTAAAGTTAGTTTATGAGAATCAAGCTTCTTTTTGTAAAAAGTTTTTTGTTAAGTTACTTTTTCTTATAAATCCCTTTGGCAAGTTGCCGGTTTTAAAAAGAGTGTTTTATTTCAAAAGCACATGTAAAAGTAACATCATAAAAGTGACTCCCACTTATTTATAAAAGTGAGTCACATAAAGTTGTTTTAAAAAAGTGAGCTTATTGTATTAGGTTTGAAAAGGGGGGGTTTTAAAGTAGAACTTCATCATCAACTTTCAACCTTTCACATAACTATTTGGCATCTTCAACGCATTTTTTTCAAAAAGGCATAACTTCTTCTCCGGAAGTTGTTTTCCGAGCCGTTTATTTTTAACCAACCTATTTTTTCGAGATCTTTCCATTGGAGCGGTTAGTTTCAACCCTTTTCAGTTTCAGTTTTTTTTTTTTCTTTTTTAAACGGAAAGTGCATGCCCGGTTATTCTTAACAGCACCAATTATTTTCAATGGTTATCCTACATGATAGACTTACTTAGAAGTAAAAGGCTTTATAGAATAGCCTCGGGACAAGAAACTAAACCTACCGATGCAGATAAAGCCGCTAAATGGGAAAATAAACAAAATCAAGCACGAGGCTTGATAGGAATGTCCATTGCTCAAGATCTTTGATTTCATATCCAAGAAGTTGACACCCCTGATGCAACTATGAAAAAGCTAAGTACTGTTTTTGGCATTCAAAATGAAATCAGGGCCCACCAACTTGAAAATGAGTTGCTTACTTTGGACCCCAATAATTTCTCCTCTATTGAAGATTTTTTGTCCAAATTCAAGACCCTTAGACTTCTTTTAAAAGGTTGTAAGGTCAAAAAGGAAAATGGTACCCTTATTTATTCCATTCTTGCTAAGCTTGGACCTGCATACTCTGTAATTGTTTCTACCTTCCATTCCACTAGAGAAGCCCTCATTTATCAAGGAACAGCTTACAAGTCCCCCTCTTTTGATTCTTTTTGTGATTCTTTGATAAGAGAACAAGAAAAACTCTTACACCTTGGTCTTATCAATACTGGAAACACTTCTAAGAAAGCCTTAGCAGCCCAACAGCAACCATATCAAAAGAATCCCAATAAGCAATATCCTAAAAAGTATGGTCCTAAACCAAACAAGGGTCTTAATCAATTTCAGCCGCAAACTGAAAAAGCAACTCACCAAACTGATAAGGTGAATAAAAACAAAGGGAAGAAAACAGAAAGACATTGCAACTTTTGTAATCGTGATGGCCATGTAGATTCCAAATGTTTTAAGAAGATGGAAGCCTTGGAAGCAGCAATGAAGAAGCACCACATCAATTTGGAGAACTCTTCAACTTCATCTTCAGGAATGGCACTTTCTGCTTGTGGTTGTCAAGCATCCGATTATGCATTATATGTATCTTCTTCTTCTCATTCTCATGAGTGGCTCATTGATTCTGGAGCTTCTTATCACATGGCCAAAAATAAAGCCATGTTTTCTTCTTTAAATGATTGTAACACCAAACATATTTATGTTGGTGATGATAGATCTCTTAGTGTTGTAGGATCTGGAACCATTCATCTCGATAATGGTCAGTTTAATGATGTACTATGTGTTCCTACCTTGTCATGCAACCTTCTCTCTGTTTATTAGATAACTCATTCAGGTGAAGGGAAAATAGTAGAATTCTCACCTCATGATGTTGTAATCAAGGACCTCAAAGATCCTAAACATATTTTAGCTACTGGCATTGCTGATGATTCCACAAGGTTGTATAAGTTTGACAACTTTGGGTCATCATGTCTTCCCTCCGTTTTTGTTGCTCATAATGATGAAGTGAACAAACTTTGGCATGAGTGATTTGGTCACTTAAACTATCGCTCTCTTCAAACTCTATGTAAATAAAATATGGTGACAGGGCTTCCTATAGTATCTTGTCGAGATGGTGTTTGCTCTTTCGGGATAGTTTTGACAAACGTGCCTCTTGGCACGCTTCAGCCCCTTTGCAGCTTGTGCACAGTGATTTATGTGGTCCACTTCTTGTTGTTTCTTTCTTTGGTTGAAAGTACTTAACTTTCATTAATGAATTTTCTAGACGCACTTGGGTATACTTCTTAAAACTCAAGAGTGAATTTGTTAACATGTTCTTAGCCTTTAAGGCCTTTGTTGAGAAACAATCTTGACATCAAATTCTTAAGTTAAGATCAGACAATGGAGGAGAATATGTTAACAACAAATTTATCAACTTTTGCACTGAGCATGGCATTCAATTGCAACAATTGTTCCATATACTCCACAAAAAAATGGTGTAGCTGAAAGGAAGAATTGCACCTTAAAATAAATGGCTAATTGTATACTTCAATCTAAAGGACTTTGTCTCAATTTTTGGGCAGAAGCAATTAACTGTGCAAATTACATAGTAAATCGCACTCCTACTAAGGTTTTAAGAAATATAACTCCAGAAGAAGCATGGAGCTCAATCAAACCAGATGTAAGTCACTTTCGTGTTTTTGGAAGTGATGCTTGGGCCCATATTCCAGATGCGAAACATAAAGCCTTAGAACCTAAGAGTGAAAAATGCATTTTTGTTGGATATTCTGAAGATGTCAAAGGATATCGACTTCTTCAACCAAAATCCAAAAATATATTCATTAGAAGAGATCAATGTTTTAAAAACCGGAACCGGTGACCGGACCGGTGGACCTAATGAACCGGGTTTCTAACCGAAACCGGTCTAACCGGGAGCGGTCAGATGCCAATGAACCGGTTTAAAAAAAATACATTAAATAATTTTTTTTTAATAAAAAAAACTATTTCTAAGATTTGCAACCATGATTCCAAGCCAATAGAGACAAAATATGCAAAGTTTGCTCATTTATATACCATGCAAAGGTGAATATATCAAAAATGGAACCGAGTGCAATACATATCATCGAAAAGTACATAAGAAATGAGGCTCCAAATGGCCCATAAAGTCCAAAAACAATGCTACAAGCTATGAGGCCATTGGCCTAATACAAGACTACACATGAATGATGATCAATCATCAAATTCATCACCGCTACTAGACACAGGATCAACATCAGCTGCTGGCGCTGCATAGACATCATCTGGATCAGAGTCTGAGGATGCCTCAGCCTCAGGCTCATCTGCAACCTCAGTACCCCTGCCACCAATAACAATAGAAGTGGACCTAATGGAGCACGAGTTGCTCGAGGTGCATGACTAGTGTCGACCATTGGTTGTTTGCCTTTGCTTGATGCAGCTACCAATCCTGGGTCTGCGTCTGATGGTGCCACCAAATCTGCTTCAAATTCACCCCCCGCTACTGCTGCATCAAAATCAAAATCAGCATCAAACACTAGATCTTCAATCTCCTCCACCCATTCTGATGTTGGATCAATATCATCCAACATAATGGGATCTAGATCAGGTGTTTTGCTCATCAGTTGGTTCCGCCTCAAGCAAAGGTTGTATTGCACAAACACAAGATCATTTAACCGTTTCTGTTCCAAACGGTTTCTCTTCTTTGTGTGTATGCGCTCAAAAACAGACCAATTTCGCTCACAACCTGTAGCGCTGCAAGTTTGGCTGAGGATTCTAATTGCAAACCTTTGCAATTGAGGACATTGGCCGCCAAATGACTCCCACCAATGTGCTGCAAATAAAAAGACATTCATTAGTAACATAGTTCATTTCATTACTTATTTACAAACAATTTAACATGAAAAGAAAAAAAAAATTGGAATTGCTTACTTGGTTGTTCCACATCTCTTGCCATTTTTGCCAAGTTCTTTCCAAAGGTACCAGCTGCCATACTGAAAAGAGTAAGTTGTTTATGTGTTTCCAGAAGGTCTGCACGGTTAGGGATCATGCGCTCCAAGCAATCAATCAATCCAGATCTGACCTCCCCATCCTGCTGATCTCCTAGCTGAGCTCTATAATGATACTTTGGGTTCAAAAAATACCCAGCTGCATGTATAGGACGATGGAGTTGATTGTTCCATCTGTTATCAATGATCTCCCATATCCGGCCATATTTAGCTAACTTGTCCCTGTAAGCTGCCCGTATCTGCTCCTTGGCCTGATCCATAGCCTCATAAATGTATCCCATTGCCATCCTTTCCCCATCCACCATCCTTAGCACCTTAACAAGGGGCTCAGTAATTTTTACCAGCTCTGAAGACCTTTTCCAAAAATAATTGTCAAAGACTTTCTTTTTGGTGTCTTTTCCATCTTGTCTACGAGCCCACCGGGATTCAATCCAATCATCAGAAGAAAACATTTTCTGCAGGTTTCTAGACCTAGACCCTTGACCACAAACCCCTCCAAGACCAAGTCAAAGTTTCTTCTTGATGAACTTCTCTTCCTTCAAGTCAACACTGGCCAAACTAATTTCACTGCTTCAGATTTCGGCCCTACCTCAAAATTTCGGCTAGTTGTTGCAAACCTGCAATTTCAACTTCTTCTGCAAAAACCCTAGGTCACACGTGTGGCTTCAATATGAACAGATTTGCTTGACCTGACTCCCTTTCCTTGGTAATTTGCCTTGCTAAATAGACCTTCTTTAACCCAAAACTTCGGCGCTCTTGGAGTGACTGTAATTCAGTACCCTCTTCTGCAGGATGACGTCCATACATTCAGCAAAAAACAAATATGAAGTGCTTTGCTCTTCCTTCTCCTTTCTTTGCTAGGTATTAGGCTCTTTTTCTATCTTGATCAAACTTTTCTTGACACTTGAGAGAATGCTCCTTTGCATGAGGTCGAGCCCTCCTTTATATAGGATTCCAAGGGTCCCTTAATAGGCTGACATATCCTCTTAGGTACGTCTACTAACTCTTTCGGAGGACAACCAGAATCTTGCATCTTGACTTGGTCGTGGAGGGTCATTTGACTCTATTTTGACTCAAATAATTTTCTTTACAATATGTAACATGCCTAATATGGGTCTTTTATACATGACAATGACTTTCTTAACTTGTAGACTCAATGACAAGCCCTAGAAGCTCACAATGGGAGCTAGACCTAAAAATAAATTTCCTTGAGCATGAAACCCATGCCTCAAGAACAACAATAATAAATTTATTTTTCTCATTACATCAAATACATAAAAATCATGATTACATATGTTATTATGAAGACAAAACCTAGTTACATATTTCAACACTCCCTCTTAGCTAGGGAGGTATTCATAACCCATACAAGGTACTTGGACATTCTCAATCTAAAGAATTCTCATAAGAAGAGTTGGATTGCTAACCCATCAGTATAGCATCATGCCAACCAGCACTGTCACATAGCAAGGCCTTGACTAACATAACTCTCCACAAGATCAAAGCACAATGCTAACAAGACCAATGACTTATAGACACCATCATCATTGTCTCTCAAGGTACATACCCCACCCGAGTGTTCATAGGGTATGTCCATGCAGGACTATCCTTATCTTGGATTCCTAATCCTCAAAGAATATCGGTCATCTATGACTACTCTTATCTTGGATGTCCTAACTCATCCTCAAAGAGTATCCGATGTCATATGCTTACCCAATCCTCCATTCTTTCTTCCAAAGTGAAGACAAGAATGATGTGTCTTCTCTCCCTCTTAACTTGGGAGGATATACCCATTCCTATGAAGGAACATACCCATTTTTATAAAAGGAATATACCCAAGCTCCCTCTTAATCAGGGACTTGTCAAAGCTTTCTCTTAACCAGGGACTTGCTTTCAATAGCATCTTTCTACCTTTGGTGGAGATCATGGGACCTTCTGCTACTTGTAGAGCTCCTTCATTCGATGTCATGAATTTCATCTTTAATATTATGGAGCCTTTATCTTTTGGAACTTCTTTGTACGGAATCGGCCATCCATCAATACTAAGAATCTCTTAAGATATCTTTGTGGCTCAATCAACTATGGACTAAGAAACACTGTCCAGAATTTGAAGCTACATGGATATACTAATGCTGACTGGGCTGGCAGTGTGGTGGATCGTAAAAGCACCTCTCGATGTTGCTTCTCATTGAGGTTTGCTTCAACATCTTGGATGAGTAGGAAGCAGAAATCAATTGCTTTAAGCAACGCCGAGGTCAAATACATTGTTGCTAGTATGGCTTGTTGTAAAGTTGTTTCATTGAGGAAGCCCTTTAGTGAGTTATTTGAGCACGTGTTGGATACCACCATAATCTTCTGCGACAAACAGAGTGGGATTCGCCTTTCAGAGAATCTCGTGTTCCACGACCGCTCCAAGCAAATTGATATCAGGTACTACTTTTTCTGGGATATGGTACAATGGGGAGCAATAAGGCTCCAACACATCACGATTGATGACCAAGACGCAGACATCCTCACAAAGCCCTTAAAGAAGGTCAAATTCTTAGCCGTTCGAGAGAGACTTGGAGTCATGGAAAGACTCTTGCATGAGGGTCCCGCTTAAGTTGGACATTGAGCTCTGGGAGCTCTTGGGGGCTTCGAGTACTTCCTGGAGTTATGAGCGGCCATAAGGCAAGTGGTTCACCTTCCCCTATTGGTGCGCTATGTACAGGGTGAGTGGTTCACCTTCCACTATATTACCCCATGATGGTTGACATGTGTGTAGGGTGACTGGTTCAACTTCCCCTACAATTGATGACATGTGTGTAGGGTGAGTGGTTCAACTTCCCCTACAATTGATGACATGTGTGTAGGGTGAGTGGTTCACCTTCCCCTACAATTAACATATGCATAGGATGAGTGGTTCAACTTATCCTATGGCATATGAGCAGGATGAGTTCTTCACCTTCTCTTGTTAATACCCCAACATACATCCTACCCGAGTAGTCTAGGACTCATGGGAAGTACCTCTCATCTGGCCAATGAGTTGGGAAAAGCGGATAGGTACCATAGCACTACCGATGGACACATCGTGTACTACCTACGTCTAGGATCCATGGTGTTCAACAACTTAATCTGGAATCAAGTCTGATTGAGGTTGTACCTCTGGACTGACTTTTGTCAGTGGAGAGTGGTAAGGTCTTATGACTCACTCTTGATCAATTCTTCTTCATTATTCATATCAATGTTCAGCAGAGTAGAGATGAGATGGGATACAAAGATGGTACATGACGACAAGATGGCACAATGGATGGATTGGCAGGTGGAATTCTCCCTAGTTGAGAGGGAGTGCTAAAATTGGAAACTAGGGCCAAATTCCACCTTGGGACAGCTCATTTGATGGAGATGATGATTGCATTAAATTCCTCTTTTCGAGAGGACCAAAATTGATATAAAGATCATCTAATTTGGACAAGCAGAAGTGTGTTTTTGAATTTATGCCCACACATCTGCAAGTTGTTCAGGTCGGCCACATCATCATGTAGGCTCATGAAGCCCAATGGACATGACTCTTCACCCTTAAGGAATGGTATAAAATCAAGTGCCCTCTCCCCTCATTTGGCATCATCATCACTCACACATTCTTCTCTCTCCTTCTCTCATTGCTTCGTACAACATTGGGCATTCTCTTTCTCTCACACGTGAGGCACAAGGACGAATTTCTGGCCAGAATTGCAAGGCCGAAAATTTCAAGAGTTGACCAAGTTTGACCAACGTTGACCAAGGTTTGACTAGTTTTGACAGTGATTTTCGGAGAAATATTTCTGTTTGACCAGGCCGCATTGATTAGCACAAAAATCGAGATTTTTTAGGTTGATTGCCCTGCGTTGACCGCAGGGTTGACTTCAGGTTGACTAAGTTTGACCATAGATTTTGTGACTATTGGATTGAATTTGACCACTGCTGGGGGCTAAGTTTGACTGTCTTTGACCAAGCTTCAAAGGAGGAGTTTGACTGTTGCGTTGACCATATTTGACTTTCTAGTTAGGGCTGAGGTTTGACTGCAGTTGACTGCAAAAAATTGACAGGGTTGCTTTGACTTAAATTTGGCGAGTCAATTTTGACTTTTGTACTCTCTGCTGAACATTTGATATAATAATAAGAAAAATTAATCAAAGGGTTTTCCCCACATTGGGGTTTCTCCCTGGCTTCTGCCAAATTTGGTGTCCTCTTGTCTTGGCTTGTCTTCTGCATTTTGTTTCATGTTCTATCTACTTTAACTGTCACTGTGATTAATGGTTAACGTGATTGCTACTGGAAATCTAAATTGAAATTTTCATTGGGCTGCTAAGGAAACATTGAAGTAATTGTGCTAGGCATAGAACATACCATTGTTAACTAAAATTAACATACCTGCTATGCCTTGATTCCAAAGCAGCAGAGAAAGAAACTTTATGTAATCAGTCGTAAATGTATTTTCTTTGGGTACTCGAATACCACCAAGGCCTATCGTGTCTACGATGAGGCAAATAAGAAACTCATACTTTCTAGATATGTCATATTCCTTGAGTCCACCAAAAGTGATGACTCCGTTAAAAGACAGCTAGATCGTCTAGAAAGAATTTATCCAATGAAGAATTATCATGAATTTTGGGTCAATCTTTGGAATCTCCCTCTGCAGTACCAGAAACAACTCCTCATGAAGAAGTACCTCATGAAGTTCCAGAAATCTCATCAAATTTGGATGATGTTATAAGCAGACTTGACAAGTTGAGCATTGATGATGCTACACCCTCAGAAGAGCCATCTAATCCTTCTCCGAAACAGCCAAATTGGTTGATCAAGACACTTGAAAGTGTCCATCCTGTTGAGATCGAAAAGACTGGGACTAGGAGTTCTACAAGAGAAGACAATGGAGGTGCAAATTCAGGTGATGCAGATGACATAGATACTTTGTATAATTGTGATCTGAATTTGTCTGTTGAATTTGAACCTACATCCTTTGTAGAATTTGCTTCTCATGATCAACGGAAAGAAGCCTTGCAAAAGGAATATAATGCTCTCATCAAAAATGGGACTTGGAAATTGGTTGACCCTCCATACGAAACCAAACCAAGTGGCTGCAGGTGGGTCTTCAAAAACAAGTATAAAGCAGACGGCACACTTGACAAGCACAAAGCAAGACTCGTGGAAAAAGGATTTGCACAAAAGGAAGGTGTTAACTATAAAGAAAGCTTCACTCCCACAGCAAAATAGCTGACCATCCAGACCATATTCTTTTTGGCAACACAAAAAGGATGAAACATCCATCAGATGGATGTGAAGACAGCTTTCATGAATGGGGATCTGAAAGAAAATGTTTTTATGTATCAGCCTGATGGTTTTGTTGTAAAGGGGCAAGAACAAAAGGTGTGCAATCTCATCAAATCTTTGTATGGTCTAAAGCAAGCACCACGAGCATGGTACAAAAAGTTAACCGAGCATCTTCTTAAGCTAAATTTCAAACATTAAAATCTTGATGATGGAACTTTGTTTGTCAAAAATGTTGGCAAAATTGTGGTGTACCTTGTAGCGTATGTCGATGATCTGTTAATAATTGGAAACACTGAAACTTATATTGCATCCGTAAAGAAAGATTTGAAGAAAGGTTTTGAAATGACAGATTTGGGACAACTTCATTACTACTTGGGCATTGAAGTCAATCAAAATCCAAAACACATATTCATTTCCCAAAATAACTATGTTGTAAGACTACTGAACATATTTGACATGGCAAATTGCAACCCTCTCTCCACTCCAATGTATCAAAATTTGAAGCTTACGTCAAAAGAAGGAAATGAATTTGAGGATGCAACCAAGTACAGACAGCTTGTAGGAAGTCTCAACTACCTAACCACAACCAGACCAGATATATCATATGTAGTGAGCATTCTTTCCAGATTTATGCATAAACTATGTGACGGAC
Source organism: Pinus albicaulis (assembly GCA_034641835.2). Taxonomy (NCBI): domain Eukaryota; kingdom Viridiplantae; phylum Streptophyta; class Pinopsida; order Pinales; family Pinaceae; genus Pinus; species Pinus albicaulis. The sequence goes on along the minus strand of CM076577.1, from coordinate 972,329,622 downwards.
ATTGGTTTACTGCAAAAAGAGTCTTGAGATACTTAAAGGGACTCAATATTATGGACTTCAGTACACCAAGGTGGATGACTTTAGTCTTATTGCACATTTTGATTCAGACTTCGATGGAGACAAGGAAAATGGAGTATCAACTTCAGGATATCTCATGAGTCTAGGATTAGCAGTCGTCTCCTGGAGGTCAAGCAAACAGTGAGTTCTGGCAGATTCGACAAACGAGGCAGAATATGTGGCAGTTGTGTAGAAATTTCCTTTTTCCCACCCCGGTTTTCAGTTTCACCTTATTTCATCAAATAGTTAAATGCCCTTTCCCATATCCTTACATTCAACAAACTGGAAAATAATTTTTTGCTGAAAACACAAATTCTGGGAAATTTACAGAATGCTGGAAAATGCAAAAATAAAAATCAGCAAGCTTAAAACAACCATTCAACACATTTAAACACTGATATTTTTGGTCAACATGACCCTGGAAAAACCCCCTACAACTCTTGGGGAAAACCAGTTCGAAAGCTTCTCTTTTATTTTCTGAATATTGCTTTTTACAGTGAAACAGGAAAAACTCAGAAAAAATTCCAGCAACCAATTTACAGACTTATCTCGATTTCCGTGCTTGCACACTGCCTCGGAAATTGTGCCAAATCAGCAACAACTGAAAACAGAAAATTTACAGCACCTTAGGACAGCATTAAATGTTGTACGGCCACCTCGAGAAGCGTGCCAGAACAGCTGTACGTTGTTGTACGGACTATACAAATTTTGTACAGCAACCTCTCTCGAAATCCGTGCCAAAAATCTGGGATTTGCTGCTATCCTCTTCCTCGGTTTTTGTGCCGAAAATGACAGCCACCCTCTTCCTTGGAAAACGTGCCTGATTTTTGTGCCTTGAAGTGCGTGCTTGCTGCTGTAACCTCTTCCTCGATTTTTGTGCCTCACTTGGAAACACTACCTCTCCTTTGCTGTACGGATTTTCTGCCTCGGTATGTGTGCCAATAAATGTTGCTGTACCTTTGCTGAAATCTCTTCACTGCTGCCCTCCTTCTTCTCACTGCTTAGAAAAATCTCCAGCTCTCCTTCTCTCCTTCTCCCAATCTGTTCATGAAAGAATGAATGACCTTTTCCTCCTTTCCCTCCTTTAACCTAACCCTAAGTGACTTTTGGGGAATCCCTAAATCCAATGGCTGAAATAGATTGAGATCTAGGGCTGAGATTAAATGTTCATTTAAATCTCACTTTCAATTTTTTAATTCACCCCACTTTAATAAAGACCCACTTAGTCATTTATTTCCAAAGTCACTTTTCCTTTCTAATTTTACATTGACTTTATTAAAGTCACTTTAAAATTAGATTTTAGTAACTTTATTACTTAAAGTCACTTTTAAATTAGACTTTAGTAACTTTATCACTGAAAGTCACTTTTAAATTAGATTTGACTTTATAAAAAATTATAAAGTCTCTTTAGGAGAAAAATTAAATTCTTTTGGACACTTTTCCCTAAGCCAAAGATCAAAGCCTTAGGGAACCACCTGTCCTCCGGTCACCAAATTTCAACACTCCCTCTTACCGAGGAAGGTGTTCCTCACAACACCCATCTTGTCTCTGAAGTAGACATGCTTGCCCCGTGGTAAGGCTTTGGTAAGAATATCTGCGACCTGCTCATCAGTGGGAATATACTCAAGCTTCACAGCTCCTTTCTGAACATAGTCTCTGCTGAAATGATATTTGATCCCGATATGCTTTGACCTGTCATGAAATACTAGATTCTCCATGAGTTTAATGCAACTCTGATTATCACAGTAAATCACTGAAGGTCTCAACGGCTGACCAAATAAGCCAAACAACATCTTGCGAAGCTAGATAGCCTCACAACTAGCTAGACTGGCTGCCATATACTCTGCTTCCGCTGAACTCAATGCTACTGACTGCTGCTTTCGGCTGAACCATGACACCACTGCCGAACCCAACCCAAAACAGCACCCTGAAGTGCTCTTCCTATCAAAAGCACAACCTGCCCAATCAGAATCAGTGTAACCTGCCAATCTCACTCCATCCCCCTGCCTGTAGTCCAGACCATAATCCACTGTCCCCTGCAAGTACCACAAAATGTGTTTTGCAGCCACCCAGTGAACCTTCCTAGGCTCACACATAAACTGACTAATCGTGTTGACTGCAAAACAAATATCTGGTCTAGTGTTGACCAAATACATCAAGGAACCAATCAGCTGTCTGTACAATGTGGGATCCACCAACTCGGAATCCGAAGCATGAAGCTTCTTCCGGTTGGTGATCATCGGTGTCGACATGGGTCTACAATCCTCCATGTGGAATCTGCCAAGGATGTCCACAATATACTTCCCCTGTCCCAGGAAGAAATGCCCCTCCTCCTGCCACACTTCCAAACCCAAAAAGTAATGCATCAAGCCGATGTCCTTCATCTCAAACTTCGCCGCAAGATCTCTCTTGCAGTGCTCTATGAGTCTCTCTGCACCTGTAATGACTAAGTCATCCACATACAGCACCAGAATGAGAGGCTCCTCACCTATCACAATATAATAAAGGTTCGGATCTGCCTCACTCTTTGTGAAACCCATCTTCTGCAAGTAAGTATCTATCCTGGAGTACCAAGCTCTGGGAGCTTGCTTCAGGCCATAAAGGGCCTTCTTCAGTTTGCACACATGGGACTCCTTCCCATGCACCTCAAAGCCCTGTGGCTGCTCAATGTACACCTCCTCCTGTATGAAGCCATTGAGAAATGCGGTCTTCACATCCATATGGTGGATCTTCCAACCCATCTCTGTTGCTATCGATATAATGGAGCGGATCGAAGTATATCGAGCCACGGGAGCGAAGGTCTCCTCATAATCAACTCCCTCTACCTGGGAGAACCCTCGAGCCACAAACCTCGCTTTGAATTTCTCAATGCTGCCATCTGCAGCATGCTTTACCTTGTAAAGCCATCTGGAAGTAACCACGGATTTGCCCTCAGGCCTCGGCACCACCTCCCAAACATCATTCTTCATGATAGAGGAATACTCCTCCTGCATGGCCTCTCTCCAGACCTGCTGGCTAGCTGCCTCCTCATAGCTAGAAGGCTCAGAGTCAAGGATGCTGGTAGCCATTGCCATATAGCTACAAAACCTCTCAGGTGGTCTGCTCTCTCTGACCGGCCTCTTAGGCTCAGCGACAGATGTGGTCTCTCTCAAGGTGTCCTGAAGCCACTTGGGCTTCCTCTTCCCTGAGCACACTTCTTCCACTGGAGAATGAAACTCCTCCTCCTCATCATCATCAGGAGCCTGAACTCCTGACTGTATGTCTGTTGTCCTCCTGCCTGCACCTGAACCTGTAGAAGCTGAGGTACCGTGTGAACTGTCCATCAGTGGACTCCCTAGTGAACTGCTCTGTGGACTGCTTTGCATGCTGCCCGAAGCACCACCCCTCTGACTCTACAAGCCACTGCTCACTGACGGACCAGACATCGTCATAGATGTACCTTCGGATCCTCCTGATCCCTGCCCACTGGATCCCTGTGACTGACTCAGCTGCTGCTGAGGGTCTGGCTGATCCAGATACTCTAACTCCCGTGACCTCCTAAAGGCCCTATCCTCCTCGAACTTCACATCCCGCTTGACAACAACTTTCCTCTGTGCAAGAATGTAAATCCGAAAGGCCTTTGAGGTCTCACTGTAGCCCACAAAGATACCCTTCTCTGCGATGGGCTCTAGTTTGGTCCTCTTCTCCTTGGGTATGTAGGAGTATGTGATGCACCCAAAGATACGAAGATGACCAATATCAGGGTTCTTCCCAGAAAAAGCCTCCTCCGGAGTCATGTGCCCCAAGGCACGATGCGGACTCCTGTTCTGCAAATAAACAGCAGTGTTGCAGGCCTCTGCCCACAGAAACAATGGCAACCCCTGGTCATGTAACATGGCTTTGGCAGCCCCTCCGATGGATCTGTTCTTCCTCTCCGCAACCCCGTTATGCTGGGGGTTGTAAGGAACAGTGAACTCCCTCCTAATGCCTGCCTCCGCGCAATAATCAACAAACTCTCCAAGGGTGTACTCTCCTCCATTGTTCGACCTCAGGGACTTGATCTTCCGACCTGTCTGTGTCTCCACAAGAGCTCTGAACTCCTAAAACCGCTTGAAGACCTCACTCTTGGTCTTCAAGAAATAAATCCAAGTCCTCCTGGAGTGATCCTCAATGAATAAAACATAGTACTCATATCCACTCAAGGAAACATGAGACATCGGATCGCTCACATCGAAATGAATCAAATCAAGTATCCCAGTCGCTCTGCTGTCACTGCTGGGAAAAGGGGATTTAGCAAACTTGCCCATTGCACATCCTCTGCAAGTATCAAAATGATCAGTACTGAAATCTGGCACACCTGTAGTGATCTCCCGCAATGTCCTCAAGGCCCCATGATACATGTGCCCCATCCTGCGGTGCCAAATCTCACACAGCTCAGAACTGCTAGCTCTGCTGTCGGTACTACTGCTCAATGCCAAAAGGGGTTGAAATGCAAACTTGTACACCTTTGCATGGCGTACACCTATCACTCTAGCTGAATCAGCTGGAGTGCCCCTGGGATACATCAACACCTGTCCTCCCCTGAATAGTATCTCATATCCTCTGTCCTCCAAAGCTGAGACGGATATGAGGTTCTTCCTCATCCCCGGCACATAAAGAACATCTGACACCTTCAAGGGAGGTTTGGACTCCCTCTGAAATGTCAGTGTCCCCACACCGACTGCTCTAACAACTCTGTCATCACCGAGTACTACCTCTATATCAGTGCCACTCTCTGAAAGCTCTGAGAAGTACTCACGGACTCTTGTCATATGACGTGAAGCCCCACTGTCCACATACCAGATACTTGAAGATGCTCCACTAGTCGAGGGAAATGCATGCTCCCTCTGAACCTCTGTGGCAGGTGATCCTGCACTAGAGGACTCACACGCAATGAACCCAAACTCCCAGTCAAAGCGATCTGCAAAGTCCTCAACCTCTGCTGATGCTGCCATGCTCTGGTTCTTCCCCTTCTTCTTCTTCTTCTCCGGACACACAACTGCATAGTGTCCCATCTTCTGACAATTCCAACACTTCACCTTGGAATAGTCCTTCTGTGTGTTACCCTGTTTACCTTTACCTTTACCTTTGTCCCCACCATTACTTGTGGAAGCTTGCTTCTTTCCTTTGCCTTTTTTGCCTCCTGCCAACAATGCTACATCCTCATCTTGCTCAACTGGCTTGGTTGCCCCAAGCTGACTCTTCCTGATTTCTGTCTAAATGCAATCATCCCAAAACCTCTCCCATGTAGGAAGAGTCTCACATGCACAAACCCCATCAGCAAAGTTCATCCATGAACTGGGGAGGCCATTCACTGCTATCCGCACCAACTCAGTGGGTTGAATGACCTCTCCAATTGCTGCCAACTCATCTCTCACATTAGTAATCTTTATGAGATATCCAGCTGCACTATCAGTCTTACCCATCTTAATGGTTTTCAGCTTCTCCTTCAGGACCATTTTCCGGGTCTCATTGGTACTTTGGTAGAGATTGGACAATGCTGTCCACATCTCATGAGCATTTCTCTTTCCTCTCACATGAGGAATGCAATGGTCTTTGATTCCGTCTAGGATCAGTGTCTTACCCTTGTTGTTCTTCCTATTATATGCTGCCAACTAAGTAACATCAGTAGGCACATTAACAGGTTGTTGTGTGGTATGAACCATGATATCCCAGACTTCTGCCTCCTCAAAGATACTCTGCATTCTCTCCTTCCAAACGTTGTAATTGGTATGCCCATCCAACCTATCCTCCACCCTCAATCCCAATGACATCCTGTTGTCCTAAAACTGAAAAATAGCACTGCTGTAGTAAAGATAAAAATTATGTTTGTGAAAAATCAGCTTGCTGGAATTTTCGGAGTGAAAAATCAGCAGACTGTATTTTTCTTCTTGCTGTCTCAAACTGCACTTTCAGCACTCAAGCTCCGATACCATGTAGAAATTTCATTTTTCCCACCACGGTTTTCAGTTTCACCTTATTTCTCCAAATAGTTAAATGCCCTTTCCCATATCCTTACATTCAACAAACTGGAAAATAATTTTTTGCTGAAAACACAAATTCTGAAAAATTTACAGAAAGCTGGAAAATGCAGAAATAAAAATCAGCAAGCTTAAAACAGCCATTCAACACATTTAAACACTAATATTTTTTGTCAACATGACCCTGGAAAAATCCCCTACAACTCTTGGGGAAAACCAGTTCGAAAACTTCTCTTTTATTTTCTGAATATTGCTTTTTAAAGTGAAACGGGAAAAACTCAGAAAAAATTCCAGCAACCAATTTACAGACTTATCTCGATTTCCGTGCTTGCACACCGCCTCAGAAATTGTGCCAAATCATCAACAACAGAAAACAGAAAATTTACAGCACCTTAAGACAGCATTAAAAGTTGTACGGCCACCTCGAGAAGCGTGCCAGAACAGCCGTACTTTGTTGTACGGACTGTACAGATTTTGTACAGCAACCTCTCTCGAAATTCGTGCCAAAAATCTGGGTTGCGCTTCTGTCCTCTTCCTCGGTTTTTGTGCCGAAAATGACAGCCACCCTCTTCCTTGGAAAACGTGCCTGACTTTTGTGCCTTGAAGTGCGTGCTTGCTGTTGTACCCTCTTCCTCGATTTTTGTGCCTCACTTGGAAACACTACCTCTCCTTTGTTGTACGGATTTTCTGCCTCGGTATGTGTGCCAATAAATGTTGTTGTACCTTTGCTGAAATCTCTTCACTGCTGCCCTCCTTCTTCTCACTGCTCAGAAAAATCTCCAGCTCTCCTTCTCTCCTTCTCCCAATCTGCTCATGAAAGAATGAATGACCTTTTCCTCCTTTTCCTCCTTTAACCTAACCCTAAGTGACTTTCGGGGAATCCCTAAATCCAATGGCTGAAATAGATTGAGATCTAGGGCTGAGATTAAATGTTCATTTAAATCTCACTTTCTATTTTTTAATTCACCCCACTTTAATAAAAACCCACTTAGTCATTTATTTCCAAAGTCACTTTTTCTTTCTAATTTTACATTGACTTTATTAAAGTCACTTTAAAATTAGACTTTAGTAACTTTATTACTTAAAGTCACTTTTAAATTAGACTCTAGTAACTTTATCACTGAAAGTCACTTTTAAATTAGATTTGACTTTATAAAAAATTATAAAGTCACTTTAGGAGAAAAATTAAATTCTTTTGGACACTTTTCCCTAGGCCAAAGATCAAAGCCTTAGGGAACCACCTGTCCTCCGGTAACCAAATTTCAACAAGTTGTGGAAGCAACAATGGAAATTGTTTGGCTCAGGAAAATACCTGAAGACTTGCAAGAGAAACAAGTGAACTCAACTACTTTACTTCTGCAATCAAGTTGGCCAAGAACCTCAGATTTCATGATCTAACCAAGCACATCAATACAAAATATCATTTGATTTGATATCATGTAGAGGCCAAAACCATTAATCTAAGACATTGTTCCACAGCTGAGCAAATTTCAGACATCTTCACCAAAGCGCATGGAAGAGAAAATTTTGGAAGTTCAGAACGATGCTTGGGCTCACAAACACCCCTTCAAATTAAGGGGAGGGGATGTTAGACGACGTAATCCTTCGAGATTATGGTAAAAGGGTAATTAGGTATGAATATTAGTTGTAAGGATAGATTGTTGGGCAAACTCACAGCCCAGATGCATCCTCAATGTAATAAATATTTCTTGTTTCTTAATGAATGATCATTGGAGCATTTTGCACAATAATCAGTCTGACAATTATACACATCGAACTCATATTATGCTCATTTTATCCTGCCAAATTATGGTTGCTCTCATGGCAGAAAAAATCTTAAAACACATATTCCAACTCAGACAGTAACACTGACAAGTACCTTTTATTTGCATATCAGCTTACTCATGTTCCTACTTTAAAATGAGTCTTTCACATATGCCAATCTTTGACATCACATTCATGACAGCATTTTAACACTGGGCTAGACTAGTTTGGAATGAAAGTCTTTCACTTGTATGTCAATCTTCTACATCACATTCATTCTTCTCATTCAACTTGAGCATTGCACTATGATCAACCATTAAGGCTGCTCATTTTATTGAGTATCAACCAGCTATTTTTTCCTCCAAAAAATGCAGTAAATAGTAATGGGATATATTCAACATCAAAATATGTACCTGTATACTTGATTCTTCATCATCAATTCTCGAAATAATGTGATAGCATGCATCCGTGGTTTTTGCAAATTCACATTTAGAAACACACATGTCTCGAATAATCTTTATTACACGCTTCCGCACACTTACTCCTTTGTCCATAATACGCTCTGCAACTTTTTGGAAATACTGAATTTATGCAGAGAAAGTCAGATTTGCTGCAAAACAAAAAGGAAATACATTTTTCCTAAACTGCGTCAAAGTTATTTCAATGTTAACCTTACGTATCTGCATATTCATAATTTTAAATAAATTATCTGCACTCTACCTTTGTAGCCACATCAGGACGAGAGACAATATGGCGACCAACAAGCTCCATGGCTGCTTCTCTAACAGAAATAGCAGAGTCATGAAACCTACCCTCCACAGCACATTTAACACGTGTGTCACCGAGCACTCCTGGATCTACTTCAACAATTGCACTAACCTGTGACATTGCCAGGAACACAAGTTAAGCCAAATTTATCCTTCATGTAAATGATCAAATATGCTACATATTAATTACTAAAACAATCTGAATCTTACTTTACACGATGAATTTTAAATCACTTCTCAAGCAAAAAATGCAAGGGTTGAATATTTGCAATTAAAAAGCATTAATGTCTTACAGCTCTTAGTGCCCTAGCTCTAGGCATTGGTGAGTTTTCTTGTAAGCAAGCCTGTATCAAAATAAATATCATCAGCCAAGCCTGTGTAAATCGTGTTTACAAATCTCCATTCAAACAGGAATTTTATGGTTTATAACTATATACCAGTAATCTATCAAGTATCTTATCAAATCCACGTGCCAGAGATCGCTGTTGCCCTAGAGCTGTTGAAATTCTCATAATAACATTCCTGGATAAAACAGCCGATGCAACTCCAAAGTCCATAGTATGAGCCTTCAAGTTCAAACCCCCATTGTAAAATAGCAGCATTTGTGATGGACTAGGATCATCTTTATACCATTGACACAAGTAAAACCTGCATACAATGTTCTCTTCTTACTTTTATATATTATAAAATGGCATAAATAAGAAAGTAATCAATTCATGGGAAAATACTACAAAGGTCCTAATGGAAAACATACTGGCAAGCATATGCAGCTGAATTATCCGTCGAGCCAATGCCCTGAAGGTAGTTTAAAAGAATCTGTTGAATGACATGAACTCCAGAAATTGGAGTGGAAGGTCCATTGCTTTTATTGCTTAAAGAGCCTTCTCTATCCTTCTGACATTGTATACGCAGGTGAGAATCGAGTGAAATAAGTTGCCTCCTGCAAAGGCAATAGTAGCAGACCCACCCGCGGCATACAAGATCATGTCCAGTAACGCCTACGCAATCACCATGGAACCATCGCTGACAGTCATCACAAACAACCATAAACTTTGAACATCTTCCTCCTAAGCAGACAACACATATCTCCTTCTGTGGCACGGAAATTTCAGCTTCCTCTTCGTTTAACTCCTGTATGATCCAGTGCCTGTCATTGCTGCAAGCCACACTATCATGCTTAAGTCTAGCAGCAATCTGAGCAAGAAGGTCAATCGCTATACCACGTACAACCGCATCTTTAGACTTAATCCCAGAATCTCCAAAAAGTAGAACACAAACAACCTGCAAAGCATTCTGCTGCATCAGATCTGTTGCCAAAATCATATATAATCGCTATCAGTTACATCTTTATGCTCCCATACCTGAAGGAGGAGGCTAGCTGAAGGGTATTCTGGCACATTTAATGTTGTCAGCAAATCCACAATAAGGTTCTCAATGATTACTTTAATGTCAGAAATGTCCCGGGATTTGGGAATTGCCAACAACTGAAGGATTCTTCCACAGAAATATCTACAACATTCCATAGCAGGTTCAAAATATTTAGATGGATTATAATCACCATCAATAGTATTATATTTTGCATTAACCATTAAAGCTGCCTCAGCAGGTTCCGGAAAAGTCACACTACAGTGAACCAACTGAAGCACTAAGGCAGTTATCATCTGAATTGGATTTTGTTCCTCATCAGGCAAATAATAAGCTCTCCCATTGCGTTTTGATGGTGGTAATTTCCCAATTAGTTCAATAATTTCATCCAAAATAAACATTCGATGCTCAGAATATGAGCTGAAGACCTGTCAATTGGGACAAGAATATAAAACAAACAGTGAACTTCTAGAAAAAAAAAGTGCATAATGAATTAAATGATTTAGTTACCCAATAAGTTAAGGTATTTCCTGTCAAATAAGCCACATTACCGCGCAGGTAACACCAATTGCCTTTAATTGAAGTAGTTGTATATCCTCAACTGCAAACATTGCAAGATTAGTCTTGATCAACTGAAGAACAGAACTATCTGAGAGGCGCTGAACTGAAAGCAGATTCTTCAAGGATGCAAGAATACTGCAAAGTTTGTAAAGCACATGGGATACCACAGTAGAAACCCTGTAGAAAAACTGACATTAGATAGCATGCTAAACAACAAATGAAAAGAAATATATATCAAAAAAATCATTCAGAATAAACTCACTTGGCAATTGCTGCCCTTTTAACGGCCGAACCCTTGCTCCTACGACGCCCTTTCTTTCCCACTTTATTATCAATCTCATCATTTCCTTCTTCATTTCCTTATTTACACAAGGCAGCATAGGCTCAAATACAACTGTGGTTGATAATGCGTACCTTGAAAAGCTCATGCAAATCACAAAATTTACCAACGCTGTGCTAAAGAGATTTAGCTCTAGCAAAGTTGTTGACAACCAAACTATTTGGAAATTTAAGATGAACCATGAGGTTTGTGAGAAAAATTAAAAATCTGTAATGAACAATGTTCATACTTGCAAGTTAAATACTCCAGAACACTTGGAATATGAAATGTCCATTGAGGATACAAGTAATATATATATATATGAGAATATGATTTGGTTACAACTAAGGGTCCCATATATATACTTAGGTGGGTATCTACGTACATATATCACTCAGAACAGAAACAACAAACTTTTGTTCTGGAGAGAACTCCAAAAGATACGAATAGAGTACAAGACAAAAAACAGATGACATGTCTTGTCAGCAATAAGCTTTGTCCTCAAAGCTTATTGCTGACAAGACATGTCATCTGTTTTTTGTCTTGTACTCTATTCGTATCTTTTGGAGTTCTCTCCAGAACATAAGTTTGTTCTTTCTGTTCTGAGCATAGTTTTAAAACCAGCCCGATTCGAATCGGACCAGGCCTGGTTGACCGAGCCAAAAGGCCTACCGGTCCGACCAGGTAGATGAAACGGCCAGTTGGCCGGTTTGTTACCGAGCCAGCCGGTTTTTTGACCGAGTCGGCCGGCTCAGTAACAAACCGACTGACCAGGCCTGGTCCGAGTTAACTCGGCCTAGTCAATCCAGCCGGCCGGTGGGCCCAAAAAATTGAAAAAAACGGACTTAAAACTCAAATTAATTCTGCTGTTAGGTTTTTTTTAGGTTTTCTAACCCCTCCCCATCCTATTTAACTAACCCAACCCCTCTCAATACCTCACATCTTTCTCATTCAATTTGCTTGAGCATTTGTGAGGGTTTTCTGAAGAGTTGTGGAGTTAGTTTTTGGAGCAGCTTCATGGTAATGTTAAATTCTTAAAGTAAAAGTGACATTCTCCTTAATCTTCATTTTCATCCTTTTACTTAAATTTTTAACATTACCATGAAATGACTCAGAATGTTTGAGAGTGGTTCCAACCTCATTGGATTTCATATGGAGAAAGTAGAATTTTAGATCTCATTCAAAATCCAGCAGACTTATCAGTTTTTCAGGATTTCAGGATTGGGTTATTGCAATGTTTCCATCGAATTTTGTCATGTATTAGGGTATGGAACTCGTATTTAATCAAGAGCACCAATCCCTCTATGTACCTTGATGACATGATGTTAATGACATTGGTTATGTTTTTTGTTTTGATCTCTATATCATCATCCTGTATTGGACAGTGCACTAGGTGCAATTTTGATATAATGGATATATTCATGAGCCTACTTTGATCATATGTTGTCTTTTGTGACTTGTCTATATTGTAATGCTTTGTGTTTGGAAACATGAATAAAAATCTTTAAATTTATGTTTTTGTACAAAAAAATTAATATTTAATGTATTTTTACAAAACCGACTCATTGAAACTGAGTTGACCGAGTCATTACCGATTCGGAGTCCGAGTCGGAGTCGACCCTCGGCCTGGTAGTTGATCGATTCCGTTTTTTAAAACTATGGTTCTGAGTGATATATGTACATAGACTAATTAAGATGTCTGCTCTTGTGATTCGGATGTCAATAAGGAGTTTTTGTGATTTGATTTCCTCTTATCATGCATGTGGCAATTTCCTTATTTACTTTAGGAACTGATGTTGTTGAGTTGGTTGCATAATCTTTACTTGGAATTTTCATCGTCTTAACTGCAACATATGTATATGTTTACTTCAATTGATTTGTCATTTTCTTGAGTTGTGATATTGACTGGGTTGGTATTTGTTCCTTTTTCTAAAGATTTCAATGCTTCCTTTAGGACAAATTGTTTTACTTTGATTTCCAAAAATTTCTTGTCCTTCTTAAGCTTCTTAATTTTCCTAAGTAATTTCTCGGTGTGGTCGTTGGGGCTTGTAACTTTTTCGTTTTTGTCTATGATAATATTTTCAACATCCTTAAGCATATTGTGCATTATCTTCTGGTTTTTTCGAAGAATTACTTTTGATATGTCTTTTAAGTCTTCAGGTGTTACTGAATTTGGTGTCAACATAACATCTTGTAGCATTATTTTTTTCTTTTTGCAAGAAAATGTCAAAAACTTCTTTTTTGTATTTAGGATGAAGGACCCTAGTGATTCCATCCAGGGTGAACCCAAAATTATATCACTATCATCACAAAATAAGGATTTAACAGTGAATTGTCAGACAAAAGTATAGTCTCCAATACTTGGTAGTAGATTGCTTATGTCAAATTGTTTTTTATTCATCAAATCCATCGTTTCAATTATATTCGATTCAGGAATCACTAATTGTAGCACACTTAGTACTAACATAATTATTCTTTTCAGTAAGATCGACAGAGATTATAATATCCTTTCTTGCAAGTGATATTTTGATTTTAAATAGTGCACTAACACTTTTACTATAAGTTTTAGGACATCTTCCATTACCGCTCTCCATTTTACTTTTTCGGGATGAGCTTAGGGTTTTAAAAGTAACCCTCTTAATCTTTATAATAATGTTCTTTTCCTTATAATCTTTCACCCTTTTCAAAAGTTTTTTCGATTTTACCCCTTTTAAAAATATGAATTAGAATTTTGGAATCTTTTAATCCTCTAAAATATGTATTTCTATCATATAACTCTTTTTCATTTTTATTTAACTTTATAAAAGCATGTTTAATCCATTGTTTTTCCTATTAACGTGAAGTAATAATTTTGCTAAATAATCCCTTTAATAACATTCTTTTATATTTTTTTCTTGAAAACTTGAATAACTTGAATATCCTTCGAACATTTTATGTCCCATTTTCATAAGTTAATTGGCTGCAATCGTCATGATATTCCCTCAAGGATTGCGACGGCTACTTAAATTTGTAGAAATTTCGAGGGTAGTCTATAGCTACCCACCATGTCCAATTTAACCAGATCCTCAACCTGTATTAATTAACACTCCAAGTATTGTGTAACCAGTCCAAGGAAATGGCGGTGCCTCAAATTTTAACATTTGAATTACAATACAACAACGCAAGGCCACGGCGAGGTGTGGACTCAGGTATATTAGTGGTCATGGCTTAGCTCAACAAGGAAAACAGACGGAATGGTGGTTGCGGATAGATTCGGATGGCCGGTTGTTGGATTATCAACGGACAGGAGGGGAGAGGCAATTGGGTGCAGGAATGACTTGATTGGGTGATGGAACAAGTGCCTAGCTTTTTATTTAGTCGCTACAGTCGCAGTGGGTCGATTGGCTGCACTTGTTGAGGTTTTCTTTTTTTCTTTTTGGTTAATTAATTTTTTTTTAATTTATTTCTTCTCTTATATATATATATATATATATATATATATATATATATATATATATATATATATTGTCAAGAAACGTGGGTTCGCGGACAGAGATGTCATTTTTTGAAATAGGGTACGTGGGTTGGTCGAGGATCTACTATAATTTATATATATATTTTATTTTATAGTTTATAATATATATGAACTTGTATATTTTCCAACTTTAAATAAGAAAAATAAAATATTTATGATTTAAATTTTAAACTTTAAAGACTTAAACATGCACATCGTTGATCATTCACATTGAAATTTCAAATTTCTAGTCTGATATCAAGTGCAACTGGAGTTTACATATTAATAAGAATCATGATATATGTACATTCTCATACTACATTCAAAATTTGCCTTAACGCATCTCCAAACATGAACTAGGAAATTTCAAAAACGGTAAATAATGGCTACCTCAAGCCATGCCATCAGCATCAGTTAGGTCTTCAGTCACCATGCTCTCTAGGTAGGAATCACTCTCATCTTGAGGCTGCTACTCATCCATGGCAACTAGAGGTAGCTCAATAAGGCCATTTGGTTGTATCTCCTCATTCACCAAATACATAGCATCATTTATGTACTGGTCCCATCTCTTGAAAGGACCCTTGTTAATTTTGGGCAACTAGGTCCAAACTCCATGTTGCACTGCTCATATGACGATGTTCATATTTTTGTTGGATTCCTCTTTCGGAGAGGTGCAAGATTGATCTAAATATCATCTTGATCGGATGAGCAAAACATTTATTTTGAATTTATTTTCCACATGTGCAAGGTCGGCCAGATTTGTAATGTAGGCTCACATGCCTAATAGATGTGTCACACACCCTCATTGATGGATATAAATTGGAGAGACTTGGAGGTCATTTCATCATCAACTCATCACACATTCTCTCATTGTGATCTAATAGGTTCGATAGCCTTTGGAGGCCTTTTCCCCTCACACGTGTGGAGCGAAGCTGCTAATTTATGTGGATTTGTTTAGGGCTTTCTGCTGCAGCATTGATCATGGTCAACCCTTGGTCGTTTGACCTCAAACTTATGCCAAAAATCCGATTTTAGGAGGTCGTACTACTAGGCACTAAAATCAAGGAATTTTGGGTTGTTTGACCAAAGCCCTAAGTTGTTGTGTTGACTCTTTTGTTGTTGCCTGCATTGACTTTTCTGCACTGACTTTGGGTTGACTAGCGTTGACTTGTGATGAGCTATCTTTAAGGGTTGTGGGTGTGACAAATGAAGGATTGGCTGACCGAGAAATACTTTGCTAGCTGAAGCATCCTGTTGACTGTCGTAACGCAACAATATCTCATATCTTTGTTGGACAAAACGAATTGTAAATCTTATCTATATTTGGCTTGCCTTCTATTGATCTATTATTGTGTCCTATCAGCATTTCTATTTTGAATGGAGCCTAAGAAAGATTGAAGTAGAAGTGCATCAAGCATAGAACACCATGGTTATCTAAATTTAACAACCCTCCTTGTACCCAAGGTCTTTTCGAGATATGAGACAAAGTGTGCTATGAATGTACACTAATTTCTCTGCCTTCTTTAAGCCCTTCATATTTCTCTTTACTAAATGAATAAAGGCATAAGTACTCCAATTCCTCTTGCAAGATGAGGAACTAGCTACCTGGAATATTAGGGGAAGGCCATTAAATTTATCAAATTTTAAAAAATAAAAAACCTAAAATGAAAATTTAATACAGAAATTGAAAAATAATATGAGGAACTCCAAACTAGCTACATGTCCAAGTAACCGTATGGAAAATTGTTGCTACTCAGGAGCATCAACACCATGAAGCCACCACCAATAAATTGGATCCTTCTTGCCTCTATCAGCAAAAGCTGCATGTGAACCAAAGACACCTCGACCACATGAAAATTGGGCAAACTGAGATCGTATGTCAGAGATTTCTTTTGTACAACCATAAATTCTTTTGACTGTGGTCAAGAATCCTTTGAACTCCTCTCTATCTTGGGAAGCAAGCCTCCTTCCTGCTGTGCCATTTTGGATTAACTGCATAAGTTTCCATATGAAGAGGGGTGCTCAATTTATTCCACCGCCCATGTATAAACTCTTTCAGTTGTGGCCATAAAGAAGGATTCTTCCTATTTGTGACAGTTTGGATCCTCTCACATATGGAGTCCATGTTCTCATAAATCTCACCTAAACATGCACCATCTGTGTTTGCACAGCGGATCATATCACAAACTGGTTCTATAATTTCCACAACAAATTTGGCATCAACCCAAAAATGATCATCCACAATCAACCTCTTCACCTTCAAAGTTGCATCTAAGATAGATAACATCCATTGGTCCCACATGTCATTGATAATTGTGGTAGATAAAGCCTCGTTCATCTCCACAAGCCACCTAAGTAAAATGTAGTAAGTTGCAACTCTGGTATATGTTGGTTTAGGGAGCTCCATTTTGGCATGCTTGCGGTAAATGGCTTGTGATTGATGATGGTTACATATAAACATTGAATTGTGCGACCATTTTCAATTAATGCTCAAATCCATTCAATTTTCCCAATGTCCTTCAATGCATTATCCAAAGAATGCACTGCACATGGTGACGAAAAATTATGTGTCAATTTTGGGCAACTAGGTCCAAACTCCATATTGCATTGCTCATATGATGGAGATGATATTTTTGTTGGATTCCTCTTTCGGAGAGGTGCAAGATTGATCTAAAGATCATCTTGTTTGGATGAACAGAACTTATATTTTGAATTTATTTTCCACACGTGCAAATTGTCAAGGTCAGACAGAATTGTAATGTAGGCTCACAAGCCCCAAAAGATGTGTCACTCACCCCAAGTCATGGATATAAATTGGAGAGACATGATGCTCATTTCATCATAAACTCATCTCACACATCTCTCTGTCATCTAATTGGTTCGTACAGCCTAAGAGGCTTCTCTCTCCTCCACACGTGTGAAACAGGCAGTTGAAAGTTGCACACTGTTTTAGGGCTTTTTCTGGAGCGTTGACCAGTGTTGACCGTGGGTCAAACCTTGTTGTTTGACTCTGTTTTGGAGGTAGGAAATTCGATCTTGGAAGGCCACTTTTGAGGATACAGAAATCGAGGTCAAACGTTTTCCTTTGACCGCAGCATTTATTGCAGTGTTGATCGTAGCGTTGACTAGTTTGACCCCAAATTTTGACTGTTGATTTGACAGTTTTGTGGACTGGTTTTCGGGGTGAGTTTGTCTTTGAAGGAAGGCCAAGTTTGACCATGTTTGACTAAACCTGATTGGAGGTTGAAAGGGCTAGTTTGACCAGCAAAGTCTTTGCTAACTAGGGCATCCTGTTGACTGTTGTAAAATACATTTCTCTCTATCTTTGCTGAATAAGAAGAATTACAAATTCTTGTCTCTTGTGTTGGCTTGTCTTCTGTTGATTTATTTTATGTTCTATTAGCATTTACTTTCAATGATTATGTGATTGCTAATCTGAAATTGAATCAGACTAATAAGAAGAAAGATTGAAGTAAACTACTCTAGGCATAAAACATGCCATGGTTGTCTAAAATTAACATGGTTATTGGTATCAGAGCTAAGGTGAAGACAAAGCACAAGCAAGTGTGAAAAGCAATCACCGAAGAAGTTGAACAATCAAGGACCGAGATCAATGGCCTCATCATACAAGGGTTTCAAATCTGATGATAAGCTAACTGATAAGTCTGATTATCATGCTTGGAAAATGTCCTTGGATCTGACATTAGAAGATCAAGATGTTATGGATTATGTGTAGGGAAAGATCAATGAGCCTCCATCAAATGCATCGGTTGCCACTAGGACAAAATACAAGAAAGGGGAAGTCAAGGCGAAGAAGATCATTAGGGATTCTATTCATAAGCACTTGGTTTCTTATATCTCTGAGTTGTCACATCTAAGGAGATGTATGATAAGTTAGTTAGCATGTTCAAGGCTAGCAATGCTAATCAAATTCTATTTTTGAAGAACAAGTTGAAGGAGATCAAGAAGGGTAAAGGAGAATCCATCCAATCGTATTTCATGAGGCTCACCGAAATCAAGAATGATCCCTTAGCTATTGGAGAAGCCATAGCTGACCAAGAGCTCACTCTCATTGCTCTTGGAGGACTCCCCCAGGAATGGTATGTATTCAATAATACTATTCTTAATAATAATGTGATTCCTGATTTTGATGAATTATTGACGAGATGCACTAAAGAGGAGACAAGGATGATGGAGAGAGACCATCCCTCAAATGGGAATGGAAGTGACCCTACTCCCTTCACCGCTCATGCAAAGAAGAGGAAGAATGTTGGTCCAAGAAATCAAAATCATGGAAGAGTGGGTCCCAAAGGAAGAAAAGGAAAATGTTACACTTGTAACAAGTTTGGTCACTATGCAAGAGAGTGCCCTAATAGAAGGGACTCTTCCGGAGATGATGACAACAACAACTTCAGGGGGATGGAAATCAAAAGAACAACAGGTTCAAAGGAAAGCGAAAGGCTCCCTCTAATCGAAGTGGAAATGGTCAATCTTTCAAGCAATCAAGAAATTCCATGTATGATGAATCTAATGTTGTTGATAGGAAAAATGAATATATTCTTATATATGCCCTCTCCACTGCATCTCCTTCCGACACCCTGGACAACTGGTTGATTGATAGTGGTGCCTCAAGGCACTTCACTGGATATAAGGAAGCCCTCTCTAATTTGATTGAAAAGGATACTAATTTGGAAATTATCCTTGGAGACTATGCCACCTATCCCATGAAAGGGATAGGGGATGTGACCCTTCATCTAAATCAAGGTCAAGTCCTATGCTTGCAAGATGTGTTGTACGTACCTGACTTGAAGAAGAATATAGCGTCTATCTCGGCAATGGAACACAAAGGATTCAAGGTGGCATTCATCGATGGAAAGGTACGTATTTGGAAGAGGAACTTCAAAGAAGCATTCACTCGTGGTTTCAGGGTTGATACACTCTATCAGGTTGGAGGAAGTCCATTGGGGTCCATGACATGCAACACAACTCTTCAATTTGATCTATGGCACCTGAGGTTTGCACATCTTCATTATAAAACCCTTCCCGAAGCAAGGAAGGTGGTGACAGGTATCCTTGATTTCAAAGATAATCATGAAAGTGTATGTCAAGGTTGTGTCGAAGGAAAGCATAGAAGGGGACCATTCCCCTCAAGTGTCACGAATACATCTGATATTTTGCAATTGATACATTTTGATCTATCTGGTATGTTGCCCGTAACATCCTTGGGAGGATGCTTATATTATATCACTTTTATAGATGACTTCTCCCACAAGACTTGGATATACTTCTTGAAGAAGAAGGACGAAGCATTCAAGTGGTTCCGTACCTTCAAGACCTTGGTTGAAAATCAAACAGGGAAGAAGATCAAAATTTTGAGGACGATAATGGAACCGAGTATGAGTTGAATGAATTCAATGACTATTGCAAGGAAGCTGGCATTAAAAGTGAGACCACCACTGTGTATACTCCCGAACAAAATGATGTTGCCCGTGGCATGCTTTATGACCAAGGTCTTCCGAAGTTTCTATGGGGATAAGTTGCCAACACCCCTGTGTATGCTCAAATAGATGCCCACATTCTGCATTGGACTCCAAAACTCTCGAAGAAGTCATCTCTGGTAAGAAGCTCAATGTCTCTCATTTTAGAGTTTTTGGAAGACCCATTTATTTTCATGTGCCAAAAGAAATGAGAAGCAAGTTGGATGCTTCTAGAAAGAAGGGAACATTTGTGGGCTACAGTGAAACTTCGAAGGCATATAGAATCTATGTGCCTGGTCAAAGAGAAGTGGAGATATTACATGATGTCACCTTCGACGAAAATGTTGCCCTCAGGAAAGTCAAGGATCTTCCTATCTCAAAGGAAGACAAAGAAGAAGAAGAAGTTGGAAGGCAGGGAGAACCAAATGTTGAACCGATCCCCGATGTTGAAGGACTAATGGATCCTATAGATCCACCTTCTTCAAATAAAAGAAGACCTTCATGGCTTAGAGACACTCGAAGATGTTGAGGGACATACTACTCCAAGGGGAATATTTCGTGAAAGTAAGAAGTCCAATAGGTACCAAGGGTACCTAGCATCCACGAGTACTATTGTACAATCTGAGCCTGGAAATTTTGAAGAAGCCGTAAAGCATCAAGTTTGGAAGGAGGCTATGCACGAGGAATATGAATCGATCATGAAGAATGATGTCTAGAATGTGGTCCCTACACTGAAGGACAAATCTATTGTCACCTCAAAATGGCTCTATAAGATCAAGCATGGAGCCGATGGAAGTGTTGAAAAGTACAAGGCAAGATTTGTTGCCCGAGGCTTCTCTAAAAGGAAGGCATAGATTATGATGATATATTTGCACCTGTTGCCCACTATACCACCATCCGATCAATCATTGCCCTTGTTGCAACGCAAGGATGAAGTCTCCATCAGATGGATGTGAAGATTGCTTTCTTACATGGTTCAATCAAGGAAGAGGTCTATGTGGAACAACCTCTGGGGTTCGAAGTCCAAGATAGAGACTCATATGTATGCAAGTTGAAGAAAGCCCTCTATGGGTTGAAGCAAGCCCCCAGGGCTTGGTATGAGAGGATCGATAGCTACTGGATGAAGTTGTGCTTTACTCGAAGTGATGCTAATCCAAACCTTTATTTTAAGGTTGATAATGACAAGCCTCTCATTCTATGTGGACGATCTCTTTCTGGCAGGTGTTTACCCTCTCATTCATCAATGTAAGAGGGAGCTAGCCTCTGAGTTCGAGATGAAGGACCTAGAACTGATGCACTATTTCCAAGGCTTGTAGATCTGGCAAAAGCCAGGTGAGATTTTCCTTTCTCAAGGAAAATATGTTGTGAAGTTGCTGGAGAGATTTGGGATGGTGCACTGCAAGTCCGTGACTACTCCAATGGAACTCAACTTTAAGAAATTGTGTGGAAGTGTTGTTGGGCCCGAGTTGGGAAATCCCACCAGGTATCGTCAACTCGTGGGGGCCTTGATGTTCTTAGTGAACTCACGTCCGAACATATATTTTGCAGTGAACACATTGAGTCAATACATGGTCGAGCCTCATCACATTCACTGGATTAGTGCCAAGAAACTCTTGAGATATCTTTGGGCACAATCGACCATGGGTTGAGATACACTACCGGGAGTATGAGACTCCATGGATATACCGATGTCGATTGGGCAGGCAGTGTGGTGGATCGTAAGAGCACATCTGGATGTTGCTTCACTCTAGGTTCTGCTTCGATATCTTGGACGAGAATGAAGCAAAAATCGGTTGCTTTGAGCACCGCTGAGGCCGAATACATTGCAGCGAGTATGCCTTGTTATTAAGTTGTTTGGTTGAAAAAGCTCTTCAATGAGTTGTTTGGACATGTGCTAGATACCACCGTTATCCTTTGCGATAACAAAAGTAGGATTCGTCTTTCTAAGAATCCCTTGTTCCACGATCGACCCAAGCATTTTGATGTCAGGTACCATTTTGTCCAGGACATGGTACAGCAAGGCGCCGTAAGGCTCCATCACATTGGGACTGATAAGCAGGTCGCAGATATTCTCACAAAGCCCCTGGGGAAAGTCAAATTCTTAACCTTTCGTGAGAAGCTTGGTATCGTGGACAGACCCGATTGTGAGGGTCTCGCTTGAGTTGGACTATGAGCTCTAAGAGCTCCAGGGGGCTTGGGGATAGCTTCTTGGAGCTATAAGAAACCACAGGCGAGGTTCGCCTTACCTTGTTGGTGTGCTTCTTCCCCACCGTTATGATATTGAGTTGGTTCACCCTCTCTTTGATCTATGCCCCACATGCATCCTACCCATGGAGTCTGGGACTCATGGGAAGTACCTCTCATTTGGCCAATGAGTTGGGAAATGAGGATAGAGACCGATAGCATGACCGATGGACGCATCGGGGACTGTCTTACTCTCTATGTCTAGGATGGGATTTGTCCAACAACTTGATCTGGGATCAAGTCTAGATGAGGTTCTTACCTCTAAACTGACTTCATGTCAGTATGTGACTCATTCTTGAGTCTGGTTGAGGTTCTTCGCTCTAAACTGACTTTGGGTCAGTATGTGACTCACTCTTGAGTCTGGTTGAGGTTTTTACCTCTAGACTGACTTCGGGTCAGTGGAAAGTGATGTCTTTGTGACTCATTCTCGTTCATTTTATTTCTTCTATAGCAGAGACGATCCAGCAAAGCAGTTACAGCATGATGACATAGGATTGCATGATGATATATGATAGTACATGATTGTATTGGATGAGAGAATTGCACAGGTGGACAAACAGAGTTCTCCCTAGTTGAGAGGGAGTGTTAATTTTGGGCAACGAGGTCCAAAGTTCAAACTCCATGTTGCATTGTCCATATGATGGAGATGATATTTTTGTTGGATTCCTCTTTCAAAGAGTTGTAAGATTGATCTAAAGATCATCTTGTTTGGATGAGCAGAACTTATATTTTGAATTTATTTTCCACACGTGCAAATTGTCAAGGTCGGCCACAATTGTAATGTAGGCTTACAAGCCCCAAAAGATGTGTCACTCACCCCCAGTCATGGATATAAATTGGAGAGACATGATGCTCATTTCATCATAAACTCATCTCACACATCTCTCTCTCATCTGATTGGTTCGTACAGCCTAAGAGGCTTCTCTCTCCTCCACACATGTGAAACAGGGAGTTGAAAGTTGCAGACTATTTTAAGGCTTTTTCTGGATCGTTGATCGTGTGTCAAACCTTGTTGTTTGATAGTGTTTTTGAGGCAAGAAGTACGATATTGGAAGGCCACATTTGAGGACATAGAAATCGTGGTCAAGTGTTGAACTTTGACCGTAGCATTTATTGCAACATTGACCGCAGAGTTGATTGTAACATTGACTACAGAGTTGACTCAGCATTGACTGCAGAGTTTGACCACAGATTTTGACTGTTGATTTGACAGTTTTGTGGATTGGTTTTTGGGGTGAGTTTCACTTTGAAGGAAGGCCGAGTTTGACCATGTTTGACTGAACCTGATTGGAGGTTGAAAGGGTTGGTTTGACTCGAAAATTCTTTGCTGGCTAGGGCATCTTGTTGACTGCTGTAAAATACATTTCTCTCTATCTTTGCTGAATAAAAGGAATTACAAATTCTTCTCTCTTGTGTTGGCTTGTCTTCTGTCAATTTATTTTATGTTCTATCAACATTTACTTTCAATGATTATGTGATTGCTAATCTAAAATTGAATCGAGCTAATAAGAAGAAAGATTGAAGTAAATTGCTCTATGCATAGAACATACCATGGTTGTCTAAAATTAACAATATGCCTAGGTACATCAAGCACAAAATTAAAATATTAATAACTCAAAATGTTTATTGTTAAAAATTAGAAAACAAATCAAAATTGTACTCAAAATTAAAAATATAATTCATGTAATTTAAATATAAAATAAATGAAACTTGAAACTCGAAACTTGTCACTAACTTGTACCCCTTTAGAACCATTTCACTTGTTGCTTTGCACACTGGAGTTGCATCAGTAATAACTTGAACAACATTGTATGGCCCCACCTCTGCAATGGCATCACATAATTGATCTTTCAAGAATATAGTGTTCTTTTCTTATCCAAAACAATCAATGGCCTTGAGAAAATAAGAACCAGACAGGGAAGAGACTGATGTTTATCAATGGACGATTCCTACAATCAGTCCATCCGTCCATGACAATTGAGCATCCATCTACACTCCAAGATGCCTTCAAGAGTGTCATTGTCTTCTCAAGACGGGCTTTCTCCTTGTCCACCAACATCGTTTGGAGCTTCTCCTAACCAAGCGCTTTATACCCTGGAGGTCCTTCATTAATAGCACGAACCATTTTCTCAAAATAGGGTGAACGCGCTACATTGAAGGGAAGGACACATGCAAGAAAAAATCTTGCTATTGCAATATTAACACCCTCCCTACCTTTCACATCAAACATGTCATAAAGGCCACCAAGTTTAGGCTTCTTGCGTGCTTGACTGGTAGAGCTTTTTGATGCTACCAACTTGAACTTCATCTTCGATGGTAAATCTTCCTCACTAGAGTCATCACTTTCATCAACATTGCGACATGTCTTGGAGATTGCCTTGCTTGCCTTACCATCATCCCTTTGTGTTAATTTTGGGCAACTAGGTCCAAACTCCATGTTGCATTGCTCATATGATGATGATGATATTTTTATTGGATTCCTCTTTCGGAGAGGTGCAAGATTGATCTAAAGATCATCTTGTTTGGATGAGCAGAACTTATGTTTTGATTTTATTTTCCACACATGTGCAAAATCAAGGTCGGCCAAAATTGTAATGTAGGCTCACAAGCCCCAAAAGATGTGTCACACACCCTCATTGATGGATATAAATTGGAGAGAGATGATGCTCATTTCATCATCATCTCATCACACATTCCTCATCATTTGATTGGTCCGTACAACCTAGAAGAGGCTACTCTCTCTCCCACGTGTGAATCTGAAGTTGGAGAAATTTCGGATTGTTTTTAGGGCTTTCTGGACAGCGTTGGCCAACGTTGACTTTAAGTCAACCCTCACACTTTGACTCCGATTTGACTGCAGAAATTCTAATTTTTGGAGGCCACATTGGAGGGCACAAAAATCAAGGAAGGATGTTGACTTTGACCACATCCCTTTGACCGCAGCGTTGACTGGTTTTGTTGACTTGCGTTGCTTGTTTTTGAAGCTGTCTTTGGAGGTGTGTGTGACACTTAAAGAAGGTTGATCTTGTATATGTTTGACTGAACCTCTTGGAGGTTGGAAGAGCTGGTCTGACCAGCAAAATTCTTTGTTGGCTAGGGCATCATGTTAACTATTGTAACAAACATTTCTCTCTACGTTTGCTAGACAAGAAGAATTACAAATTCTGATATATTATTTTGGCTTTTCTTCTATTGATCTATTATTATGTTCTATCAGCATTTACTTTCATGTTTATGTGATTTCTAATTTGAATTGGGCCTACAAGAAACATTGAAGTAAACTACATTAAGCATAGCACATACCATGGTTATCTAAAATAGTAAATTTAACACTTTGTTGCTCTCTTTGTGCACTAAGGAGTCTAGTGGGTCATCTAGGTCTCCATTTCAAGGATCAACACCCTTCATTGGTTTCTGCATTAAATGAGTTTTAACTCTGGTATAGCTCCCTTTCCATTCAAGCTAATAGAAATTGCATTTTATTGAGGTTGTCCCCCTAGCACCCCTTGGAGGTTTTTGTCTATCCACATATTTCGAAAGTGGATATTGTGGATTTCATGAAGACATTTTTTATTTTGCAAATTTTGGAATACAATCGGTTTAACAAAGTTCAAAGTAAAATTTCTATTAATAGAGGATAAACAGTTAATGGACAACAAGAAGCTACAAGTAAAGATCTCCAAGGAAAAATTCAAAAAAAATAAACAGATCTCCCAAGAAATGGTATAAGTATGATAGATGCTTTGTTGTCTTTCCTCATGAAAAATGTTCTAAAAACCATTACGAATGCTATTTTATCATTGTAATCATAGTTTTAAAAACCGGCCGATTTGAACCGGTAACCGGTCAAACCGGTCGGTGATCATGTTGAGCGGTTCAAACCGGCCATGCAACCAAGTCTATGGCCTCACCTCACCAAAAAACCGTCCTAACCGGCCGGTCAAGGATGGAACCGGCCGGGTTTTTAATAAACCGGCCGGTTCCGTCCTTAACCGGCCGGTTAATGGCCTGTCACCTATACGGATCCACCCACGACCAGCAAGTTGTTTTAGGGCTGATGTGGAGGTAAGGGGAGGGTTGTTTCCCTCCAAAAACACCCTCCCCAATCTTTTATAAGCAGAGGCAGCCTCTCCTTTGTCTCACACCAACTCATTTGTTGTTTGTGAGTTTGATTGAGAGCTTGGAGAGTGTTGAGTGTTTGCCGGAGCAGCGATCTTGGAGGCTTGGAGTTGGAGTTGGAGCTATCTTGGAGGCTTGCCACTTGAGCTAAGTATATTGTAGTAGCCATCATGCCTCCAAAAGGCCAGGATACTGCATGGGCTCATTGTGATATGATTGATGGAAAAATGATTTGCAGATATTGCCAAAAATCTATTGCAGGAGGGGGTATTAACAGGTTCAAGCAACACTTCACTGGGATAGGAGGCCATGTAAAGCCATGTGGAGCACCAAATGAAGTAATAGGGCATATTAGGGCAGAATACCTTCAGAAGTTTGAGACTTGAGTCACTGAACCAATAGAGACTGCAGTTGCAAAGTTTGGCAGTGAAGAGTCGGGAGACTCAAGTTCAACCCACTGAGTTTGAACTTTGATTATGATTAGAATTTAGTAATATGATATATCATATATGTAGATTTGTAGTAGACTGTCACTATAGTCTGTACTATCTAGGCCAATGGCCTCAATGCTCATAGCTTGTAGCATTGTTTTTGGACATTATGGGCCATTTGGAGCCTCATTGCTTATGTATTGTTCGATGATATGTATTGCACTTGGTGCCATTTTGATATATTCACCTCTCCATGGTATATAAATGAGAAAACTTCACATATTTTGTCTCTATTGGCTTGGAATCATGGTTGCAAATCTTAAAAATAGTTTTTTTTATTAAAAAATAATTATTTAATGTATTTTTTTTAAAACCGGTTCGTTGAGATCTTACCGCTCCCGGTTAGACCGGTTCCGGTTAGAAACCCGGTTCATTAGGTCCACCGGTCCGGTCACCGGTTCCGGTTTTTAAAACTATGATTGTAATAGGATACAAACTAATTGAATTATTCTCTATTAAGAATTCTAAATCTGGAAACTCTCTAATTTATCTCATTTAACAAGTTACTATAGGAGATCATTTTTACAATCGTAAGTTTATTCCAAATTAGCAGCACACTTGTAACAGTGTATGTTGGAAATTGTATGAGAAGACCATTTTATTTTCACATGGCCTATCAATTATGAAAACCATAGTCATTATTGTTGTTTGTTCATAGGCTCCCATGGCTCAAGGGATTTTGCACAAAATAAGGACCAAACACGTGCACGCTGTAATAGTAGTCTAGTGAGAGAAAGCGACGTTAAGACTAGTATTACAAAAAAAATAAGATTTGACTACCACTAGAACTGCTACAAATAAAATTATTTGAATTTCACATATCTGTGAAATTGAATGTGTCCTCCCCGTGATCCATGGCATGAAATGATTTGAGCACAATAAAAAATTTCTAGCAACATGACATTCACAGAGCATTGGCAATGGCATTGTCTATAAATCAAGAATAATTTCTATATTTTCGTGGCTAGCAAAATTTCTATATAATTATTCACTCCATCCTTTTCATATTAAATTCAATGGATAATTATTGTGTATTTCCAGTTTTTTGCACCAACCATGTCATGTAAATTGTAATATTGCAAAACTGAATGGCCCAAACTGAGAGTGTAGACTGTAGGGTAATACTTAAGCAGATTGTCCTATCAAACTCGATCTTCAGTAGAAAATAATAATATGTTAACTTTCCACGTTTTAAAAAATAGAGTATTTGTACGCCAATGCCCATGTCTATTTTTGAATGTTGAAACACAAATAGGAATTTACTAATTTAGTTTTACAAACACACAGAATTAATTCGCATCGCATGGTATAGCAACCCAAAAAATTCAAGAGTCAACTACCTGTGAATCTTCAAGCACGTGATTCGTCTCTGTGGAAAAGAAGTAAGTCGTTAAGGGGTCTTCTGCACACCAACGAACAAGACATCTCTATGGAAAAAATGTTCTCCTACACACCAGCAAACAAGGTATCTCCTACAGACCAACGTACAAGGCGTCTCTATGGAAACGTCTAGTCTCCTACACACACACCAGCGAAAGCCCCTCAAGCACACAAGTGAATGCCCACCGTCTCAAACCAATTGTCGTAGTCGAACTGTCGGGTGAACAAAATGAATGGCAAAGTCAACTTTTAGGTTTTACCTTTTGACCTTCAACAAATTTTTTATTTAAATTTTTAATTCAAAAACATTATTTCGTTCCACACGAACCCTAAAGAACTCGCTTTTGGGGTTCCACACACTCATTATCGGGGTTCGGCACAACCTAAAAGACAAATGAACCCAAATTTTTTTAATGGAGAACTCGGTACTTATGGGTTCATTTTGGAACCACTCGTACCTGAATCTGGTTCTTGGGGACAAGAACCCGAGACATGTACCCCACCACCGAGTTCGCGAACGCGTGCAACATATATATATATATATATATATATATATATATATATATATTTTTTTTTTTTTTTTTTTTTTTTTTTCTTTTCTCTTTTTTCTTTTTCTCTAAATGGCCAAGGACCTTTTTTTCCCCTTTTTTTAATGCAATGACAAAAAGTCAACTTTAACTTCTGAAAGCCAAACATTGATCATATTGATTTTTGAGTTGTAGGAGAAACTCCAAAATCTTTTAGTGTACGGTAAAAGCTTGGCCATTGGCCGAGATCGAAAGCGACGCTCTAATACCAATGTAATGCACAAGGTCTATACTTGCAAGTTAAATACTCCAAAACACTTGGAATATGAAAATGTCCATTGAAGATACAAGCAATGTATGAATGAGAATATGATTTGGTTACAACTTAGGGTCTCGTATGTATATATATATATACACACACTTAGGTGGGTACCCCTTCCTGAATGGTCCTGTCGTTTGAGACATGCCTCTTAAATATACTAATCATTATTAACTATTAACAATTAATTATCAATTATTTATATTAATAACAAAATCCCCCATTATTACAATTTCCTCACGAAAATTTGACCTAGCCGACGCTCTGCAACTCTGCGCTTGTGGTGGCAGTCTCAGCCCTCGGGCTGCTGGGAAGGGCTCCGTTGCCTTCCACCTGCGGTTTGGTCTCTTCTTCTCCGGAGCTGATGTGCGCGGCGCCTAGACGGGGTTTCGCGGCGCATTGGGTTGGCGCGACGCGTTCAGTCAGCCTCCCAGTGTTTCTTTTGACTGGGCACGGCGCATTGATCCTGCGCGGCGCATAGGCCCTCTGACTCTGTCTCCTTGGTTTTGCAGGGATTTCTCAATATTCTTTGCTCTATCTCCTTTGTTGGCTAGGGGGATATGGAGTGATCGCTTGGTGTTGGGTGAGATCGCTTAGATTGAGCGATGGCTGCTGCTACAATGGAGATGCCTCCTCCGCCTCCCCCCACTGAAAATGAGGCCTTTCTCAAACTCCTGGATTCTCTGCCAAAGAAGAAAGCGTCGGAGGCAACGAAGTTTGTGAAGCGTTTGGATGACATCCCCGAGATTTCGCTCCCTCCGGAGGGCCCGATCTTTGGCTGAGCGAGCTTTGGTTGGACAGTTCACAGGGCTCTGGCCCTCCCCCAAAACCACGGAGAGCTGGGTTGCTAGGAATTGGGCACCTCTGATTAAAAATAAAGTCACCTCGTACTTTCTTGGGAAGGGATTCTTTCTGTTTGAATTCTCGGACAAGGAGGACAAGGATCTGATTTTCCGGAACGGTCCCTACTTCATGGGCCCTCAGGGGCTGTATCTCAATAAGTGGACGCTCGATTTTGACCCAGCAGTTGATGTCCCCACCACCGTCCCAGTTTGGGTAAGGCTGCCCAATCTGCCAGTACATTGTTGGAATTGGGAATCTCTTAAGCATATCGAAAACACATTGGGCAAATTCATTGATCGAGCAAACAGCAAAGACCAATACGACTGTGCTAGAATCTGTGTTGAAGTTGATCTGGAGGTTGGTTTGCCCGAGGAAATAAAGATCAGAGTTGGAAGTTGGACTCATGTTCAAATGCTGGACTATGAGCAGCTTCCGTTTAAGTGCCGGAAATGCCATGTCTCTGGCCATTTTGCCAGAGGATGTCCAAAGAATAGTGAAGTGGAGAAAGGCAAGGAGGACGGATGGACCCAGGTCAAAAGGTCCAAAACTGCTCACAAACCCCCTAGATCTGGAAATACAAATGGCAAAGGCCCTCAGGCAGCCCCTGGGATTCAAACCCCTATAATGGAAGAACAAGGAAACAAATTTGCACACTTAAGCTCAGAAAAAGAAGACACCCAAGAACCAGAGATGCAGAAGGAAGGATCGCCCCAAAAAGAGTCCCCCTCGAGATCAAAGCAAGTTGAAAGTAATGCAGACAGATCCAAAGAGATACTCATAGCAGAGACCGAGGAAGTGCAAGGTTCGGAGGACTCAGAAGAAGAAGCAGAAATAGGGGAATCGCAAACTTCGGCTAGAAGATCATTGAGAGGCCGAAAATCTTCTCGTGAAAAAAGAGAGTAGGAGACTTATAAAGACAAACTCCAAGGAAGCCAACCAACCCTAGAGAAACTCTTGGCAAGAACACCGAAGACGACCAAAAATCAGTCCCAGAGCTCTAGAGGAGCTCATCATCCAAAAAGCAAGTGATGAAGATCATCTCCTGGAATTGCAGGGGTATGGGGAGCAGATCAAAAGAAGAAGCTATAAGAACTTTGATAAGATCAGAATTTCCTGACATACTCCTCATCCAGGAGACCAAAATGGAGGACAAAGCCTTCCTTCATGTTGGAAAGAAATTGTGGAAGAAAAGCGAAGGTTAAGCAGTCTCAGCTCGAGGTGCATCAGGAAGCCTGGGCACTATTTGGAATGCGAACAGATTCTCAAGGATCAAAGAAGTTACCAACACCCATTGGCTGTTCACAAAATTACAGCATGTGGAAACAGAAATGATTCTCTCCCTCTTTAACGTGTACGCCCCTGTATGCGCAAGAGAGAAAAAGTCCTGCTGGGACTCCATTAGATGCATGGCATAATCCAAAGAGTTGACAAATATCATCATTGCAGGGGATCTGAATCTCACCTTATCATTGGCAGAAAAAAGTGGAGGAAGCATCGTAAGGGATCCGGCGCGGGAATGGGTTGAGGATCTGCTTCAAGATTGGGACATGATAGACATCAAGCCTTCTTTAGGTAAGTACACCTAGTCCAACAAAAGACTCGGTCCGGGTCATATAGCTGCAAGGTTAGACAGATTCCTTGTTCAAAGTTCCTTTCTTCTTCTTGGTCTAGAGTCTAGAATGCAAATTCTTCCTTGCGGTGTTTCTGATCATAGACCCATAAAACTTGATCTGCTGGCCCATTTGGATCAAGGTCCCATACCGTTTAAATTCAGTCCCCACTGGGTTAAGGAACAGTCCTTCTTGCAGCAAGTAAAAGAAAGCTGGAAGCACCCTGTTAAAGGCTCTGCCTTCTTTGTTTGGGAGGACAAGCTTAGGAGAGTCAAAGCAGCGCTTAAAGCTTGGGTTAAAACCTTACCTAACCCAGCAGTGGAAAGAAAAAAGATTCAGAAATGTCTTGAGACACATCAGCTGGCTACGGAAAATGTAGAGATCACTAAAGAAATACTAGACAAGGAGGCAGACCTTCAACAAATGCTTCTTAAGGCTAGCTTGGATGAGGAAGTTTATTGGAGAATGAAATCTCGTAGTCTCTGGCTTAAGGCGGGAGACAGAAACACATCCTTCTTCCACAAGCAAGCCCAAGCCCGAAAATGCCTCAACTCCATCTCAGAAATTAAAGTAGAGACTATCAAGCATAAAGACATCCACAGCATAAAAAATGCTGCATTCAACCACTTTAAAAATCTCTATAGCGAAGAGGAGGCCTTGGGCCATGTTTCTAACCTAGTAAATGAGGTGCCCTCACTGATTACCGACAGAAAGAATCATTTCTTGGAAGCAGAAATCACCAACAATGAAATAAAAAACACCCTCTTCGCAATGGAACCAGACAAGGCCCCAGGGCCTTGACAGTTTTACAGCCAGATTCCTGCAGACTTGTTGGCAGATTGCGGAGAAAGACTTATGCAGAATGGTACGGAAATCTCAAGAGAGTCAGAAAATCGGGGGAAGCACCAATTCGGCATTTCTAGCCCTCATCCCCAAGGAGAAAGGCGCCAATACCTTCAACAGGTTCCGTCCTATCTCCCTTTGTAACATAGGCTACAAGTTGATTACAAAAGTGATTTCCAACAGACTAAAAATCATTCTTCCAGACATTATTCCAGAAAATAAGGGAGGTTTCATTCAGGGAAGACAGATTGTGGATAACTTTATTCTGGTCCAAGAGGCGATACACTCAAGTCTGGCTCGCAAAGAGAAAGGAATGGTTGTCAAGTTAGATTTAGAAAACGCCTTTGACAGAGTGAGACACAGTTTCTTGTTGGATGTCCTGCGCAAATTTGGTTTTGGCCCCAAATTTATCAACTGGATTAAGGCTTGTATCAGTGAGCCTTGGATAGCCCCATTGGTGAACGGGAGGGCCACTGATTTCTTTAAAGCATCTCGGGGTCTGAGGCAAGGGTGTCCTCTATCCCCGCTGCTCTTTGTCCTACAAGCTTCAGTTCTCAGTTTCCTATTGAATAAAAAGCAGTAGGATCAAGAGATAATGGGCCTGAGCATAGCGACAGGGGTTAAAAGTATAAACCATGCGTTATTCGCAGATGATTCCCTCTTGCTGGGTGCCGCCTATGTGCCCTCTGCTAAAATATTTAAAGCTGTGATTCATGAGTATTGTGAAGACTCAAGAAGCAGCCTCAACAAAAGTAAATATCATATCTACTACTGGAACACCTCTGCCATCACTCTTCATGCCATTTCCTGTTGCTTTGATTTCGCTACCTCCTCATCATGGACATCCTTCAAGTATTTGGGCCTCCCTATCTTCCAAAAATGTGCTGTCAACAGAGACTGGTTACCCCTGATGGAAAAGCTTAAATCTAAGATATATTCCTGGGGCTTCAACTGGCTTAACCTGGCTGGAAAGACAGTGGTTATAAAAGCAGTCTTATGCAGCCTCCCCATCTACCAGTTTGCTGTTATGCTGGCCCCAGCTGGAATAATGAAGGATATGGAGGCGCATATAAGAAAATTCTTTTGGAAAGGCGGGAAAGCAAATGATAAAAAAATCCCTCTCATAAGCTGGGACAAAATCTCCATGCCCAGATTGGAAGGTGGGTTGTGTTTCAAGAGTTTTAGCATTCAAAACATTACGTTGGGCGCAAAGCTGCTTTGGAGGATAATTGCCTCAAATCCAGGTTGGGCTCAGCTTGCCTTGTGGAAAAAATATTTCCGTGGGCAGAGGAAACGGTGCCTGGACAATCCCATAGCAACCGCTGGTTCGATGATCCACAAGCTCTGTGCAAAGTCATCCGCCTTAATTTGCCATCATGCGCATTGGATCCCTGGAAATGGCAAGCGGATTAGAATATGGGAGGATCGTATTATGGGCTGCGACCCTCTGGCTGCTGATCGCTCTCTGTCTTCGTTGAAAGATTGGATGTCCAGAGCAGGTTTCAATACTCTGTGGGATATTTCTAATTGGGATAATGGAGATTGGCATAGTTGGATTAAGATTGAGGTGCCCCAGGTTCTTTCCAAGGAGCTCGAAATCTTCTTGGCATTCTTAAATGGCAAGGCCCCTTTGAACAGAAGGAAAGCAGATACCTGTGGCTGGGGGTTGACCACTGGGCGTTATACAGTCTCGCAGGGGTATTGGCAGCTCTTATCGCACCCACATGTTCCTCCTAATCCGAAGCCTTGGAAAGGGATTTGGCCCCAGCCTTCAATCCCTAAGATAGACTCCTTTTGCTGGCTCCTTTGTCATCAGAGAATATTGACTAACGATAAACTTCAGAAAAGAGGCTATCTTGGTCCCTCTCGGTGTACGCTGTGTGGAGAAAACGCTGAAACAGCAGCACACATGATGCTCAAGTGTAAATTTGCAATTGATATTTGGAAAGAGGCCTTAGGCCCATGGAACTCTGTTTTCGATCTCCCTCATCACATACCAGATCTGTTTTCGAATTGGGTGAGTTTGTATCCTGGAGGAACTCCTCAGAACGTTCATATCAAAGCTACCTGGTGCGTTCTTCCCAAATTAATTTGTTGGCAAACATGGTTGGAAAGAAATCAAAGGATTTTCAGAGATAAGAAGAGTGATTACAAGATTGTCTGGGTAAAAGTAAAAAGCCAGTTAAAAGACTGCGTTGGAGATCAGCTCGATGGGGCAGAGCTGCGTGATCAAGATGTGGCTTGGAGCTCTATTCTCGATCTCCGCTTCAGTGAGATCGCAAGGCCTCCCGCTGTGCTAAAGGACTGGCAAATTCGATGTAACACAACTGAATTCTTGGCATATTGCACAAAGCTGGCGCAGAACACCCTTTTCTTCGACAGGGCTACAAAAGGTAATCCGGGCAGATCAGGAGCAGGAGGAGTGGTAAAAAATGCTGATGGCAGAACAGATCTAAGATATGCCTGGGGAGTGGGATTCAATACCAACATCCAAGCTAAAGCCCTGGCCCTTCTCCAAGGCCTCAAGCAACTTAAACTTCTCGGTATCAAGGATGCAGTTGTGATGGGCGATTCTCAGTCTATCATAAAATCCATTGTCGACAACTCTTCCCCCTCTGACTTAAGACTGTCCAGGTTGATAAACAGAATAAGAACTCTGTCGAAAACATTCCGGACCTTGAAATTCTATCATGTCAAGAGAGATAATAACAAAGAAGCTGACATCGAAGCAAATAAAGTTGTTCTTCTCCCCCTCGGAGCCCTACTCAGAGATGGAGAAGAAGGCTGGGAACCCCTCCCTTAACTGTCTGATTAATATGTTTTACTGTCTTTTATTGGAGCAGTTTGTCTGCATCTCCAAATTGGGGAAGATAGAGGCGTTAGCCCTAAGAATGGTATGTAAAAACCTCTGGCGTAGCAAGGAAAAAGCCACCTTGGTCCTGGTCAGGAAGAAAGCTGGGCACTGCCAAGCATTATGTAAGCAGATTTGAGGCATTGAGGCCAGTAATTAATACATCACTCTATCCGTTTCTTAAAAAAACAAAAAAAACAAAATCCCCCATTATTAAACATAAGCAATTGTGATAACTTTCTAAACAGTCTTTGAATGACCTTTTTCCTCACCTAGAATGCAAATTTTGTATTTGTGGCTTATAAGCTCCTCATTAACATGAGCAATGTTTATAGATATTGAGTTCCAAGTTTAAGCACATGCATTATGAAAATAAACATTTTGTATTGTAGCTATTGAAACTTAATGCTCAGGGATAACTATATCCTTTACATAGTACATGCCCACATGCTAATTGTGGTTCTACACCAGTTGGTTATGAAAATTCATCCATCATTGTTGTAGCTCGGGCAAGTACTTCCACACAGGTTTAAGTATCAAACAAGTGGAAGTTGTCCAAATTCATTAACTTAGTAATTCACTTCAATTAAAGGAATTATAAAGTGAAGTTCCTCTTATTAAAGTGATTTTAATATCAAATGAAATGTAAACTTTTTTACATTAGTGAATTAGATGAATCTAAAACATTGATCAGGACTTAATCTCAGCCATCAATCTTACTGAGAGATTAGGGTTATGGAGACTTTGCCATCAATGGTTAACTCTGATTTGTTGAAGATGTAACTAGGTTCAGTCTTCATAAATTGTACTTGAGTCAAAATGAAATATATTTGTCAAAAGAAAGCAAAAGAAATTTTATTATTAATTTAATTGACTTGTTAAACCATGTGTTTAATGCTTGGGTCAATTGTCTTAGGTCAAGCCTCCATTGTAGGCTTTAGGATTGTTTAATTAAGTCAAAGTCAATTCTTGTTTGGTCCAAGACTCCTCCATCAAAGTCTCCTTGTTGTCGGCCTCAAAAAGAATCATCATCAAGTTGGCTTCCCT
The DNA here is from genome assembly GCA_034641835.2 of Pinus albicaulis. Classification (NCBI taxonomy): domain Eukaryota; kingdom Viridiplantae; phylum Streptophyta; class Pinopsida; order Pinales; family Pinaceae; genus Pinus; species Pinus albicaulis. Next base: position 972,293,546 of record CM076577.1, on the reverse strand, counting down.
TAAAGAACTCATGTCGGCCTAACCTTATATGGAGATACTTCTCTTCACAAACTCATGTCGGCTCATTTATAATGGACAAGAACTATATATACAAGCATAAGCACTTCGCACAGTGAAACAAGTTCGGACTAATTTTCAGAGAGTAAGAATCAGTCAAATCACAAAGATGCAACTTCGCTCAAATCACAGAAAAAGTTATTTCGATGGAATCAACTGATAAGGGTCTCGATATATCACAATGAGTTATTCTGATCAAGTTTTAGAAAAACGAATTCGTGAATATCAAAGAAGCAAGTGCAGATTACAAGTGTAAGTTTAGTGCAAAATCTCATAAGGAAATTCGAATGTCACAGTAATATATTTTGGTATACCTTAGTAAGATAAGTTCGGATCTTTTCAGAGAATAAGGATTGGTGAAACCTCAGTCTAGAAGAGATGTAACCTCACTCAAATTACAGAGAAATTTTTCAGTTGAATCAAGTGACACAGTTTCGGCATATCACAAGGAGACATTTCGGATCAACTTCAGAGATTGGGTTCATAGTTTTTCAGTAAAGTCACAGTCACAGTTAGTGATATGTATAAGGGTTGAAGCATTGATAAGGTCGGAGTAGTGATAAGGTCGGAGCAGCCTATGGAGAGCTACTACTCACAGAACTAAGAACTGAAGAAGAAAATGCAACGTTGACTTGATGGAGGAAGTCTTGGATCTAAGTTGTGAGGATCTTGGTCGTCTCATCTTGTTTTGAATCCACTGAAGGAAGAATTTTGATCGGGGTTTCCCCTAGAGTGGAGTTTTGCCCTCGATGTGTGCCTACACCTTGTGTACCCTTCTATTTGTTGCTTAGCATTAGTCTTGAGAATAAGAAAAGATAAATCGAAAGAAAGAATAATAATAATGAAAACATCACAAGATAATGTCATAATAAGAGAAATCGATTAACTGCCACACTCTAGCTTTCTGAACATGATTCACTTCTACACCAATTGGTTATGAAAATTCATTCATTGTTGTTAACTTTTGTAGCTTGGGCAAGTACTTCCACATAGGTCTAAGTGTCAAACATGTGGAAGTCGTCCAAATTCTTTACCTTAGTAATTCACTTTAATTAAAGGAATTATGAAAGGGAAGTTCCCTCTTATTAAAGTGAGTTTAATATCAAATGAAATTTAAAGTTTACATTGGTGAATTAGACGAATCTACACCATTGGTCGGGACTTCATTCATGTTACCTCTCCATCAAAGGGGGTTCATAAATTTTTTCAGACACCTCATTTATCACCGTTGTAAGCCCAAAGTCACAAGACAAAGCCTTGTAAAAAAACATGTGAGGCCATGTATTAGGCATCCCAAACCTAGTGTCTTGTGTTTTGAGTATGTATTCATTTTGATTGGTCAGACCATGCATCGTCCCTTGAGAGCTTCATCAAGGTGATCTCGTCCCTAATAGAATTGAAGAACCTTGAGAGGTTTTTCACAAGGACTCATGGTTCTATGGGAGCCTTGTCTTTATAGGGCTCATCATCAGTGTATGGGTCAATCTAACCTACGTCAAGGTGCACCTATTTCATTCCACATGGTTTCGTTTTTATAGAGTTTGTATGTGACCATGGCCTTGGTGCAATATTCATCAATACAGCTTTCAAAGCATAACAGTCTCTTGAAAAAATTTCACATGTCCTGAGGCAATTCACGATTCCCAATACAAAGTGGTCTTGGTGGTTAAACACTCAACTTAGTCTCAGATGGAAGAACTCAGAGAGACAAAGATATGCCATGTAGCAGTTTTCAAATCCACGCATCGGTTCAAGAGTTATGGTTGGTCAAAGCTAGTCAACAAGGGTGTGCATGGGTTTTTTGGGCATAGCTCTTAGGGTGTTCCATCGCTTTGGGCCTACATCACATCCAAAGTGATCTACTCAGTGAGAGGAACAAAACCCAGATTTCAAAAAAAAAATATCTTGTGAGGTTTTGGAGATCCTCAATTTTGACCATATATCAAAAGTGTGACCAAAATGATGTGGCACAAAATTGAACTTTTTTCAACAAGAAAAAAAATTGAGGTGATATTATGTGGCATGATGAGTAAAATAATACAAAACGCTTGACTACAGGAGGCAATGCCTAGGCTAGAAAAGACAGGGCCAAATTGCATTAGTATTTGTCGGAAAAGTAAAAAATTCAAGTCGTTGGATAAAGTCAAATCAATAGGGACGATGGAGCTTCATGGACAATATTTCACAGGAAAAATAGTTGTTGAAGAGAATTAAATGTCAAAAAATTATCCAAGCCGAATTGCAAGGGACAAACGACAATAAAAAATGTGCAAGTCAAATTGTTGGAGGACATTCCAAGGGGGTCATTGAGAAGGAAAGTCTATTATTTTCACCAGACACCACAATGGAAAACTTTCAAAGGGATGACCACTAATTTCTTTGGGAAAATTGCCTAAGTCAACCCCCTTGACGGATTACATGAATTTTATTGTAATATATTTATGAATTAAATGTAGAAATTTATGTTTTCCTATAGCCTTTCTCAGTTTCAGTTTGTTTTGCATAAGTTTAATGCCCACAACCCCAACAAGTAATTGTTGATATAAAACTTTTTGCAAATTAGAAAAGAAACATTACAAGACTACTAAACTTTTATTTTCCTTTCAGTTGATAGATAAAATAGACAAGCATTCATATGCATAGGAGACACTTATTTTTGGTCAACTTTACTCTGGAAAAACCCACAAGGGTAAAAAATCGTACAAGGAGAATTTTATTAGCTTCTTCTCAGCAAAATTATTAAAGCAATAAATACAAATGTACTTATCTCCCTTGGAAAAAGTGACACTATCAATCCTATTTCCTCCTCAATTTTTGGGCCTCCACTATACTCTGTTGCCTAAATTTATGGGTCTTTGTACAATAATAATTTCTCTGAAATTCGAACCACTAGACTGATCACTTTTTCCTAGAAATTGTGCCACCAAACTGTCTCTTATTGCCTTAAAACTCGGGCCACTCAACCAGTGAATTAATGCATTGCTCTCCTTGATTTATGAGCAGCCTGACCAGCATTTAATGCCTCAAAATACATGTTGTCAGTGTCTCCTTACAGACTCAAAATTTGTGTTTAGTTCAGCCTGACAGGTCTGCGATTGCATATTATGTCAGGGGAAAACCCAAAAAAATGCTTTTCTTCTTTAGAATCTTCTTACAAAAGAGACTTCCAAGACCCAAAGACCCAAGCCAATAAGCCCCCAACAAGATCTTCCTTGAAACAGCTTCGGGCACCTTGATATTGCTACTACAACTTCAACCCCTACAACAGAATTTTAGCCCTACAATTTTGGCCCTGTTGACCACTTGAGTTGTACCTGAAATTTTTTTGAAGACTCCATTACGCGAGGATATGTCAGAGGCTTCATGTACCATCAAAGTTAACCATATCATCAGCATTTTTCAACTCTATTTTTTCTTCCCATCTTCTTCTGTTGTACTCTGATTCCACAAGCCCTACGAGGATGATGTAAAGTGATGTTATTATGATGAGTTGAATCATGTAACAGGTCTAAGTAACTTGGGACCTTGTCATCAAGTGAGTTTACCCTGGGAGGTTTTTTTCACTTGGTTAATTAGTAGGTGCTTACAGGAATTAATTGAGTTTTTTCCTCCGAGCATAATCCCAAAGTTGGGGTGTGGCTTGATGGTGAGGCCTTGGGTGAGTCCTAGTGTCTAGAGTCATTGAAGATTACCATACTAGATCACTCAATAAATTTTGTGGAATTTGATTAGGTCTAGGGGTCATTTAAAAAAAAAAATCCCATAGGGTGGAAATTTGAATAAAATCCAAATGTAAAATGTAATAAGTGATGTCTAGAGAAGTTGCATCGGGTATTGTGAAATTTTCAAGCTGAAAAACTACTGCAGTGATAGATTTATTTCGCCTACTTATTTATGATAAGTTATTTACAGATTTTCTTCCAATAAATTCTAAAATAAACACAACTATAGTATTCACATAACCATAAGCAAAAAATAGAAAGGAACGCATATAACGCAATAGAAACAATCACATGAACACATTTATTTTTGGACAATTGTCATCAGAAAAACCCAATGCGGGAATACCAGTGCAGCAAATGAGGGTTTGTATTATTCTTCAGCAAGGAAAATCTTCACAAGAATTAGACAAGCAGACTTCTTAGAATACACCTGAGATAAATTCCCAGAATCCTCTGGGAGAATTTCTAACACCCGGAAGACACCCTAGCTCCCTCTGCGTTACTTTGTGTGATCTTCTGTGCAGTCCCTGCACTAGACTGCATCACTCTCTGTGGGGACTCAGTGTTGCTGCTCAACGTTGTCCTATGTGGCCCTCTGCGTCCTCCTCTTCCCTTTCTCTCTGCCTCTGCTGACTGCCCCTTCCTTCTTCTGCCTCTGCAACTCTCCCTCTGAAATCAAATTCTATTCCTTCATAATCGATTTCATTTAGATACAGAGTGTGTGCCCGGCTTGCTTTCCAAATGACCCTCAAGCGTTCTCTTATAATCTTCTCGTTGATGAATCAACGACCCAGATTAGATCTCTTATCAATGGCTAAGATTAAAACATGACTTGATCTTCGTTCTCTAGAAGATTCTCACTCTGTTTTATTAATACCCTTTAATTATTTAATTTCTAACACCTGGAAGACACCCTAGCTCCCTCTGCGTTACTCTGCGTGATCTTCTGTGCAGTCCCTGCGCTAGACTGCATCACTCTCCGTGGGGACTCAGTGTTGCTGCTCAACGTTGTCCTCTGTGGTCCTCTGCATCCTCCTCTTCCCTTTCTCTCTGCCTCTGCAACTCTCCCTCTGAAATCGAATTCTATTCCTTCAGAATCAATTTCGTTCAGATACAAAGTGTGTGCCCGGCTTGCTTTCCAAATGACCCTCAAGCCTTCTCTTATAATCTTCTCGTTGATGAATCAACGACCCAGATTAGATCGCTTATCAATGGCTAAGATTAAAACGACTTGATCTTCGTTCTCTAGAAGATTCTCACTCTGTTTTATTAATACCCTTTAATTATTCAATTTCCCTAAGTTTAGACATAGGGACCACATTAAAATAATTAATTATTTTAATAAAACATGAACCGAGTGGAATTTCCACAAACGGTTTCTGGGTTCTTTGGAATACTGATGTCCAAGCCTCCCCACAATATATGAGACTTTGAACACTTTCGAATGCTACAAAAAACAACAGTATGTGTGCTCAAAATTACACATCTCACCCTTAACTTTCTACTATGACACATTTTGAGGGGTAAAAAATAAGTTCTAGACCGTCAAACACCACTTTTCATAAGTTTTGTGGAAAATGTGGCAATAAATTAGCCCAACAATTAAATAAATGGAGAAGAATAAAAATCCACACATGCTCAAATAATGTGGAAATAAGGTGGAAATTCATCTAAAGGTCAAAGTCGAGTTACCAAGTGATGTGGACTCAACATAAGCCAGATATCAAGCAAAACGAATTTTTTGTGTTGAAGACAACGAGTTCCAGTGATAAGATTAGCGATTTGAGGAAGTTAGCTCCACCTTCAAGGAGATATCATGAGTTGACTTGAGATTGGATTAGAGCTTACTTGAGTGAGGTGGAAATTGGTCTCCTACCACTCCACTTCACTCTCCAACATGTCCTCTTATCTAATTTGAGTTCCCTCATCAAAGATAGCGTGGGCCTCTAAGGAAGAAATCGAGTTGCTACTTGGGAAATTTGAATTTGCATGAAGGAGCATTGGGATTGTCACCTATTTGTCTTGGGATTGTCACCATTTGCCTTGGGATTGGCTAGCAAACTTCTATATAATAGAGCCATGGGCTCTCATTATGAATCATTGTTACTAGCTATTGTGCTTGCGGAAACGTTGTTACCTTGTACATTTTCAAAAATATCAAGAAAGACTTTTGAGTTTCATTCATGAGGTGTTACTCCTTTTGGAGTGTGATGAATTGTCGTTCATTGGCATAATTACTTATACTCATGATTTTATCTAATTTGTTCCCATATACTCTTGTAGCTATGTTAATGTAGAGTTATCTTGCATTGACATTTGATTTAGAAATATGCTCTAGGCATAGAATGCTCTAGTTATTTTCAAATAAATCTCTAGAGTTTATATCATTGTTTCTTGTTAAATGATAAATCTATATGGAACTAATTCTTAATTGAAGTTTTGTGGTCGAAACATCTTGTTCGGATCAATGAATCAAGCGTGAGGGGAAGTCTTTGGAGAGACCAACACACTCTTGATACATTCTCAAAGGAGGTCTCATTTGTTCTTTGAGCCTTCAATAGTATTATCTTACAAAGTGGTTTTGCAGGGGTTTTCGGGACATAGCTTGTACACAGGAAAAGTACTTTTAAATTTAAATCACTTTTATTAAACATCGTACTTCATTGCTTTCATTTTCTATCTAAGAGCTTGAAGATGGCTAAGCAAAGAGGAGATTTACTCAAAGTATTTAGCTTAGTCCTTTGTAAATTATAATTATACATATACATTTTATCTTGCTGATTTTTTTGCTAATATTTGACTTATTTTGCAGCCATCGTTTGGATTGTTTGTTAACTCTTGTGTGGCATTTTTGAAGAGCAACCTCCCGCAACATCTAACAAGTGTTTGCAGGACTTTTGGCAAGTGTTGGGGGTTTGATTTCCAAGGAGGTCGTGAGCCCTTTTGAGGATTATTTTGGCTAAGTCGAGTTCACTAGAGGGTTGCCCATTTTCCTCCCTAGATCGTGGGCCTTAGGAGAGAATAATTTTCTCTTTCTCATGCTAATTCCTCTCCATCTAAGTTACTGAAATTTATATGTAGAATTCAGATTTTTTGGTTTTCAAAAAAGGCTTTCTTAGGCCTCATTACTTGTGAATTTTGATCAAGGAAGGTTCGTAGTTGAAGCATCATATTGTAAAGTTTTCCTTGAGGCTCTTTGATGCCTAGAGAGAGGTTCTCGTCTCTTATTTGTAACACCTAACAAAATTCCAATTTTCTTGTGGGGGGGCTTGGGGTTCTACCCATGGCATCCCTCCTCCTCATTTAGAAGGAGGACCTTTGTTGGGCGGATTGATTATCTTTTGCTAGTTTTCTTTTAACATACATGCATCCTTTAAATGGGAATCAACACAACCTCACTATCACATTTCATTTTCTAAGTTAATGTTTACTACAATTCCATTTAAGCTTTGCATTCTCTATCTCATTGTTGCTTGGAGCTACAAGTTTACACTTTACTTTGGGCAATTCATCCTTTACATCCAAGCATTTTATATTCTTAGCAAACTTTGATTCCTATCCATTTAGCTTGGTAAATTGTTTCATGAGCACTTGAGTATTTGAGCATTATATTGTCATTGTCTACTTGAAACAATTCTTATTTTCAAGCAACTTACTTGCACCATTTAAATTCACTTGCAATCAATTGAATGGAGCACATGCAACACTTGTGAGCTAATTTTATTTCTCCAATTGAAGTTCTATTTTCAACTTATGTTGAGCACTATTTCATTTTCCTTATTTTGAAGCATTGCAAATCAATCTTTCTTTTGGGAAAAATTTACATGCATTCATTTAGGCATACTAGCATAGCTTGCATCTCTAATTAAATTTACCTTCAAGCATAAGCTTGGTTGATAGACATCATAGGGCAATGACTTTTTGAAAAGTTCTTCCAACTAGTACGGAGCAAGGTAAAGGTGCGTGACCCCTAGCAAGTATCGTTAATGACCACTAGCGAGTCCTCCACCCCTCTTTCTTACAGTCACCCCAATCTTTAATCTTTGGCAAGAGTTTGAAAAGAGAGTCTCTCACCTAGAATAGGCATTTAGTCTAAAACTTGCCAAGATAATTGCATTTCACTTTAATTAGGTGCATCTCATCCTAATTCGCTTTATCTTTTGGAGCATTTTACTTGCTATTTGATCTTATGTACTTGTTATGATGAACATCTATTTATCATTTATTATTGTTTAAATATTTCACTGAGCAAGTACAATATCTTTCCCTTTTTGCAAGTAAAGCTTTGATTTACTTCAATTTGCAAGTCATTTGAATTGTTATATTTACATGCTTTTGAAACTTGAATGATAGTATCTTTGATCAAAGCATTTCTATATATCTTGCAAACTGATATCATTTTATATAGCATTCATTTGTTTTGCAGGATTACTTGTCTATTTCTTTTTGAGCAATTGTTTATTATTTTGAAACAATATTGAAGGCATTGCTTTACATGCTTATTGTGTGTTGATGATTATTGAGAATATCTTTCATTTCATATCTTGTATTGTTCATCTTACTTGTTGAACTTGCTCATAACACTGAAGTAGCCCATTTGACTTTAGGATCTCCTAGAAACTCATCATTTTCATCTAACATTTCATTAGGGACCACCCCCCCCCCTAGCTTACCTAGGAGAGAGCTCTTACGGAGAGAGTTGGGAATAGGTGAAAGCCAAATCTCTTAATTTTGCCACCAAACCACACCTTGTGGGGTTAAGGGCTTTTTCTCACTAACTTAGGTGTGTCTGCTAGGCGACAACAAGAAGCCCCCTGCAACTGTTACAGAATTTCGTCCTTTTGCAACTGGCAGCTTCACAAACCCTAGCGAGACAATAGAAAACCCTAACAAGATTTCGACTTCTGCTCTTCTCTTTCGTGCTCCTAGCTACTCTTCATCTCCTTCGTTATTACAGATTGTTCTTGCTTGAGATGAGTGTCCAAATGAGGTAGATCTCCCTTGTATTTATAGCCTTTATTGAGGGTCGAATACGCCTCCTTTAGGCTGACTTGATCTTGGGCTTATCCATGGCTTTTTCTTAATAAAATAAATATTTTTCTTCATTACAATGAATCCAAATGGGACTATGACACAAGACCAATATTATTTCTTATCCTAGAAAGACCTAAAAGCAAGAAGAACATGCTTTTGAATCAAACTTGAGCATGAAACCCATACTCCAAAAATAAAATATAATTTATTTTTCTCTCTTCCTTTCTCTATAAAGAATATACAATGTAATGATTACAATGAAGATCGAACCTAGTTACAATTTCCAACACTCTCACACGTCCCCCCTATGCATCTCCCCGCACCAGCATCCCCCAGTCACAGAGTCTTGGTGGAACATTGCTTCATGCGATGCCCTTATGAGAGAATTATAAACATAGACTAGAAATTTAAAAAGGAATATAGAGACTATGAAATTGTCTTTCGGATTAATCACATCATAAAGTTATGGTCGACGTTTCAAACCATCTAATGTGGTTCATCCTCAGGACTCAGGTAGACCACATTAGATGGTTCGAAACGTCAACCATAACTTTATGATGTGATTAATCCGAAAGACAATTTCATAATCAATGGATCACAAAAGTGTAAGATCAAGCAATATAGAGACTATAAACCTAAATTTGAAAATAGAGGATATATATATATATATATATATATATATATATATATATATATATATATATTTGAACAATTATATATACAATTATAGATATCGCATTGTAAAAACAGCAAGAAAGTCCAACAGATGAAATATAAAGGCATTCTAAACCTCAAACTGAAATTACATAGCAACACATAAATGTGCATAGGCATCTGGGCATTAAAGTAAGGATTACCCAAAACCTTCCCAGATATCTAGGAAAATTAAACAAAACATACATAATAATTTAAGAGAAATAAGAGAAATTTATTAATGTCCAACAAACAACTGCAAATGTATGTCAACAGGACTAAAATAGTACACCCACTGAAAGTACAGAGTGGCAGTCCGGTAGCAACTGCTAGATTAATGCAACAGCCAAAAAAAGATAATGATTTAAGTATCTAGCTTAAAGAGAAATATCAACGTAAGAAAGAATAACTTGCACAAAGATAACTTACCAAAATCATCCTCTGTTGCAGCACCTTTATGGATTATCCGATATGAAGGATCAAATGCAGTGAGCACACTCTGTACTATTTGATGTCTTGTAAACTCGATTATTTTATCAATAAACTGAAAAATAAATGTAAAGCATAATAACAAATTTTAAATTAGCAGACCTTCAATCTTGTATCAGTTATCTACATACAAGTGCATCAAGTTCAGAGGAGAAATTATTACAATTTACACTAAAACCAAACTGCCATTTAAAATAAGTTGCTAAACTAGAACAAGAAGCAGCCATAATATTTAGCAGAATTAATGAAAGCTCGAATATTTCAGAAGTATTGATTAAGTATTTTTTCCAACAAAACGAGTTGACCTTCGAGACAACTTACAAGCCAATAAAGAAGCAGAGAAGAACAGAAAAAGGTCTGACTGTAAGTCAAACTTTCAAAGGACAATCCTTTATGATAAAAGTAACATATCCATTTCAGCATACACAACAGATGCAACGAGATGAATACCACTGCAACTGCACTTCATCCAAAATGGAATATTGAGAGCCCTGGAAATTTATCATCTGTAGGTTACAAATAATCTATAGGTGAAGGAAGATTTTAAAAAGCCAATACAAAGATTTATTCTCCATATAATCTGTGCATAAGCATATACGAGTTTATATATTTTGTTGAAACTGGCAACTCCTGCAATTGATGTGTGCATACACAAACTGAGATGCTGAGCAGACACCAAGACAGAGACTCAAAAAGTAGCTGCAACTTTACATGCTGTGTACTCAAGTTTAAGACCAAGATAAAAGTAAAATTAAAGGTAGCTTAAGGCTAGTTGAGGTACATAAAGCGAAAAGTTGATAAAACCATTAGGTGTTAAGACAGAATCCCATATGTTTTGGAAATTAAATTACATATGTCCAGATATGCACACAGTGCCTCCTTCCATAGTGAATAAATTTCTGTCAATTTTTTCTCTTATATGGTCTGCAATATGATTTCATAGGAGATACATGTCTTGGAGCCTATGAAGTGCCAATGACAATCGAGAGTACGAAGCTTGTGATGTATATTAAGAATCAGACACCAGGGAAAAGATCTATATTGTCACAGAGAAAAATATCGTTGGTAAGGCAAAAGCAAGTGGAAACAATGAGAGTCTAGAGATAAAAATAAGTCACATAAATGAATTTTCTTTATTTCAAAATAGAAAGAGGAAATTATAAATTTTCACTTGTTTCCTAAAGCTAGACTTTGAAAAAATCGAAGATGGAAGAACTTTTTTAAATGACACTTATATTAAATAAAAATAAAAAATAAAATTACTGAATTTAATTTGTTTGGGTATAATTATCATATTCTAATCACAATGGAAACCCTAATGACTTTAGCGACCACTGGAGTGTAAAAACTCTGGTAAACTTGATAAATATATATATTATTGTTGATAAAAGATGAGATATGAGATATGATTACAATGGGGAATCACCGAGGCTTTAAATATAGCCTCATGGTGTCCCTTGGTGAAGAGGCATGATCTTTAATCATGCCCTTTCACTTAATAAAACCTAAGATAACTATATCTAACTAATAATTAATAAAATATACATAACATTGCCCCTCTCTTAAAGATGCTTTGTCCTCAAAGCATACGTAACGATGGACAATGTTGACAAACGCCTGGGTTTCTTGAGCGGTGGGCTCTTGCTTCCCACATTTTAAAAAGATCGTGGAGCATATTCTCAAGTTCAATCTTTTGTTGATCTGGATAGTGAAAAGATCTGATATCGACAGGGTCAGATCCTGTCTTGACTTCTATTGGATGTTTGATTTTCCTATCTGGAGGCACTTTTATGGGTAGATCCTGGAATACTTTTTCGTGTGTCCGAACTAGTCCTTGTTCTTCTGGTGACTCTTCATGGCTCCCTTTTGAAGATAACATTTCTAACTGATGACATTGTACTGTAGATGTTGGCGCTCCTGTTTGAATCATCTTCGTCATCAGAGAGGAAGATACGACTTGATCTTCTGGGGCTTGGAATCTATACAACCTGTGTTTCTGCCCTTTCCACTTAAAACTTATAAACTGCTTCTGATGGTTGGCAGAATAAGTACCTAAAGTTTGTAGCCATTGAATTTCTAAGACCACATCTACTCCTCGTAATGGAACGGTGTAGAATGGAGATTCTAAATGAAAGTTTTTTATCTTTAGTTTGACCTTATGGCATTTCCCTACTTTCTCAATCTTCTTACCATCGACCACCATTACCTTCATATTAGGCATGGGGAAGGTAAATATGTTACGTCTTTTTGCCATGGTTGAATCTAGAAAATTGTGGGTACTGCCAGTGTCGACGAGAACCATTACGTTGTTGTTCTTGATATTTCCTCTTAACCTTAGGGTTTGAGGTTGTGATATGCCTGTCATAGCTGATAATGACACTTGCGGAATATTTTCCCCATCCACTTCTGGAGAGAACTCTAAGTTGTCTTCTAATCCTTCTATATATGAATCATTATTGTTAGCGTCATTACTTGCTTCACAATTGTATAGATTTTTCGCTTTTCCATTAGCACATCTGTGCTTAGGGTCCCAGTTTTCACCGCAACGCTTGCACTTGCCCTCTCTCATTCTTTGTTTTTTCCACACTATTTTTTTCTTCTTCACGAAGATGGAGTGGGACATATTTTGTGTCATCTATATTTTCAGATTGAGGAAATCTTTGTCTCGAATATACTTTTTCTGGTTTTGATAATCTTTCAAATTTTTTTTCAGCAGCTTTTGCTTTTTGCCTTGCTACTTCTACGGACGTAATTTCATGTAGTTCAAGCTCTTCTTGTATGTGGATTTTAAGTCCTGAGATGTAAGACTGGATTAGACGAGATTCCATCAATCCTGGTACTCGTGTTGCCAAGGTCTCCCATTCTCGAGTGTACTCATCCACATCTCCTTTTTGGCGTAATTTGATAAACATTGAAAAAAACTTTTCTTCTTTTATGCCTTGAAACCTTTTGAAGAATGCATCCTTAAATTTCCTCCAACTGATAGCGAGCGTCGTCTTTTTCCACCACATATACCAATTATATGCTTCTCCTTCCATTTTCATGCAAGCATGTTTAATTTTTTCGTCATCACTAGTAATGTCATAAATCTCAAAATATTCTTCCGCTTTATTAAGCCATGCAACGCTATTTTTTTCATTACCATCAAATTTGGGTAGCTCGATTTTGGCTCTTCGCTGATATGCTATTGGTGGAACAAGAAGGGGATATTGATTAGCAAATGCATTCCAGAGCTGCTTATTTTGAAAATCTGCATTACTATCTTCTTGATGATGTGGGGAATCGGTCTTTTCTTGATGCTCCTCTGAGTTTCCTGAATCTGCGGAATTGTTTTGTTGATTTTGTTCCATGTTAGGAAATATTGGGGATTGTGTCTGACTTAACTTATCTATCTTATCATTTAGCTTATTGAAGAGTTCTGTCATATTGTTCATTGCTTCGCTATGCTCTGTCATCTTGTTCATTGTTTCGCTATGCTTTTCTGTGGCCTCGTGATGATTTAGCCACATTTGTCTTTCTATTTGATTTGTCGTATCATGAATCTTTTTGATGTCGTTGGAGTGCCCTGTAACTGTACCTTCCAGATCGACTAATCTTTTTCCGAATTCTTCGGAATTATTATTGATTTGTTTCTCAAGATCTCCCAATTTCTTCTGGAATTCAGCCATCGACATCGATGAAGACATTGAACGTGTATGAGGTGGGGAATATTTTCCTGCCAGTTTCTCCCTCTTTTTTTTTATTTTTAAATTAATTAATTAATTAATTAAATTAATTTTTTTTTTGAAATAATAATAATAATTTCTATTATTATATATATATATATATATTTTTAAATAATAATAATAATAATAATTATTATTATTTTATTATTTGAATTTTATATATATATATATATAATATTGTTTTTAAAAGTCACTTTGTTTTGAAAAGGCACGTTGTTTTGAAAAGGGGAAATGGGTTTTAATACCATGGGCCCAAAAACCACGAGCTTGTAAACCACGAGCAATTACTCTTCCTTTTTAATTTTACTTTTACTCTTCCTTTTTAATTTTACTTTGTCTTCACATGTACGTATATCTCTCTTTTTACTTTTTCTTTTTTCTTTTAATTTATTTCCCCCTTTATGTTAACTTTCCTTCTCTCTTTTGATTTTATTAATATATATATATATATATATATATATTTCTTCCTTCTTCTTTTTTAAAAAACAAATGTTGCTACCCACAAGCACTTGGTTTTTAAAAAAATCTGCAATTTTGGAATTTTCTTGTAATTCCTTAATTTTGGGTGATCACACAGATCCCTAAGAGCGATGGCTCTGATACCAATGGAGTGTAAAAACTCTGGTAAACTTGAATAAGTATATATTATTATTTATAAAAGATGAGATATGAGATATGATTACAATGGGGAATCACCGAGGCTTTAAATATAGCCTCATGGTGTCCCTTGGTGAAGAGGCATGATCTTTGATCATGCCCTTTCACTTAATAAAACCTAAGATAACTATATCTAACTAATAATTAATAAAATATACATAACAACCACCCTATTTTTGAGAGATTTTCCGCTTCAGGACCATAACATTTGTTGCAAACCCCCTCATCTTGTTGCTTTTGCTTTTGATTTTTGGGTAGAATCCAATGTGCTCTAGCTCCGAAACTTTGTGGAGGGGCTAGAACACATGAGATCTCCAAGACCCAGAAATTGTTTGAAGAAATTCCACCCGAAACTTAAGTTATTCAAATAATTAATTATTTTAAAGGAGACCCTCAGTCTAACTTAGGGAAATTAAATAATTAAAGTGAATTAATTTAAACATGTGGGTGAGAATGTTCTAAGTGACGAGGATCAAGTCTTTTCTAATCTTAGCCGTCAATTGGAGATTAGATCATGGTCGTTGATTCATCAACTGTAAAAGTATTAAAGGAAGGCTTGGGATCAATTGGAGAACACACACACTGGATAAAGAGATCGAATTCTTCTCACAGAGTAGTGCTCAGACAAAGATCAGATCTGAGTGATTAAGAGAAACAGTGAGAGGCAGATGCAGTGATTGGTTAGACGACCAAGAGTACAAAGCAGAGCAAGGGCAGCAGAGACGCAGCCACCAGGAGAGGTGAAACAGACCCCAGAGAGGGTGACGCAAGCCCACGCATGGGCAGCACAAAACCCCTGAGGGACAATCCAAAATTAGTTGGAGATTGGGGTTTCTAAGTTGGCAGGGCTGAAACTCAACTTTTGGAGAAGTTGATTAGCGCAGAGGAAGGCTGACGTGGTCCTTCAGCCAGACCCACGCAGGCTTACACAGTGGCAGTGTAGAGACTGCACAAAGCTAGCTGGAGTTTCACCAGTGTCTGATCTAGATCAATCTGGACTTGCAGTGTGAGATAAAACTCACAATTTATCTTTGCCCGTCAAGGGTTTCTCTGTTGGGTGAGTTGGTTTTTGTCACCCTAGATGTACTCAGAATATTGTTGCTTAATAATAAAAACCCTCAAGAGATATTGCACTGGTTTCCCGCATTGGGTTTTTTCGGGGACATTTGTCCGAAAAATCTTGTGTGTCCTTTGTCGAATGTGCTTAATTCTTCACTACTTGATCTGTGTATTTTTGTGTAGGCTACAGTGTGTCTACTTCGATGTTTTCTAAATATTTCTGAAAATAACTTGTTAATTTTAAAAACACAAGTAGAAGAAGTAAACCAGATTTCTGCAGTAGGATTTTTGATAAGTGAATTCAGAAATTTTCACATGGTATTAGAGCTATTGCAAATCAGGGAGAGCTGAAGCCATCAGCGAAGAGGTGAAGTTTTTTTGCTACAGGAAGGCGGTTGTGACAACATAGATCCAGGAAGAGGCAGCACAACACCAGAGCGACAGCGCAAGCCCTAGAGGGCTGACACAGAGTAAGCGCAAGCCCTAGAGGGCTGACGCAGAGTAAGCGTAGGCCTAGCAGGGCTTACGCAGAGGCTCACGCAGACCCAAAGGGGTGACCCAGAGCCTGTCTAGCTCACGCAGGCCCAGAAGGGTGACGCAGTGCAAGAGGAGCTAACGTTGTGCCAGTTACCATGGTTGGAAGTGCACTTTGGTTCTTCGAAAGTTGCTGGTGGGGCATTGTTTCTGTCAGTGCAAAACAGTGTCTAGCAGGGTTGAAAAAGTAGGGGAAACAGTTCCTTAGCAGACCTTCTCACCAAGAAGTCTGAGATGTGATTAGCAGAGTGATTGGAGAGGGTTGATTTGACAGCAGTTGGTGGAGGATTTCCGGGAAGGAAATCACGTGTCAAAGGGAGCGTGTTCTCTAGAGGGTTTCTATCGCCAAGAAACCCAGATCCGAGTCTCTTGCTGACGGCAGCAGAAGAAGAAGGGAGAAGTGTATTCGTTTTGAAAACTTTTGAGCAAAGATGGCTTCTCATGGATTGAGGGATCAAGAAAGGTAAGATGGAGCATCTAACTTCGTCATCTGGAAGGCCATAATACTATCAGTCCTTGATGAATATCGTAATAAATATCATGCCGAGAAGGTTGTAGCTATCCCTGTTGATGCCAAGAAGTACGAGGAAGCGCAAGCAAGGGAAAAGCGCTTGATTTTGGACAAGGTCAAGGATCATGTGGTCCCACACATTGCTGAAAAGAAAAAGAGATGTGGACGAAATTGTCCACATTGTATCAAGGGACTTCTATCCAGAGGAGAATGCTTCTAGAGAATCAGCTTCGACTGTTTAAGATGCTGAAGGGAGAAGAAATTGACCCCTTCCTCACGAGGTTGCAGGAGATTTGTGATCAGCTGGTTGCCATGGGGGCCACTCCTGATGATGGTCTTATGGTGAGGACTGCTCTGAATGCAGTTTCTGAGGAGTGGGAGAACTTTGTCCAAGGCATCTTGGGCAGAGCAGATCTCCCAAATTGGGAAAACATGTGGATAGCTCTTCGATAAGAAGAGATCAGGAGAATGACCAAGATGGGCAGAAACAGTGGAGGGATTAAGATCAAGAAGGAGGAGGAGGAAGATGTAGCTCTTGCATCTAAGGGACAACAGCAGCAACGAGGGAAGAAGAAGAAAGACCTCTCAAAGGTCAGGTGCTTCAGATGTGGTGAACTAGGACATTTCGCCACAACTTGTCCCTTGAAGAAAAAGGGCAAGGAAGATTCGAATTCTAAGTTTGCAACAGCTAAGGGTAATGATGGAAGTGACGACGATGTGGCTATGAGTGCTCATGTGCCTCAGAGAGAAGAGGTGGGGCGACATAGATCTGTAGATTGAACTACAGATGGTGAGGGGGCAAGATCCTTGAGGTGCCCAAACTCTTGGATCATATACGAGCTACGAGAGCCCTAAATGACAGTAGAAGGATGACTGGAGTCAGTTGGTGCGAGAGATTGTGGAAGCACATTGGCAGAGCTAGGACGCCGAAAAGTTGAGCAGCGCAGAGCATAGGCAGCAACAGTGTAGCAGCAGCGTAGAGGTAGTGCTTACGCAGCGCAGAGCTCTAGAGAGTCAACGTAGTTTAGCAACAGAGGGTGCTTCAGTATCAAGTTGCAACCAAACTGACTTGTCTGTCAAGATTTTGGGTGATGTCCTTTCGTTGCTTAACTCTCAACAACTGAGTTGCAGTGCAACAGTTAGCAGTGGTCATGCTATGAGAAGCATGATGCAGCGTTTGAGAGGGAGTTGCAGTACAAATGAGGCAATGGCAGTGGCAGTGGCAGTGGCAGTGTCATGGGCATTAGTACAGAAGGCAGCAACACAGTGGATGAAGGGCACCAACCCAAGCATCAGTAGCACAATGGACCGATGTCGTGGATCAAGGTGATGCTTCGGGTTGAAGTATTGCTAGAGCACTTTCCTCGCTAAAAGGGAGTGTTGATTTTTGGGTAACATCAGATGTGCTCTAGCTCCAAAACATTGTGGAGGGGCTAGAACACATGAGATCTCCAAGACCCAGAAATCGTTTGGAGAAATTTCACCCAGAGTTTAAGTTATTCAAATGATTAATTATTTTAACGGAGACCCTAAGTCTAACTTATGGAAATTAAATTATTAAAGTGAATTAATTTAAACATGTGGGTAAGAATATTCGAAGTGACGAGGATCAAGTCTTTTCTAATCTTAGCTGTCGATCCGAGATTTAGATCAAAATTAGCTGGAGATCAAGGTTTCTAAGTCGACAGGGCTGAAACTCGATATCTGGAGAGGTTGATCAGCGCAAAGGAAGGACAACGCAATCCTTTAGCCACGCCCACGCAGGCTTATGCAGTGGCAGCGTAAAGACTGCGCAAAGTTAGCTGGGGTTTCACCAGTGTCTGATCTGGATCAGCCGAGACTTGCAGTGTGAGATAAAACTCACAATTTATATCTACCCGTCAACAGATTCTTTGTTGGGTGAGCAAGTTTTTGGCACCCTTGATGTACTCAGAACAATGCTACTTAATAATAAAAGCCCTCAAGAATTGCTGCACTGGTTTTCCCGCATTGGGTTTTTCTGGGGACATTTATCCGAAAAATCTTATGTGTCCTTTGTCAAATGTGCTTAATTCTTCAATACTTGATCTGTATATTTGTGTACGCTACAGTGTGTTTACATCGATGTTTTCTAAATATTTTTGAAAATAACTTGTTAATTTAAAAACACAAGTAGGAGAAGTAAACCAAATTTCTGCAGTGGAATTTTTGTTAAGTGAATTCAGAAATTTTCACATGGTATCAAAGCTATTGCAGATCAGGGAGACTTGAAGCCATCAGCAAACAGGCGAAGTTTTTTTGCTGCAAGTAGGCAGTTGTGACAGCGCAGATCCAGGAAGAGGCAGCATAGCACCAGAGGGACAACGTAGGCCCTGGAGGGTTGACGCAGACGCAGTGTAGACCCAGCAGGGGTGATGCAGAGCCTGTCTAGCTCATGTAGAGCTGATGCAGAGGCTCGTGACAGACCAAAAGGGTGACGCAGTCTGAGAGGAGGTAATGTTGTGCTAGTTGTCGTGGCTGGAAGTGCAGTTTGGTTCTTCGAAAGTTGTTGGTGGGGCATTGTTTCTGTCAGTGCAGAACAATGTCTAGCAAGGTTGACAAAGTAGGGGAAACAGTTCCTCAACAGACTTTCTCACCAAGGAGTCTGAGATCTTATCAGTGGAGTGATTGGAGAGGGTTGATTCGACAGCAGTTGTTGGAGGATTTCCATGAAGGAAATCACGTGTCAGAGGGAGTGTATTCTCTAGAGGGTTTCTATCACCAAGAAACCCAGATCCGAGTCTCATGCTGAGAGCAACAGCAGAAGAAGCGATAAGAATATCTGTTTCAACGACTTTTGAGCAAAGATGGCTTCTCATGGATTGAGGGATCAGGACAAGTTAGATGGAGCATCTAACTTAGTCATCTGGAAGGTCAGAATCCTATCAGTCCTTGATGAATATCATATTAAAGATCATGCCGAGAAGGTTGTATCTATCCATGTTGATGCTAATCCGTTGAAGAAGTACGAGGAAGCGCAAGCAAGGGCAAAGTGCTTGATTTTGGACAGGGTCAAGGATCATGTGGTCAGCCACGACGTAGAGGCTCGCGCAAGCCCAAAAGGGTGACGCAGTTTGAGAGGAGGCAACATTGTGCCAATTGTCGTGGCTGGAAGTCCAGTTTGGTTCTTCAGAATTTGTTGGTGGGGCATTGTTTTTGTCGGTGCAAAAGAGTGTCTAGCAGGGTTGACAAAGTAGCAGAAACAGTTCCTGAGCAGACTTTCTCACCAAGAAGTTTGAGATCTGATCAACAGAGTGATTGGAGAGGGTTGATTCGACAACAATTGTTGGAGGATTTCCTTGAAGGAAATCACGTGTCAGAGGGAGCATATTCTCTAGAGGGTTTCTATCGCCAAGAAACCCAAATCTGAGTCTCTTGCTGAGAGCAGTAGAAGAAGAAGGGAGAAGAGTATCTGTTTCGACAACTTTTGAGCAGAGATGGCTTCTCATGGATTGAGGGATCAAGAAAAGTTAGATGGAGCATTTAACTTCTTCATCAGGAAGGCCAGAATCCTATCAGTCCCTGATGAATATCATACTAAAGATCATGCCGAGAAGGTTGTAGCTATCTCTGTTGATGTTAATCCATTGAAGAAGTTCGAGGAAGCGCATGCAAGGGCAAAGCGCTTGATTTTGGACGGGGTCAAGGATCATGTGGTCCCACACATTGCTGAAAATAAAACAACAAATGAGATGTGGACGACATTGACCACATTGTATCAAGGGACTTCTGTCCAAAGGAGAATGCTTCTAGAGAATTAGCTTCGACTGTTAAAGATGCTAAAGGGAGAAGAAATCGACGCCTTCCCCAAGAGGTTGCAGGTGATCTGTGATCAGTTGGTTGCCATGGGGGCCACTCCTGATGATGGTCTTATGGTGAGGACTGCTCTGAATGCAGTTTCTAAGGAGTGGGAGAACTTTATCCAAGGCATCTTGGGCAGAGCAGATCTCCCAAATTGGGAAAACATGTGGGCAACGCTTCGACAAGAAGAGATCAAGAGAATGACCAAGATGGGCAGCAGGAGTAGAGGTATCAAGATCGAGAAGGAGAATGAAGATGCAACTCTTGCATCTAAGTGACAGCAACAGCAGCAAGGGAAGAAGAAGAAAGACCTCTCAAAGGTCAGGTGCTTCAGATGTGGTGAACTAGGACATTTCGCCACAACTTGTCCCTTGAAGAAGAAGGGAAAGGAAGATTTAGATTCTAAGGCTGCAGCAGCTAAGGGCGTTGATGGAAGTGATGACGATGTGGCTATGAGTGCTCATGTGCCTCGGGAGAAGAGGTGGGCGACATAGATCTGTAGATTGAGCTACAGATGGTGAGGGGGTAGGATCCTTAAGGTGCCCAAACTCTTGGATCACATACGAACTACGGGAGCCCTTAATGACAGTAGCAGGATAACTAGAGTCAATTGTTGCGAGAGATTGTGGAGGCACATTGGCAGAGCTAGGACATTGAAGACTTGAGCAGCTTAGAGCAGAGGCAGCAACAAAGTGGCAACAGTGCAGACGCTGATGGGATTTCAACAGCGCAGAGGCATTGCAGAGCAACAGCATCGCAGAGCTCTAGAGGGTCAGCACAGTTTAGCAACAGAGGGTTCTTCAGTATCAAGGTGCATCCAAACTAACTTGTCTGTCAGGATTTTGGGTGATGTTCTTTAGTTGATTAACTCTCAGCAACTGAGTTGCAGTGCAGCAATTAGCAGTGGCAATGCTATGGGTAGCATGATGAAGCATTTGAGAGGGAGCTGCAGTACAAATGAGGCAGTGGCAGTGACAATGTCATGGGTAGCAGTACAAAAGGCAGCATCGCAGTGGATGAAGGGCACCAAGCCAAGCATCAGCAGCACAGAGGACTGATGTCATGGATCAAGGTGATGCTTCAGGTTAAAGTATTACTAGAACAATTTCCTCGCTAAGAGGGAGTGGTTATTTTTTGTTAGCATCAGATGTGCTCTAGCTCATAAACTTAGTGGGGGGGGCTAGAACCCATGAGATCTCCAAGACCCAGAAATCGTTTGGAGAAATTCCACCTAGAGCCTAAGTTATTCAAATAATTAATTATTTTAATGGAGACCCTAAGTCTAACTTGAGGAAATTACATAATTAAAGTGAATTAATTTAAACATGTGGGTGAGAATGTTCTAAGTGACGAGGTTCAAGTCTTTTCTAATCTTAGTCACCAATTGGAGATTAGATCACAGTCATTGATTCATCAATTGGAAAAGTATTATAGGAAGGATTGTTGTCAGTTCCAGAACACACACACTGGATTAAGAGATTGAATTGTTCTAACGGAGCAGTGCTCGAACGAAGATCAGATCTGAGTGATTTAGAGAAGCATTGAGGGGCAGATGCAGTGATTGGTCGGAGGACTAAGAGTACAAAGCAGAGCAAGGGCAGCAGAGACGAATAGGAGGCAACACAGCCACCAGGAGAGGTGACATAGACCCCAGAGAGGGTGACGTAGGCCCATGCAAGGCTCACGCAGGGTCAGCGCAAAGCCTCGGAGGGGCAGTGCAAAATTAGCTGGAGATCGGGGTTTCTAAGCCGACAAGGCTGAAACTCAATTTCTGGAGAAGTTGATCAGCGCAGAGGAAGGGTGACGCAGTCCTTCAGCCAAGCCCGTGCAAGCATATGCAGTGGAAGCGTAGAGCTAGCTAGGGTTTCACCAGTGTCTGATCTGGATCAACCGGGATATGTTGTGTGAGATAAAACTCACAATTTATCTTTGTCCGCCAAGGGTTTCTCTGTTGGGTGAGCTGGTTTTTGGCACCCTAGATGTACTCAGAATACTACTACTTAATAATAAAAACCTTCAAGAGTTGTTGCGCTTGTTTTCCTGCATTGGAGTTTTCTAAGGACATTTCTCCGAAAAACCTTGTGTCTCCTCCGCCTTTTTGTGGATCCTACACAAAGGTAGACACCTTCAAGAAGGGTACTAGCTAAGAGATTACAGCAAAGCCAAGGGCGCTTCAATCTTCCTAATTTCAAGATTAAATAGTGGAGGTCTAAATCCTTAAAGGATGCCCTAAAGTCACGGCTCTCATAGCCATAGTTTTAAAAACCGACCAGTCTGAACCAGAAACCAGTCAAACCGACCGGTTCACTAGCTAAACCCAGTCAAAGGGGCAACTTTGCCGATTTTCCACAAAAACTAGGCCTAATCGGCACGTTTGTGGGTAAACCAGTCAGTTCATTGCCACGTCGGTTGCAGACTCACTAGGAGGCTTTTTTATGATTTCTAAATTGGTTTGGAGGGAAATTAAGGGTTGTTTCCCTCCAAAAATACCCCCTCCAAGCCAATAAAAGGAGGTCTCCCCTCTCATTTGTCTCACACATCTCATTTGGAGTTTTTGTGAGTTTAATTGGGAGCTTGGAGAGTGTTTCTTTGCTATCAAATTTTGTAGGCTAAATATGCCCATTTTTCTCCCAAATTTTTCTTAGGTTTTCCATTTTTCTTAGCTGCAAATTTTTTTTAATGGCAGATTTCTTTAGCAAATTTAAAATATTTCTAGCCACCATGGCTCCAAAAGCCAAAGACAGTGCATGGGCTCATTGTGATGTGATTGATGGAAAATGACATGCAAATTTTGCAATAAATCTATTGGAGGTGGGGGTATTCTCAGGTTGAAACAACACTTGGCTGGGATAAGAGGCCAAGTAAAGGTATGTGTTGCACGAAAGGAAGTGATAGGTCCTGTTGGAGTAGAATACCTTGCCAAGTTTGAGAAGTTTGAGGAGAATAAGGCTAGGGAGAAGGCTATCCAAGAAGAAATTGCAAGAAAGAAGGATATTTTACAAGCCATGAAAGAGAGTGGGATGATGATTTTGAAATTCAAGACTCCTCTTCTATCCCTTCCACCAATGACGCCTTTCACTATGTTCCTCTTGCTCTTGCATCTTATCATCAAGGCCAACAATCTAAAGGAACAAAGACACCGAACATCCAGAATTATTTCTCATCCTCTACCACCACTACCTCTGCTAATCCCACTTCTTCCCAGCCAAGTCGTCAACCCACTTTGGATGAACATTGGAAAAAACAATGCAAAGAACCTTTTTTTCAATACATTGCTAGATGGTGGGGTGTGATGAAAATATCTCATTTAATGTTGCTCACTCACCTTATTACCAAGCTATGTGGGACTCTGTTGTAGCTCAAGGAAAGGGCTTCAAAGGCCCTACTATGCATGACCTGAGGGGAGCTCCTTTGCAAAAACAAATTGCTTCCATTGATGAGTATTTGGATGAGTATAAAGAGTCATGGCTCAAAACAGGATGTTCAATCTTGTCAGATGGATGCACTGATGGAAAGAACCATCCTATTTGAGATTTTGGATGACATTATTAAGGAAGTGGGGGAGCAGAATGTTGTGCAATTCATCACAGAGAATACCTCGAACTATGTTCTTCTTGTAAAGATGATCGACTCCAAATATAAGACCATATTTTGGACTCCATGTGTTGCACATTGCATAGACCTCATGCTTGAGGACATAGGCAAAGTGGAGTGGGTAAAAAACACTGTAGAGCATGTCAAGTGCATTACAAAATACATCTACAACCACTCATGGGTATTGAGCCTAATGAGGAAAAACATTGGGGCAAATAGTTTCCTAGGTATGAAATTATGAGATTTGCAACTCACTTCCTCATGTTGCAATGTCTCAATTCTCAACAAAAAAACTTGCAAAAAATGTTTTCTTCTGATGATTGGTCTTCGTCTCGGTGGGCTCGTAGACAAGATGGCAAAGACACCAGAAAGAAAGTTTTTGATACCTATTTTTGGAAAAGGTCTACAGAGCTTGTGAAATTTATTGAGCCCCTTGTTAAGGTGCTACGGATGGGGGATGGGGAAAAATTGGCTATGGGCTACATCTATGAGGCTATGGATCACTTAAAGGAGCAGATACGGACCGCTTACAAGGATAAATTAGCTAAATATGAGCGTATATGGGAGATCATTGATAACAAATGGAACAATGAACTCCATCATCCTATACATGTAGTTGGGTATTTTTTGAACCCAAGGTATCATTATAAAGCTCGGCTAGGAGATCTACAGGTTGGGGAGTTTAGAGATGGATTGTATGATTGCTTGGAGCGCATGGTCCCTAACCATGCAGACCAGTTGGAAATACATTGACAACTTACTCTTTTTAGTATGGCAGCAGGTACCTTTGGCAAAAACTTGGCAAAGATGGCAAGGGATGGGATCAACCAAGTAAGCAATTCCAATTTGTTTTTCTTTTAAAGTTCAATTGTTTACAAATTTACAATTCAAATTGTCTATAAATACTTGTAACTAAGTAATGAAATGAACTAAGTTACTAAAATGTTTTTTTGTTTGCAGCACATTCGTGGGAGTCATTTGGTGGTCAATGTCCTAGATTGCAAAAGTTTGCAATTAGAGTCCTCATCCAAACTTGTAGTGCTTCAAGTTGTGTGCGTAATTGGTCTATTTCTGAGTGCATGCACACGAAGAAGAGAAATTGTTTGGAACAAAAACAGTTAAATGATCTTGTCTTCGTGCAATACAACCTTCAACTAAGGCACAACCAAATGATGAACAGAAGAACTGATCTAGATCCCATTGTGTTGGACGATATTGATCTGAGGGTAGTTGGATCTCCTAAAAGAATTATGGATCTAAAGATCCTAAAGATAGGGGTTTGTTGAAGGTTTTGTGGATTTGAACCGATTGTAGTTCAAATTCTTCTTGTATTGTAATGATGCAAAATGAAAATTGAAGAGTAGATAGAGTGAGGCCAAGGGTGGCCAAGACCAAAATCAGAGACCATTCAATGTAAATCATGCCATGATAGGTGTTTTGTAATTTTTGTACAGGGTGTATGTATTTATTACAGGAAGAAACACTATGTTCGAGTGTTTTGAGTTGGTTTGTGCAGATGATTTATGTTTATGAATTGTGATGCTCCTATTTGTGTGGAATCCTGTAATTATATTGCATGTGAGTAAGTGCAGGATTGACCATGATCGAAGCTTAGGAGAAAAGCGAAGTTACAGAGTCGAGCGACTGGAAGAATGCGTAGAGAGTGGCATTGAAGCCAACCAATTTTCTTCATCTATTGAGGGTTGATTTCCAGTTTTAGTATAATAGATTCTGGTCTGAAGTATAGTTGTATTGACATTCTGCAAATCAGTCAAGTGCTGATGATGAGAAGCAAATCCAAAAATTGAGTGTGATAATGCATAGGAACTTGAAGTTGTTCTTTTGAGGACCGTTGAGCATGAATCTACCTCTTTGCATTGGAATCATGGTTTAGATCCCAAGGTTCAATTCTGTGTGGAATTGTATTGAAGTGGGACAATAGCAGAATAAGATAATTGTTTGAAGAGAGAGCTATGGTGGATTTTGTGTGGAAATTGTGAGCCATCCCGTTGCAACCATTTATTATATTGTAGTTCCTTTTACCATAAATATTGCAGAAACGTGTTGTAGGAAGTATTGTAGGAACATGTACAGGAATGCATTTGTAGGGATGTGTTGTAGGGATTGTCGCTGAGGCTGGAAATACAGAGGTTGATTCCATAGCGGTTTCGCAATTTCCAATATAAGTCTTTCGCATTGCAGAGCCAAGAGGGAAGCAGTGGTTTGTTTTATTGTGTCAAATAAGTTTATTCGGTAGTCGTTTATGGAGATCGCATATTCCACAAAGGAACTTATGAATTTCAATCATTTCCTCAAGTTATCGTGATGGCTTTTGATTGTGAGTTTCTTCTAGTACCTAGGATCAGAGCGATGATCGCAATCTCTATTCACAAATTGGGATGAACCTTTGGCAACCTGAAAGATAGTCAAGCCATCGAAAAGAACATGGGAGAACCTGCACGAGGATAAAGTGTTTGATTGATCCATCACAAAGATCTTATGGAAATTGCGACCGAGGCTTGACATCGTTTAGACACTACGAATCAAGGAAGTTCGTGGGAGCCTGAGTTTCCATCCCAACAAGGAACACGCAATTTGTGATAAAACTTGGTAGCAAATCGAACCACTGGAAGGTCGATACATCGTTGCATTAAGGAAAGTGTTGGATCATGGAAAGCGAAATGGTACCTTTGTGATGCCAGAATCATAAACAACATTGATTGCGATGTGAGGAACCCATGTCAAATTAAATCGAGGAGATAAAAAATATGAGTGCGCAGAACAAAAAGGGAGATTTGTGTTGGGGTAAAGTGCACCTACATCAAGTCAAATGTGATGCAAATAGTAACTTAAAGGTTGAGAAGTGAATTGACTCACGGTTTCGAGACTTTTGGAGGAAAAAGAGGCCTGCCCTACATCATTTGTAGTCTTCGAACATGTATCTCTTGGAATATGACAATATGCTCGGCAGCCAAATATCCTAAAGTAACTGACATCTGGCTTCTTCCAAGTGAATGCCTCCTCAGGTGACATCTTACCAAGCGCTCTATGTAGGACACTATTCTGGATATAAATCGTCATATTGTATGCCTTTGCCCATAAATGGCATGGGAGATCTTGATGATACAACATTGCTCTTACTGCCTCCGAAATAGACCAATTCTTCCTCTAAATAACCCCATTCTGTTGTGGGTTGTATGTAACCATCCACTCTCTCCTGATTCCTGCCCTGGTACAAAACTCCTGGAACTCTTTGCTGGTGTCGTCACATCCATTGCCTAATAGAAGAGTCTGGATCTTCCTATTTGTCGCATTCTCCACTAGAGCCTAAAACTCCTGAAAGCTACTAAAGACCTCATCCATGGTCTTTAAGAAGAAAATCCATGTCTTCCAAGAGAAATCATAGATAAAAGTCGCAAAGTACTCGTATCCCCTGAGAGAAATTTGTCGGCATCGGCGTGTTGCCCACCACCAATGGGTCACCCCTATAGGAGAAATTTTCTCCTAGATTTGTCATCAATCGGCGACCAACAGCACCTTGCAGCCACCAGATAGCTCGATGTACCACCATTCTCCACAACCTCAGCCAACCATTATGTGCCCTTGCCCATCTGTTATGATCATATGTTTGAAGGTGGGCCTTCCAACCCCAAAGGTATGACTTTTCATTATGTAATTGGGTGTTTATGCTTATTTTCATGTGCACAGGGATTAGCAGGGTGATTCAACGGAAAAAATGGGCTTCGACTGTACTCTTGTTCCCTCACCTCAACTTGGTGGTTAGTTTCATATCTTAGTCCTATGGGATCTCCTTTATGGGCTACCAGCTTTAGGAGTGGCACTACATGGGAAACCCTTATTTTGGTTGCATGGTCTTGTTTCCCGACACCATGTATCTCACTCCCCCCTGCTCATTATAACCCCTTTTCACACTTTTCCCAACCAAGTATACAAGGTGTTAGCCTCCCCCTCCCTTTGTTCGCACTATGGATCGAGCCTGGAACTATGCCCCAAAGGTTGATGCAACTAAAAGAAAGTTAAAAGACTAATCTAGCCACTTACAATAGGAAATGTACCACAAAATGCAAAAGATGGTCGGGAAATAAAAATTTGGCACGTGGGCAAAAGCCAAACATGAGCTCTAACCCCTATCACTATGGGGATCACCATGGTTCCTAGGCCCCTATGAGTGCCCCCTATGTCATTAAGGAGCCCATGATTGTCCCAACCCCTACTCAGCAATGAACTTCCCAACCTTAAGGGTGTAATCACTACTACATCATACGCATCATGCTCTCATCCCTTGGAGCCCCAAGCAGCGAAAAGAAGAAAAATCAATATAAGGCAAAAGACATATGAAGATGGGTGGAAAAACAAAGGTAGGGGTAACTCATGTACCACAATTGCTCCCTCCTATATTCATACATCCAAGGTGGGGGTTTCCCTCATCATAGTTACCCTTGTACCATGGAATGTGGCTTTGAGGCCTTCCCTCTTACCCCCACTCCGTTCCATCATTATTTCACATGACACTGGCCATCTGATGGATGTACCATGGACCTGTCACTCCCTTAGAGGTTGAGACCACCTAATAAGGTCCTTTATTAACCTCTCTTATCGAGCAAGGTAACATTTGTACTTTCTAAAGCCCATTTGGAAGGGCATGCCACTATGAAGTGTCCACTTTTGCCCCTAATTAGCAAGCTTATTTACTCAATTACACTAATGGATTGTTGTACTGGAAGGTGAGGAGACGCATTGGATCTTATACAGGATTGCAGTTGGGTCTTCGTTTTGGACTTGTCCTCCCTATATGGGATCCAAGCCCTCCAGAGGGTCGTAATGGCACTTGTAGGGTGAGCATTGAGAGTCATAGGCCTCCACCACAGCATAGCAATGATTGCCACACCATGGGCTTCTTCAGCACCACATATTGCTTGTTTGTGCCCCAGCCATACAAAGACAATGGTGTACTTGGACCACATTGCCCTGTCGGCCACACACTTGCACCCAACACTTGGCAGTTGATCCAGAGCCCAAATGGGGTTTTGTCTCATCTGGAGAGGCATGGGAGGGCATGCATCATTTTCTAACCCTCACTTATGTAGCATCGACTTGTTATTGAGCCATTAAAGACCCATGAGACCATTGATTGTGCTCGACAACCACTTGGGAGCACCACAGGATGTTCTGCTTTTGGAGCCCTCCTCTTCATCATGGCACATTGAAGCCCTTCCAACGGTCCTTTGCACCATTATTTTATCATTTCAGCCTCATTAGGATGGCTTATTTTACACATTTGAGCTATTTTATGGGCTTGTCAACAAAGTTGTTGTTATTTTGCACATTAGAATATTATTAGGGGCTCAATTAGTCCAATAGGTTAAATCAAACTTCTAAAGGCTCATATAAATAAAAGAAAGCCTCATTTGTATTGGATCATCATCACTTGACTTGGATTAGCTCTCTTGAAGAGATTTTCGCACTTTTTCTTAGTTGTGTATTGGAGATCTCTTTATGCATTTCGATATTTTGAAGCTGAAATTTTGCTCTCTTTTGGAGCCATCTTCTTGATCTTGGATTAAATATATATATTGTTACCTTGTAAGTAAATCTTGTTGGAGATTTTCTTTACCTGAAAGATGTCTAATGTGTGCGAATTTTGTAACTAACTTTTTCTTTTGTGCCCTAATTATTGAATATCATTGTAAAAGATTGTTAGATTGCAAATTTGTGCATGTTACTCATTGATAACAAATAGATGAATGTTCTTGGAGGGGTAAAACTTGTTTTTCTTCCATAAAAGTCTATTGATTTTGGGTGGGTAAATGCTAGAGAGTGGTTGCTAGGGCATCATTTTAGAGCCTCCTTGAAGGCAATTTTGGATCACATAGACCTCATAGCCCAAGGACAAGACACTGATCCACATAAATTTGGTGATCACCCCTCCTTACCTTCTCTTTTTCTCCAAACTTTTCGGACTCCAAGCCTAGACAGAATAGCTTGGGCTTCCTACGAAATTCATTAGGGGAGGAATTTTTTAAATCCACTTGGATAGGATGTTGTGTTGATGTCTCCTCTAGTGATCCTCTTGGTTTCGTGTGATTCCCACAATTTATTTTTGAAAAATCTCAAGCCCTAACTCAAGCTTTGAAGACCATCTTGAACGTTTAGGTGTGTTGGCTCTCTTGAGGGTTTGTACACATAATATTCGGTGGAATAAATCATTCAAACCCTTTCTCCCATCCCACCTTGACCTAGAGGGCACTTTGAAGAGTCTTTTCCTAAAATTAAACATAAACCCTAGGCCTCATGTGGTCCCATCCTAGGTCCTTCTCAAGATAGCAAAAGCTTATGTAAAGGCATATAACCATATTGTAAAGCTCCTTGAAAGGATCATATCATCTTTGAAGCCTTGACTATTAGGTCTTTGTCATCATTGGACATCATAAACCCTAAGTCTAGGTCTCCTCATAGGTATTTCTTGGAGAGCCTTTTTGCTTCTCTTGAAGCATTGAGCCTTTATTTGAGCCACTCCTTTGAATGGGCCTTGGAAATCACATCAAACCTTGCCATTGACCCTATCATTCAAGAGATTTCCCTCATACCCAGACTCCTCCCATCGGTGAAAGTCTGTAAAGAGGAAGGGGCACTGACTAAGGTGACATTAGGTCTTTGTCCCATCATTCTCATTTGGTCTAGTAGTTGTCCCTCCTAGGACCCCTGCTAGATTGTGTGGCAACACGGCCCACATATATCTGAATGAACTAAGTCAATTAACCCCTGCAATCTGTCATCGTTCCTTGGAAAAGATACTTTCGCAAGCTTCCACAACACACATCCTCTGCAAACATCATCGTGCGTTGTGCTCACCTCCAAAACACCTATCACTATCTCACAACATTTTAAATGCACCATGATGAATATGGCCCATCCTTCTATGCCATAGCTCCTCCTAGTCCATCGTACTGCTACTACTAACTAGTGCCTTAGTAGTGTCCATCTGCAACCTATACAACCAGCCACTCCTTACTCCAATCGCTATAGGTGACCTCCAATCCTTGTGCTTCAACAACACCTTGGCCCCTCTAAAGATAACATCATAGCCTTTGTCTTGAAGGATGGGTATAGAGATCAGGTTCATCCACAAGCCTGGCACATGCAACACATCATGAATCGAAATTGGCTTGCCATTTCCCTCTAAAATAGATCAGTCTCTCATGCAATTGGGTTTCACTTGGACTTGTTCCCCAACTGAATCTGGAAACTGATGTCCTCATCCTTATAGCTGGAAAATTACTCTCTAACAAATGTCATGTGAAATGGTGCTCTATACCAGACAGCTTATGAAGTTGAGCTAGATAAACAAGCGATCAATGTGAATTTTAGATCCATCTTGCTGGAAATTTCATCGACATTTGTTGAAGTTGCTACTTACTTCTTATCCTTCTTCTTCCTCTATGGACATTCAATGACATAGTGGCCAAACACGTGACAGCCATAGAACTAGACCTTTGATAGGTCCTCCTTCTTCTCTCGTTTTGATTTGGATCCCTTGTTGGATCCCTTCTTTTCCCTTCCTTTTCATGCTAAGGCTACATTTTCCTACTCCCTCGCAACCTTTGAAAATTTATTGCTACTGTTGTTGTCATTAATCAAGTTGAGCCTAAGCTCCTCTTGAGTGAAATCACTCTATAGGCAATCCCATCCTGGAAGTCTATCTTGCCCATTGATCACTTGAGCAAACATGCTCCATTCCTTGGAAAACCCATTCATTGTCATTTGCATCAGCTTGTCATCACTTGGCTTATCACCAACTACAACTAATTCATCTCTGGCAAGTACACCAATAGTTTTGAACAAATGTCCCTGCAAAAACCCCAGTGTAGGGAAAACCAGTTCTGTAGATGAGTATTTTTATTATTCTTCAACAAAATCTATGATGATGAATTTACAAAATCGTTTGACGTAAATTAAAAAACATCCAGAAAATTATTTCTACTAGTTCTCCAAGTCGATCTCCCCTCCAGGAATCAACTCAACCTCCTCTGAGCAATTTGACCTCCCTATGGCTCTTGATTTGCTCACATGTGCGGCCCTACCTCTGGCAAACTCGTACTGCAAAGGAAATAACTCAACCTCCTTCTAGATTTCGACCTCAAATGGAAAAATCGACTTTCCTATGCAAATCAATCTCTCCTACAATCTATCTCCTTGCTCCAACACTCCATCCTCTCTGAACAATTCGCACTCCTCTCTAGGGTAAGTTGCACCCCTCTATGGAGCGATTCACACCACTAAAAATAGGCCTCTCTTGGCAGAGAAATCGATCTCCAACTATATCTGGAAATCGCTATGAAGAATTCTTCCAGTAATCATTTCTCCAAGCACTTTGATCTCTCTTTGTTGATACCCATGCACTACCTCTGTGCCCTCTAACTTATCTGCTCTCCAAATACCCATTGATTCCCTCATATAATCTCTCATTGACAAATCAATAGCGATGATCTTATCTCAATCGATGGCTAAGATCATCTTGACCCCATCAAATGACTCTTCCAGAAGTCTCTAGAGGAAAATCAATTTACCTCAATTAATTTTGATTAATTAAGTCATTTTCCATTAAAACTTAGGAAAATTAATGAACTAGCTAATTAATTCTGATCAATGCATTTTCCTTAGAAACCTTTTTTGGGTATTCAAGAAAATATGTTCCTTAGCCTCGTAGACACTATATGTGACTAGAACACTTGTCTGAGCTACACAAACTAACACAAACATGGCTTCATTTGCATTTTATGGGTGACATGGTTTTGTATCTACATTATTGTTCATTTCTACTAGCTAGTTATTTAGATTGTTTTCTTCCTTTTATAGAGTAGTGATAGATTTGCTTTTGCACACTCTATGTATTTGAACCAGTTGTACTTTTAAATCCCATAATATCAAATAGCTAAGTCATTTGTTGGACACTACATGAAATTATCGTATCCAATGTATATTGTGATTTTTCTCTACTTTTGGTGAGTTTATTGTGGATTAATCGCACCTACTTCTAGTAGTGGGGGATGGGAGAGACAACAATATTGATTGGAGTGATCTCTAGGATTTAGAGAGAGATCAAACTTCTTCAATCATTTATTGTCCATTAATTTATATTGCAACCAACACAAATACTTGTAAGTCTCAATTTGAGATTGAACCTGTTACCTACCAGATTGTACCTAGCAAATAAAGGAAGAAGACTATCGAAGTTGGACAAGGCACTGGTCAAAATTTCAAGTCCAGCAGGGCAATTTTGCACTTTCTTCTCTCTTCTTCTCTCTTCTTTCTCTATGCAATTTCCATACCCCATGGGGAAATTGTAAAAAATGTTACTAGCATGATAAATTTATGTAAACGACTTAGCCCCTTGGGACTAGGTTAATAAGGAATTCGCTTCATAGTTTTTTTTCACTTAATTAATTATTTTGATTTTTAGTGATAAATAATTAATTGATTTTTTTTCACTCGCGTCCTTCAAAGTTGGTTTGTGTCTTAATAACTAGGCCTTGAGTGTGTTTTCTAAATCTAGGATCAATGTATATTACCATGTCAGGTATTATCTCGAGTCTCGCAGAATTGCATTAAGTTTTTATAGGATTTTTCAATAATTAAATATTTCAAGCATAATAGGATTTAATTAAAATTTATGTAACAAATAAAAAAAAGTTCTAGGAAGTTTTGTATGTTGTGTAGGTACTCGTTTTTCATCCTCAGAATACCAACATTACCTTAGTATCCACTTTTGAGTGGAAAACATTAATTTATCCTTATGAAAAATCACTTTTACTCAAGAAGTGAGGAAAAAGACATAAAAATCGGGATATTAAATAATAGAAAACATGTTGGAAAAATGTTTTTAGTCAAACTAAGGCTCTCAATCACTTCAGGGGAGTTGACTAAGCACTCAAGGGGAGTTAAGTCAAAGACTCCCTGTTAAGATTTAACATGTTCTTTGCTTGAATTAGTTACTTCATTAATCCATATCTAGGTCATTTGAAATCAATCACAAGATGACAGTAACTAGTGAAAGAACATTAAAGCCAAATAAAAGACAAGCCAGGGCAAGAGAACAGAAGACAAGCCAAGACAAGAGAACAAAAAATATTGCTCAAGCCAGGGAAAAACCCCAAGATTGGGAAAACCCTTAATCAATTCTTCTTATTATCATAATCAAATGTTCAACAGAGGAAGAGAGAGTACAAACAAGTTTGATATTGACTTGTTGATACGTAGATTAGAATCACTGCCCAAGTTCCAAAGAAACTTCCCCTTCACGTCTAAATTCAGGAGGGTTTTATTTCATCCAGCTGTACCTTTCCTACTCACTTCCAAATCCTCTTACCAAGACAGCAGCTACTAATCATAGGGTTCGGTGCATATCAAGGAGTTGATCTGAGTTAATGTCAATCCATATATGTATCTTGCAGATCACCTGAATCTTGGAGGCAAATCCTGTGGCCTAATTGTAATCTCCACTAGCCTAATATTACAGCAGTCTGCTTGTATCATATAGTTAGGAGTGCGGCTTACAGGACTGGTACTTAAGTGTGTCAGAAATAACCTTTTAGTAGCCCTAGACTGGTACGGCTCCTTTTCTCTTTAAGCTCGGTCCAGCAATGAGGCCCAGAACAATGTATAGATTGCCCAGACTCTTATCAAAGTGATATCAGTCTCCTGCTTGAGGAACGCAGCCGTAATCAACCTTGAAACAGTCCTTTACAAGGTACGGCAAGCTTCAGATAATGCAGCCATTCTTCTACAGTAGAACGGCACCCATACGGAGATGATCTTCTTCTCAGAACTTGGCTCCTAATCCTAGACTTCCTCACCTCAAACCCGCACCCTAATTCAGAAAAATTTCGTACATTAGAGATATCATAATGAAGGTGGAGGCACTTCAATATATAGGAATCAATGGAGGTTAAGAGACATGCCACTTGGACTTATTGAGCCGACTTTAGAAATAGGGTGACCTTGCTAATCTTCGTGTGGGAGATTAAATTCAAAATCCCACTTCTATTTGTCCAAATTTGACGATCTTTAGATCGATTTTGGTACTCTAGAAAAGAGGAATTTAATGATGCAATTATCTTCCCCATA
Organism: Pinus albicaulis; assembly: GCA_034641835.2. NCBI lineage: Eukaryota > Viridiplantae > Streptophyta > Pinopsida > Pinales > Pinaceae > Pinus > Pinus albicaulis. The sequence goes on along the minus strand of CM076577.1, from coordinate 972,258,507 downwards.
AGAGTTTTCCAAAGTGGAATTTGGCCCTAGTTGCCAATTTTCAACACTTCCACTTGTCTCTCGGTCTCACCAAAAGACCACGAGCTAGAATCACAAGCGCTAGCTCACGAATTGAGGACGAGTGGGTTCATTGAATGAGGCCGAGTTAAGACTTGAAGTAAGGCAGAGTTGAGTTGGGGATAGTGCGAGTTCACTCCCCTTTGGAATGTGCACCTCCCTTGAAGACTCACTCTTCTTGATGACATGCATGCACACATGGAGGCTACGCATGCCTCTTTTGAAACTTGCACCTCTACATTGGGATCATCACTTACTTTGGATCCTCATTTCTTTCCTTGGGATCTCCTGCTTCTTTTTCTATAATTCAAAGCTCTTGCCTCTTATGCAACCTAGTCTTGGAGGGTGTGGAAGATTGGAACTCTTGGGGAAGCTTTGTTGCTATTGTATTGCTCTATAACTTTTAATAAAAAAGGCTTAGGAGGCTACTTGATATCAATTGAGGTATAATAGTTTTTATTGCATTGCTTTGAAATTCTTTGTTATAATAGGATTTTCAAGGGGTGTTGTCACTCAGTACGAATAGACTCTTCAAAGTTGGTTATTTGATTACTCTATTTGCTTTCTTACATTTTGGAATTCTAGATTATATGTGCTTCTAATTTGACTGACATATTTTTTAGATTTCATGTGTAGGGAACACCTATCTATTAACATTTTTTCTTGGCAAGGACTTATGAAGTCTTACAGGCACCTCGAGTTGGAGAAGCGGATCACTTTAGTTAGTTGTTCCACTTCAACACATAAGAAGCAAATTCCCACCAAGCACCAAGTCTAGTCTCCAAGTGTTTTGAAGACTCCACTCTCTCCTCTCCTCTCTCCTTCTCTTTTTACATATAAACTATAAAAAAAATCCTCAAACCCCTTAGTTCATTTCTATGAGATTTTATTGTCAAATCTAACATTTTGAAGGCTAATCTTGCTGTAGTCCTAACAGTAACAAAATCAGCCAAGAAAAGCTAATTAAATTTGGTTTTTCTTGGTTGTTTTAGAGTAGAAATTTCAATTTTTTTCCTTAGCATTTCACTTGGAATTTTTTGGGCATTTTCTACTAACAATTACGAGTGTTCCCAAGGGTCTTTGGGGCACCTTTCACCATTTTTGCTTGCAGGTGTTTTGCAGGTCCATGAAAATACAAGAGGAGGTGCTGCCCGATTTTTTTCAAATTGGACGATTCAAGTACCCACAAGGAACCTACGACACTCGTCTTCGTAAAAAATTTATTATTATAACTATTGTAACTTTGAAAACCACCATTTTCCCTTTGTTCATAAGGGATACCCATAACAATCATTGTAATCTTGAGGGAGCTAGGAGAGTCTCCTCTGCATCCCATTTCCCCCACCCAGCAAGGGGCCTCTTGCGTATTTGTCTCATTTTCATGGTGTGCTTTTATTTGGCTTTAAATTAACCTTGCACTGCAAAACACATTCGAGTAGATTTATTTCATTGAAGTAGATTAAATTTCTTTATGTTCTAAATTAGATTTCATTTTTTGCAAAAGTAACAAACCTCTCCCCTCCAAGTCCTGTTAGTCTCTCAGCCATTGCAAGTGAAGCTTGATCCTTGCGCATGATTAGAGAGGACTTGTGTGGCTGGATTAGCTTAATTAAGGAAAACCTATCTTAACCATCTACTATAAGTTTGCGGGAAGAGAAATTGTTGACTGTGAAATCAGGAGAGTGAGCTAAGCCTCCTCTTGTTGGATCTCCAGGCAATTGTTGACTCGTGAAATCAAAGGAGTATCGATTGAAGCTAAGCTTCGTCACCTTGGATCTCCATGTGACCGTCTCAAACCCATTCAAAGGACTAAGGTGAAAGAGGAAACACACATTAGAATAGATTTATTTTCTTGCAATCATACGGATCACATACCCACCTCTCCATCTTGCACTCTCACTAACTAATAAATCCAACAGAAATCAATTTAATAAAATTTACCAAGAGCACTCTCCAAAACATTTCTACAGCATATACCATTGGGCTACAATTTCATTTGCCAAATTATTTTCAAGCAACAAACATTTACTTTCGGCACTGGTCTATCTTGCTATTCAATTTTTGTCATTATCTACTTATCTAACTTTCATATTGTATGTTCATGGTTAATGTGCTCATGTCTAAACTAATTAACTCCTACATTAATTTCTTGTTTATTATAGCTTAATCAGCCTTGGTTGTTTTAGGAACTACCCGCATGGCTTCGTTAGGAGTTAGCCTAGACGAATGAGTCAAGATTGTGCGATAGCAACTTGATTCGAAACTTGCCCCCAAAGCCACACTTAGTGGATTAAAGATTTCTTCCACGTAACCCAAAGGGTGTGGATTAGGCGGCAACAATGTCAAGATTGTGTGATAGCAACTCGATTCGAAACTTGCCCCCAAAGCCACACTTAGTGGATTAAAGATTTCTTCCACGTAACCCAAAAGGTGTGGATTAGGCAGCAACAGAGCCAAACCAAAACATACATAAATACATGTGGCTGTGAATACAACAATTTAGTAAATCTATGCCAACATATCATGGAATAGTAAAACCAAGAGAAAGAAATATATCTAACTAGATTCAAGGTGATCTAAAATCTTTATTTAATAAGTAAATGGAAAAATTAAGTTACAGATAAAAATGGGCATATTATTCAAATTTCATATCATAACCAATAGTCGCAATCTTGAATATGCATTATAATATATGAAAATATGTGCTTGGAACAATCACAAAACCACTTTGCTCGTGAGAATTCACAACTTAGGAACACAATAATTACCCTCTCCAAATTTAAAAGGGTATTGAGAATTATAGCCCAAACAGGAACTTATGCACATGTCCAATATGAAGATACGGAAAGTAGTTTGAGATATTTTCAAATAATATACTATTTTTGGAAAAAGAATTATTTTTTGTAATTCATTTTAGTAAAAAAACTGAAAATTTTGTTTTTGGCAATTGAGTCTAATATTGTATCTCATAAATGACTTGGACTAGAAATAATCTTAAAAATAGAGTTTCCACTAAAGTTATAAAAACTGGACAAGGGAGAGGCTTTTCATAAATTCAGCAGTTAAGCAAGCTGAGCAACAGAAAAGGAGAGAGAGGAGGAAGCGAGGAAAGAGATGTTCCAGCCGCATGCAATCCTGTACAACAGTTCTGTATAGTCATATGGAAGCTCAGACAGCCGTACATGTAGTGTTGTATGGACAGTACCATATGGATCCATGCAATTATACGGATAGGCTGTACTGACATTACTGCAGGTCGTACAGCATTTTTCTACTATTTTTTAATTTCTTCAGCAGGTTGTACAAGCTCAGTTCAGGGTGTTTTTAGTATCCATGCAACACCGTTTTTTTGGCAGTGTGTGGAGGTTTCCTTGTAAGTTTTTTCAAAGGAATGAAATGCTGATATGAAGGAGCAATTACCTCTATACGTACAAAATGAACATTCATGCTTCTGTTGTTTAATTTCTAGCTTGTGTGATTGATCGTAAGGCCTAAAATTTAATTTCAACATTAATAAAATTCAGCAATCTACTTGTTTGATTAAGATCATTAGGAAATTAGTCACCTAGGGCTTGAAATTCTCAAAAAGTGGATTTCCTATCCCAAAAAAACTAGCATGGATCCCTACTTATGTGTATATACTATACACACAAGTACCCTCCAACTTTCACATCCAATATCACAACAAAAATCAGTAACCTTTAAACAGCAACCAATCTCACCATAACATACCTTAAACTGCGTCCTTTAAATAACCCTATAGACCCACACTTCATTTTTTCAACTACATCCAACAACCCATCCCCAATAAAAAGCTATGCATCTATGTCCTTGATTCTTGCTCTTATTACTAATAAGTCCCCAACTTGATCTTCCTCCCTCCCCTGGCCTGTTGTTTAGAGCAGCTTAAGTATCAAACTAGAGCTCTTCTACTGAACTACTGTTGAATTTTAGTAGTTAAACCACTAAAATTCAAGGGGAAGTGATATCTCCTCATGGAACGACCAAGTGGTTCGCAAAATGGGATGTTATCCCCTCCACCCGGTCTCAAATCCTACAAAGGGACATCTTTGACCTGTTGTGAAAAGGCCCAAGGAGTAGGCTCCCCCAAACTTGTGGAGTCTCGGTTCTTGCTAAGTCATAAATTCCTGGTATAACTGGCTTAGGAGCGGTTGGATATACTCTTGGTGTTATAGTGGCAGCCACTAAGTTTGATCTTGGGCCTCACCCAGATTACTCCAAGGAGTTACCGATTCACCATGGTTAAATTAAATTTTAAAAAATTTAAAAAATAAATAAATAAATACATTCAATGGGAAGTGACACAAAAAGGAATAGACATATTAAACAATTATTATAGTAAGCATACAAGAGGAAACTGAACATTTGACAAGTTAATCTAATTACACCTATAAATGTTAGGAAAACGATATATCTAGCTATATCGACATTCAAAGGTAAATATCAGTGTAGAATTGACTGGTGAAACAAGAAGATAGACAACTATATTATGTGGTACACCCCTATAGCATGCCACTTTACACCAGCTATCATTCCAGTAACGTCAAAATATCATAAAGCAACAGGCATCTCATTCAAACAACGTTTTGGCCGGGGAAATATCTCTGTTCATTTATAAAATCCTAACAAACCAGATAAGAAATTACATCAAAAAAAGGCAAGTGTTTACCTCTTCCTTGTACACTTGCTTTGGCATGTTGGGTTGAGTCATCACTGTCAGAGAGAGCTGAGCTGCTTCTAATGCAGACATGATAGATAGGTAGTTGTTGGACTCAACCTGTAATTGGATGACTGTTATCTCTCAACCTAAAATTGCTTGAAATAAGCATGCATATAAGAGTTGTATAGAGTACAAACAATCAAAAAAAACAAAAAGTTTGTTCCAGTATGGTTTTCCAACATCAGTAAAGTCAACTTGGTATAAACAGAAATAGAACAAAACATGAATAAAAGATATATGAAAGGCAGTATGAATAAAAGATATTTAAGTGTAGAAGTTCAATGATATCCAAAACCCATAGCATATCTAATGGCATTGCCATAAAAAATAAAAATGGATCATTGTTAAATTTGGACAACTAGGTCCAAACTCCATGTTCTGATGCTCAGATTAAGAGGCTAATATTTTTGTTGGATTCCTCTTTGTGAGAGGTGTAAAATCCATATAAAATATGTCTTAATCCGATGAGCAGAACTTATATTTTGAATGTATTATTCTTAATAAATTATATGTGCAAGGTCGGTCAGTTTTGTAATGTAGGCTCACATGCCCAACAGATGTGTCACACACCCTCATTGATGGATATATATACAGGAAAAGTTGGAGAGATTTTCATTATCATCACAACTCACATCTTCCTCTCTCATCAAAGAGTACGAGCTACCAAGAAGGACGAGTTTCAGCCACACGTGTGAAGGACGAAGAGGACAGACCGTACAGCTGAGCTGCAGTACGATTTTCTGCTGCTAGGGTTTCGCTGTAAGTTTGACCAGCGTTGACTTTGGTCAACGCATGGTCCAAACAAGCTGAAAATTGGTGGAAAGTTCGATTTATGAAGGCCGTACTACCTGGCACAAAAATCGAGGTCAAAGGGTTGACCGTTTTGCTGCTGCGTTGACTTTTAGCTTGCTGCCCCTGCGTTGACTTTTCAGGACAACGTTGACTTTTGTAGAGTTGACTTGGGTTGACTCATCCACTGATTGGAGGGCTGTTGTGACACATGCTGGGCTGACCAAAGGAGACTTTGCTGGTTGAAGCATCCTGTTGACCGCCGAAACGAACACACACATTTTTCCTGTTTCTGATTTGTCTTCTGTAAGATCTGCTTATATGTTCTATCTGCATTTTGCTTAACTACTTGTATGATTGCCGTGAGAAAAGTGAGATTGCTCTTAGCATAGAACATCTACAAAACTTTACATGGTATCGGAGCTGAGGTGAAGACAAACTCTATCTATAGCAATCATCATCGAAGGAAATGGGTTCCACTAGTCTTGAATTCAGGGAGAATGACAAGTTGACTGGAAGTGATGACTTCCATGCCTGGAAGATGATATTAGATCTCAAATTGGAAGATCATGATCTCCTGGATCATGTGACAGGGAAGATTCAAGAACCTCCATCAAATGCCTCTGCTGCTGTTAGAAACAAGTATAAGAAGGGTGAAATCAAAGCAAAGCTGCTGATCAGGGAATCCATAAATAAGAGTCTGGTTGCCTACATATCTGAACTAGGCACATCCAAGGAGATGTATGACAAACTGATACTTATGTTCCAAGTAAACAATGTGAACCAAGTGCTATTCCTCAAGAACAAGTCAACAAGTTAAAGAAGAAGGTCGAGATGCAGTCTATTCAAACTTTTCTTTATGAAGTTGGACCGAAACCGTAGTCAACCGCTAGCTATTGGGGAGACAATAGCTTCTATCGTGAGATGGTTTCACCGTATTTTGGAGTACCTTACATGAATGGCAAGTATTCACACCGTTCATTCTCAACAATACCATTCCTAATCTCTTGATGTGAGCTTCTGCTCAGATGTATGCAAGAAGAAACAAGTGATGAAGGAATTTGATAATGAAAGAAATGCCTATGGTGCTCAGTTTTCGAAAGAAGAACTCGGGTGGGCCTTATGATGCGATGACCCGAAGACTCAAGAGAAGAAGAGTAAATGTTTCACCTGCCATAGGACCGGACACTATGCTAGAGAATGCCCCTTCAAGAAGGATTCTCCCGATAGTGACGATAACAACAACAACCGAAGAAATGGGAATCGAAGAAATGACAAATCCAAAGGAAAGAGGAAGGCTCACTTTGGTGGAAACAATCAACCTTCTAAGAGGTCCAGAAATACCAGGTATGAGGAGTCTAATGTTGTTGATAAAAGAAATGAGTATATTCTAGTATCTGCTCTCTCAGCTGCATCTCCGCCCGACACTATGGATGTCTGGCTAATTGATAGTGGTGCCTCAAGACACATCACCGGATTCAAGGAAGCACTTTCTGACATGGTTGAAAGGGATACTAATCTAGAAATTATCCTGGGGGATAATGCCACTTATCCTGTGAAAGGGACAGGGACTGTGACCCTCCACTTGTCCCAAGGACAAGTCCTCCGTTTGCAAGATGTACTCTATGTACCCAAATTGAAGAAGAACCTTGTGTCTGTATCTGCTATGGAAGACAAAGGATTCAATGTAACTTTCTCTGATGGAAAGGTGCTCATGTGGAAGAAGAGCTTCAAGGAAGCTATCTCAATTGGTTTTAGAGTTGGTACACTCTACCAGGTTGGAGGGAGTCCGTTGGGAGCTATGACTTGTGATACAATCCGTCAAACCGAACTATGGCACCGAAGATTTGGACACCTTCATTATAAGGCTCTTCCCGAAGCAAGGAAGGTGGTGACAGGGATGCCCGATTTTGGAAATAACCATGAAGGTGTATGTAAGGGCTGTGCTGAAGGAAAACATACAAGGGGACCTTTCCCCTCAAGTGTCACAAAGACATCTGAGATATTGCAACTGGTCCATTCTGATCTTTCCGGTATGTTGCCTGTAACATCCCTGGGGGGATGCTCTTACTATATGACATTTACTGATGACTTCTCTCGCAAAACCTGGATATACTTCTTGAAGAAGAAGGATGAGGCTTTCATGTGGTTCCGTACCTTCAAAGCCTTGGTGGAAAATATGACCGGAAAGAAGATCAAGATTTTGAGGATCGACAATGGCACTGAATATGAGTCAAATGAGTTCAAAGACTTTTGCAGAGAAGCTGGCATCAAGAGGGAGACTACTACTGCATATACTCTTGAGCAGAATGGTGTTGTTGAACGCAAGAATAGGACTATTGTGGAAGCTGCCCGTGCCATGCTATGTGACCAGGGTCTACCGAAGTTTCTGTGGGGAGAAGCTGCAAATACTGCTGTGTACATTCAAAACTGATGCCCTCATTCCGCTCTGGACTCCAAAACTCCCGAAGAGGTTTTCTCTCGTAAGAAACCTGATGTCTCACATTTTAGAATTTTTGGATGTCCTGTCTATTTTCATGTGCCGAAAGAAAAGAGAAGTAAGCTGGATGCTACTGGGAAGAAAGTAATGTTTGTGGGCTACAGTGAGACTTCTAAGGCATATAGAGTCTATGTACCTGGTCAAAGGGAAGTAGAGATAAGCCATGATGTCACTTTTGACGAAGATGCTTCCCTGAAGAAAGTAGTAGATCTTCCTAGATCCGAAGAAAATCATGAAGAAAGACCTGGAAATCTGGAAGAACCCCAGGATGAGACTATGCCTGATGTTGAAGGGCCAATGGACCCTATTGATCCTTCCCCTTCTCTAGGAAAGAGACCATCATGGCTCAGGGACACCCTCGAAGATGCTGAGGGACATGCTGCCCCAAGGGGGACATTTCGAGAAAGCAAGAAGCCGTGTAGATACCAAGGGTATCTAGCTGCCATGAGTACTATTGTACAATCTGAACCTGGATCTTTTGAGGAAGCCATCAAGCATCAAGTCTGGAAGGATGCTATGCATGAAGAATATGAGTCTATTATGAAGAATGATGTCCGGGATGTGGTCCCGAGACCGAAGGACAAATCTGTTGTCACCGCTAAATGGCTCTACAAGATTAAACATGGATCTGATGGAGTGCTGAAAAGTTTAAGGCAAGATTTGTTGCCCGTGGTTTCTCTCAAAAGGAAGGAATTGACTATGACGATATATTTGCACCTGTGGCACGATATACCACCATCCGATCCATCATAGCCCTTGCTGCTACGCAAGGATGGAGTCTTCATCAGATGGATATCAAGACCGCTTTTCTGCATGGTGCAATAAAGGAAGAGGTGTATGTAGAACAACCTCTGGGATTTGAAGTTCAAGATCGAGACACTTATGTCTGCAGGTTGAAGAAAGCCCTCTATGGGTTAAAGCAAGCACCCAGAGCTTGGTATGAGAGGATGGATAGTTACTTGATGAAGTTGGGCTTCACTCGAAGCAATGCTGATCCAAACCTTTACTTCAAGGTTGTGGAAGGAAAGCCTCTCATTCTAGTGTTGTATGTAGACGACCTCTTCCTGACAGGTGATGACCCTCTCATTCATCAATGTAAGAGGGAGCTTGCTGCTGAGTTCGAGATGAAAGACTCAGGGACCGATGTAATTATTTTTAGACCGAGGACCTGGCAGACTGGAGAGATTTCTTTCTTTCTCAAGGAAAATACATTGTGGCTTCAGAAAGATTGATGCAGACCTATGTCCACGACACTAATGGAACTCAACTTTAAGAAGTTGGAGTAGCGCTACCGGGCTCATTCTGGCCAATCCCACTATATCGTCAACTCATAGGAGCTTTTGATGTTCTTAGTGAACACACGTCCCATGTTTTGGTGTTGAACACTTTGAGTCACCGATGGTTGAGCTTTCATCATTTTGATCGGTTATGCCAAGAATCTTTTTGTGGAGATATCTTCGGGCACGGGAAACTATGGGTCGAGATACACCGTGAGGTGATACCTCGTGGACAGTACTGTTTATTGGCCTGGGCACGCGGTGATCGTAAGAGCATTCGGATGCTGAATCTTGGCTCGCTCGACTTCCCGATGGATACAGGCGTGTCATGTGTTTTCGGAGCACCATGGGTCGAATACATTGCTGCTAGTATGGCCTGTTGTGAAGCAGTTTGGTTGCGGAAGCTCTTTAGTGAGCTGTTTGGACATGTGCTAGATACCACTGTGATACTCTGTGATAATCAGAGTGGGATTCGTATGACCGAGAATCCTGTGTTCCACGACCGATCCAAGCATATTGATATCAGGTACCACTTTATCCGGGATATGGTACAGCGAGGCGCCGTAAGGCTCGATCATATAGGAACTGATGAGCAGGTCGCGGATATTCTCACTAAGCCCTTGGGGAAGGTCAAGTTCCTAACCTTCCGTGAGAGTCTTGGTGTTGTGGAAAGACCCTATGATGTGGGTCCTGTTGGACGATGAGCTCTGGGAGCTCTGGGGGGCTTTGGGGATAGCTTCTCGGAGCTATAAGCACTCATAATGCTTCTCCCCCACCCTTGTGATTATTGAGCTGGTTCACCACTCATTTATCTGTGCCCCGTATGCATCCTACCCATTGAGTTCAGGGCTCATGGGAAGTACCTCTTTGTTTGGCCAATGAGGTGGAAAACAGAGACTATTAGCAAAGACCGATGACGCACCGAGATTGCCGTACTCTATCTAGGATGGCACGGCTCAAATCCACTTGACCGATCAAGACGGTGAGGTCTTGGGGACTCGGACCCGATTATGTCACTGTGGACGATGTCTTTGGTGACCCACTCACTTCGTTCGAAACAAATAAAGCGAAGAAAGCAAGTTTCGCGGATGACGACGATGTTGTGATTGCACCAACAGATGAGTCTTCTCAGTTGAGAGGAGTGCTAACGATAACCAGTCCAAACTCCATGTTATGATGCTCAGATTAAGAGGCTAATATTTTTGTTGGATTCCTCTTTCTGAGAGGTGTAAAATCCATATAAAATATGTCTTAATCCGATGAGCAGAACTTATATTTTGAATTTATTATTTTTAATAAATTATATGTGCAAGGTCGGCCAGTTTTGTAATGTAGGCTCGCATGCCCAACAGATGTGTCACACACCCTCATGATGGATATATATACAAGAAAAGTTGGAGAGATTTTCATCATCATCACAACTCACATATTCCTCTCTCATCTTAGAGTACGAGCTACCAAGAAGGACGAGTTTCAGCCACACGTGTGAAGGATGAAGAGGACAAACTGTACGGCTAAGCTGAAGTACGGATTTGCTGCTGCTAGGGTTTCGCAGAAACTTTGACCAGCGTTGACTTTGGTCAACGCTTGGTCCAAACAAGCTGAAATTTGGTGGAAGGTTCGATTTATGAAGGCCGTACTACCTGGCACAAAAACCGAGGTCAAAGGGTTGACCGTTTTGCTGCTGCGTTGACTTTTAGCTTGCTGCCCCTGCGTTGACTTTTCAGGACAACGTTGACTTTTGCAGAGTTGACTTGGGTTGACTCATCTACAGATTGGAGGGTTGTTGTGACACATGCTGGGCTGGCTGACCAAAGGAGTCTTTGCTGGTTGAAGCATCCTGTTGACCGCCGAAACGAACACACACATTTTTTTGTTTCCGATTTGTCTTCTGTAAGATCTGCTTATATGTTCTATCTGCATTTTGCTTAACTACTTGTATGATTGCTGTGAGAAAAGTGAAATTGCTCTTAGCATAGAACATCTATAAAACTTTACAATCATACCAAGCAGAGAATGGCATCACAAAAACAATCCAGTCAAGTTCTCTTGCTAGAACCTACCATTGATTAACTCTTTCCTGTAAGCCCACATAAGAAAAGGTTGTCACTTCCAACACCAGACTCTAGCATGGGATTAGCCTTGACTAGTTTGAAATAAGGTTGAAACATAGGATCAAATTAATCACATATTCATATCACTCCTAATAATATCCAGTTATTCATACATAAAAACTCTGATCGATAAAATTTCCATTTGCAGACTTCATGGCTGTCTCTCTCATTTTTCAGTCTGCCTCCTTCAATCAATTAAAATTTACATCAGAGAGCGATTTATTGTTTAGATCTTTGATATTCATGCAAACATGAGCTGGTACCATTCCTCTCCTTATTATATAATTTCTATAAATGAAAAGGGAAAGCACAAGAACGATCAAAGTTCCAAAAGCTCTGAAATTCAACAGAATCTAACTATCATAACCTTATGACACTTCGATCTCTCCAGATATTTTGAATTAATTTGGCATACCTAATTGAATCAATATACTGGAGCAGTTACTGATCATCTGAGCATTACTCTTAATCTAGGTCACACAGTTTGGGTCCAAGATCAGGTTCAGCAATGATTACATTTGCTTTGAGTTTGAATTGTTTGATGAGGTTCAGATGATGTTTGCCATTAGATTCGTGTCTGGATTGTTGGCTTGACTCACAGAGGATTTGAACCTAAGTTGCACAAAACGTCTGAAAAATTCCGAAACGGGTATGGCTGGACATGTGACCCCCCCAAAAATGGAGATGTCGGGTGAAACGTCATATATATATGTATGTATGTATGTATGTATGTATGCATTTTTTTCAAATAAGTTAATAACACATCTTGCAAGAAAAAAAAGAATGAGAAACATAAATGACATTTTAGAAGGAAAACACAGTCTATGTTAACTCTCTGAGATGATTAAATGATTCAAAATCCAAAATTATCATTTATAAATGAGGTTGTACCAATGTTGCGAACAATGGCATCAGGATAAAATCGGCAAGGGTCCGGAAAACCAAAAAAACGTAAAAATTGGGAAAATATCGGTAAAAATCGGCAAACATCACCTAGGCCAAAAAATCATAATTTCGAGATAAAATTGGGATCTTATCGAGATGTTCGCAACACTAGGTTGTACATCCAAAATTTAAAAATCAGCGTTTATACATGATGCTTTACATCCAAAATCAGCCTTTATAACTGGCTATATGTGCTGAAAATGAAACATAACATGAACTAATGACAAGCGCAATTACATATCTTATAATCTTAATCATCATCTTCATTAACAAAAATAGAAAAAGTTGTTTTTAGAAGAACTAGAGTGTGGATTGATTAGAGATAAATTAGTTTGTGGAGAGATTAGACATAAAATTTAATGCTATATTAAATCTATTTTGGCCATAGAAGGGCCCCACAACCTTCTTGGGTGCTTAAGTGAGCCCGCAGAAGCAAAAATGTCACGGAAATGGGGCAAAATTGGGCCAAAACGCCACTGAAATGTTTCAGTGATGTTTCGGTGGCATTTCCAAATCAAGAAACATCACCCAGGCATTCGGGTACAGGGACGCCACCTTGGGGGCCGTTTCCTACAACATAGATTTGAACCCTTAATTTCATAGTTTACATAATACGTCATAACGCGGCGATCGTCAATAGAGCTGCCCTCATGGGCTATATATATTAACTTTAAAATGAAATATAGCATAAAATGTAAGTTACATGACATGTCTCCTCCACCCAATATCACGAATCCTTCATGTCAAACATAACATGTGCCCGACACAAGTTTGCTAATGTCCTGGACACAGGGCACAAATCAAACTCGTGTCTGCTGTGAAAATTCCTTGAAATGCAGCAACTGGATATAATTATTCTAACTGATAAATTAATTATGCAGTTTATTTTGTTTATGGAAAAATAACGAATTATTCACACTCCAATTTATTCATCATAAAAAATATTACAGAAGCAAAAAATAGGAACTGAGGAATACTAGCACACACACATAAAAATTGACAATTGCGAACATCGGCATCAGGATAAAATCGGCAAGGGTCCGGAAAACCAAAAAATCGTAAAAATCGGGAAAATATCAGTAAAAATCGGAAAACATCGGCAAAATTAAGTTACCATAAAATATCGGTAAAAATCGGCAAGCATCGCCTAGGCCAATTAAATAATTTCGAGATAAAATCGGAATGTGATCGAGATGTTCGCAACACTAGGTTGTACATCCAAAATTTTAAAATCAGCCTTTATACGTGATGCTTTACATCCAAATCAGCCTCTATAACTGGCTATATGTGCTGAAAATGAAACATAACATGAACTAATGACAAGCGCAATTACATATCTTATAATCTTGATCCTCATCTTCATTAACAAAAATAGAAAAAGTTGTTTTTAGCAGCCCTAGAGCGTGGATTGATTAGAGATAAATTAGTTTGTGGAGTGATTAATCATTAGACATAAAATTTAGTACTATATTAAATCTATTTTGGCCATAGAAGGGCCCCACAACCTTCTTGGGTGCTTGAGTGAGCCCACAAAAGCAAAAATGTCACAGAAATGGGGCAAAATTGGGCCAAAACGGCACTGAAATGTTTCAGTGATGTTTCGGTGGCGTTTCCAAATCAGGAAACACCACCCAGGGGGTCGTTTCCTACAACATAGATTTGAACCCTTAATTTCATAGTTTACATAATACTTCATAACGCGGCAATCATCAATAGAGCTGCCCTCATACGCTATATATATTAACTTTAAAATAAAATATAGCAGAAAATGTAAGTTACACGACATGTCTCCTCCCCCCAGTATCACGACTCCTTCATGTCAAACATAACATGTGCCCAACAAAAGTTTGCTAATGTCCTGGACACAGGGCATGAATCAAACTTGTGTCCGCTGTGAAAATTCCTTGAAATGTAGCAACTAGAAATAATTATTCTAACTGATAAATTAATTATGCAGTTTATATTGTTTATGGAAAAATAACAAATTATTCACACTACAATTTATTCACCATAAAAAAATACTACAGAAGCAAAAATAGGAACTGAGGAATACTAGCACACACACATAAAAATTGACAATTATTTTTGGACAAATGTCCCCAAAAAAACACAATGTGGGAAAACCGGTGTAGCAATTGAGGGTTTTATTATTATGCAACAGTGAATCCTAAGTACAATAAATTTGGATGCCCAACTGGCTATCCAACCTGAGAGAAATATTGGCAAAATGAACTGAGTAAAGTTACCCTGTTCTCCAAGCAATCCCATCTCAAACTGACAAACCCAAGCAAGTTGTCCAAACCCTATGCGCAAACCTCTGTGTCACCTCTACGCAGCCTATCACATGCTCAACCTGGAACTACTGGTACTCAAGTCGTCTTGCCTGTGCAAACTAAGGAAGTGTCTCTCCTGCCTACTGGAAAATCTTCCCAGCCTCTGGAAACTAAAACGACCTCCACTCCAGCTAAATCAAACTGACTCTTTGAGGCTTTGCACAAGTCCTGCGCTGCCTCCTAGAGAAATAATTCAACCTCCTCTCTATGCCTCTCCAGAACAAGAAAACTTCCTCCGGATAACTATCTCTACCCCTCTCTAGCCCTGCGTCCCCTCACCAACTTGAACTCTATTGTTGGCTAGCTCTAACTACCCCAAGGAACTCACATGGATGGCTCTCTGTTGTGTGTATTGCTCCATCTACTCATCGACCTCTTCTTATAATCTCCAATTGGGACTCCAACGGCCAAGATTAAAACTTAATCGATGACTGAGATCATCTCCCAGTAGATCCGTGTGAGTTTCTTGATGGTCAATTAATTCAAATGGGTTATCTCTAGGTGGAATTTTCAGAAACGATTTGTGGGTTTTGGAGGACTGTGCTTTAGCCTCTCCACAAAGTTTCGAGACTAGAACACCATCCATTGCTACAAAAACTAACACTCCCTCTTAGCGAGGAAGGTGTTCTCCAACTTTGTCTCGATAACATCTACCCACGCTTTTGATGTCTGACCACTGTAGCTGCCTGCCACTGTCCATCAACTACTATGCTAACTCTGATGCATTTGCCATTGGCTGTAGTTGAACCATGTTGCATCTATGTTGCTACTGACACTACACTGTACAACATGTACTACTACCAACTCTGCATCTGCACTACAACCCAACTAACAACCCTCTCACTATTGTTGTTGCTACTATAGTTTGCAACTACTGCAACTGAGAAACATCCAAAATGCTTTGTCCTGCCACTGAAACAAATTCTCCACTATACCCATCAACTCTCTGAAATAGGCGAACTTGGCTCTTCCTTAAGCTTTCGTGAGTATATCTGTAACTTGCTCTTCTGTGGAAACATATTGTAGTTGGACTGCTTCACGTTGCACACAATCTCTAATGAAGTGATTCCAAATATCTATGTGTTTTGACCTGTCATGAAACACTGGATTTTCACAGAGCTTGATGCAACTTTGATTATCATAGTAGACATTGATCACCTCCATCCTCTACTTAAACAAGCTTACCAGCAACTTCCGGAGCCATATAGTTTCGCACGTGATTATGCTAGCTTCCATATACTTTGACTCTACAAAGCTCAGTGCTACTGACTTCTGCTTCCTCCTGCCCCAAGAAACCATCCCTAATCCAACATTGAAGCAGTACCCAGAAGTACATTTCCTATCCATTGAACTACCTACCCAATCTACATCTATGAATCCACATAATCTGACATCATCCCCTCTAGTATGTTACAACACATACTCTATTGTGTCGCACAAATACCTCAAAATGTGTCGCATTGTTGTCTGATGCACTCTCTTCAATTCAACCATAAATCGAATGAGAGTACTAACTGCGAAGTAGATATCTGACCTAATGTTGACCAGATACATGAGAGAACCGAGAAGCTATCTATACAAGGTGGGGTCAACATCTTTGTCATTTGATGCATCTATCTTCTTCCAATTGGTGATAATGGGCATAGACATGAGTCTACAACCCTGCATTTTGAATCTCTTCAAAATATATGTAGCATATCTCCCTTGACCAAGGAAGATCTCGTCGTCCTTCTGCCACACTTCCAATCCTAGGATATAGTGCATCAACCCCAAGTCCTTCATATCAAACTCTGCTACCAGGTTCCTCTTGCAGTCTTCTATGAGCCTTGATGACCCTGTCAAGAAGAGATCATCCACATACAAAACAAGGATGAGGGGATGAGGGGCTCATCCTCTACCATCAAGTAGTAAAGGATGGGATCTGCGTAACTCTTAACAAATCCCATCTGCTGCAAGTAATTATCGATCTGACCGTACCATGCCCTTGTAGCCTGTTTGACCCCGTATAGAGATTTTTTCAGCCTGCACACGTGTGCACCTCTAATGTGTCTCGAAGCCCTCTAGTTGTTCTAGGTACACTTTCTCTTCTATCACCCCATTCACGAATGTTGTCTTGACGTCCATCTAGTGAATATGCCACCCCATTTGTGTTGTTAGGGATATAACAAACCAGATAGAAGTGTATCTAGCAACTGGGGCGAAGGTCTCCTCATAATCTATACCTTCCTTTTGCACATAACCCTTTACCACTAACCTAGCCTTGTACGTCCCTGCGTTGTCGTCTGCAACGTAGTTAATCTTGTAGATCCATTGAGAACCTACAACTGACCTATCCTCGAGCCTCAGCACTACCTCCCAGACATCATTCATCATGATAGAATTGTACTCCTCTACCATGGCATCTATCCACACTTGATGCAACGTAGTTAATCTTGTAGATCCATTGAGAACCTACAACTGACCTATCCTCGAGCCTCGGCACTACCTCCCAAACATCATTCATCATGATAGAATTGTACTCCTCTACCATGGCATCTATCCACACTTGATGCTATGCAACCTCCTGATAGTTGTAAGGTTCTTCAACTTGTGCTACCAATGCTTGGTACTTGCTAGGTTGTCTGCGCTTTCTTTTTTCGTCCTAGGAGCTCCAATGAACTCCTTTGCATCTCTCAATGTCTGATGAACTTCCCTACCGGTTCGACCACTAGTGGTGGGAGGTTCGACCAGATTCTCATCCAGCCTTTGCTGCTTCTTCTGTCATAAACTCATTGGATCCCTTGCACCCGAGGAAATGCTAGTACTAGTCACTATGACTGCCCTTGCTGCTGGACCAAAGGAGCTTCTACTGGCTCACTCTGACCACCTGTTGGCATCTTGCGAGACTTCTTAAAGGCTTTGTCCTCCATGAATTTTATGTCTCACCTCACTACGATCTTCCTTTTGCTAGGAACATAGATTTTGTATGCCTTTGAGGTTTCGCTATTCCCAACAAGGAACCCCTTCTCTACAGTTTGATCCAATTTGGTGCACTTCTCATCTGGCACATGGCAATAAGCTATGCTGCCAAAGATCCTGAAGTGACTTACCCCGGGCTTCTTTCCTGAGACCATCTCTTCTGGCATTATCTTCCCAATGCCTTATGAGGAGTCATGTTCTTAATATATAATATATATCGTTGTGGTACGCGCTTCTGCACTTAAAAACCTAGGAAAATCCTAGTCATATAACATTGCTTTTGCAGCCCCAACAAAAGATTTGCTCTTCCACTCCACTACCCCATTCCACTATGGATTGTATGGAGATGTCTACTCTCTTCTGATGCCTTCCTTCTCAGAGAAATCTGTGAAGTCTTTATCTGTGTACTCTGCACAATTATCTGAGATAAACACCTTGACCTTCTTCCCTGTTGCATTCTCCAAGAGAATCCTTAAACTCCTCGAAGTGATCGAAGACCTCAGCATTAATCTTCAAGAAGTAGATCCAAGTTTTCCTAGAATGGTCATCAATAAAGATGACGAAATACTTGGCCCCACTAAGAGCTCTAGTAGACATAGGGCCACAAATGTTTGAATGTATCAGTCCCAACACACCATATGTTCTAGTGTCACTTCTTGGGATTGTTGCCTTAGCATATTTCCCAAGCACGCATCCTTTGCACACATCATCTTGTCTCGTGCCAAGTACTGGAACACCTGTCACTGTCTCCCTGAGCATTCTAAGTGCTCCATGGTGTAAATGTCCCATTCTCCTATGCCATAGCTCGTTCAAGTCTTTCCTCCTGGTACTATTGTTGCTTATCAGCGCCATTGGAGAATCGAGCTACAACCTGTTGCTTCGAACTTCAATCTATTTCACCCTCTTCTAGCTCAGGTGTTTAACAAACACCTTATTCCGTACGAAGTGGACATCGCATCCCTTATCTTGTAACTAGGATATTGAAATCAAGTTTACCGACCCATGCATTACATCTATAGCACCGGTACTTGCTCCTGACTCCCTCTGAAAATCAATGGTACCTCTCCTTACTAGAGTGCACTTGGTCCTATTTCCCATCATGATCTAGAAGTCCATCTGCTCTAACCCTTGTCATGTGAGTTGACGCTCCACTAGCAATATACCAGACACCCTGTGAAGTTGAGCTATTTAAGCAAGCAAATTCGTCCTCCAACCTGGAAGACAATTCTAAAGCCCCCCGAATATCAAATATGTCCATGGACATGCTGGAGATTTCTGGAGAATTTAGTGAAGAAATCTTAAGTATAAATTTGTGTGTTATTTCTCTTCCACCTGGCACTGAAGTTGCTGTAGCAAACTGTTGCACATCCTCTGCCCCCTTGATTCTCGCTCTTATTATTAATGAGCCCCCAACTTGATCTCCCTTCCTCCCCCAGCCTGCTATTTAGAGCAGTTGAAGCATCAAACTAGAGCTCTTCTATTGAACTATTGTTGATGCAAGGGATTTGCCTTGTCACTGAGGGAACTACAACACACAAGAATAGTAGTTAAACCGCTAAAATTCAAGGGGAAGTGATATCTCCTCATGGGACGACCGAGTGGTTGGAAAAATACCCAGTTTCAAATCCTACAAAGGGACATCTTTGACCCATTGTGATAAGGCTCAAGGAGTAAACTCCCCCAGACTTGTAGAGTCTTGGTGGCCAACTTGGATCTCAATGAACCAATGCTAGAGCCTATAACTTTTGATGATGATGATCCTCTTGTGGGGTTATCCTCCACACCAACAATTGCAGAGAATAGATGGATACAGAGGACAAGAACGAAGTATAGAGCACTGGTGGTAGTGATGTCGATGTTGATGTTGAAGACATGGGGGAATATTGACAGTCATGACTAATGAGCTATGAGATTCTTCCATCTTGATCTACAATTCTACTATATACCTTGTTTTGTATTTTTTTCATTAGCATTCCCACCTATAGTAGCAATGACTCGATGAGTTAGTATCTATGTAATGCATTTTCATTTTGACAACTTAATGAGAAACATGTAGCTTATAGTTTTAATTTTTTTGTGTTTTTGTCAATTTATTTTCATTGATGTAGTGGTAAGCGCTAGTTGTATCATTGATGATTGTATGTATAATGTATGATTTAATTTCTATCATCATGTAAATGTTTTAGTTTCTAAATTGAATCCTTGTCTATATTTCATTTTTTGTGTGTAATTCACTAATTTGTTATATTTTATTTTTTTAATATATGTACGAAACATAACATGTCCTTTGTGTCATGTTCTGGGGGTCGTCGTGTCATGTGTTAGATACTTGTATTTTTGTGTCCTTTATGTCTCGTGTCATCGTGCCAAGGCATAAAATAGTATGAAACCAAATCAATAAATAGAAAAATGCTATCATGGACTTGGAAATTGCAAGGCTAGATTACAAGTTTGAGTTGCAACGTAAGGTTATGAGCTTGAGCTATGGACTTGGTCAATGGCCTGTTAGTTATTGTAGCATCGAATGTGTTCTAGCCACGAGATTTGGCATAGAGGCTAGAATACATGTATTCTCCAATACCCATAAATCGTTTCTGGAAATAACATCTAGAGGCGACTTAATTAAATTAATTAGTCAGTTTTTAATATTTCCTAAGTCTATACTTAGGAAATATGATTAATTAAAAATAATTAAGTCATGGTGACAATCTTCTAGAAAAGTGCCTGGATCGATTTCTAGTTAATCCTAACCATCGATTAAGATTTAATCGTGGTCATTGAAGTCTCAATAGAAGATTATAAGAAGAATACAGTGGGGTTTGGAGAACACACACCAGCAATTCGATTTCACTAGCAGATCGATTTCCGAGTAGCAGCAGTCAGTTGCCAGAGAAAGAGCCAGTGAGCTCAAAACAGTGAGAGCGGGGCAGAGATAGTGAGGCCGGAGGAAGCTTTTCCAGTTCCGGTGAGTACATTGTAGAGAGGCAGTGAGTGCCACAGAGAGGCAACGCACCACAGAGAGGCAACGCAAAGCTTCAGTGGGTAATTCGTATTTTGTTGGGGAGAAGAAGTGATTCAATGCTAGGAGTTGGGCAAAGAGTCTAGAGGCCAGGAGGATCCATTTCCCAGACAGCAGTTGGCAAGATAGCAAGAAGAGACGCAGTTTCAAGCTTGTGGGACGCAGTTTCAAGCTTGTGGGACGCAGTTTCAAGCTTGTAGCATTGCGTAAGTAGCTGCTCAAATCCCTGGGAGGGTCATTTTTTTGAGGAAAAGTCTATTTCTATAAGAGAGCAACAAAGAAATTAGATTTTCCAGATCGAAGATTACTAGAGGCAAAGGGAGCAACAGTATTTTTCCTTGCAGAGCAGATCTCCCGTTGGATGCAATATTTTGTAGCAGTTGCTAGTGCAAAATAGCGCCAAGAGGAAGAAAGAGCTCACACTGAGGGAAATCTTTCCTCATGTAACTTCTAGTTCAGAAGTTCGTTTTCTCATAGTAGAACAGCAGTCGTTGAGCAAATTTACTCACTCCAGCAGGGACTGCATAGAGCCTAGAAACAGCTGCGCAGAGGAGAAGAGGATTTCGACTTACTTATTTTGCTAAGATGGCATCAGCAAGGCTGAGAGATTAGGATAGGTTGGACGGAGCATCCAACTATGTGATCTGGAAGGCAAGGATTTCGTTCCTTCGAGATGAATATGATCTCAAGGCATACGATCGATAACGTGGTGGTTGTTCCCACGGATCCAGATCAATTGAAGGCGAAAAAGAAGGAGATGGAAAACACGAAGAGATTGATCCTCGATGGTGTTCGGGGTCATGTGGTTTCTCACATAGCGGGCCTGGGAAAGGCAAAGAAGATGCGGGACTCCCTTTCCACCCTATAAAAAGGATCTTCCGAATAGCGGAATATGTACCTAGAAGAAAATATGAGGTGGACCCGTTTGTAGAAGGGGGAACTCATAGACCCCTTCCTCACCAAGATTCAAGAGATGCGAGATTTGTTGGCAACTATAGGTTCAGCGCCCCAACCTACAAAAATGGTGCGAATAGCTCTCAACTTTGTTTCCGAGGAGTGGGAAGTGTTTGTCCAAAGTATTTTCGGTATAAAAGCATTGCCAAGATGGGACAGGATGTGGGAAGATCTGCAGCAAGAAGAGTTGAGGCGAGATCTAGTGAAGAGCACCATCAGTGGCAGCAGCAGCAGCAGCAGTGGATCGAAGGAGATGAAGGAAGAGGACAATGCAGCCCTCGCATCAAAGGGGCAGGGGGAGCAGCGCAGGAAGAAGGACTTGTCAAAGGTCAAGTGCTTCAAGTGTGACGAGTTAGGCCACTACAGCACTTAGTGTCCTCTCGCGAAGAAGGACAAGGAGGAGAAGCAAGACCAATAGGCAGCTTCTGTAAAGATCGATATGTTGTCCTCCATGCTGGAGGAAGATTTTGCCATGATAGCAGACATCCCTCCAGGAGTGAGGTGGGGTGACTTGGTTTGTAGCCCCAGAGAACTACAATTGGGCAAGATTCTTGAGGAGGTCCACATCATGAATCAGTACCTTGCTATGGGAACCCACAATATGCAGTAGCAGGATGGACCAGTGACAGTTGATGTAGTCAGATGTGAGAGTGACAGATGTAGTAGATAGTAGCGATCAGTTACTAAGTAGCGCAGTGCAGAGTTGGCAGCAATGCAGTTGGCACAGTGCAGAGTCAGCAACAGCGCAGAGGCTTCAATGGCAGCGAAGAGACTAGTGGTAGTCAGGACTCGAGTGGCGAATGCATCAGACTAGACACAGATGGTTCAGTGTTTTGGATAGTTCCCAGTTGTAGATGTTGCAGTTGGAGCAGCAGCAAATGAGAGGGAGTTGTAGATGTTGTAGTAGCAGCAGCAACAAAGTTGCAGTGCAGATGCAGTGTTGGCAACAATTCAGCTAGGTCAGCCACAACACAGATGCAGCGCATATCGGATGCAGCACAGTGGTTGGTGGGCAGCAGTAGCCAAACATCAATAGCGTGACAAGAGATGATGCTTAGACACGGTGATGCTTCAATGGGTTGCAAAAATCATTTATGGAAATTCCACCTAGAGACGACTTAATTAAATTAATTAGTCAGTTTTTAATATTTCCCAAGTCTAAACTTAGGTAATATGATTAATTAAAAGGAATTAATTAAGTCATGGTGAGAATCTTCTAGAAAAGTGCATGGATCGATTTCTAATTAATCCTAGCCATCGATTAAAATTTAATCATGGTCGTTGAAGTCTCAACGGAAGATTATGAGAAGAACTCGATGGGGCTTGGAGAAGACACACCAACAATTCGATTTCACTAGCAGATTGATTTTCGAGTAGTAGCAGTCAGTTGCCGGAGAGAGAGCTAGTGAGCTCGAAGCAGTGAGAGAGGGGTAGAGATAGTGAAGCTTTTCCAATTCTAGTGAGTACATGCAGAGAGGCAGTGAGTGCCACAAAGAGGCAACGCAAAGCCACACAGAGGCGGCACAAAGCTTCAATGGGTAATTCGTATTTTATTGGGAGAAGAAGTGATTCAGTGCCAAAAGTTGGGCAAAGAGTCTGGAGGCCAGGAGGATCCATTTCCCAGACAGCAGCTGGCAAGATAGCAAGAGGTGACGCAGCTCCAAGCTTGTGGGATGCAGTACTGCATAGGCTGACGCAATGGCTGCACAGAGGGAGCAAGGAACATCTCAAATCGAGCTGAGGTCAGTGTCGGATAGCCTGTGGAGTGAGAATTTTTCTCACTAGACTTATTTCCAGTCATTTCTTTGTTTTGGTTTGCTAGATTAGGCAACCATAGATTGTACTTAAATTTACTACTGCATAATAATCAAACCCTCAATTGTTGCACCGGTTTTCCCGAGTTGGGTTTTTCCAGGGACTTAGTCGAAAAATAACGATGTCATATTATGTGTGTGCATCTATTCTTTCAGCATTTATTTTTCTTCTGCAATATTTGTTTTGTGAAGGCTGCAATGTATATATTTCGATATTTGTCGTAGGAAACAACAAATAATTTGTTTAATTAATTTAACAAATAGAAGAAATATTATCAGTTGCTGCAATAGGATTCAGCATTCCAAAATTTTCACATGGCCATGAGGATTGATGAGGTTCATGGAACCTCAAAAACATTTTTAGGTTCATCGAAATTTAAACCTTATTGTTGAAGTCCAACAAACCTTCTGATATAGCTCGTAATAAGCATAGATTAATTCTACGTCATCCAGTTTTCCACCATAAAAACCTGTAAACTTATTTTCTCAAGTTTTGGTTTTCAGTATCTAATGTTATTCATTCAAAGAAGTGGCCTTCATAGAGGGAAAAAGCAGCATGGATAGCAAAATCCTAAAAAATACACTGCAAGTAGCATAATAAATAGTGATACAAAAAGTCATGATAAATATCCCATCAAGCGATGAACATAAATTATGTTTAGTAAATTATAGGGTTTTGTCTCTTGATATAGTCACACCCCTTACAATAGTGTCTTTATTGATTTTCAAGGTTAACTTGAAAGTATTTACACCATGCCTGAGGGTATTTCATGTGAAGTGGAGTGCATGGTGTGTGAATACCCTTGGTTGTACCATGATGAACATACACATGGGATATAGCTTACTCATCAATTGCTAGACCTTGCCTTGATGTTTATGTGGCATTCTTCCTTAGAGCATTGGAGACCTTGAAGGCATGATAACATTTTTCATGATGCACATGTGAAGAGTGGATTTCTTGCTTGGAGGGCTATTCACCTTGGAGGAGAAGAGTTGCACATCTTGGAAAAAAGGAATTGAACCCTAGATGGCATGTGGAATCTTGGTTGCATGCATGCAAGCTTATACTTGACTTGAGGATACTTGTGTTGAGTAGTGAACATGTAGGTGTGATGGACCTAGAGGTACACATGGCTTAGGAGCTAGCATTGGAACATTAGAGGCCTTTAGAGGAGGAGTGTGAGCTTGGACATTGCTTGAGGAGCATTTACCCTTAGAGCCTTGCTTGTTGAGTGTGCATGCCTTGGACCTTGACATGTGTCACTTAGAGTTGGAGAACTTCACACGTGGGCCTCTCTTCTCATCGCCAAGTTGCATGTAGAGGACTAGGCCCACTTTCTATTGTTGTATATAGATGAGCAAACTTTGCAAGTTTAGCTCTAATGGTTTGGAATCATGGTTTGAAATCTTAAAAATGATTTTTCACATTAAAAATTAATTATGTTATGTACTTTTCCCAATCTGTTTCGATCCAGTGACAGTTCGAAACGCAGATAGATAGGTGGGCCGATTCAAAGCCTAGTTCCTATTTTTACAACTATGGTTATTGTACATTTGTGGGATGCAAATGTATGTGCCAAGAAGGACTTGCCAGTGATGATGAAAGTTTGTTGAGTGACCAGTTTTGGTTAAGATTGATTCCTAGCTAGGAGATAGTTGTTAGGATTTTCTTACAGTTTCCCTAGATAGGTTTTGGAGAGCTTGACTTCTACCCTTGTAAGTTGTGATATGTTGTTGGTATATACATGTACTTCATCTCTTAGACATATATATGAAGTGCCTCACCTGCGCAAGATTTGTGAACTTGCATATTTCAATCTCAGCTTATGTAAACTTCTTGATTGGATAGATTCTAGTGCTATTAATACATGTTGATTTGATATAACACAGACCTGAACTAGTTAAGTGATTAAACCTATATCTACAAGATATAGATGCAGATTTACTGCTGTTATAATATGCTGTAATAAGACATATCAGATCTATTATATGCTTGGAAAGTGTGCCCTAAGGGCTGTAGCTTTGCAGCATTGAAGTACGCTTGAATGGTATTTATATTCTTGAGCTTCCATGTGAAATTGGGAAGCAGAGAAGTGAAATATCCCCGCTGCAAATTCGTATTCCAGATCCATCACTAAGGCTGAAAGTTCATAAGAAATAGTTACAGGAAACTTCAACATTGAGGTGAAATTCCTGAATTTGCAATAAAGGCACTTTTTGGGAATTTTCCAGTCTCTCAAGTAATATATATGTTGGCCTCTTGACAGCACGTCACCCATGACTTTTCATATAAATCTTATATGATTATGTTATATTTGTCTTGTAACAATTTCTTTACGAGTCTTGCCCCAAAAGAGAATTTAAATTTGATAAAAGGGAAATCATGATTTGTTCGCACTCTGCTCATTATTATTCAATGTGACAAATTTATTTGGGCAAGCAATCACCAAGACATTTGATAAATATATTTAAATATTATCAAGAGCAAATTAACGAGTTTTCCTTAAGTCAGCCTCTCCAAGTGAAGGGACACCTTGACACAAAGGCACCCCATAGCTCCTCCATCATCTAATATAAATAAGAGGCCTTGGAGCTCATTCAATATCATCATCACAAGTGCTACAATCTTTTGGAGAACCCTTAGGCAGCCACAGACCTAGAGGAGACATTTCAAGAGAAGAAAGGATGAAGTTTGATCTATTTTTTTGTTTGGAGCTTGCTGGCCAAGTTTGGAAATGACCTCGAGGCAGATATTTGTGCTAATTCTATGGTGCTAATTCTGTATAGGCCGCAGATCATCTCTGTGTTATCATGGAAGACCGAGCCCTATTCTTGAGTGTGCACGACCTGTGGTAGACAATGATTGAAGGCAGAGTGTCTTGAGGTATTTGCACAGATGATACCAGGCCTTGAAAAAAGAATAGTGCAGCTGTTAGAGGAGGATTAGCAGCTGAGTTGAGGGTTATACAGGTTCCCTAACCAAGGCAAAGTATCCTCAGGGCAAAGCCTTAGAACCAAGTCCTAACTAAGAGTAGATTTGAGAAGCAAACTTGTGAAAGAGGGGTCGAGATGCCCTGATGAACAAACTTGGAATAAGGGCTCAATGGAAGCAGGATCAGCACAATGATTGAAGGAATTTGAGGCCACTTTGGGAGCAGTTCTATAGCATTTCAGGATGTTGTAATCAGAGGTTCATATCCCCAGAAGTTCAGTGCACAGGCCTAGTGGTATAGGGTAGGTTTGATGTCCTATACAGAGGTATGCATGGTGTCTTTCATATTAATGCTTTTGCTAGGTTGATGAGGGTCAACAGAGTTAGGAACAGCTTGTGTACAGTATTCAGGGCTGTTAGTGGGCAGGTGATCTGGTTGATCTTTGGAGGAGCGAAAGGTAAACCAAGTGGGCTAGTTATCAATCCCTAATTCATGGAGTTGCAGAGAGATCATCTTCAGTGATGTATGGCAGTGTCCTTATAAGAGTGTGATATATGGCAGTGATATCTTCACTGATATATGGCAGTGTCTTTATGACCATGATGTAAGGCAGTGTCCTTATGACAGTGTGATATAATCATATATGGCAGTGATATCTTAAGTGATGTATGGCAGTGTCTATATAATAGAGATGTATGGCATGACAGTGATGTATGGCAGTGTCCTTATGACAGTGTGATATATTGCAGCGATATCTTCAATGTGATGTATGGCAGTGATACTTGTGCTCTTGGAAGTGATATGATCATGACACATGCTACTACTTGAGTCGGAGATCTATGCTCTTGTGACAGTGATATGGAGGCAGCCCTTATGGTTTCATTTATTGATCAGAGGTTTTGTGGGGGTTTGTTAATGTTGAGAATTTGGTAGGGCGATGATTAATTCAGATTCTCTACTTGATATTTACTTGTGAGCTTACTTCTTTCACTTATGTCTTTTCTTCGTAGCTTATTATATCTTTCATCAAGTCAATTATGAAAAACACAAGAGACACAAATTTAGGCTCTTCAAGCCAGGGCCAAAACCTCTTCCTCTTGGAGAGGAAAACCCACAAGAAATTCTTCTTATTGACTTTCAGATAACAAGTACCATGACCATGACATAGACCCTTGGCCTTTATATGCCTCCAAGACCTTGTCAAAGCTCCTTTAATAACTCCTTCTTTCCTGCACCTTCCTGCACTGATCTACACCGTTCAGCACCAGCCTTAGGGAGCTTTGTACCAGCGCTAGGAAAGCTTGGTTCCTAACCCTAAAGAGTGAGCTCCTTCTTCTGCCCTTCCTTGATATAGCCTCGTCCTTCCTTTCAGTACCCTTGATGCCCAGGACCGAGATCTTCTCTTGCTGAGATGCCTCTTCTTCACGCTATGTATATCTTCTATGAAGACAAAGTCTCGTTTGCACACCTTGCAATCTTCCCTTCTTCGTTTCCTAGTTACATTCTTCAGCACTGTATAGTCATCCTCTTTCGCATTGTATAGGAGACCTATTTCTCACTTAGGATGCCCTTCGGTTTGCCAATTACAATCCTTCACTTTGCACTCTTTCACATAATTTAACCGAGATACTTACACCAGAAACAGCTTCTCTATCTTCGTTGAACAAGTTCCCTTCTTCGTACCAAAACCGCAAACCTCTACTAGCATATCTTCTTCAGACATGTCTGAATTCTGTCACTTCAAATGAGTCGCAGACAACCCTTTATATAGAGCGCTTCTTTCAGGATTTTGGCCGACCTCACTGACTGAGGGTAGGCCGACATGATCACAACTCATAGGCCGACTTGATGGGCTTGTCTTCCAGCATTAAGGAGGTTGTCTTGAGGGTTGTTTTGAGCATCATACTTGAGCCATTTTCTTCACGTTTATATGACAAGGTCTTGAGGCATATTCCTTTGACTAGACTCTCCATATACATGACTCTTAATTAGTACATTTATGACAAGATGACAAATCCCTAAAAGACATCAAGAAGTCTTTTGACCTATAATAAAAACCTTGCTCATGAAAACCATGAAGCAATGATGACAAAAATACATTTTATTATCTTTGTCTTCTTCTTTACATAATTACATAGTCAATATGAAGACCGATCCTAGTTACACTTTTTAACACTCCCTCTTAACTACAGAGGTATTCATAACGATACATGGTCACTTTCAATCTTGAAGAATTTCATAAGAAGAATCAGATTGGTAATCGCATTTGTATAGCATCATATCAACCAACATTGTCTTAGTGCAAGACCTTGACTAACAGCCCCATCTCTCAACGAGACAATGGACTACAATGTTGGCGAGACACATGACTTATAGACACCATAGTCATTGTCTCTCCAAGGTACATACTCCTCCTAGGTGTTCCTAGAGAATGACCTTCTTGGACTATTCTTCTCTTGGGTAGCCAGCCCTCAAAGAATATCAGTCCCCGACTACTCTTATCTTGAATCCCCTATCACATTCTCAAAGAGTATCGAATGCTAGATGATTACCCAATCCTCCATTCTTTCTTCCAGATAAAGACTAGAATGATGTGTATCCATTCTCTCCACATGGCCTTCACTACGACTTATGGTTGTTAGTCCTGGTCTAGTGCATGACACATGAATCAGAGAATCATATACGTCATCTTAAGCTCAGGAAGGATATACTTCAAGTTTCTTCCAAGTAAGAAACTTATCACCAGGCTTTGTCTCAACCAGGGACCTTCAGCAGCAATGGTGAGACACCCAGTTGCTCATGAAAAATTTCTCCCCTCGATGTCATGGATTTCAATATTGAGGAATCTTCAAATTTTGGCTTCATAATGCACAGATCATCCATCACTTTCAGTCACAAGTCATGTCAACCATCAGAAATTTATTCATCAATCTTCCTCATCTAGTCCACCTTTATGCCATGTTGCATTCCTTTGAACCATCTCCAAGGATCTTACATCCTTCCACATGATTGGCAACCCTGGATAAACTTATCCAGATAAACATATACATAAGAACTTTTAAATCCAAGGTTACCTCAGTGATGATCTTTCACCGTGACATCTTCCTATAGGCATCGGCATCCTCTATTCAGATTGACACATTTCCTAAAGATATGTCTTGTCAAGGGTCTTCTTGTTTACCATACTTCTATCAGAGTCCACATATCTTCCCAAGAGATCTCCTAGTCACATCTACTTGGCTTTCGGATGATAACCGCCTCTTTACATGGTTGCACTTCGTGATCTCTTCAATTCTTTCTACGCACAGCTTCGTACCCAAGAACTTCCAGTATCCAATTCCTTGTTTGTATACAACTACCTCATATACCATATGAGGACATATTTAATTTTGATTGTTAGTGGTAACTTGTGCACCGTAAAAGATCATACTTCTAAAGATAAAAGTCCATTGCATACAACCATATGATATGACTTCACAGCATCCAGTGTCAGCATATAAATATATGTACCTCATATCTTTTCCCTTTGAGTCATCCTGTAGCAATTTTACTAGAATGAAGAACTTCATTCCCTTGACCTGCTTCATCAATATGTCATCATATCCTAATCCCACAATTTTGTAACATAGAATTCTCGATGAAACTTTTTGCTTTCTTTCTAACCAGAGAATCCATAGAGAACTCCATTAGAATGTAGAAATTTCATCCCCACTTCAATTACAGTTTACCTTTATCACTCCAATCATTTAATGTTAAATCCAAGCATGATTAAAACACTAAAATCTGGAAATGAAATTTATTGCGAAAATCTCCATTAGATATGGAATTATTCCTTCCTTTCTTGAAATTCTCAATTTGTATAGTTTTTGTGTCAGGGATATTATTTCCTTTGAAGAACCTTTCGAGAACAATTCCACCAATTTATCATATATTTCTTTTCGGGATTCTAGCTTTGATACATGGGGAATGAGAGAATCCTTTATGGATTCTATAAGAATCCTTCTGGCTCTTATGTCTCCCTTCATGTATTTGATCTATGCTAGAATGTCTTCTTTTGGAGGTTGAATTGTAGTTCCTTCGATGAAGCCCATAACTTCATTTTCAATTAGATTCAAATATGTCCTTTTCTTCCATGCACTAAAGTTTGATGACCCAACCAATTTGTTGCTCTCTATACAATAAGTCATTTTGACAGATTTAGATAAGGTTGTGGATACTTACTTGAGTAAGGTGACTTTCTTCTTCCAACAGCTTCCTTGAGGAACTTCTTAGATTGAATTCTCCAATGTAGGTGATCTTGATTCCTTGATGACAAAGGATGTCTCCAAAAAGATGATGTCTCTTCAAACAATGTCTTGAATATAAATATCTCATGGCAAAGATTATTTTCTTGAAGAGTGGATCCTTTGAATGAAATTGAAGGTCTTCTTGAAATGGCTTGAGAATCTTTCTTGCAAACTGATTTGACTTTTTGACGCAAAACTTGACCTTGACTTTGATTCTTGCTTCCTTGAGTGCCTCTTTGCTAAGTAGCCCTTGTCTTTAGCACCTTAGCTCTGATACCATGTTGAGAATTTGGTAGGGCAATGATTAATTCAACTTCTCTACTTGATAATTACTTGTGAGCTTACTTCTTTCACTTACGTCTTTTCTTCTTAGCTTATTATATCTTTCATCAAGTCAACTATCAAAAACACAAGAGACACAAGTTTAGGCTCTTCAAGCCAGGGCCAAAACCTCTCCCTCTTGGAGAGGAAAACCCAGAAGAAAATTTTCTTATAGACTTTCAGATGACAAGTACCATGACCATGACACAGACCCTTAACCTTTATATGCCTCCAAGACCTTGTCAATGCTCCTTTAATAACTCCTTTCCTACACCTTCCTACACTGATCTGCACCATTCAACACCAGCGTTAGGGAGCTTTGCACCAGCACTAGGAAAGCTCGGTTCCTAGGCCTAAACAGTGAGCTCCTTCTTCTGCCCTTCCTTCATATAGCCTCAGCCTTCTAAAGACTTCGCCTCGGCCTTCTTTTCAGTACCCTTGATGCCCAGGACCAAGATCTTCTCTTGCTGAGATGCCTCTTCTTCACATTGTGTATATCTTCTATGAAGACAAAGTCTCCTTTGCACACCTTGCAATCTTCCCTTCTTCGTTTCCTAATTACATTCTTCAGCACCGTAGCGTCATCCTCTTCTGCATTGTATAAGAGACAAGTTTCTCACTTAGGAATCAGGATGCCCTTCGGCCTGCCAATTACAGTCCTTTACTTCGCACTCTTTCACAGAATATAACCAAGATACTTACACCAAGCTTCTCTATCTTCGTTGAACAGGTTCCCTTCTTCATACCAAACCTCGCATATCTTCTTCAGACTTGTCCGAATTTTGTCACTTCAAATGAGCCGCAAACAGTCCTTTATATAGAGTGCTTCTTTCAGGATTTAGGTCAACCTTATTGACTGAGAGTAGGCCAACATGATCACAGCTCATAGGCCGATTTGAAGGGCTTGTCTTCCAGCATTATGGAGGTTGTCTTGAGGGTTGTTTTGAGCATCATACTTGAGCCATTTTCCTCACATTTATATGACAAGGTCTTGAGGCATATACCTTTGACTAGACTCTCCATGTACATAATTCTTAATTAGTACATTTATGACAAGATGACAAATCCCTAAAAGACATCAAGAAGAAGTCTTTTGACCTATAATAAAAACCTTGCTCATGAAACCCATGAAGCAATGATGACAAAAATACATTTTATTATCTTTGTCTTCTTCTTTACATAAATACATAATTGCATAGTCAATATAAGACCGATCCTAGTTACACTTTCCAACAGTTAATACCTCCATGATAGGCTTGTCTGTTGTCATCTTATGAGGATCCTGCATGACCCAGGGTTTTCCCTAAGAGGCCTAATGTGATTGTTGTTGAAAGACTTATGTCTCATTATAATTGTACTTTGTATCTCAGCTTAACATTGACAAACTAATAGAAGAAGAAGAATTGATTATGGGTTTTCCCCCTTGTGGGGTTTTGCCCTGGTCTCTGACCAAAATTCTGGTGTCTCTATTGCGTATGCTTTTCTTCTATTGTTCCTTACTATTCCGTTGCATCGTTGTTCTCTCTATATAATTGCTTATGATGATATGGGGTGAATGTAATGTGAAAATTGTCAAAAATGTTTAAAAATGCAATTATCTACAGCAAATAACAATCTAGCCCTAAAATTAACAAAAACAACTATATATTGGCATCGTTACTCCATTTGAAAACCAATTCGCACCACTTCTGCGAAGAAAAATGCAGGTCTATCTGTGGCAATGTGGAACCATGGAAAGTCTATATTGTGGAACCTATTCAAAGTTTGTATTGTAGAACCATGCAAAGTCTATATTGTAGAACCATGAGAAGTCTATGGCATAATCCGAGACTGAGGCTAAAGATGAAATTCAGCCCTCTTTTAATACTGAAGCAGACCTTTTTGAAGACTGAATTATGAAAATTTTAAGTCACCTTATCTTTGTAGTATGTAGCATTTAAGGACAAGCATGTGACATCTTGTGAATAGATCTATGGAGGGATGATTTGGCACTTGGAAAATTGGTCTACTGATGAGGTTGGCTATCACTTGGATTTCTCTTGTTGACAATGATTCTATAAGGTAGGATTGTTGGGTTTTTCCCATTATGGGTCTTCCCAGGGTAAAAACAGTCTCTTATCTCTTATGCACTATGATATCTATTTTCTTCTACTTGAATGGTTAAATTGTTAAAGTGTTTGATGAAGAATAAAGCAAAGCTAAAATAAAAATAGCATCTTTTTGGAGTATGTTGTCATTGATGTCAAAGTGAGTATAGTTGGAGGTCATTGATGTGATAATGCCCACAGAATGATATAGGTGATTATGATGATGTAGGTGATCATGATGTAGCTTGATGATGCCCACAAGATGATGGAGCTTGATGAAACCCTAGATCTAGGGTTTGGTTTCCCTAAACGATGGACATACCCCACACTTGTTGAGGATTTTGAAGCAATAGATCGTTGAAGCACATATTTGTTGATGACTTTCATGAAGATTGATTCTTTTCTGAATCTGCTCAAAATTTGTGGGATGCCTGTATACAGTTCTGATGCGAAGTGATCTTGATGATATGGCAGCATGACAATGATGTATAGTTGGACTTAACAGTAAATCATAGTAACCTTTTGATGACAACTGACCCTGTGACCTTGTATGAAAATGCATCTTGACAGTATCTATATGACAGTGTTGTGTAAGTGATTTGGAGATATCAATGTGTCTCTTATAATGTATGGTAGTGGTAGTGATGTTTTGATCAACCTCCTTATGCTTGAAATCCTAGACAATGATGTCTATAACCCATGATGTGGCAAGAAACCTTGTGTGGAAGTGACATATATGACAAACATTTGATATAATGTGACTAAGAACTATATAACAGTGATATGTGGTATATGACAAAGACACTCTAACGGTAATGACATTGAACTATTACGACACTGATATGACTGTGAACCAGAGGTGAGAGTACTTGCGGGATTATTCCTTGAGCATGATTGTCTTCAGAGTATTGTTCAATAAGATATTTTGAGTATTGGGGTAATATGTGATATGCTTGACAGTGTTGAATGACCTTGATGACAGCAGAGTAACCTTTAGTATGGTTTCTATAGTGAGAGGATCCATTTCATTGTTTTGTCGATTGAAGAATACAGTAACCTTGTGTAGCTATAACATTGAGACAGTATTTCTATGACAGTAATGTTATGTCAGCTCCTCTATGGTGATGTAGCTTTGACATTGATGCAGCAGTGACCTTAATGAGTGGCAATGGGCTAGTGAACAGTGACCTAGTTAACAGTAACCCAATAATGTCTGTAGTGGTGAGATATTGTGAGGTCAATGTATGACATGAACAAAGCCTTCATGACAATTGTGATGGTGTGATGCATGGCAATCATAACTTGACAGTAACTTTAGCAAGTGCAAAGTGTTGAGGTTGAATGATTAAGGTAATGTACAGCTAGTGATTGTAATAGTAGAAGTAGTGGATGGCATCAATGATGATAGCAGCAGTAGTGATAGTAGCCGCAGCAGTGGTGGATGGCAGCAGTGATGGTAGCAGCAGTGGTGATGATAACCAGTGATGAAAAAATCGCGATTTTATCGCGCGAGTTTTTCGGGCTGCCGATTTTATCGGCGATTTTTTCAACGATTTTTTGAAAAAATCGTTATCGCGAAAAAATCGCGATTTTTACGAAAAAAATCGCGATTTTTTCGGTAAAAATCGTGGGCCCATCAAATAGCAACCCTATAAGTTCAAAAATCGATTTTTTTTTTTTGTCATTTTTGCAACCCTCTCATTTTCCTGACACACCCTGTTGGCAGTTCATGGTAATGTTAAATTCTTAAATTCTTAAAGTAAAAGTGATATTTCCTTTATTTTTCATTTTCATCCTTTTACTTAAATTTTTAACATTACTATGAAATGACTCAGGATGTTTAAGAGTGGTTTCGACCTCATTGGATTTCATATGGAGAAACTAGAATTTTAGATTTCACTCAAAATTCAGCAGACTTAATGGTTTTCAGGGTTTCATGGTTTGGGGATTTGCATTGTTTCCCTTTGATTCTATTATGTGTAAGGGTATGAGATTGGCATTTGATCACGAGTATGAAGTCCTTTAAGAACCTTGATGTTGGGTGGCATTGATTGTTTGAACTTTGATGTTGAGTGGTATTGATTGTTGAACTCCCCTCTCTTGTAGCTTAACAAGAATGTACCCGCTACTTTCAAAGGAAAACAAGCTGGTTAGGCATGTTAATCTTTTCTATTTAGCATTTTTAAAGGTTGGAGCAATAAAGTACGAAGACTTTGAGCTAGATGATGTTTATGTATCTCTTGTTGATGATCCATTTCTAGTAGCGATGAATCAATGATGAATTTCATGAGGAGGAGGAGGACCAACAATAGGAGAAGTGGCCACCACTACCCCACACTCTGCATCAACACCATTAGAGGACGTGGTCTACCTCCTTTAGCTCCTAGTGCTTCAGGATCTGGAGCACAACAGAGTCCATTGCCAGCCCCGCCGACTTCTTCGTCTAGAGGGAAAGTTGTTACATTTTCTTGCAAGAGAGCGGGGAAATCGGTAAGTATAGGTTATTTGGTACATTCCTTTATATAACATTATGACTCATGATATGAGATACATTATTATATTTTTGTTGATATTTTGAGGTTGAGTTGAGATTCAGGGACTTAGTATTCAAGACAGGATTACGATTTTATGAAGTCTTAGCACTAGACATGATATTACACATCTTATATATTAGTTTTTTTTTTCATATTTATGTGTCAATGCATTTATTTTATGCTGTAGATGCTTTAGATATTAAAAAAATTGAAAAAAAATGAATATTTTTGTATGTGCCGATTTTTTCCCGATTTTTTCCCCTCGGCGATAATATCCTGATCGCGATTTTTTCATCTTTGATGATAACATCAGCAGTGGTGGATGGCATTGGTGACGATAGCAGTAGCAGTGGTGAATGGTAGTAGTGGTGGACAAGGTGGACAGCAATGGCAGTGACGTACAGCAGCAGAGGTTGCAGCTTGATTGTAGTTGGGCCATTATCCCTGGTACGGGAGCCCAAACCATTCAAGGAGCATTTGCATCCTTCCAGCTTGCTAGTAAAACCCTTGGGGAGTCTTGTACTTCCTTCTAGATTTATCTGGTAAATTTGTATGCGCATCATGTTAAAATCTAAAAGTTCTATGCATAAATTTAAAAAATTATTTGCATAAACTTGAAAGTTCTATACAGAACACTAAATGTACTTGCACAAGGTTACTTGTCTTGAGGAGTTACAATTCGAATTAAGGAGAGAGAGAGAGTTACACTTAGACATGAGAGAATATCTGGTGAGAGTTTCAAATTGAATTGAATAAAGGAGTTACAAGTGCATTTAAGGAGGAGTTACACTTTTTCCACACATTGAATTAGTGAGGGAGAGTTACATTCTCCTAAGTGTGGAGATACTATTTTATTCCAAGAGAGAGGTTCAATTTGCCAAGTAAGTGATTCTCAATTTAATTTACTTATTTCATTAGAGAATTCGTTTTCATAAATCCATTAAAGGTGAATGAATTAAACTATTTTATAAATAATAGTATCATAATAATAATAATACTGATAAGGATAAAAATATTTGTTCTTGACCTGTATAATCATGATTGATTTGATTTTAAAGTGGATTCCATATGTCAAAATCATCCTTGATCATTTAGACATGACTTTTTATTTTTGGAAAGTCACTTCCAAATTGAGATGTGACTTACTATTTTTGAAAAAGTCGTATTAGAATTATTAGAAATGAAATTGTATTATAGGAGGTTCAAACAGAACTGAAAGATATGATTTCTTCTAGGATAAATTCATATCTGAGTCGCCAAATTTTAACACATCATACATAACACAGCATTTGGTTGAGACAAAAATATTGTGTATTGCTCATTGATGTGATAACAATTTGTATGTTTTTTTAATGCTCTAAATGATTAAGAAAACTAACCAATTGCAAAATTAAGGGAAATATTGATTCACCCCCATCTCAGTATTTCCAACAATCTTCACAAGTAAGTATCAAGATCAGATATTCTAGTTTGCAAATGAATTTGAACACAAACATGAGAATTCTTCAGCCCCAAGCGGTGAAAACTAGGAGATTTAGATTCAAAAACATTAAACAAAATTTCAAACAATTCAGGGAAAACATAAACATAGGCCAAGAAACAAATGTTAAAAAAACAACTTGAAAATAAAAGGGAGCCTTGACTCCCTTCCAAAGAATCATTCATGCTCTGGTTTCCCGAGTCATTGTTGGCATTTAACTAAGAGCGAGCAGAAAACCCAAGTGTGACAATTGCTTCCAACCTCAACCTAATCTTGTTCTTCTCTTCAACCATATCCAAAGGCCATAACTGGGAAACCATTTCTAGCTTGATGCCTCTAACGTTGAACTCCTCCGGTTCAAGTCATCTCCATGATATGGTTTACCTCTTGTTGATGTTCGTTTCTTTTCTCCACATCCACAGACTAGCGAGTCTCCTCACTTTTCCAAATTATCTCCCTGATTTGCAGCATCTTCCCAGCATGAATTCTTTCAACATTTCCCAATTTTTTAATTTTAAGGCAATTGTCTTCCTCAACTCTTATGATAACCACTAAACTGACCGATGACTCACGAATTTCCTATTTAAACAAGTTGGTCGTTAAATTAGCACTATGACAACCATGAGAATGGTTATGGTCCTTCCAAGCCTTGTTACCGAGAAACACAAGGCAAGACCCATTCTGCTGAATAAGCACTTCAGAAACGGCAACAAGACGAGAAATGTCAGTCCCAACATTCACTCACATTTCTAGGCATGAGAAACCATTTATCGAGAAACCATGCACAACTTGGATCATTTCTTCCTTCAATTTTCCAATATCTGCTAAATTTCGATGATTTCTTCCCATCTACTGATTATTGTTTTAGATGATCCCTGCAAATAAAATCCCTAATGTCATTAAATCCAATGTATTCCCTCCTCTTCAGTCATCCCCTACTTCTGTTTGAGAAGAAGGTGGAGAACTATGTCAAATTGAATACAAACACCAATGGTTTTAAACTTGATGAACTTCCCCTTGATCATCAATACTCAAACTCCTGTAATGTGAATCTCTATAGCCATTACTATTTTTTTTTTGTGTGGCAACCTAATTGATGTAATGTGTAATGTAGAGTATTCAGTTGACAATAGCTGCAATATTGAGTAGAGTTGATTCATTCCTCTGCTACATGGGAGGAGGATTATGGTGTCATGTTTTCACCTACTCTTACACCACTGAGTCCTCACATCATACAAGGACTTAATACTTGCAAAAGCTGGTATATCCAACCGTGATTATGCACAAATTTAATATTTCACTTGTTTGACGGTGTTATATTGGAGTTTGCAGCTCTCTCTCTCTCTCTCTCTCTCTCTCTCTCTCTCTACACATGCACAAGGACTTAATAATTGCAAAAGATATCCAACCATGATTATGCACAAATTTAATATTTCACTTGTTTGGCGGTGTTATATTGGAGTTTGCAGCGCTCTCTCTCTCTCTCTCTCTCTCTCTCTCTCTCTCTCTCCACACGCACACACATATAGTCAATTGGGTTTAGCTCGAGCAGTTGGGAGAGATGCTGTTATCCTCCCCACCCTAGTTCAATTCCTGCATGTGACATGCCGAGCTTATAATGAGAATTTCTTGTAACGGATTTCGAGCCTTAATCCAAGCAGTCTCTCGAGGACCAAAACATGTATATTCCTCATATGGAATATAACGATATTTTCCATGAAACAAAAATTACGCACACATACACAACATTTTATGAAAACTCAAGGGATGCTTCTTCACATTTTCAATGGCATTTTTAGTAATTAGTATGTTTAAGATATTGAGTTTAACACAGAAGAGTTGGGTCCAACATCTATTGACACAGAAAGAACGAAATAATAAGCAATTATGACAACAACAGATTGAACTAAATCATTGAGCAAAATCTCTTATAGATGCATCCAATTTGGTGGAAAAAATGCCAGTTGCAATGAATTTTTCATAAATCCATAATTCGAAACTATTCATTCCCACCACACTCCAAAGTTATATGCTCTAGCAAATAGCCTCTAATGTCGGACTGAACCAAAACTCGTGGCACCAGTTCACTCTATATATAATGATCAGGTTTTCCAAGCCTGATCACTCTTTTCAGATCCCCCCTTTTGGGCAAACATGTCCCTCACACTGGGGAAACCTTTCTCTCTGCATTTCCCTGATTTTCCCCAAAAGGGGGGCATAGGTAAGCATTTCCCCATGCACCCACCCACCCCCAGAGAGTAAGAAATGTGGGGGGTGCACCCATGGAATATTGCTAAATTTGGGACGGTTTCTGAACCGGCACTGGAATCTACTTCCAATTCTGATAGGCAACCACAAATCATGTAACCATGTTACCAATATAACTGACAACAGTAGATGCTATATAGGAAATGTTTTACGATTCCTCTCTATCTTGATTCTTCTCTATACCAATGCAATTTCGTCCAACAATAAAAAAGAAGTTAAAATCTCTCTCTAGATCTTCGACCTTTATTCACTCCAAATATCTTTCCAAATGATAAGTAATGATGGATATATTTTCCTATCAGATGCCTATGAAGATCAAGACTGAGTCCACCTTTCATCCTCCTAAAGAGACACCAGTAAACCAGAAGTGGAAAGGTTTTCAGCATATAATGTTGCACGAGTCCTAACATCATTTCCCAAAGATGTGTACTTTGAAGCATGCTATTGCAATCGATTCAACAATAAGAGAAAAATATATGATGCTTAACAAAGAAAGCTAATCATTCATATTGCTTCAAAAGAAATTTCAAATCCCTGCAAAACAAATAACGTTGAAACTTGAGTTATGAAATCTACATAACTCACAAATCTGAAGTATGTACATGACAGCAAATAATGGATGTTAATTGTGTAAAGCCAAAAAGAGGAACGGGAAATTTTCATAAATCTCACAACATCTTCATCATTAACAGCCCTGGTAATAGCCTGCAATATGTTGCGATTGAGTACATCCAACAGTTTAACAATATGTCCAACTGGAACAAGATGTAGAGTGTTTTTTGATTCTTCTGCCATAAGCTCTTCTGAAAGATGTTTGATGCTGGAAAAGGGCACCAATGTGCCGCCTTCTTCACTATCCTCATCACCGGTCATCTCTGTTCTATCAAATAACTCCTCCAAAATCTCACAGAGATTTCCAACACTTTTGTCTGCAATGAAAACAAAATGATGGTCAATTTTAAACAGCATAAGCCAACACAGAGAGCATAAGTAAAATGACTGGTCATATTAGCTAACCATGTTTCAGGTCAACCACAGAAGAAGTTAACCTCCCTTGGTCTATTCTTTCTTCATTTGTATTTTTTCTTCTTATCCTCGACTTGATTGCAGAAACTGGTGTTCGTGCATCCTGTAATTTAAAACAATGTTACATTTATCGTTAATGGCAATTTATCGTCGGGGATCCAGAACTTAAATTATCAGAAATTGCGGAAAATATCGGAAATTATCAGATACTATCAGGAAACTTTAAAAAATACAAAAATTATCATTTTTTCAATTCTTTAACTTCTAAAACAACATCAACATCAAACAAACACATTGATACATAAATATGAAAATAAAATCGATATATCAGATGTTTAAGATGCCA
This sequence comes from Pinus albicaulis, assembly GCA_034641835.2. Lineage (NCBI taxonomy): Eukaryota > Viridiplantae > Streptophyta > Pinopsida > Pinales > Pinaceae > Pinus > Pinus albicaulis. The sequence goes on along the minus strand of CM076577.1, from coordinate 972,217,725 downwards.
CGTGATACATCAGATATCGATATTGAAATATGATATTTTCCATGAGTCATAAGATCTAACAGAATGATACAAAATCATATCAAAACAAAAATAAATGTATCTTATGAGATGAATCATGACAATAAAAACTACAGATTTCCCCTTGTTATCTTGATGGAAAAAGGTCACAACATCCTTAGCAACGTAATCAGAACTGGACCAAAAGATTGGTCGACCAAAAAATACATCAAATATTCAAATTTTGAAAAAAACATACAACTTATGTCCATCCATATGAATCCAAAATATTATACATAAATATGCAAAAAATTTCATGCATATAGCAAGGATGCATATAACCAAAATATCAATGAGAGCAATTGTTAATTTCTGCATATGTTCTATGCCATTTCATATTAGGGTACACAATACTGAAGTAGATAGAACATAGTAATAGATCGATAGAAGAAAAGCCACAACAGAGATAATAAATGGTGGCATTACGGCGATCAGCAGGATGCTTCTACCAGCAAAGTCTCCAATAGGTCATTCAGCCAAGCGTGTTACACATAACCCAGAACAACCCAAACAAAGAACAGTCCATATATATCACAGCTCCAACGCTATCCAGAGAGAGAATTCCTCCACAACAATGTGTGTCAAATGAACTCTAAGTCTCTCCAATATATAGGAATCTTTGGGGGTGTGTGACACGTCCTTTAAGATATTTAAGTCTATATTTTATTCTAGGCCGACCTAGCACATAAGTGGAATAAATTCAAAGTACATGTTCTGCTCATCCGATCAAGATGATCTTTAGATCAATCTTACACCTCTCCGAAAGAGGAATCCAATAAAAATATTAGGATCGTCATCTGAGCAGCACAACCCGGAGTTTGGACCTAGTTGTCCAATTTTAACACTCCCTCTCAACTAGGGAGAACTCCGTCCACAAGAGCAATCCAAACATCGTGCGTCATCTCGTCGTAACTTGCTTTGCTGGCCTCTTTATTTCAAAACAGGAGTGGGTCAGTCACAAAGACATCATTCCCGGCTCACAGATTCAGCCCAGAGGTCAAAACCTCTATCGGACTCACAAAGAGTCTCCAACCAACTCGAAGTTGGTTCATCTGACCCGAAGTCAGGCGGAGGTCCGAGACCTCACAAGACTTGATCCCAGATCAAGTGGTTGGACCGTGCCATCCTAGATAGAGAGTACAGCAATCTCTGATGCGTCCCTCAGTCTTTGCTACTAGTCTCTAGCTTTTCCCACCTCATTGGCCAAATGAGAGGTACTTCCCATGAGCCCTGAACTCAATGGGTAGGATGCATATGGGGCACAGATAATGAGAGGTGAACCAACTCAATAATCACAACGGTGGGGTCCAAGCACTGTAAGGTTTACAGCAAAGCCTAGCCTTGTAAGCTCATAGCCTCGAGAAGTTGTCCCCAAAGCCCCCGAGCTCAGGCTCATCGTCACGGGACCCACATCAGGAGTCGTTCCACGATACCAAGTCTCTCACGGAAGGTTAGGAACTTGACCTTCCCCAGGGGCTTAGTGAGAATATCCACGACCTGCTCATCAGTTCCTATATGATCGAGCCTTACGGCGCCTCGCTGTACCATATCCCAGATGAAATGGTACCTAATATCAATATGCTTGGATCAGTCGTGGAACACAGGATTCTTGGTCAAGCGAATCCCACTCTGATTATCACAAAGTATCACCGTGGTATCTAGCACATGCTCGAACAACTCACTGAAGAGCTTTCGCAACCAGACTGCTTCACAACAGGCCATACTTGCTGCAATGTATTCAGCCTCAGCGGTGCTCAAAGCCACCGACTTCTGCTTCTTGCTCATCCATGAGATCAAAGCAGAACCAAGATTGAAACAGCATCCCGATGTGCTCTTACGATCCACCACACTGCCAGCCCAATCGGCATCAGTATATCCAAGGAGTGTCACGCTCCCGGCAGTGTATCTCAGCCCATGGTTTATCTCAAAATATCTAAAAATATTCTTGGCACCAACCCAGTGAAAGTGATGAGGCTCAACCATCTGTTGACTCAGAGTGTTCACTGCAAAACATATATCTGGACAGGTGTTCACTAAGAACATCAAGGCCCCTACGAGTTGACAATACTCAGTAGGATTTGACAATACGGGCCCAGCACCGCTGCCACTCAACTTCTTGAAGTTGAGTTCCATTGGTGTTAACACGAACTTGCAGTCCACCATACCAAATCTTTCCAGAAGTTTCATAATGTATTTTCCTTGAGAAGGGAAAATCTCGCTAGGTCTCTGCCAAACCTCCAGGCCTAGGAAATAGTGCATCAGTCCTAGGTCCTTTATCTCAAACTCAGCAGCGAGCTCCCTCTTGTATTGATGAATGAGAGGGTCAGCACCTGTCAGGAAGAAGTTGTCCTCATACAACACCTAAATGAGAGGCTTCTCTCTATCAACCTTGAAGTAAAGATTCGGATCAGCATTACTACGAGTGAAGCCCAGCTTCATTAGGTAGCTATCTATCCTCTTGTACCAAGCTCTGGGTACTTGCTTCAGCCCATAGAGAGCTTTCTTCAACCTGCAGACATGGGTGTCCCTAACCTAGACTTCAAACCCCAGAGGTTGCTCAACATACACCTCTTCCTTTATCGCATCATGCAGAAATGTGGTCTTTTCATCTATCTGATGAAGACTCCATCCTTGCGTAGCAGCAAAGGCTATGATTGATCGAATGGTGGTATATCGGGCCACAGGTGCAAGAGTGTCATCGAATCTTGCCTTGAACTTTTTAGCACTTCCATCAGATCCATGCTTGATTTTGTATTGAGGTGACAACATCTTTGATCTGTGGTCTAGGAACCATATCCCATACATCACCCTTGTATCCTTGCAGATTTAGATACTTTATAGCTTCTCCAAATGATCTAGGCTCATATTGAACTCATGGCGGCTAGAAACCCCTGGTATTTATATGGTTTCTTGGTTTTCCTCCGGAATTTCCCCCTTTGAAGCCATACGTCCTGAGTCATGAGGATCTTCTTTCGTTCAGCAATGGTATCCGCTTCGGAGCATATACAGTTGTATTCTCCCTCTTAATGCCAGCTTCTCTCGAGAGAGAAGACATCTATTTTAAATGAGGTCATCCCAGACACCAACTTGGAAAGGTGAATTAATCTCCCACAGACAAAGCCATCCAACAGGCTTTGTTGATCATGGTTCAAGATTCCAACAATGTGTATGAAAGCTGCCGAAACATATTTTACCATTACGCTCCAATGTGAGACTGCTACTGTCACATGCTTACTACTACATAGGTGTCTATCTATGTCATTGTCCAACAGGGAGAATATATCAACAAGCCTCAGCTTGTGTTAGAAGTCCTGTTATTCTAAGGAGATCTGCTGGAGCTTCCTCAAACAGCCCCATAGAACTAGGAATCCAGACATGATTCCTTCTTTCATAATTCTACACTTGAGAGCTTCATCTAATACATCTGGCATCTTATCCAGCACTGCTTCTTAATTTCAGATCTGCCCAACTACAGTTGACGGATCTAGGGCTACAAGACTTCAAATCTCAGTTTTGCGATTTGTCTCTTCAATTGCACAGGTCTAGAAACCAATTATACAAATGTTCAAAGAACACAGAATATTCCATTCTTCATGCCAGTCTAGACTCCATACCTTATGTGAAACCTTTCTCTTATAGCATACTCATAAGATACTTCTACTCATCAGAGTTCCATAAGGATACAGGCCAATCCTACTCATCACTGATTCAACCCCAGTCATCCAGCAGGATAAATCTCAAGTCATCAATAAAATGTTACATGTGTCATGTTAATGTACAGATCTAAATCCTTAGGGGATAAATACTCCAGCTTCCTTTGCACATAATAAACCCTTAGGTCTATGTCCAACTTTGGTTTGGGCCAATGGCTACCCCAGAAGTGAGGTCAATACAGAGTGAGCACACACTAAAAAAAACTGTGATGACTGCCTGTAATTTTCTGTGATGATCCCTGAGGAGATTTATCCTTTACCCAGCCTTTATGGAAGGGCCAGAGAAAGAAAGAAAGAAAGATATTAAAAAAAAAAAAAAAAATTTGCTCTACCTTAATCTTCCTTAAGTTCATAGGCTAGAAAGGATATTCTTCCTTCATGCTCATAGGCTAGAAAGGATATTCTTCCTTCATGCTGAGGGTAACAGGCAAAAAAATTTTGCCCATACAAGACTTGTTGTTGTCTTCCTGTCATCCCATGCTGCTGCTATATAGTTTTCATACAAAGTTAGCATAGAAGACATACCTTAATTGCTTAAATCTGGCCCACAATTGTTTCCCTGAGCTGCGGCTACTCTTCAATGGGAGGTCGTCCCTTCACACAGCTCCTTGAGGTAAGTTACAATGCTTTTAGAAAGGTAGTGGCACCCTACAGGTATACAAGCAGACTTGTAACAGCCTCTTATCAGGGCTATCCACCCCTAAAACAGTTCTGAATAATATCCAGTGCCTCAGCCTTCTATCCCTGCAAGTAGACCTTCTAACAGTCCTCAAAGAAATGCCTTACAAGGCTCTGCTGTTATAGCCTTCCTTGCTGCCCATCTACTGACTTGATATCAGCGTACACAACATGTAAGCTTATGTATAGCTTTCAGCCTGCTGCCTTCATCAAAATTAATTTGGGTCTGCGGCATTCTCCATAAGGGACAACAGTCCAAGTTTCTCAGGTTTGTTAAGGCCAGGCTTCATGCTTAATCAATGACCATATTACAGCTGCAACATTCTTCTGCAATGTTGACTGATTCAATGCATCGGATCTGTCTTCGCTCTTGCCTAACCGTCTCTTGCTTTGAGTCATACAGAGGTATCTTGGACTCATCATAACCAAGACCTTTTAATACATTTATGCAGGACATATCACACTGTTGTCGTATACTATTCTTGGTTAGGGCACTAGCACACTGCAACAACACTTATAACACCACCCAAACAGTCTTTAAATAACAGCGGCTTCCCTTCATTTGTTGTGGCCTTCCTTTGAAGGACTCCTTACCTTCTTTACTGTTGATCTGGGCATAGAACAACCCTCAACCTTCCTATGCTCAATAGGCTCGATAAGGGTTACGACTGTCTCCCACAAAAAATAACTTCAATACTTGCAATGTTGACCGAGTTCAAGACAAAGGCAGGGATTTCTTCAGAAATTCTGATCATGAAACGGTTTCTTCCCTAACCGCAAAATCCTTTTATGGGATCCATCCCATAACTACTTCAACGAACAATCTACGTTCATGAAAATGGTCACAACGGGACCCACCTTTTAAATACGGAAAACTCATTTCACTTAGCGAAGTCACTACAGGGACTTATCAACGTCTTAGTCGACCATCGGAGTTCATCGATGATCCGATTTATCAAGAATTAATTTTCTCGCATGACAATAAGTGTTCTTACTTGGTGCGTCTGCTTCAGTGTTGTCCGTCTATGCTCTAGATCAATTCCATAGATGTGTAAACTAATTATTCCATGGACGTGAGTTCCTTCCTATTTCTTCGACAATAAGAACTTGGCGTCATATAAGATTACTTTCATAAGCTAGACGCTGTTAGATGAGGATGCGGTTCTGCTGTTGTAATAAGATAGAAGCCTAGAAGCCTCGGTCTTTCTGGGAATTAAAAAAAAAAAAAGTTATTCCTGCTGCAACACATTTAGGGGTCTTCATAAATTTGGGCTACCGTCAAATTAACCACCTGATCTACATAGACCTCAGCCCCTGGAAGTATCGATTTGGTTTAAGATGCTTCTCCATATCAGTGGTGCTGTTCAGAGAGCTCCGCCCAGATTTAGGTTGCCTAGCCACCGCTCAGACAGAAATGACTTGTCCCAGAGACAGGTTTTAATGAAACCTTTGCTATCTTTTCTGATATCCCTGTGCCAAAACAAAGAAAGACCCATAGTGCCTTAACAATACGCTGTCACCTACAGCTCCTTCCACGCTGTCTAGGGCACAGGAGAAATTCTGCTTCACCAAGTCCTTTTCTAGAGGTAGCGTTGCACAAGATTGATCAATAGATCAGGGATCAACACAAATTGGGCATTGTCTTCCCCTTAGGCTCTGAAACCATGTTAATTTCTGCATATGTTCTATGCCATTTCATATTAGGGCACACAATACTGAAGTAGATAGAACATAGTAATAGATCGATAGAAGACAAGCCAAAACAGAGATAATAAATGGTGGCGTTACGGCGATCAGCAGGATGCTTCTACTAGCAAAGTCTCAAATAGGTCATTCAGCCAAGCATGTCACACATACCCAGAACAACCCAAACAAAGAATAGTCCATATATATCACAGCTCCATCGCTATCCAGAGAGAGAGAATTCCTCCACAACAATGTGTGTCAAATGAACTCTAAGTCTCTCCAATATATAGGAATCTTTGGGGGTGTGTGACACGTCCTTTAAGACATTTTAGTCCATATTTTATTCTAGGCTGACCTAGCACATAAGTGGAATAAATTCAAAGTACATGTTCTGCTCATCCGATCAAGATGATCTTTAGATCAATCTTACACCTCTTCGAAAGAGGAATCCAATAAAAATATTGGGATCGTCATCTGAGCAGCACAACCCGGAGTTTGGACCTAGTTGTCCAATTTTAACAGCAATCCATCTCTGAATCAAGATAGATCAATAGAGAGATTCTAAATGGCCTCTAAAATACAAATAAAATCATGCCTCAACAAATCGCTACATAACATCAAAATCATCGCTTATATTGGGATCCTCCTCATCAACATCACCCTCTAAACATTAAAATAAAATAGAGAAAGCTTTACATCATAATCAATGATTTTGCTTGACTGAAGTGTACATTTTTACTAGGGTCATGAAGGAGGAGCTCAATAGTCAATGCCAACAACATTGAGGTATAAAGAGTGTCTGGTGATCTTGATTAATTGTTAGTTCGATACCCTCATACATCACAAAATCCAGAAGAAATGTTGCAATCCCACCAATCTTAAAATCCTAAAAATTGTTAAGTCTGTTGGATTTTCAGTAGGATCTAGATTCTAAAATTTAACTTTCTTCATATGAAATGCAATAAGGTCAAAACCACTCTCAAACAACCTGAGTCAATTAATGGTAATGTTAAAAACTTAAGCAAAAGGATGAAAATGAATGATATAGGAAAAACAGCCCAGAAAGTGCATCTTTGGAAATCATATGAAGTGTTATGAGGTTCAAGGTTCAAATCCCCATGGGCCAGAAAACAAACAAAAGGACAAAAGAAAAATAATAGATTTCCCCTTGTTTGCTTGATAGAAATAGTCATCGTATTCCTCATGCTCAATCCCCTAACTCATTTTTAAAAAATTAGGGTTAACAAAAAGAAAGAAAAAAAATGGTAATATGTTGAAATTGACAAAGGCAGGGTTATAATTTCGAAATTATTGTGATAATTACCTAAATTATAGCAATAAATTGAAATTATTGCAACAATTTTGAAAGGGAAAATTATCACGATAATTAATATCGAAATTATTGCCAAGGTTGGCGCTGGCAATATTATTACGATAATTCTGATATTATCGCGATAAGTGCAACACTGATTTAAACAAATATTTCAATATTAACAAGAAAAATTGAAAGCAAGTCTTATGCCACTTTTAGAAACCTGCAAACTAAACACTGGTTGATCAGTTTTTCAATAACAAAAATTCACCTATGAAGAAAAAAGTTAAAACAAATAAAAAAGGCAGCACAACATTCGATATTCAAAAACCTACACTTGAAGAGCTTCATAGAATCAAAATTACCTAATCACGAGATAAAAGATTTTTAACATCAAAGTTAGAAAACCTACACAAGTTCCCTTCCTTTCTCAAAAATTTATATAGATAGTCAAAGGAACTTACCTCAAGTGGTATGGTTCACGATTTGTGTCCCAACTAGCGTGGGTTCAAGTCTCTAGAGACATGTGCTGAAAATGTAACTAGTGTCAATCTTCATAATTGTATTTAAGTCATAATGTAATGTATTTGTCAAAGAAAAGAAATTTTATTGTAAAATAAATTAACTTATTAAAGCATGGGTTTCATGCTTGGGTCAATGGTTAATAGGTCAAAGCCTTCATTGTAGGACTCTAGGGTTTAGGTCAAGAGTCCTAGTCATTGTCATCATGTAATAGACCCTTCTTGGCCTTTATCTATCAAGAAAGAAAATTTATTTGATGAAAAATGAGCCATTTAGGCCTCGTTCACCAAGTTGGCCTCAAGGAAGCCAAGTTGGCCTCAAGGAAGACAAGTCAACCTAATTAGGAGACAGAAACCACTATATGAAGGCAGCAACTCAACCACATTTGAAGCATAAGAAAAGCAAGTTCGATCTACATTTGTTAAAGGAGAAAAAGGAGAGCGACATACCTAAGAAGAAGGAGAAAACCCTAGCAAAGGAGAAGGAGACACTCGTCAAACTAAAGAATTTGAACTTTCTCTCTCTACTGCCACACATGCAAAGTTTATGGGTTGCAGGAGGGCCAAAAAATTCAGAATGGGACCGAAAATCTGGGATTTGAAGGGCCGAAATTTTGTGGAGTTGTTGGGTTGAAGTTGTTTGACTTGAATAAGAGTAATGAAGTTTGATAATCATCCTGGAACGCTGACTTGGTGGAGTGAGGAAGGTATTTTGATTTGATCTAAGGTCTTGGTTTGTCTCAATTTGATTTGAATCTATTAGTGGAAGAGTTTGACTGGGTTTTCCCCTGCATAGGGGTTTTAGCCCTCACTGAGTGCCTATATCTAGTGTCATTAATCTTCATGTTTTGATTTGATGATTGCTTGATGAAAAGAAGATAAAAGAAGAACATAAAGAAAGTTAATAAGAACACAAGTAATTGTCAACATAAGAAAATATTTTTGCCTTTCTAATTTTCTAACATGGTATCAAAGCTAAGGTAAAGGAAGAAAGAAAAAGGCAACTTGAAGATCTATTGAAAGAAGGAAGGATCAAAGAAAAGGTTTCAAGACAAGATCATAAGTAGAAGGCTTATTAAAGAGAAGAATATATATCTAGAAAATCTATGGCAACTTCAATGAATACTAAAAATAAGCTAGAAGGGGCCACCAACTATAGAGCATGGAAGAAGAGGATGGATCTCATCCTTACAAAACACAAAGTATTGGATTTTGTTCAAGGAAAGGTGAAGAAACCCTCAAATGATGCAGAAAAAGAAAAATATAAGGAGACAGATAGCTTAACTATGAATCTAATTGTAGATGGAGTAAAAGACAACCTAATTCCCTACATATCCAGTATAGAAACTGCGAAAGGGATGTATGAAGCTCTCTCCTAATTATTCACTATCAAGAACATTGAACAAGTTGCTAGCCTCAAGAATGAACTTAGAACAATGAAGATGACAAAAGATGACACTGTATCTTCATATTTTGTGAGGATCTCCCGAAAAAGAGGTGATCTCCAAGCCATTGATGAGATCATTCTAGACAAATAACTTGTGATTGCTACTCTACCAAGTCAACCAAAATCATGGAGCTCCTTTGTATCAGGAATTAGCAGTTGGAAAGAGACACCATCATTTGAAGAAATGTGGAAAGAATGCAATCAAGAAGAAGCCCGCATCTCATTAGCAAATAATAAGAAGGAAGAAGATGAGGAAAACAATTCTAATGCATATTCTGGTCACTATAAGAAAAAGGGAGGAAATAAGTCTAAAGGGTTAAAGAAGAAGATTGACCTATCTATAGTAGAATGTTAGAATTGTCATTAGATGGGACACTACAAGAACCAATGTCCTAAAAGTCCAAGAAACAAGAAGAGAGAAAGAGAACATGTAACAGTTGTTGATGAAGCTCCGCCCAAAAAGAATAAAGCTGAAGAATCTGAAGGCAAAGACTTATTTTCTTAAGTCTCTTAGGGATATTATCCCTTGCATATCCTTCCTTCTTAGGTTTTGTAACATTTTCTTTTATGTTTTGATTTCTAGAGTTTATAGATCTAATATCTCTTATTAGAAATTCTTGAATTGTTTTGATAAGTTGATAAGTTGTAGGTATCCCTCAGAAAGATTGGATTAAGAGGAATCCTTCACCATTTTATGAAAAGATTAGTATATTGTCCTTCGTTTGGTTTCTTAGTCATATCAAGATTTGTTTGTATCGCAGACTCATAACCCTTTCTTTATATTTTCCTTGATAGGAAAAGCTTGAAGGAAACACTAAGGTTGTAGAGGAAACTTCAAGGGAAAGGCTTGAATCATTAAAGAAGCTCTATTGAAAAGAAGCCCATCAGAAAAATGATGTCCTACAAGGTTTGTTAAAGGAACAACTTAAGGTATGTCTTAGAGTACAAGATTTGTTGCAATATTTTCTTTATACAAAAGGGTACGATCATTCTCACTTGAAATTTGTTTTATATTACTATTATTATTATCCAATATTAAGGTCACGGCCAAGCCAGACACCAAATTTGTGTATGAGATGAGACCAACTTGTTTGTGGGACAAGGGACCCACCTCCGCACAGCGATTTGACAACTAAGTCTACGAAGGTATACATACTCTACCCCCCCTCTAGTTTTGAACCTGTGACATCTTTGGAAGAAACACATGCTCTTATGTCTAGGGTTTTGAATCATAAAGATTCTTGTTAGGGTGATTAATCGCTAGATTGAATCTAACCTTGTCATATTATCTCTTGTCATTTTGTTTTGATAAAACCCTAAGGTTAGGGTTCACTATAAAACCCTAACCTTTTGGTATGTTAACAATAATGATGAAACCCTAATCCTCTTAGGGTTTGAACCTATGATAAAATCCTACTCTCTTGATGTTTAGGGTTTGTTGATGTCATGAAACTCTAACCTTTTTAGGGCTTCTTGTTGATGTCTAGGCTATATGATAAAACCCTAGATTTTCAAGGTTTGGTTAATTAGGGTTTATGACAAAACCCTTGTAATAGTCAATATAAGACCCTAGAAATGGATCTCTAGGTTTATGTGCTTTTGTATAATTGAAACCCTAGCCTGGTCAAAATTTGTTGTACATCTAATTTTGGAATTTGATGTTTAGAGTTTACGATAAAATCTTAAATTGATATAAGAAAATATTAAGGAAACACTCGATATGGAATGTTAGTATGTTATCTTGATTATTGATTTTCATGATTTAGTTTTATTCGGTGTTGATAATATCGATATCGGCAAAATATTGGCAAGGGTCCAGAAAACATCTTATCGACAATATCGGCAAAAATATCGGCAAGCATAAAAAATGCATAATATATTAATTTTTTTCATATTTTTAAACATATAAAACAATAACAACATGAAATAAACACATTTGAACATAAATATGAAAAAAGCACTGATATATATGATGTATTTGATGTAAAATAAAAATGATATATCAAAGGCGATACCAAATCCTGCTGATCCCTAATAATTGTCCAATCAAGGACTGAAATGCGGAGAACCAATACAAAATAACATCACATATATAAAAGTATCTCATGCTCATGAGTTATGTGTAGGAAAGCTTCAAAAAAAAATAAAACTAGCAACTATCTATCTGAGATCAGTTCCCTCTCCCTAGCAGCTATTTTTTTGTCTTTTTCATCAATTGCTTCAAGAGTTTTTTGTATAATTTCCGCACCAGAAACTGTACAAGGTATAACATCATGTCCAGGGAGTCTAACCAAATGGCATTTCAATCGTGTAACCCCTCTTGCCATCTTGGTCCCACACAATTTGCATGATAGATGTGCCCGATTTGTCCCACCATCAAGCTCCCCATACTCCCAAAATGGGTACAAGGATTTTGGCATATTTGCAATTAACTAATTCAAATTTCAAACCTAGGGCAACAAAAAAACAAATAATTGGCAATGGCAATAAGAGGGTGCATAAGAAAGTTAAAAAAAAAAAAAATGAAGCTTGTTGTCCAAATATGGAGAAAACACTTGCATTGGTTCATGGGCATGAAAATCATAGCAAATGGAAAAAAACAAAGAAACAAAATCTTGGTAGACAAAGAGGCAAGCAAGCATAACCCTAAATCTATGAAAGAAATCATTAACATAGGGTTTTTTAAGAACATACCTATTAATGGAAGAAATGAAGTTTCTCTCACTATTCTTCAATCTTTGATCAACAAAAAATTATGAGTTGATAGTGATGATGGCTCTTTGATCCTCAATCCCTCCTTGACAACCACCACAAAGCTCTTCCCCTTCCTTCTCCAAGACTCACAAACGAAAATGACAAAAAAAAGACAAAATTCCCTTTTCCAGCTGCAGCCTAGGAGTGCCCGGTGATATTTCCCATCCTCGCGCAATATTTTCTAGAAATATCGGCGATATTTCGGCTCGCCGAAAATATTGTGATATATTTGAATATCGCTAATATTTCGGCAATATTAGCAACAATAGTTTTATTAATGAAATCTAGGGTTTGTGACAAAACCCTAGTAGAGTTTGAAATAAATTTCCAAGGCACAATATTGAATCTGTGGATGTAATGATTGCTAACTTAATATAACCGTTAATATTTAAGACTTTAAAAGTCTCATTGATGGAATCTAGGGTTTGTAACAAAACCCTAGCAAATTGTTGAAATCTAGTATGTAAAAGATGTGACCCTTGTTGACTATGAACCTAACTAGGTTTAGGTATTTGATGTCTAAAGCTTGATTGTTTTGATGCTTCCTCTATAATGACATGATTTCGATATAGTTAGCTTCATGTCTTTGTATACTTGCGCTCGGTTGTACTTGCTATTGAAGGTTTGCAAGTACATAGCCTTCAAGATGATGAAGATGCTTACCTCATATTTGATGATGATAATTTGATGATGATGTTGAGCATGATGGACAAAGGGAGCATGAAAGTTCGATAGATGACCTTGTTAAGGAATGATGAAGTCTCTGATGAATTGTTGATGCAAAAGGAAGAGCCTATGTGACTAGAAGAATAAGATAGTTGATGGACTTGCCCCCTAATTACTTGGATAAAATGTATATCTCTCTAGTTGAGAGGGAGCTTGAAGAGAATTGAATGACTTGATGAAAAGGCCCTAAGCATGTTTGAGATCGAAGAATAGTTGAAGCACTACTTATGGTTATTCGTGATTGGTAAAGTGGTGAACAAGACTTGAATAATTTTGGAAGAAGTACAGAGGATTAGTTGGGTGTTGTTAAAAAAGTTAAAGAAGGCGGCTTCCGACAAAAATGTGTTTGGACAATATGATGATGACGCAACATCAATATTTTTGAAGATCCCAGAGGTTTGTGTTGACTTGTATATATATTTTGAAGTTTATTGCTAATTGGGATTGCGATTATACAAGTTAATCTCTCCATAGAAGGGTTAAACATTTTGAAGCACGCTGGAACTGATGGACATATCTGGTTTAGATTATAGGGAGAGATGAAGCTTATTGGGGCAACAAGAAGGTTGGAAGGACATTTGGTCAGCCTGTGATGATGTCTAGATGCCGAAGTAGGGAGGGTGGCATTGGTCTTGGAGCTTCAACGTTGGATACACACCTAGATCCCTAGGTTAGTGTTAGAGCTAAAGCCTGATGGTAACTAGAGTGGCTAAAGCTTGGAACACACCTTAGTCCCACACAATTAGATACCTTGGTCAAGTATCTAATTTGTAGCACTGCACGTGTTGCAACTCTTCATAGAGCACGTCATTTTGAGATCTTCCATGTACCTATATAGATATATATATATATATATATACCTCCCTAGTTAAGAGGGAGTGTTGAAAAAGGTAACTAGTGTCAGTCTTCATTATTGTATTTGAGTCATAATGTAATGTATTTGTCAAAATAAAGAAAGAAATTTTATTATAAAAGAAATTGACTTATTAAATCATGGGTTTCATGCTTGGGTCAATGATTAATAGGTCAAAGCCTCCATTGTAGGCTTCTAGGGTTTATGTCAAGAGTCCTAGTCATTGTCATCATCTAATAGACCCTTCTTGGGCATTATCTATAAAGAAAGAAAATTTATTTTGATGAAAATTGATTCATTTAGGCCTCCTCCACCAAGTCAGTCTCCAGGAAGACAAGTCAACGTAATTAGGAGACAAAAAACACTATATAAAGGCAACAAATCAACCTAATTTGGAGCATAAGAAAAGCAAGTTTGATCTACAGTTGTTAAAGGAGAAAAAGGAGAGCGATATGCCTAAGAAGGAGAAAACCCTAGCGAAGGAGGAGACACTTGTCAAACTAAAGAAACCAAATTTTCTCTCTCTACAACCACACGTGCGAAGTTTCTGGGTTGCAGAAGGGCCGAAATTTTCAGAATTACAAGGGGGCCGAAATTTTGTGTAGGTGCTAGGTTGAAGCTATTTGACTTGAAGAAGACTATTGAAGTTTGATAATCATTCTAGAAGACTAACTTGGTGGAGTGAGGAAGGTCTTTTCGTTTGGTCTAAGGTCTTGGTTTGTCCCAATTTGATTTGAATATATTAGTGGAAGAGATTGACTGGGTTTTCCCCTACATAGGGGTTTTAGCTCTGGCTAAGTGTCTATATTTCGTGTCATTGATCTTCATGTTTTGATTTGATGATGGTTTGATGAAAAGAATATAAAAGAAGAACATAAAGAAAGTTAATAAGAACACAAGTAATTGTCAACATAAGAAAATCTTTTTGCCTTTCTAATTTTCTAACAACATGTTGGCCCTTGTGGTATTTATGAAATATTGGTTCTACCAAGTGGAATAGTGGCATTTGAAAAAGACCTAAACATTATGTAGAAAATATCACATTGCCCTTTTAGGTGGTTGCTTGTGTTGGAAAATGCAATGTGGCAGCTATTAATTTCAATTTCGCTTAACCTTAATACTTGCTTGTGAACTTTATTATTATTCTTGTGTTTCTTTATTAGATCTTCTTCATCAAACAAATATCAAGAACAAAACAATAAAGACAGTGGACACAGATATTAGGCTCCAAGCCACGGGAAAACCCCTCCAAGGGGAAAACCCGGAAAACTCTTCTTCTTCTTATAGAATGTGCTTCAAGTGAGCCAACAAAGACCCAAACCCTAGACCAAGTCCTCCTCCAAGTACCAAGTCAGCCCTTCCAAATACCATTGCTCAGTCCTACATCAATCAACTTCTTGTTGCAACTTAAACCTTAACTTCCACCCTGAAACTTCATTTTGCAACTTTGTCCTCCAACTTCAGCCTTGTAGCTATTGCAAAAACCCTAATACAACTTCTTCAATAGATCCTTCTTTGAGCAAGACATCTCTTTCCAAGGTCAACGAGATCAAGACAAAATATACCCTCTCCCAGCAACTGATACTGCAACTCGAACTTGCAATCTCAGCCTTCTTTGTAGTTGCAAAAACCCTAGAACTTTGCATGTGTGAGAGAGATAGAGCCCAAGAACAAGCCTTCTTCTTCTTCTAGACCTTTGCTCTTCTGGTCTTCTTGCTTCTCAGCTACAGATCAAACTTTTTCCTTGAGATCGAACATGTTGGTGATTGTCAAATGAGGTCGA
The DNA here is from genome assembly GCA_034641835.2 of Pinus albicaulis. Classification (NCBI taxonomy): domain Eukaryota; kingdom Viridiplantae; phylum Streptophyta; class Pinopsida; order Pinales; family Pinaceae; genus Pinus; species Pinus albicaulis. The sequence continues at coordinate 972,202,195 of CM076577.1, read as the reverse complement.
ATCTGCTCCTTTATATAGCCTTTCAAAGAGGTCGAATTCCCTTCTTTAGGCCGACTTGAAGCTGCCAGGGCCAACTTGTACTTTTGGAGGGTCTAGGACTTTCTAGACTCAAAATAAATTCTTTTACAAAATATATTTCACCCAGAAGGGTTTTATAAACATGATGTTTACTCTTTTGACTCGTGACAATATATCCTATGACCTAACAAACCCTAAAAGCATGAAGAACATGTTTTTACCTAGAAGGCCATCAATAAAGAGCATGAAAGCCATGCTTTAAAATAATAACTTTTTCTTTTCTTCTTTTGTTTGTTACATAAGATACATATTGAAATGAGTACAACAATTATGAAGACCAAAACTAGTACATTTCCAACAGCTTGAGAGGAGTAAGTGCTATTATGTTTTCTTTCTTAAGTCTAACTTAGGAAAAATACATTAATTAATTTAATTGGTTAATGTTTGTTATTGAGATGAGTTTCTTAAGAATAAATTATATAATTATTTAAGTGACCTGGATCTTATCTCTACCGTTGATCTAAGTGAGTTAGGAATTAATCCTAGTCGTCTATCACTTTGGATATTGGGTGTTATGGATTTAGCCCAAGATGAAATTATAAAATAAGCCTACGCGAGAGGTGAAGACACATCAATGTTACATTTATCATTATCGGCAATTTATTGTCAGGGGTCCAAAATTTAAATTATTGGCAATATCGAGGAAAACATCAAAAATTAATGGAAAACTTGAAAAAAATACAAAAAAATATCATTTTTTCAAATTTTATTCTTTTAAAGCAAAATCACCATCAAACAAACACATTGTCACACAAATATGAAAATAAAACTATCTAAGTCACCTGACACGGGGATATGGGGATTCGAGAATCAGATTCGGGATACGGTGATCCCCGGAACAAGACACTTCCGAGATACGATAGGTTATATATTATTTTCTTAAAAAAAAAATATATATATATATATATATATAGATATAGATATTAAAAATTAGATATTTTTTACACAAATTCATACAAATTCATTGATTCAAACATAGATTTAAGATCTTAGATACTCATACATGATACATTGAAATTTGATACATTGATACATCATACAATTGTCAAATTTACTCAGAAAGACAAGATAGTAAGATACTGTAGTTTTCTCATTAAGTCATCAGAATCAAAATGTGTTACATAAGTACACTGCCAATGGAAAATTGAGATAGAAAATACAAAAAAACTACAGTCTACAAGACTACAAGCCTGAAGCCTCAATGAGTCAGAGTCAATGAGTCATCAATCCTCATCATCATAATCAACATCACTGTCCTCATCCCGATCATCATGCTCAGCACTGCTCTCCTCTGGCTCTGATGCATCCTCGTCCTCTGTCATCTTTGCATCTCCTGGTGTGGAGGATGACGCCTCTACTCTATCATCAAATGTGACAGGCTCTAGCACTGGCGCATTGAGATCCAAGTTGGCCAATGCCAACTCAACATTGCTGTCGAGACCCATATCATCAGGAAAGACATCCCACATCTTTGTTTTTCCCTTCAACCAATCCTCCCTTTGCCTGTAGATGAGACGAAGGTTGGTGTGCACATACACCATTGTCTCTGCCCTGCACTGCTCAAGCGTGCTCTTCTTCACACTATACAAATTCCCATATGTGCTCCAATTCCTCTCGCAACAAGAGGATGAAGTCACGTGAGAGAGGAGCCTCATGGCTAACTGCTGTAGAGGAGGGCTTGTTGCCCCATGAGTTGCCCACCAAGAATAGGGCTTCTTAGCCCCCCTGTCTCGAATCACATCATAGCCTGCAAATCGCTCAGTGCCAGTGGAAAACTCTGCAAAGGCATCCTCCACCTCATCAAGGGATGCCCTCTCCTGAAAAATCCTCCTCAATGCATCTTTCCTCCCCTGTGAGATTTCACCATCCATGTGAGGAGGGAATCTGCGAGAAGGTCCACCATTCAACGACTCATGGTTGTAGTATTTTGGGTTCAAGGAGTGAGCCAAACAATGTAAAGGTGTGCAATTCTTGTCCCATCTGCTGACAAGAATATCATGTATGCCGGTGAAGAAGGCCTCTAGTCATGTCTAATACTCTGGGCACTGACTCTGTAAAACAATGGTCCTCACAGACTCAATCATGGAATCCCATCCCTCATAAAACTCTCCTAGGATGGGTTGGTCTGTATCTGCAAATCGAAGCAAGGAAATGATAGGCTCCATGATCTGAATAACTAGATCTACCTTCTCCCACCATAGATCATCCAACACTATGTCCTTCACTTTCTTTGAGGCTGCTTGATCTGTCTTTCTCCAAAAAGACCAAAACTCTGAAATAACCATGGCCCCAAGAGCGGACTTGACCTCCCTCAACCTCTTCAACATGATGAATGAAGAAGCAAACCGTGTATCCGCAATCTTCAACAATGATAGATTGTTGTACTCCTTGTAGATAATGAGGGCATTTGTATGGTTTTGTACAAAGTTGCAGATATGTCGTGCATCCTCAATAATGGCTCCAATCCAAAGCACATCAGAAGCAATAGATTTCAGTGCCAAGTTCAATGAACTGACAATGCAAGGTGTCCAAAATATTTGTGGATATTTTGCTTCCACAATCATGCCAAAGCCTTGCAAACAGGTGCATTATCTGTAATGATTTGCACACAAGAATCAACACCTACATCTTCAATAATTTTAATAAATAACTCACCCATATATTGTGCATCCTTGTACTGTCCGAGTGCATCCACTGATTTCAAAAAAACTGAACCATTCAAGGATGACACCATGATGTTGATGAGTGAGTGGCGTGCTAGATCTGTCCATCCATCAGAAACAATGCTAACCCCAGATGTTGGCCATGCTGATTTAATAGGCTCAAGCATTTTGTCCACCTCTTTTTTTGCCTTTGTCAACAATGTGGTTCTGAGCTTCTCTGACCCAGGAGGCACATACCCTGATGGAGCCCCATGACTAAGAGCTTGACACATCTCAATAAATAGAGGTGACCGTGCAACATTAAAGGATACGAAGTTCTAATAGAAAAAAAATGCAATGGTGAGATCAAGCTCTTCTCTCTTCTCTTTTTGACAAATCTTGTCCATTGGACCAACTGCAATTGCCTTTCTCTTTGCTGATTGTCCCCTACTAAAAGTCTCAAAAGGGAACTTGTTGCTTTTCCTTAAGAATGGAAGGGGGTCATCATTCTTGTTTTTTTTTTTTTTTTTTGATGCCACATTTGCGTCACCAACAAATTGCTCTTTCTCCATTTCCTTCCTCTGTGCCGATTCAATTGTTGTACAACATTTAACGCCACAACCTGGAATACCCGACAAATGAGCTTTCACATGGAAATATGTGGAAGTGAAATGGCCGCCGGATATATTGCATTTCCATGAACAATTTCCTCCTCCTCCCTTTTTTCCTGCCCCTCTCTCTCTTGTCACATATTTCCACAATGGGTATTTGGGGTCATGAGTTTGTTTTCCCTGCACATTTGAAGTTGTTGTTGCAGCGCCACTTCCAATATATGGAATACTTGCAGACCCTGATGAAACAGGGACATGAGGGGCATCTCCAATGGAGACATTCTTCCCCTTTCTTTGCCCATGTCTTGTTGCCTTTGATTGAGCCATGAATATTGTAAAAAATAAACAAAAATAACCAAATATATAAAACATATGCACATGCAAACACTAACAGCAAACTAAATGCAAAATATAGAGGGACAGTGCACTTATCAGATGCTCGAATCTCTTCGAAAAAACTCCCTTTCTCCTTGCTAACCCTTTCTTCTTGCAAACCCTTGCTCCTTGCTCACTTCACAAACACAAAACGGTGAAAAAGAATGAGCGAATTCAGTGTTTTATAAGCCAAAATCGCACTTTTTTGAGACAGCGAATCCGGCTATACGGGATACGGCCATATCCATACAAGGTACGGTAGGGATTTGTCGTACCATGTACGGATATGGCCGTATCCCGTGAATCGGGTACGAATCCTGGAGAATCGTATCTGATTCGAGGGCCCTGGGGGATGATTCTGGTTTCTTAGAAAACTATAATATAAATAATAAAATGTATAAGATGTCAAGTGGTGCTTCAATCATTGATACTAGATAGTAGATACTGAAATATGATATTTGTCCCGAGTTCGACATTTTTTCAATTTTTTATTCTTTTAAAGCAAACAACAACATCAAACAATTAACAGACACATTGTCACACACATGAAAATAAAATAATAAAATTACAATATAAAATGTGTAAGATGTATATACTAGATACCGAAATCTGAAATATGATATTTGTCATTTTGTCTTGACTCCTCAGTCATAAGTTCCGAGTCCTGGCAAGAAAATAGTTAAAACTTAATACAAAATCACATTAAAACAAAAATAAATGTATCTCATGAGAGGATCATCACTAGTATAGATCCATCTTAATCACAGATCTACCAAGAGTCCAGAGGGATCAAATTTAATTATATGAAAACCCTTTTTTAGAATGCAAAACTTCAAAAAAATTACACGTCAAGAGATTTTTAATCCCTTTTAGTGCTTGATAAATCAATGATTAAGAAAAAACTATAGTACTTTTTTGTCTCTCTCTCCATATGGACCATGTGTAATTTTTCATTAGTTAGATTGTATTGTTTTGATAATTTATTATTATTATTGAAAAATTGAATGAGTTACACATTTTCCTCTTATTAAGAAGTAACTAAATTATTTTACCTTCAATTAACACACCCACACACGCACATATATATGTCAAGGGAGAGCTCTATATATATAAAGAATATGTTTTCTCTCTATATATAGATATATATATTTCATATCGAAATATATTAGTTATTATGGATATTCAAACAGTTTATTTAAGTTCTATATTGAAATATTCATAAAAGAAATAGATGTTTTGGTTTTAATTTTAATTATTTTATTTCTATAAAGCTATATAAAATTATATTATTTAACTTACACATCGAAATATTTTATTTATAAATCCAACAGTGAAAGTAAAATATTTTTACCACATTTTTTTCCTATTGGATTGTAATATGAACAACTAATCTAGTGAGCACAATGAGAATGTGATTATTGATGTTTAATAATGGTTTTAATTAAAATTGACCAAATATGTATAATGATTTACTTTTTATTATAGTCGGCAATGTTTTTTATTTGAAGTATTTTGTAAAGGGGACGTGTCAATTCCAAGTTGAGCATGGACAGAATTACACATCACCCTCATTCTGGGTTGTAGAATGAGCCTCTCAGCTCAATGAGGCATCTAGATTCTAGATACTATAAGTCTATAATGATAGTTTGATAAGCTTGTGGCTCCCATGAAACTCCTTAGTTCCTCCCTGTAATCTCTCTTTCTAGTAGTATCATGAATTGAGTTCTTTGCAATAACGACAATGTTTGGGGTAGCTCTAGGGAAAATATGCACATCATGCCCTGGGATTTTGGCAAGGTGGCATTTCAAGCAAGTGATTCCGCCAAACATTTCCATTCCACGGAACTTGCACCTCAACTTTGCTCTATTATAATCCTCACATGTCTCACCATACACCCACATTTGGTCCAATGGCATTTCCATTTTGTAGAATTCTGATTAAGTTTTCAACTTTTGGACCTACCACACAAAAAAATGCAAAAATTCAAAAGAGCATAAGAAGAGGTAGACTCTAAATTTAGAGTATATACTAATCTTGGGAAACAAAGGAAAGGAAGGCATTTTTTTTACATACCTGGAAATAATAAATATGAATATGGTATACTGGAGAAGATCTCCACTCCAAAAATGCCCAGTTGATGGAAAAGAAAACTATGGATTTCTAGGTACAGCGAGGAGCACTGAAATTTGCAGGTAGAGACCGAGATTTTCCAAGCCCAATTCATCATCCGGAGCAACCAATTTCCACACACCGATGGAGCTCAACTTTAAGAAGTTGAGTGGCAGCGTTGTTGGGTCCGTGCTAGCAAATCCTACTGAGTATCGTCAACTCGTAGGGGCCCCAATGTCCTTAGTGAACACCCGTCCGGACGTATGTTTTGCAGTGAACACTTTGAGTCAACACATGGTTGACCCTCATCACATTCACTGGGTTGGTGCCAAGAATCCATTGAGATATCTTCGAAGCACGATAAACCATGGGCTCAGATACACTGCCAGGAGCGTGACACTCCATGGATATATTGATGTCGATTGGGCTGGCAGTGTGGTGGATCGCAAGAGCACATCTGGATGTTGCTTCACACTTGGCTCTGATTCGATATCATGGATGAGCAGGAAGCAGAAGTCGATGGCTTTGAGCATTGTTGAGGCCGAATACATTGCAGCGAGTATGGCCTGTTGTGAAGCAGTTTGGTTGTGAAAGCTCTTCAGTGAGTTGTTCGGGCATGTGCTAGATACCACTGTTATCCCCTGTGATAACCAGAGTGGGATTCGTTTATCCAAGAATCTTGTGTTCCACGATCGATCCAAGCATATTGATATCAGGTACCACTTTATCCGGGATATGGTACAGCAAAGTGTCGTAAGGCTCGATCATATAGGAACTGATGAGCAGGTCGCGGATATTCTCACAAAGCCCTTGGGAAAGGTCATGTTCCTAACCTTCCGTGAGAATCTCGGTATCGTGGAACGACCCTATTCTGAGGGTACTGTTGGACGATGAGCTCTGAGAGCTCCAGGGGGCCTTGGGGATAGCTTCTTGGAGCTATAAGCAACCACAGGGTTAAGCTTGCCGAACCTTGTTGGTGTGTTTTTGCCCCACCGTTATGATATTGAGTTGGTTCACCTCTCATGATCTATGCCCCGTATGCATCCTACCCATGGAGTCCCGGACTCATGGGAAGTACCTCTCATTTGGCCAATGAGGTGGGAAAAGCTAGAGACCAATAGCAAAGACCGATGGACGCATCAGAGATTGTCGTACTCTCTATGTCTAGGATGGCACGTGTCCAACCACTTGATATGGGATCAAGTCTAGTGAGGTTTCGGACCTCCAACTGACTTTGGGTCAATTAAACCAACTTTGGGTTGGTATGTGACTCCTTTGAGTCCTATTGAGTTTTCGGACCTCTGAGTTTATTTTGTCAGCCGGGAGTGATTTCTTTGTGACTCACCTTTTTGTTCTGAAATAAGGAAGCCAGCAAAGCAAGTTACGGCGGGATGACGCACAATGTTTGGATGGCACAGGTGGATGGAGTTCTCCCTAGTTGAGAGGGAGTGTTAATTTTGGACAACTAGGTCCAAACTCCATGTTCTGATGCTCAGATGAAGATGCCAATATTTTTATTGGATTCCTCTTTCGAAGAGGTGCAAGATCGATCTAAAGATCATCTTGATCTGATGAGCAGAACATTTATTTTTAATTAATTCTACTTATGTGCAAGGTCGGCCAAAATTATAATGTAGGCTTGAAGCCCCAACAGATGTGTCACACACCCTCACTGATGGATATATATAGGTCAACGTTGGAGGTCATTTTCACCATCACTCATCACACATTCTCTCTCCTCATCTGATTGGTTCGATCATCATCTTGGAGGCTCTTCTTCTCTCACGCATGGGAAAAACGCAGCAAGGATTTTCTAGTTTTGACCTAGGATTTCAGCCCAGATTTGACCAGTGTTGACTTTGGTCAACGTATGGTCAACTTTCACCTCAAACTCTCCCAAATTTCTGATTTCTGCAGTCCGCATTTTTTGGCACAGAAATCGAGGCTGGACGTCGACTTTGACCTGGCTGCATTGACTTTTGCTGCTGCTATTTTTGCGTTGACCGTTGACCGGACAGTGTTGATTTTTGTTGACTTTGGGTTGACTGTTATAGAGCTGTCCGAGAGGGTTGTGTGACACGTTTCTGTTGGCTGGCCGTGTAGAGACTTTGTTGGTTGAAGCATATCCTGTTGACCGCCGTAACGCACCACAACACATATTTTATGTTCTATTGGTATGTTCTATCAGCATTTTACTTTCTTGTTTATGTGATTGTTGTTTGATATTGGGTATAAAAGTAAAGTTGCATCAAGCATAGAACATCTACGAAAATTGACACATACAAACAAGTGGACAAAATATATGTAGAAAGCAATATTTTAGTATTCAGTCCATGCATTAATGCAATAAAAGATGATGTATATAATATAAGGCTCATTCCATCATTCCTGTGAGGAACAGTTTTGTTATTACATATCAATAACATGTCTTAATATCTCATTTTGTGTACATGTCCTAACCATAGTTATCAAAACCGGCCGTTTTGAACCGGTAACCAGTCAAACCGGCCACTCAGTCAGCCTCCGGTCAGAACCGCTCATGCAACCCAGTTTAGAGGAGGGTCTCACCTGATTTGGCCGGTTAACCGGACCTAACCGGCCGGTTAGGTACGGAACTAGATGGTTAATGCATAAACCAGCTGGTTTCGTACCTAACCGGCCGGTTAGGTGTCCCTTCCTTGCACGGACCCACCGGCGGCCAACAACACAGCCTTAGGGCATATGTGGAGGTAAGGGGAGGGTTGTTTCCCTCCAAAAACACCCTCCCCAATCTTTTATAAGGAGGGGCAGCCTCTCATTTGTCTCACACCAACTCATTTGTTGTTTGTGAGTTTGATTGAGAGCTTGGAGAGTGTTGAGTGTTTGTCGGAGCAGTGATCTTGGAAGCTTGGAGTTGGAGTTGGAGCTATCTTGGAGATAGTTTGGAGCTGTCAATAGCGTTGGCATCTTCAAGAGGACGCTAAGGAAGCTAGTTTGCATTGCCAGGTATGAATTTTCACTTGAAAAATCCATCATTTCATTGTTGTTCATGTATTTATTTTCTCATGTGTTTAGCTATTTTATTGCTCTCAAATCTCTAGTCCTATGCTATCAAATTTTGTATGTTTGAAAATTGAATGTGCATTTTGTTTCGTAAATTTAGCCTTAGTTGTCCATTTATCTTAGCTGCAATTTTTTTTAAATGGCAGATTTATTTCCAAATTTCAATTATTTCAAGTCAAGATGCCTCCAAAAGCCAAGGACAATGCATGGGTCCATTGTGATGCGATTGATGTTAAGATGGTATGCAAACTTTGTCGAAAATGTATTGGAGGTGGGGGTACTCTTAGATTGAAACATCACTTGGCTGGGATAAGAGGCAATGTAACGCCATGTGATGCACCTAATGCAGTGTTAGGTCCGGTTAGGGCAGAATACCTTGCCAAGCTTGAAAAGTTTGAGGAGACTAAGGCTAGGGAGAAGGCCATCCAAGATGAAATTGCAAGAAAGAGGGAAATAGTAGAAATGATGAGAGAGAGTGGGTATGAAAATGATGAGTATGAGATTCAAGACTCCACTTTTATCCCTTCCACCAATAACCCCTTTCATATGTTCCTCCTGTTGGCAAAAGATCAAACCCAACCTCATGAGCTATTTCTCGTCCACTGCTAATCCCACAACCACTGCCTCCATGTCCCAGCCAACTCCAAGTCGTCAACCCACTTTGGATCAACATTGGAAAAAACAATGCAAAGAATCTTCTTATCAGTACATTGCTAGATGGTTGTATGATTCCGATATCTCATTTAATGTTGCTCACTCACCTTATTACCAAGCTATGTGGGACTCTGTTTTTGTTGCAGGAAAGGGCTTCAAAGGCCCTTTTGTGCATGATTTAAGGGGAGCTCTTTTGCAACAAGAGATTTGTAATATTGATGAGTATTTGGCTGAATATAAAGAGTCATGGCTCAAAACAGGTTGTTCCATCATGTCAAATGGATGGACTGATGGAAAGAACCACACTATCATTAACTTCCTTGTTGCTTGCCCTCGAGGAACAATGTTTTTGAGATCAATTGATGCATCTAATAAGGTGAAGGATGCAACCCTTCTATTTGAGCTTTTGGATGAGATTGTTCAGGAAGTGGGAGAGCAGAATGTTGTGCAGGTCATCACAGATAATGCCTCAAACTATGTTTTTGCTGGAAAGATGCTTGAGTCCAAGTATAATACCATATTTTGGACTCCATGTGCTGCACATTGCATAGACCTCATGCTTGAGGACATAGGCAAAGTGGAATGGGTAAAAAACACTGTAGAGCATGGCAAGTGCATTACAAAATACATTTACAACCACTCATGGGTATTGAGCCTAATGAGGAAAAACACAGGGGGCAAAGAGCTTGTTAGGCCTGCCATTACGAGATTTGCAACTCACTTCCTAACGTTGCAATGTCTCAATTCTCAACAGAAAAACCTACAGAAAATGTTTTCTTCTGAAGATTGGACTGAATCCCGGTGGTCTCATAGACAAGATGGAAAAGTGTTATGTATATTTTATTAATTATTAGTTAGATATAGTTATCTTAGGTTTTATTAAATGAAAGGGCATGATCAAAGATCATGCCTCTTCACCAAGGGACACTATGAGGTTATATTTAAAGCCTTGGTGATTCCCCATTGTAATCTATCATCTTTTATCAATAATAATATATACTTATAATTTTTACCAGAGTTTTTACACTCCATTGGTATCAGAGCCATCGCTCTTCGGGATCTGTGTGATCACCCAGAATTAAGGAATTACAAGAAAATTCCAAAATTGCAGAATTTTTTTTTAAAACCAAGTGCTTGTGGGTAGCAACATTTGTTTTTTAAAATAAAAGAGAGAAGGAAAGTTAACATAAAGGGGGAAATAAATTAAAAGGAAAAAAAAAATATTTAAAAGAAAATAGTTCCAAAAGAAAAAAAAGAAAAGGTAAAAAGAGATATATATAAAGAAGTACATATACGTACATGTGAAGACAAAGTAAAAAGAAATAAGGAAGAGTAATTGCTCGTGGTTTTACAGGCTCGTGGTTTTGGGCCCATGGTAATTGCCCATGGTATTAAAACCCATTCCCCCTTTTCAAAACAACGTGACTTCTCAAAATTAACAAAAAAAATTTCCCCATAGTTTTATATATATATATATATATATATATATATATATATAATTCAAATAATATAATAATAATAAAAATAATTATTATTATTATTATTTAAAAAAGAAAATTAAATTAATTAATTAATTAAAAAAAAAAATCATATTTTCAAAGACAACATTACAAGAGAAGGTACTAGTGGTGAATGACATATGCCAAAGAAGATAAATCTTAAGTGAAGAAAATTGTCAAAAAAATACAACTTTGAGGTCAAGGCTCTTAAGGAAAAGGGGATAAGCCCTAATTACAAGGAGTATGAGGAGTATGTCTTCATCAATGACGATGGACGATCAGATAGAAAAGGAAATATGGCTAAAATGTATGGAGGCCAAGGAGAATCTTAACAAGGTAATGCAGACATTTAATGCCATTATGGACAAGCTAGATCTAATGCAAAAACGTCAACAAAACAACTCAGCTAATTCAGATCATCATCATGAATATAACATGTTTGAAGAAGAGAAATTAAATAAGGTTGAATTGGAAATCAGCTCACATGAAGGCTATAGTGTTGAACCACCTAGAAGTAGAGACTCTGAGATCAACCATGAAAATTATAGAGTTGAGAAACAAAGGGAAGAAAATACAACTCAATCCACTAATAAAGCCAGTAATGCAGCAACAGAAGTTATTGAGAACGTTTATATAAATGAAAATTCAATGGCAGAAAAAGAAACAATGTTGGTATTCAACGTGACTGCTATCACAGATGCAACAACAGACATAGTCATTGAAAATGAAATAAACCATGAAAATATAGATGCTTATAAACAACCAAATGTTTCATCCCCGGAATTGAAAGAAAAATGTGAAGAGACAAACACATCCAAATCCATTGATACAGTCCCAAAAGTTGTTGAGGCCTTCGGTGATGAAGCAGATATGGTTGTTAAGAATGAAGCGTTTGATGATGAGGAGAAGTTGCATCGAACGATAATTGTTGGTAACTTACTTCTAAATCTAAAGAGAAATCACGAAAAATCACCAGAAGAACAAGGAATAGTTAGGAAACACGAAAAAGTCTTCCAAGACCTGCCAATAAAAATACCTCCTAATAAGGAACATGAACATCCAATAGAAGTCAAGAAAGGACCCGACCCTGTCAATATCAAATCTTGTCGCTATCCACATCACCAACAGATGGAGCTCGAGAAGATGCTTCACGAACTTTTTAAAATGTGGGAAGCAAGAGCCCACCGCTCAAGAAACCCAGGCGTTCGTCAACATTGTCCATCGTTACGTATGCTTTGAGGACAAAGCATCTTTAAGAGAGGGGCAATGTTATGTATATTTTATTAATTATTAGTTAGATATAGTTATCTTAGGTTTTATTAAATGAAAGGGCATGATCAAAGATCATGCCTCTTCACCAAGGGACACTATAAAGTTATATTTAAAGCCTTGGTGATTCCCCATTGTAATCTATCATCTTTTATCAATAATAATATATACTTATAAATTTTACCAGAGTTTTTACACTCCAAAAAGACACCAAAAAGAAAGTCTTTGACATTAATTTTTGGAAAAGGTCTTCAGAGCTGGTAAAAATTACTGAGCCCCTTGTTAAGGTGCTAAGGATGGTGGATGGGGAAAAGATGGCAATGGGATACATTTATGAGGCTATGGATCAGGCCAAGGAGCAGATACAGGCAGCTTATAGGGACAGGTTAGCTAATATGGCCGGATATGAGAGATCATTGATAACAGATGGAACAATCAACTCCATCGTCCTATACATGCAGCTGGGTATTTTTTGAACCCAAAGTATCATTATAGAGCTCGGCTAGGAGATCAGCAGGATGGGGAGGTCAGATCTGGATTGATTGATTGCTTGGAGCGCATGATCCCTAATCGTGCAGACCTTCTGGAAACACATAAACAACTTACTCTTTTCAGTATGGCAGCTGGTACCTTTGGAAAGAACTTGGCAAAAATGGCAAGAGATGTGGATCAACCAGGTAAGCAATTCTAATTTGTTTTTCTTTTCATGTTAAATTGTTTGTAAATAAGTAATGAAATGAACTATGTTACTAATGAATGTCTTTTTATTTGCAGCACATTGGTGGGAGTCATTTGGCGGCCAATGTCCTCAATTGCAAAAGTTTGCAATTAGAATCCTCAGCCAAACTTGTAGTGCTTCAGGTTGTGAGCGCAATTGGTCTGTTTTTGAGCGCATACACACAAAGAAGAGAAACCGTTTGGAACAAAAACGGTTAAATGATCTTGTGTTTGTGCAATACAACCTTCGCTTGAGGCGGAACCAACTGATGAGCAAAACACCTAATCTAGATCCCATTGTGTTGGATGATATTGATCCAACATCAGAATGGGTGGAGGAGACTGAAGATCCAGTGTTTGAGGCTGATTTTGATTTTGATGTAGCAGTAGCGGGGGGTGAATTTGAAGTAGATTTGGTGGCGCCATCAGATGTAGACCCAAGATTGGTAGCTGCATCAAGCAAAGGCAAACAACCAATGGACGACACTAGTCATGCACCTCGAGTAACTCGTGCTTCCATTAGGTCCACTTCTATTGTTATTGGTGGCAGGGGTACTGAGGTTGCAGATGAGCCTGAGGCTGAGGCATCCTCAGACTCTGATCCAGATGATGTCTATGTAGCAGCCGATGTTGATCCTGTGTCTAGTAGCGGTGATGAATTTGATGATTGATCATCATTCATGTGTAATCTTGTATTAGGCCAATGGCCTCATAGCTTGTAGCATTGTTTTTGGACTTTATTGGCCATTTGGAGCCTCATTGCTTATGTATTTTTTGATGATATGTATTGCACTCGGTGCCATTTTGATATATTCACCTTTGCATGGTATATAAATGAGAAAACTTTGCATATTTTGTCTCTATTGGCTTGGAATCATGGTTGCAAATCTTAAAAATAGTTTTTTATTAAAAATTAATTATTTAATGTATTTTTTTTAAAACCGGTTCATTGAGATCTGACCGCTACCGGTTAGACCGGTTCCGGTTCGAAACCCGGTTCATTAGGTCCACCGGTCCAGTCACCGGTTCCGGTTTTAATAACTATGGTCCTAACGTCGCATTACATTAAATCATAACTCAACTAAACTTTATAACATTAAACCTAACTTTATATTTCACTTTATCACTTGACCCTCATGACTAATTAAATAAACATTACAATATCTAACAGGGACTCCATATATCTTGTCCCCCTCTACTGTACATAACGTATTATATCAAGGTATCCTTTTTGAAGCTTCAAGTGTTCAACAAATATTTAGTACAAATTCTACATTGGTCAAAATTCACTGAAGTCTTCAACAAAGAAACATTTGCTAACTATTACCAAGAGTTCAAAAGAATTACAACTGTACATCATTGAAATAATAGAGACAAAGCTATCAGGAAACTCACACTGATTCAATAAAGCTATATATACAACACAATCAAAACCAACCAAGATGTTACATATTTAGAAGAGTTCATAGTAATTGTTAATAAACAAAACTGTGCTAATGCATCCTTCAACCCTCATAAATTGTCAACATACCATAGAGACATCTTGTAGAGAATCAGCGACAGGCCCTGCATCATTGTTTTGCAAAGCAATGCTACCATGTTCATTTTGCTGACAGCTTCTATCAGATGGTTGAATCTGGCAATCCCTCTGCTTACTCGGACCTGAGAAGCTTGAACAATAAGGCATTCAATAGGCAAACAGTACTTCAACAAATGTACATTTTTCTTGAGACAAATCAGAGACAAAAAACCAGCATTGCAAATATAAGGGATATATCACCACAATAGTGATATATCATGATTCTCTCAGCATGGTGATATTCTCACCAGGAAAAATTGTGATTTTTTCACATTTTCAAAATATCACATTATATTGGCAAAACATCGCCAATAAATTGGAAAACATCAGCTGAGTCTGCTGATTTTTGGATATTTTTTACTCAGTCTGAAGGAGGACGATGGAGAACAAAGGGATTACTCAGTGTTACATTTGCCCATAACAGAGCTGGGAGGGTGATTGCTTTAGATGTTTAAAAAATTGAAAAAAAAAATTAATATCTTTATATTTTCTTAAGTTTGCAGGTATTTTTGGATATTTTCCCAGATGTTGCCGATAAGTATTTTTTCTGGACTCTCAGCAATATATCCACTGACATGATGTTGGCAAAATTGCAAAAAAAACACATAGATTTAACATGTTAAAGAAATGCATTCAATTTGCCCAGCAACAGCAATTTAAAGAAACAGTTATGGGCTGTCTAAAAAAAAACTAACTAAAGGCATCCCAAGCTCTTCCAAAATAAAAATATCAACAGTCAAACCTAAGTCAGATCACATGACGTCTGTTTACCAACGCTGTAAGCTTTTATTATAATCACAACCTAAGGGATGTCTTGCACCAGACAAAGAATCTTACCCCACCCAGTCCCCAAAACTTAGACATGATTTCATTTCAACATTCAACAAAACAAAGAGACATTTCCTTCTCCCAGAACATATATGTCTAATCTTGTTATTGAGCACCCAATGTTGCTGCCAAGTTAACCCCGGAAATATGATTAGCATGGACAACAAGGTATTTAAGAAGTTAAGAAAACAAACGATGTATGTCATTTGCCTTGGATACCTGGTGTTGAACTCACACAGTAACCCAGTTCAACTATTTTTTACATCTCAAGCAAGACCTAACATGAATGGACCCACTCTTCGAAACCAACTTATTGTTCTATTTCCCTCATTATCACAGTGCTACAGCAAACTTATGCAATAAAATGAAGTAACAGAGAAAGGATTAACAAGAGTAATATAATTGTAATGACTAAATAACTAAATGTGATTTGATTTTAATACCTGGTGATGAAAATTTGAATGCTTCAGGGTCATGCTTAAGAACAGCAGCAAGAAGACTTGCTGGCTTCCTTGAAAATAAAGCTGCTTCATTTTTCGCATCATCTCTTAGAGAACTGACCACAAAAAGCCATAATGTTAGGATTGCAAGTATTTTATCAAAAAATAAAAGGCAGAAAGAAAAGCACACAATTTCATCCAAAATCCAAACCAGCAAAGCCTACTCACATTACCTTGAGTCATTGCAAGCAAGTGGAAACCTCATGAAAATCACCTTTGATTCCCTCGAGAAAAAAGTTTGCAGAAAGAGAGAAGGCTTTTGGAAAGATGACAGCCCCTCTGTCTTCTGAAGAGGCTGTATGTTTGTTAACTTTGGGCAACAAGGTCCAAACTGCATGTTGCACTGCTCATATGACGATGGTCATATTTTTGTTGGATCCCTCTTTCGGAGAGGTGCAAGATTGATGTAAAGATCATCTTGTTTGGATGAGCAAAACATATATTTTGAATTTATTTTCCACATATGCAAGGTCGGCCAGATTTGTAATGTAGACTCACATGCCTAATAGATGTGTCACACACCCTCATTGATGGAAATTAATTGGAGAGACTTGGAGGTCATTCGCTCATCAACACATCACACATTCTCTCATTGTGATTTGATTGGTTCGATAGCCTTTGGAGGCCTTTTTCCTCTCACACGTGTGGAGCTGAATCTGTTGTTTTCTGTGGATCTGTTTAGGGTTTTGTGCTGCAGCGTTGACCAGTATTGATCGTGGTCAACCCTTGGTCGTTTGGCCTCAAATATCTGCCAAAATTTCGATTTTGAGAGGTCGTACTGCTGGGCATTGAAATCAAGGAAATCCAAGCAGTTTGGCCGAAGCCCTAATCTACAGCGTTGACTTTACGTTGTTGTCCTGCATTGACTTTGGGTTGACCAACATTGACTTGTAATGAGTTGTCTTTGAGGGTTGTGGGTGTGACACTTGGAGGATTCGCTGACCAAGAAAGACTTTGTTGGCTGAAGCATCTTGTTGACTGCCGTAACGCAACAATATCTCATATCTTTGCTGGACAAAAGGAATTGTAAATCTGATCTATTTTGGCTTGTATTCTATTGATCTATTATTGTGTTCTATCAGCATTTTACATTAATGTTTATGTGATTGCTATTTTGTATCGGGCCTAAGAAAGATTGAAGTAAAATTGTATTAAGCATAGAACATCATGGTTATCTAAATTTAACATGGTATCAGAGCTAAGGTGAAGACAAAGTCCAAGCTAGTGTTAGAAGCAATCTCTAAAGGAAGGAATCCTATCAAGGGCAAATGTCTTCCTCAACCTACAAGGGTTTCAAGGTTGATGATAAATTGACTGATAAGTCTGATTATCATGCATGGAAGATGTCCTTGGATTTAGTACTAGAAGATCAAGATGTCATGGACTATGTTCAAAGAAAGATTGAAGAGCCTCCATCAAATGCAGCTGCTGCCACGAAGACCAAGTATAGAAAGGGGGAAATCAAAGCAAAGATGATTATTCGGGATTCTATTCATAAACACTTGGTTGCTTACATTTCTGAGCTGAACACATCTAAAGAGGTGTATGATAAGCTGGTGAGCATGTTCAGGGCTAACAATGCTAATCAAATCCTTTTCTTCAAGAATCAATTGAAGAATATCAAGAAGGGCAAGGATGAATCTATTCAATCCTATTTTATGAGGCTCACTGAAATCAGGAATAACCTCCTAGCTATTGGGGAAGCAATATCTGATCGAGAGATGGTTCTTATTGCACTTGGAGGTCTCCCCCGTGATTGGTATGTATTCAATACCACTATTCTTACTAATAATGTGATTCCTGATTTTGATGAAATATTAACAAGATGCACTCAAGAGGAAACAAGAATGATGGAGTATGCCTCTAATGGAAATGGAAGTGACCCTACTGCCTTCACCGCTCATGCAAAGAAGAAAAACAATGGTGACCTGAGACATCAAAACCATGGAAGAGCGGGGCCCAAAGGAATGAAGGGAAGATGTTACACTTGTAACAAGACTGGTCACTATGCAAGAGAGTGCCCTAATAGAAGGGACTCTCCTAGGGATAATGACAACAACGACTCGAGAGGGAGTGGCAGGAACAACAGGTTCAAAGGAAAAAGGAAGGCTCCCTCTCATCGTAGTGGAAATGGGCAACCTTTAAGGAGGTCAAGAAATTCCAGGTACGTGAGTCTAATGTTGTTGATAATAAAAGAAATGAATTTATTCTTGTATCTGCCCTCTCTGTTGCATCTCCACCTGACACCCTGGATGTCTGGTTGATTGATAGTGGTGCTTCCAGGCACATCACTGGTTGTAGAGAAACCCTATTTGATTTGATTGAGAAGGATACTAATCTGGAAATTCTCCTTGGAGATAATGCCACCTATCCCGTGAAAGGGACAGGGACTATGACCCTCCATCTATCTCAAAGTCAAGTCCTCCGATTACAAGATGTGTTGTACATACCTGATTTGAAGAAGAACCTTGTGTCCATTTCGGCAATGGAAGACAAAGGGTTCAAGGTGGCATTCGTTGATGGAAAGGTACTCATCTGAAAGAAGAACTTCAAGGAAGCTCTTTCTATTGGTTTTAGAGTTGATACACTCTACCAGGTTGAAGGAAGTCCATTGAGGGCTATGTCATGTGATACAAGTCTTCAACAGAGTTATGGCACCGAAGGTTTGCACACCTTCATTACAAAGCCCTTCCCGAAGCAAGGAAGGTGGTGACAGGGATGCCCGAATTTATACATTATCATGAAGGTATATGTCAGGGTTGTGCCGAAGGGAAGCATACAAGGGGACCATTCCCCTCAAGTGTCACAAAGACAATTGATATCTTGCAGTTGATACATTCTGATTTCTCTGGTATGCTGCTGTGACATCCTTGGGAGGATGTTCCTATTACATGACTTTTACAAATGACTTTCCCACAAGACCTGGATATATCTTTTGAAGAAGAAGGACGAAACATTCAAATGGTTCCTTGCCTTTAAAGTTTAAGGCCTTGGTGGAAAATCAATCCAAGAAGAAAATCAAAGTTTTGAGGACCGACAATGGGACCGAGTATGAGTCAAATGAGTTTATTGACTTATGTAGAGAAGCTGGCATTAAGAGGGCGACCACAACTGCGTATACTCCTAAGCAAAATGGTGTTGTTGAAAGAAAGAACAAGACCATTGTGGAAGCTGCCCACGCCATGCTATGTGACCAAAGTCTTCTGAAGTTTCTATGGGGAGAAGCTGCGAACACTGTTGTGTACGTTCAAAATAGATGTCCGCATTCCGCTCTGGACTCCAAAACTCCTGAAGAAGTCTTCTCTGGTAAGAAACCTGATGTTTCTCATTTTATAGTCTTTGGTTGTCCTGTTTACTTTCATGTGCAAAAAGAAAAGAGAAGCAAGCTGGATGCTTCTAGAAAGAAGGGAATGTTTGTGGGCTACAGTGAAACTTCGAAGGCATATAGAATCTATGTGCCTCATCAAAGAGAAGTGGAGATATGCCACGATGTCACCTTCAATGAAGATGTTGCCCTCAAGAAAGTGAGAAATCTTCCTAGCTCCAAGGAAGACAAAGAAGATGAAGAAGCAGGAAAGCAAGAAGAGTCGAAGGATGACCTGCTGCTCGATGTTGAAGGACCTATGGATCCCATTGATCCACCTCCTTCAGATAAGAGAAGACCCTCGTGGCTCAAGGATACTCTCGCAGATGCCGAGAGACATATTACCCCAAGGGGGGCATTTCGTGAAAACAAGAAGCCGAAGAGATACCAAGGGTATCTAGCAGCCATGAGTACAATAGTACAATCTGAGCCTGGATCATTTGAAGAAGTCATAAAGCATCAAGTTTGGAAGGATGCTATGCACAAAGAATATGAGTCCATTATGAAAAATGATGTCTGGGAAGTGGTCCCGAGACTGGAGGACAAATTTGTTGTTACATCGAAATGGCTCTATAAGATCAAGCATGGATCTGATGGAAGTGCTGAAAAGTACAAGGCAAGATTTGTTGCCCGAGGCTTCTCTCAAAAGGAAGCCATAGATTATGATGATATATTTGCCCCTGTGGCCCGCTATACCACCATTTGATCTATTATTGCCCTTGGTACAACGCAAGGATGGAGTCTCCATCAGATGGATGTGAAGACCGCTTTTCTGCATGGTTCTATAAAGGAAGAGGTGTATGTGGAGCAACCTCTTTGGTTCGAAGTCCAAGATAGAGACACTCATGTATGCAGGTTGAAGAAAACCCTCTATGGGTTGAAGCAAGCCCCCAAGGCTTGGTATGAGAGAATAGATAGCTACTTGATGAAACTAGGCTTCACTCGAAGTAATGTTAATCTGAACCATAGAGACACTCATGTATGCAAGTTGAAGAAAGCCCTCTATGGGCTGAAGCAAGCCCCTAGGGCTTGGTACAAGAGGATAGATAGCTACTTGATGAAACTAGGCTTCACTCGAAGTAATGTTAATCTGAACCTTTATTTTGAAGTTGATAGAGAAAGACCTCTCATTCTAGTTCTCTATGTGGATGATCTCTTCTTGACAGGTGCTGAGACTCTCACTCATCAGTGTAAGAGGGAGTTAGCTTCTGAGTTTGAGATGAAAGACCTAGGACTGATGCACTACTTCCTAGGCTTGGGGGTCTAGCAGAGGCCAGGCAAGATTTTCCTTTCTCAAGGAAAATAAGCTGTGAAGCTGCTAGAGAAATTTGGTATGGTGGATTGTAAGTCTGTGTCAACACCGATGGAACTCAACTTCAAGAAGTTGTGTGGAAACGTTGTTGGGCCCATGCTAGCAAATCCTACCGAGTATCGACAACACGTGAACTCCCATCCAGACATATGTTTTGTAGTGAACACTTTGAGTCAACATATGGTTGATCTTCATCACATTCACTGGATTGGTGCCAAGAATCTATTGAGATATCTTCGGGGCACAATCAACCATGGGCTGAGATACACTGCCAGGAGTTTGGGACTCTATGGAAATATTGATGTCAACTGGACTGGCAGTGTGGTGGATAGCAAGAGCACATCTAGATGTCGCTTCACCTTGGGTTCTGCTTCGATATCTTGCATGAGCAGGAAGCAGAAATCGGTGTCCTTGAGCACTGCTGAGGCCGAATACATTGCAGCGAGTATAGCCTGTTGTGAAGCTATTTGGTTGCCAAAGCTCTTTAGTGAGTTGTTTGGGCATGTGCTAGGTACCACAATTATGCTTTGTGATAACCAGAGTGGGATTCATCTTTCTAAGAATCTCGTGTTCCACAATCGATCCAAGCATATTGATATCAAGTACCACTTTGTCTGGGACATGGTACAATGAGGCGCTTTAATGCTCGATCATATAGGAACTAATGAGCAGGTCGCGGATATTCTCACGAAGCCCCTGGGGAAGGTCAAGTTCCTAACCTTCTGTGAGAAGCTTGGAATCGTGGAAAGACTTTATTCTGAGGGTCCTTATTGAGTTGGACTATGAGCTCTAGGAGCTCCAAGGGGCCTGGGAATAGCTTCTTGGAGCTATAAGCACATACGAGGCTAGGCTTGTCGAACCTTGTTGTGCTTCTGCACCACCGTTAAGATATTGAGTTGGTTCACCTTTCTTTGATCTATGCCCCGCACACATCCTATCCATGGAATTTCAGACTCATGGGAAGTACCTCTCATTTGGCCAATGAGGTGGGAAATATGGATAGAGACCAATAGCAAGACCGACGGACGCATCGGAGATTGTCGTACTCTCTATGTCTAGGATGGCACGTGTCCAACACCTTGATCTAGGATCAAGTATGATGAGGTTCTTACCCCTAAACTGACTTCGAGTTAGTATGAGACTCTTTTTGAGTCCAAGAGAGGTTTTTACCTCTAAGCTGACTTCGGGTCCACTGAGTGTGATGTCATCGTGACTCACCTTTTGTTCTATCTGAGAAAGAGCCAGCAAATCAAGTTACAGCTGGATGACGCATGATGTTTGGTGAAAGTACATGATGGTACTGATGGATGGCACTTGTGGACAGATGGAGTTCTCCCTAATTGAGAGGGAGTGTTAACTTTGGGCAACTAGGTCCAAACTGTAGGTTGCACTTCTCATATGACGATGGTCATATTTTTGTTGGATTCCTCTTTCAAAGAGGTGCAAGATTGATCTAAAGATCATCTTGTTTGGATGAGCAGAACATATATTTTGAATTTATTTTCCACACATGTGCAAGGTCGGCCAGATTTGTAATGTAGGCTCACATGCTTAATATATGTGTCACACACCCTCACTGATGGATATAAATTGGAGAGCCTTGGAGGTCATTTGCTCATCAACTCGTCACACATTCTCTCATTCTGATCTGATTGGTTCGATAGCCTTTGGAGGCCTTTTTCCCCTCACACATGTGGAGCTGAAGCCACTGTTTTCTACGGATCTATTTAGGGATTTTTTTTGCAGCATTGACCAATGTTGACTGTGGTCAACCCTTGGTCGTTTGACCTCAAATCTCTACCAAAATTTCGATTTTGAGAGGCCATACTGCTGGGCACTAAAATCGAGGAAAGCAGTTTGACCGAAGCCCTAATATGCAGCATTGACTTTCTATTGTTGTCATGTGTTGACTTTGGGTTGACCAATGTTGACTTGTGATGAGCTGTCTTTGAGGGTTGTGGATGTGACACTTGGAGGATTGGCTGACCGAGAAAGACTTTGTTGGCTTAAGCATCCTGTTGACTGTCGTAACGCAACAATATCTCATATCTTTGCTAGACAAATGGAATTGTAAATCTGATCTATATTTGGCTTGTCTTCTATTGATCTATTATTGTGTTCTATCAGCATTTTACTTTCATGTTTATGTGATTGCTATTTTGTATCGGGCCTAAGAAAGATTGAAGTAAAATTGCATCAAGCGTAGAACATCATGGTTATCTAAATTTAACAATGTTTCGCACATAGAGAGAAGAATCATGCTCAAGATTCTTCCAGAGGAAGAGGTGGCCAAAGAGGAAAAGGAAGAAGGAATTTCAGAGGAAGGGAGTAGACAAACTCAAACTGAAAAATCTGATCTTCATTGCATACGCTGCAATAAAGATTAGCATGATACATCTACATGTAAGTTGCCTTGGGATAAAATTGAGCAGCAAAGAAATCAAGAAAAAGGTAAAACTCATGACAGAGACAAAGGTAAAGCACCTGAATCCGCTCATTATGTTGTAGCACATTGTAACAATGGAGTAACTAAAGACTTGTTTGATGTTTCATTTACTTCTTGGAGAAATTATTGGTTGCTAGATTCACGAGCAACATGTCACATGAATTTTAGAAAATATTTTTTTGAAGAATTTACTGACAAGGTTGATGGAGCAGTATACTTCGCAGATAAATCTAAACTCAAGCCATCAGGGCTTGGCACAATCAAGCTTAAATTGTTTGGTCTTCCAGATCATCATCTACATGAAGTTCTATACCTCCCTGAGTTGAGGATAAACTTGTTGTCCTTGGTCCACATCTGCTAGCAAGGACACTCCATTCACATGTTTGATGGCAAGGTTGAGGTCAGAAAAGCATCAGATCGGTCACTTGGCATGGAGGGAATAGAAGAAGGAAGACTCCTAAAGTTGTAAGGTACCTCTGCTCATGCACAAAACTTTGCATTCAATTCTCATCATGATGAAGGTACATTCCCATCAAGTCTTTTATGGCATGCTAGATTTGGACACTTAAACTATGACAGCCTTCGATTGTTGAAGAAAAATGGTGTTACTGGATTGCCTACAATTCCTACGAAACTTAAGCAATGTGATGCTTGTATTCTAGGTAAGCATAGCAAACAATTCTTTCATGATTCACATTCCAGAGCACATAGAAAACTTGAGCTTATTCATTCAGATTTATGTAGCCCCATGCCTGTTGCTTCTGCAAATGGAAATAAATATATGATGGCATTTATTGATGATTACATTGGAATGTGTTGGGTTTACTTATTGAAGAACAAATCTGATGCTTTTCAAACATTCAAGAATTTTCATGCATGGATTGAAAATGATGCACAAACTCATATAGGCTCTTTGTGCACTGATAATGAAAAAGAATACACCTCAAAAGAATTTGAAAACTATCTTCGCCAACACGGGATCAAACATCAAACAATTGTGCCCTATAATCCCCAACAGAACGATGTAGCTGAAAGAATGAACAGGACAATTTTAAATATGGTTTTCTCCATGATACTTTTTAAGAATGTAAAATTGATGTTTTGGGCTGATGCAATTCTTGCCTTGGGTTTATTTTCAAAGAGATGCAATTAACTCTTGCCTTAGGTTGATATGTGCGTAGGTAAGCAAAGTGTAGTAGAAGCTCAATTATCTAGTGGAATTGCCAAAGCAATGGTCTTTGACTCCATACACAAACCAAGAACCCCCTCCTGGATAGCAACAAGAAAAGTGCAACAAAAAGGTAGGCAAGTCTCAAAGCGGGCATTCTTCCAACAAAACATTCTCGTGTGTGGATAAGCAGAGAGGTGCATTGAGCAAGCATTAATAATAGGAAGGCCAGAAGTATATCATTATTAATGTTGATTGTTTGCTAATATCACTAGCATGGGGAGGAAATCTAGGGGACCATCAAAGGAGGGATATGGATATGGATATGGACATAGAGATTGAGGCAAGGTGGGCCATCAAACAACTCGATGTGGAAAGTCCTACAACCACAATCAATAATTGCTATTTTTAAGGTGCTTAATTTGAAACATGACTACAACGTTGATTTTGTTTACTTTTATTGTTATAGGGGCTTTAAGGTCACACTTTTGGCTAGCTATTGGGGTTAATTCAAAAGTGTTTTCACCTAGTTAAACCTTATAAAAGTATTAGGTCTCCTTATTCATTGGTGATGTTTGATGGATATATGGATTGCTCAATCTTAATGGATGCTTAACCTTGGATAGAGTGTTAAGATAGCGCACTTAACTAGGAGGTTGTTACCATAAGTGGCATTCTATCTATTATCACTCCAATAATTCTCAAGAGTTGTAAGATTTTTTATTTTTAGTTTAAAGAATATTAGAGGTAACCACAAACCTACTTTTAAGCCTTAGGATCTAGCCTTCCTAATGCTCAAAGAGAGCTCTCTCTATACGATTTATTTTTGTTGATTGTATTTGATTTTAGGCTAGTTATGTAGGGTAAATTGGTTTTGGATTTTGATTTGATTTGGTGGTAAAATCACTTACTCAGATGGATAGGTGTAGCTATGTATTCCATTGGGCTAATGGAGTCAATGTGTCAAGCAATCAGATCAGAATCAAGTTCTAAAGAGAAATGTTTACAGGGCAAGATAGCTGAGTTACTTCAAATCTTCAAGGTTGATGGTGAAAATGGTTTCAATCGGGGTAAGAGAGCAATTAAGGGTTCTCAAATCCGGATAATGAATGAAAGGGAAGGGGTCAATCGAAACTAGGGAGAAATTAAGGGTTCCTTAGTCTAGATATCAGTAGAAAACATGTAAATGATAAACAGTTCAAGATAGAGTGCTTTTAACATATTCTGAAATAACAATTCTTGATTTATCATTTAGATTTAGAACACATTCAAGTATTGATGAAAAACACAAGAAATTGACAAGGAAACAAGTGAAAATACTGCACTGTAGTGGCACAACACATGAATCCTGTAATATGATGCTTTATTGCTTTAATCCAGTCTGCTGACTTGAAATTGGTACAATCACCCTTAGGTTCAGAATAGTACAACTATAAAAATGTTCAGCAATTCATCCACCCTCAATACTTCTAAATGAAAAGTATTTATACAAAAACTCTTTACAAAATATCCTAAAACAAACTTAGGAATTATTCATGGAAAAGAAATATCTTCATGCAAGAAGATAGTGACAGCTTTCTAACTAATGCTAGTTGTCCCTTTTTTATTGAAATTACTTGTTTGTTGTCTTGATTTTGTTACTGCTTTCTCTCTTTCCTGTTCAACGAAGGCTGCAGCTGGACAGTGAGGTGTCTTTCACGTTGGCCGCTTTATCTCTGCATTGTAATTTTTGATTTACTTTAAACTTTGACCTTGAACTGATACTCTTTATCATGATACTTCTTCACTGATACTCTGTAACTGTAAATGTAAAAATAGCAAGCTTTGTTTTATTTATTTTTCCTGTTTTGTACTTACTGCAATCTGATTTCATAGTAAATCAGTGAATTTTTCTCAAAGTTCAGCCTCTGGCAGTTTTATCTTCATCATCCTTCTAAAAATCTCATCATCTTCAGTATACTTTGAGACTGTGGGCTTGTTGATAAAGATGTGTTTCACCTCATGCTGTAGGTAAAACAAATTCTCCAAATTCTTATAGATTACATTCCCTATTGGAATACCATGTGAGGTAAGTAGATTAACCTGATCTTTGGCAACTTCTCTCATTTTCTTGTCATAGTCATCCTGCTTCATTAGTTTGTCATGAATAACTAATGGATTTGGAAGGCCTTTCTGCCTTAGGACATCAAATTTCATCATAAACCTTGTGATAACCACCTCCATGTTTTGGCATTTTTCCTCTAACTGTATCATCAAATTCTTTTTAGAAGTTACCTTCCTAACTTCTAGGATGGTCTATGTTCTGTCATTAATACAAATTTCTTCTAACTCTTGCCTGTTCTTAGAATTTAGAAACTGGATGATTTCAAGAGCTTCTTCAAGTTTCTTACCAAGCTCTTATTTGATCTTTTGAATAGGTTCTTTCGCTGATTTGACCAAATCTTTCTGCTCATCATATAACCTATATTGATGGCCAAATATCATTGACTGCTTCAATGATATTGGCCCATAGTTGTTGTCTGATTTGAGCCATGGGTTCTTTTAATGTTAATTTTTTTTTCTAATTTCTTCAACTGCTCATTTAATCTATTTGCTCTTTGTTCTTCATTCTTATGCATTATCTTGGCAAGTTTCTTTTCATCTTCAAGACTTTTAAGTTGTTCTTTAAGTCTGTTTATCTCATTAGTCTAAATAGACATGTCCTGCATAGCTTTTACCAACTTTCTTGCTTCATCTGAATGTTGTGTTGTTGTTGTTGAAGACTCTGTTGCTGAAGTGGCTGATGAAGTGACAAGTAATGTTGTATCCATGGGGACTATAGGTGCTAGTGATTCAGCTAGTGTGGAAGGTACAGCAGTAGTAACTACAGGAATCACTGCGACTGGAATTTCTTCTTCTTTATCTTTTTTCTCTTGGACCAACTTGTCCATTTCATTCTCTATTTCCTTTATCTGAGCAGTCAACTGTAAAATGAGATTCATCATCTCATCTTTATGATTTGTATCCTGTAAGACTTCCTTGGCTTGAGGATGCTCTGTAGAGAGTAGCTTTAGTTGCTTCTTTAATGCAGCAAGGTCTGCATTTTTCATATTGATCAATTCCTCTGCAACTTTTACATTTCCAGGATCATATCCTACTTCAATTACTAGCTCTTCCAAGGATTTAATTCTAGTGTCTTTTGCCTGCGATGAAGCTTTTCCCAATTTGAGTTGATCTTTGATATTTGCAAGAGTGTTTTGCAACTTTTGTACAGTCATGGCCTTGGTGGTCATTATAGAATAGATCATCTTCCCTACCTGCTTATGAAACTCAATTTGGCCCAGAGGATGAATATCTTGGGCCAAGACTTCAAAATCTGTCTTTTTGTAATCAGAGGATGACTTAGGAGTTTGAATTGTAGGTTGAAGCAATGTCATCTGCATCTTTTTATTCTTATAGTCAAAGGCTCAAAGTAGCCTATTCTGAATGCCAGGAGTTTGTTTCAGATATTGAAAATATATTTCAGTTTTAATTTCTTCATTTCTGGCTTTGATTTCTTTGTATCTTTCTTTGATATCCATATCTTTTTCTGTTGGTTTTTTAGAAGAGAAAACTTCCATATTGTGCTGCTTCTGAATTTGCTAAGTCTTTGAAGTAGTAGGTTGTTGTTCTTCTTCAATTATTGTAGGAGGTGCATTGTCTTTTGATGTTACTTTTGTATCAATCACCTCTATCGTTTCCACTTCTTTATTAGCAGAATTTAACTTTGGCTTTTTACTGTCTCTCAATTTAAACTTGGTCTCTGTTGTAGTATCTGCAGTATAGGATCCTTCCTCTCTATTTCTTTTTGCATTCCTGTCTTCTTGGGCTGGAGTTTGCAAAGTTTGACTAGTATCACTTTGCTTCTCTGCCTCTACCAAGGTATTCTCCAACCATTCAGATTGATTGGAGAATTTCTCTATCTCTGGTATCTTTTCATGTACATATGGAGTGAGTTTGCACTTAACTCTCATTTTACTTATCACTCTAAGAGGATCATAATACCACAGGAAACTTTTACTGAATTTAAACTCTTGTAAACATTTTTCTACCTCAGGACCTACATCTCTATTGTTACAGATAAAAGGGCCAACTTGATTTTTCAATTTGAACTGTGTCTTCTTCTTTGCTGCCAAGAAATTAATTGCATCTGAATTAAAAATCTGCCTTATGTATTCAAGGGCAAATAACCTCATAGGGAGGTATTTAGGTAATGTATATGGAACAAGACTTGATCCATATACTCTTATTTCAATGTGATTTTGGTATAAGTACCAATCACCTGTCCTATTATGCTCATACATCTGTAGGACTTTCTTAATTTCTTCACTTATTATGGGCTGCCTGTTGTTCTTCAGCAAATTGACTATAGGATGAATGAAAGATTCAGTAAAATCTGTATAAGTGAATTCATTGGAGTCTTTCCTTATCAAGGAAGTCCAAAAGATGACTGATTGTGGGTTTCCTTCCACATCAAGCTTCTGAAGGTTTATATTAAATTTCTCAGACTAAAAATATAAGAACATGTGGAATAGGAATGATGAATATTTGAAAACACCTTCAAAAAGCATTTTGACCAATTGCTCATGGATACTGTCAGCAAGGTATTGGGCAAAATTAAAAATGGCAGCAGGAGGTTGACCAGGTGTAAAAGTAGATAAAAAACCTAACACTACAACATCAGCATGTTCATCTGTAAAATAACCAAGAATGAAAGACAACATCGAGATGATATGTCTATTGAAATTTGGTTACCAACTTACCGGAGGACAGGTGGTTCCCTAAGGCTTTGATCTTTGGCCTAGGGAAAAGTGTGCAAAAGAATTTAATTTTTCTCCTAAAGTGACTTTATAAAGTTATAAAGTCAAATCTAATTTAAAAGTGACTTTAAGTGCTAAAGTTACTAAAGTCTAATTTTAAAGTGACTTTAATAAAGTCAATGTGAAATTAGAAAGGAAAAGTGACTTTGGAAATAAATCACTGAGCGGGTCTTTATTAAAGTGGGGTGAATTAAAAAATAGAAAGTGAGATTTAAATGAGCATTTAATCTCAGCCCTAGATCTAAAGCTATCTCAGCGATTAGATTTAGGGATTCCCCAAAAGTCACTTAGGGTTAGGTTAAAGGAGGAAAAGGAGGGAAAAGGTCATTCATTCTTTCATGAGTGGATTGAGAGAAGGAGAGAAAGAGAGTAAAGGAGATTTATGGGCAGTGAGAAAGAAAACAGAACTTGGCACACAAACCGAGGCAGCACTTTAGCAAGTCCGTACAACAAGGAGGGGCACAGATTTCGAGGCAGATTTGGGCATGAGTTTCAAGGCATACCATACAACAGATTTGGCACGTATTCCAAGGAGGTCGTACAGCAAGGTTTGGCACAAATTTCGAGGAGCAAGTTGCTGATTTTCTGACACATTTTTCAAGGCAGATTTGTGCACGGAAATCAAGGCAAAAAACTGTACAGCAGCTTCGATGTTTGTCTGCATGGAAATCAAGAAATCCGTACAGCAGCATTTATTGCTATTTGCACAGTTTTCGAGGTAGTCTGTACAGCAGCATTTAATGTTGTAAATTCTGGGCATGGAATTCGAGGAGGCTGTACAACATTTATTGTTGTTTCTATTTTTTCTGTGTACACGTTTTTCGAGGCAATAGTTAAGCACAGAAAACAAGATAAGTTGTATTTATTACTCGCTGAAATTTTCTGAGTATTTCTCTTTCACTGTAAAAGCATTTTCCAGAAATAAGAAGAGCTTTCGAACTGGTTTTCCCCAAGAGTTGTAGGGCGTTTTTCCAGGGTCACATTGACCTAAAATCAGCATGTCTATTTTCTGTGTGTGGCTGATTTATTTTGCTGAGTTTTATTTCTGCAATTTCCAGCATTTGAAAATTTCCAGAATTTGTGTTTTCAGAAAAATATTTATTTTTCAGCTTGTTGAATGTATGGCTATGGGAATGGGCATTTAACTATATGGAGAAATAAGGAGAAATTGAAAACCGGGGTGGGAAACAGAAATTTCTACATGGTATCAGAGGTATTTTGCTGAAAAAGGCAGTTTGGGACAGCACGCTGATTTTTTCACTCAGAAATTACAGCAAGCTGATTTTTTCACACAGAAATCATTACCTTTACTACAGCTGTGTTATTTTCAGTTTATTAGGACAGCAAGCATGTCTTTGGGCTTGAGGGTGGAGGATAGGTTGGATGGGCATAGTAACTACAGTGTTTGGAAGGAAAGAATGCAGAGCATCTTTGAGGAGGGAGAACTCTGGGATATCATGGTGCACACCGCACAGCACCCTGTTAATGTGCCTACTGATGTTGTTCAGTTGGTAGCCTTTAATAAAAAGAATAACAAGAGTAAGAGACTGATTCTAGATGGAATCAAAGACCATTGCATTCCTCATGTGAGAGGAAAGAGATATGCTCATGAGATGTGGACAGCATTGACCAATCTCTACCAGAGTACCAATGAGAACAGAAAAATGGTCCTAAGGGAGAAGCTGAAGACCATTAAGATGGGTAAGACTAATAGTGCAACTGGATATCTCACAAAGATTACTAATGTGAGAGATGCATTGGCAGCAGTTGGAGAGGTCATTCCACCCACTGAGTTGGTGCGAATTGCAGTGAATGGCCTTCCCAGTTCATGGCTGAACTTTGCTGATGGGTTTTGTGCACGTGAGACCCTTCCCACTTGGGAGAGGTTCTGAGATGATTGCATACAGACAGAAATCAGAAAGAGCCAGCTTGGGGCAGCGAAACCAATTGAGCAGGATGAGGATGTAGCACTGTTGGCAGGAGGCAAGAAAGGCAAGGGAAAGAAGCAAGCTTCCAGAAGTAGTGGTGGGGGCAAAGGCAAAGTTAAAGGTAAAGGTAAACCAGGGAACACGCAGAAGGACTATTCCAAGGTGAAGTGTTGGAATTGTCAGAAGATGGGACACTATGCAGTTGTGTGTCCAGAGAAGAAGAAGAAGGGGAAGAACCAGAGCATGGCAGCATCAGCAGAGATAGAGGACTTTACGGATAGCTTTGACCAGGAGTTTGGGTTCATTGCTTGTGAGTCCACTAGTGCAGGATCACCTGCCACGGAAGTTGAGAGGGAGTGTGCATTTCTCTCCACTAGCGGAGCATCTTCAGGTATCTAGTATGTTGACAGTGGGGCTTCACGTCATATGACAGGAGTCTGTGAGTACTTCTCAGAGCTTTCAGAGAGTGGCACTGATATAGAGGTAGTACTCGAAGATGACAGCGTTGTTAGAGCAGTCGGTGTGGGGACTTTGACATTTAATAGGGAACCCAAACCTCCCTTGAAAGTGTTAGATGTTCTATATGTGCCAGGGATGAGGAAGAACCTCATATCCGTCTCAGCATTGGAGGACAGAGGATATGAGATATTGTTCAGGGGAGGACAGGTGTTGATATATCCCAGGGGCGCTCCAGCTAATTCAGCTAGAGTGATTGGTGTACGCCATGCAAAGGTGTACAAGTTTGCATTTCAGCCCCTTTTGGCATTGAGTAGTAGTACCGGCAGCAGAGTTAGCAGTTCAGAGCTGTGTGAGATTTGGCACCACGAGATGGGGCATATGTATCATGGAGCCTTGAGGACATTACGAGAGATCACTACAGGTGTGCCAGATTTCAGTACTGATCACTTTGATACATGCAGAGGATGTGCAATGGGCAAGTTTGCCAAATCCCCTTTTCCCAGCAATGACAGCAGATCGACTGGGATACTTGATTTGATTCATTCCGATGTGAGCGGTTGGATGTCTCATGTTTCCTTGAGTGGATATGAGTATATGTATTATTCATTGATGATCACTCCAGGAGGACCTGGATTTATTTCTTGAAGACCAAGAGTGAGGTCTTCAAGCGGTTTCAGGAATTCAGAGCTCTTGTGGAGACCCAGACAGGTCGAAATATCAAGTCCCTGAGGTCGGACAATGGAGGTGAGTACACCCTTGGAGAGTTTGTTGATTATTGTGCAGAGGCAGGCATTAGGAGGGAGTTCACAGTTCCTTACAACCCCCAGCAGAACGGGGTTGCAGAGAGGAAGAACAGATCCATCGGAGGGGCTACCAAAGCCATGCTACATGATCAGGGGTTACCATTGTTTTTGTGGGCAGAGGCCTGCAACACTACTGTATATTTGCAGAACAGGAGTCTGCATCGTGCCTTGGGGCATGTGACTCCGGAGGAGGCTTTTCTAGGAAGAAGCCTGATGTTGGTCTTCGTATCTTTGGGTGTATTGCATACTGCTACGTACCCAAGGAGAAGAGGACCAAACTAGAGCCCATCGCAGAGAAGGGTATCTTTGTGGGCTACAGTGAGACCTCGAAAGCCTTTCGAATTTATATTCCCGCACATAGGAGAGTTGTTGTCAGGCAGGATATGAAGTTCGAGGAGGACAGGGCTTTCAGGAGGTCACGAGAGTTAGAGTATCTGGATCAGCCAAACCCTCAGGAGCAGCTGAGTCAGTAGCAGGGATCCAGTGGGCAGGGATCAGGAGGATCCAAAGGTACATCGATTACGGTGTCAGGTCCGTCAATGAGCAGTGGCTCACAGAGTCAGAGGGGTGGTGCTTCGGGCAGCATGCAGAGCAGTTCACTAGGGAGTCCACTGATGGACAGTTCACCCGATACTTCAGCGTCTACAGGTTCAGGTTCATGCAGGAGAACAGCAGACAGACAGTTAGGAGTTCATGCTCCTGGTGATGAGGAGGAGGAGTTTCATTCTCCAGTGGGAGAAGTGTGCTCGGGGAAGAGGAAGCCCAAGTGGCTTCAGGATACCTTGAGAGAGGCCACATCTGTTGCTGGGCCTAAGAGGCCTGTCAGAGAGAGCAAACGACCCGATAGGTTCTGTAGCTATATGGCAATGGTTGCCAACATCTTAGACTCTGAGCCTTCTAGCTATGAGGAGGCAGCGAGCCAGCAGGTCTGGAGAGAGGCCATGCAGGAGGAGTATTCTTCTATAATGAAGAATGATGTTTGGGAGGTGGTGCCGAGGCCTGAGGGCAAATCCGTGGTTACTTCCAGATGGCTTTACAAGGTGAAGCATGTTGCAGATGGCAGCATTGAGAAATTCAAGGCAAGGTTTGTGGCTAGAGGGTTCTCCCAGGTAGAGGGAGTTGATTATGAGAAGACCTTCCCTCCCGTGGCTCGATATACTTCGATTCGCTCCATTATATCGATAGCAGCAGAGATGGGTTGGAAGATCCACCAAATGGATGTGAAGACTGCATTTCTCAATGGCTTCATACAAGAGGAGGTGTACATTAAGCAGCCACAGGGCTTTGAGGTGCATGGAAAGGAGTCCCACGTGTGTAGACTGAAGAAGGCCCTTTATGGCCTGAAGCAAGCTCCCAGAGCTTGGTACTCCAGGATAGATACATACTTGCAGGAGATGGGTTTCACAAAGAGTAAGGCGGATCCGAACCTTTACTTTATTGTGATAGGTGAGGAGCCTCTCATTCTGGTGTTGTATGTGGATGACTTGGTCATTACGAGTGCAGAGAGACTCATAGAGCACTGCAAGAGAGATCTTGCGTCGGAGTTTGAGATGAAGGACATTGGCTTGATGCATTACTTCTTGGTTTGGAGGTGTGGTAGGAGGAGGGGCATTTCTTCCTGGGGCAGGGGAAGTATATTGTGGACATCCTTGGCAAATTCCACATGGAGGATTGTAGACCAATGTCAACACCGATGATCACCAACTGGAAGAAGCTTCACGCTTCAGATTCCGAGTTGGTGGACCCCACATTGTATAGACAGTTGATTGGTTCCTTGATGTATTTGGTCAACACTAGACCAGATATATGTTTTGCAGTCAACACGATGAGCCAGTTCATGTGTGAGCCCAGGAGGGTACACTGGGTTGCTGCAAAACACATTTTGCGATACTTGCAGGGGACAGTGGATTATGGTCTGGATTATAGGCAGGGGGATGGAGTGAGATTGGCAGGTTACAC
Source organism: Pinus albicaulis (assembly GCA_034641835.2). NCBI lineage: Eukaryota > Viridiplantae > Streptophyta > Pinopsida > Pinales > Pinaceae > Pinus > Pinus albicaulis. The sequence goes on along the minus strand of CM076577.1, from coordinate 972,168,014 downwards.
TGGTTCTGATTGGGCAGGTTATGCTTCTGATAGGAAGAGCACTTCAGGGTGTTGTTTTGGGTTGGGTTCGACAGTGGTGTCGTGGTTCAGCCGGAAGCAGCAGTCAATAGCATTGAGTTCAGCGGAAGCAGAGTACGTGGCAGCCAGTCTAGCTAGTTGTGAGGCCATTTGGCTTCGCAAGATGTTGTTTGGCTTATTTGGTCAGCCATTGAGACCTTCAGTGATTTACTGTGATAATCAGAGTTGCATTAAACTCACAGAGAATCTAGTATTTCATGACAGGTCAAAGCATATCGGGATCAAATATCATTTCATCAGAGACTATGTTCCGAAGGGAGTTGTGAAGCTTGAGTATATTTCCACTGATGAGCAAGTTGCAGATATTCTTACCAAAGCCTTACCACAGGGCAAGCATGTCTACTTCAGAGACAAGATGGGTGTGGTGAGGAACACCTTCCTCGGTAAGAGGGAGTGTTGAAATTTGGTTACCAGAGAACAGGTGGTTCCCTAAGGCTTTGATCTTTGGCCTAGGGAAAAGTGTCCAAAAGAATTTAATTTTTCTCCTAAAGTGACTTTACAAAGTTATAAAGTCAAATCTAATTTAAAAGTGACTTTAAGTGATAAAGTTACTGAAGTCTAATTTTAAAGTGACTTTAATAAAGTCAATGTGAAATTAGAAAGGAAAAGTGACTTTGGAAATAAATGACTAAGTGGGTCTTTATTAAAGTGGGGTGAATTAAAAAATAGAAAGTGAGATTTAAATGAGCATTTAATCTCAGCCCTGGATCTAAAGCTATCTCAGCCATTAGATTTATGGATTCCCCAAAAGTCACTTAGGGTTAGGTTAAAGGAGGAAAAGGAGGGAAAATATCATTCATTCTTTCATGAGCAGATTGAGAGAAGGAGAGCAAAGGAGATTTTTGGGCAGTGAGGAGAAGGAGCACAGAACTTGGCACACAAACCGAGGCAGCACTTTAGCAAGTCCGTACAGCAAGGAGAGGCACAGATTTCGAGGCAGATTTGGGCACAAGTTTCAAGGCAGATCGTACAACATATTTGGCACGTATTCCAAGGAGGTCATACAGCAAAGTTTGGCACATATTTCGAGGAGCAAGTTGCTGATTTTCTGGCACGTTTTTCAAGGCAGATTTGTGCACGAAAATCGAGGCAAAAAACCGTACAGCAGCTTTTCTGTTTTTCTGCATGGAAATCGAGAAATCCGTACATCAACATTTATTGTTGTTTGCACAATTTTCGAGGTAGTCCGTACAGCAGCATTTAATGATGTAAATTCTGGGCACGAATAATCAGATGGTTGGATTATGTTTCAATTCGGCTTAAAGACGGAGTCGGCAGCAGTATTTTCGGTCCAAATAGCATTGTCTGCATTAAAATGGTAACAAAAAGGATTCAAAGGAGCATTTGAGCGGTTTATATGCATTTTTATCAACAGTGTTTGCATTAATGGGCGGTCAATTTTGAATTGGTAGGGCAGTTTGCGCAACTGGCAGAAGAAAACCACCAAACGGTTTTCGCAATGAATAAAGGTGGTAAATGGTAATGGTCTTGGCAATACGATCCAATAAGATTTAGACACGTAGCAGGGAGGAGAGCCCCGCAAACCGCGTTTTTCGCAAAGTCTGGGGTGCGTTAACAGTTGGGCAATGAAATGCGCGATAGGTTTTAATAGCGATCAGATCTAGTGGGTGAAGATCGGACGGCTAGGATGATGCAATGGAGTCGCAAGATCAAATGGCGTAGAGCCCGAGGTTTAATTTATGTGATAGGTTCATATGTATTAAAACTAAGGTTTAATACATAAAATTAGGACTTATTATACTATTGGTTAATGTATGATATGGTCGGGGTTTTATAATATAACCAATGGGATGCGGGTAAGTGTAATGTTATACCTGGCGGGGATAATACATAGTGGGACCGGGATAAATAACATGTGGGAAATAAAACCTTAGGTTTAAATAAAAATATGGGTTGGGAATAATATATAAAGGATTTAATTAATACAGGATTACAAGGCTTATAACGAGAACTAATACATTAGGTTAAATGTTAAAAATGTAATGTAATTGCAGAATGTCAAATACACTAAGTATAGTGTAAAAATTGATATCGGGGATAGATTTCTTCATAGTGGATCCTGATATATAGATTTTAACCATTTTATACTTAGGATAAAAGTATTTTTGGGTTTTTTGGGTATTTTTTAATAAAAGAGAAATTCGTAAATGAAATGACCAATTTATCTGTTATCCATGCTTGTGAAAACTACTTCTACCTACCCATTTGCTACCCTAACATTTTTTCTTCATTTACATGGGTGCATTTGAGCTTGCAAACCCTTATCCATTTTTATTTTAAACAAACAAACTATCTAATTCTATCATTATTTCTTCCAAGGACTCAGATTAAACTGTTGAGCTCCTTATTATTCTCTACCTAACCACTAATCTACCAAGATTAGTTTGTTTGGCTAGATCTTTATTCTCTATCTAATAACATAAAATTTAAAGCATAAAAAGTTAAGATTAAGTTGTTTAACCTTCATGGATTGTGGCATTTTAACAAGTTGCACACAATCTTTATTTTGCAATAAAAGTTAATAGTAGTGGCATTTGAATTTGCATCACTTTCATGTTTTACTTTTATCTCTTTTTGTTTGGGGTCCATTTTTATATTCTTTTTGATATTTTTTCTTTCAAGTCTTTGATTTTTCTTTTAGGACTTTTACCCTCTTTACATTTTTTTATTTTTCTAATATGGGAAAACAATTTGCAGAAAGCAAAGTATGTACATATTACAAGACTAACCAAAATCAATTCAAAATTATGAATTCTATTATTATAGGACCCTAACACTATCATCATTGTATTGTAGAGCTCTACCTACACAATTTCCTTGTTCACTTAGGTCTCGGGTTAATTATTTGGACCTAGTCCAGGTTTTATGATGGCCTCCCTCACCTGTACTACGTAAAGGCAGCAGAGAGACTTTGTTATTACCACAGTTTTAAAAATCGGAACCGGTGACCGGACCGGTCCACCTAATAAACCGGGTTTCAAACCAGAACTAGTCAAACTAGGACTGGTCAAATCTCAATGATCTGGTTTTTTAAAAAATACTTTAAATAATTAATTTTTAATGAAAAAAACTATTTTTAAGATTTAAAACCATGATTCCAAGCCAATAGAGACAAAATATGCAAAGTTTGCTAGTCTATATACCATGTAAAGGTGAATATATCAAAATGGCACCGAGTGCAATACATATCATGGACAAAATACATAAGAAATGAGTCTATATGGCCTCTAGAGTCTAAAACAATGATCTAAGCTATGGGGCCATTGACCTACACAAGTCTACATATCAGTGATCAACTTTGAAATTGGATTCGTTCCTCAGCCCTGTCGTGTCCCGAATTGTTCGAATCGAACACGATTCTGTGGGACACGTGTCTTCCAATCGTGTCTGATTGTGTCCCATCATGACACCATCATGTCTCGGTCGTGTCCCATCAGGACACCATCGTGTCTCAATCGTGTTCCATCAAGACACCACATGTCCTGATCGTGTCCCGATTTTGGGACACCTGTCCGAATTTTATGAGTGCCACGTGGCTCATAAATGGTCGTTTTGGCCCATTTCAACTTCACATTTAACTCTCTCTTGATGTGGGTTTGTTGTGGGTGTGTGGGAGAGAAGAGCAAAGGGCAGTAGGGAAGGGGAAAAGGAAGGGGAAGAATGTCTCTATTTTTTTTGCATTTTTATTACAGCAGTTTGCATGTGCATTTTTTTTACAAATTTGTGCATTTTTTCTTTATTTTTTGACATCATTCTTGTCTCAATCAAGGGTAGTAGGGAAGGGGCAAAGGAAGGGGAAGAATGTCCCAATTGGAGATGCCCCTCTTGTTCCAATTTCATCAGGGTCTGCAAGTGTTCCCTCTATTGGAAGTGGGGCTGCAACAGCAGCTTCAAATTTTGAGGGAAGACAACAGCCTCAAGATCACAAATATCCCTTGTGGAAATGTCACAAGAGAGCAAGGACCAGGCAGCAGAGTAGGAGGATGCAGTAGAGGAGAGCAATGGTGACCATGATGATGACAGTGATGTTGATTTTGATGACTCATGAGCTACCTACTCACTAGAGGCTTGTAGTTGTTTTGTATTTGATATTTCTATTTTCCATTGGCATTTCTACTACCTATGTAACACACTTTGATTTTGAAGACTTAATGAGAAAACTGCAGTATCTTCTTTCTCCTCTTGGATCATTGGTGAATATGTCACACAATTGTATTTGTATGCATAATGTTACTTTGTACAACTTACATCTAGATGAAGATTTATCTTTGAATCAATGAATTTGTGTCATGAATGAGAATTTGTGTAAGAAATGTCTAATTTTTAATATATATATAACGTGTCTTGTTTCGGGGGTCAACGTGTCCGTGTCCGACACCCGAATCCTCGTGTCCTTCGTATCCCGTGTCAGGTGACTTAGGTGATCAACAACATGATCACTCCTCATCATGATCAAACTCATCGCAACTACTAGACAAGGGATCATCAGCATGAGCTACATAAATAATATGGCTCAGAGTTTGAGGACTCCTAAAACTCCTCTACAACTTTAGTAGTAGTAGTAGTAGTAGTAGTAGCAAAAATAGACATGAAAACTAAAATCACTAATCAACATGGTCACTCATGAAACTCATCATTGATTTCAGTGCTACTAGAAATGGGATCATCAACAAGAGATACACAAACATCATCTAGCTCAAAGTCTTTAGAATTGGATTGCTCAACCTTGTAACATGATAGAAATTGAAAAAGTTTAACATACCTAACCAATGATTTTGGTTTGAGTGAAGGGTTCATCTCCTCAACCTTATAATGTGGTAGAAAAAGATTAGCATGCCTAACCAGTTGTTTTCCTTAGAGTGAAGGGTACAATCTTGTTAAGGCCATGGTAGAGGATTTCAACAATCAATACCAACATCAACAAAGTTCAAGAATCAATGCCACCAACATCAAGGTTCTTAAAGGGTTTCATGCTCTTGATCAAATGCCAATCTCATACCCTCACACATGATAGAATCAAATGGGAACATTGCAAACCCCCAAACCATGAAATCTTGAAAACCATTAAGTCTGTTGAATTTTGAGTGAAATTTAAAATTATAGTTTCTCCATATGAAATCTAATGAGTTCGAAACCACTCTCAAACATCCTGAGTCATTTCATGGTAATGTAAGTTTGAGATGTGCCAGGAAAATGAGAGCGTAGGCATGTTTTTCTTGGAGGGGTTGTTTATTTGAAAACAACCCTAAATTTCCCTCAAAACAGCTCCAAAATTAACAAAAATGCATTATGTGGGGTCCATAGCTAGCTTGGCAATGAATCGGCCGGTTTGACCATAAATTGGTCGGTTTAGGATGAAACCGGCCAATTTGACCATAAACTGGTCAGTTTAGGACGGAACTGACCAGTTTGACCATAAACCTGTCGATTAGGGTCAGTTTTTGTGAATTTTGGGCAAAATAGACCCTTCAACCAGGTTTTTGGTCGATTTGACCAATTTTTGGTTCAAGCCAATCGATTTTTAAAACCATGGTTATTACTAACTATTTATGTACTCATTATTCTATCTTCGTAAATATCTTGGTGAAGTCTTGTAAGGAAAAACACATACAATTTACAATCTAAACCCTAGAGACATGAACAGGAATGCTAACACTAGAGATGACCTTGGATCTTAGCATTTGCGTGATGCAAGAGAAGAAGACTTAAGTTTATATGATGTAAACCCTAGCGCATAAACAGGGAGCACTAGAGTAGAGGAGTCTTGAAGTTTGGTGTGATGCTTTGCTTGAAGAAGACTTTGGGATTGTGTTGATACACTCTTGATATTCCATCATAACATTGTAGAAAGGTCACAGTGCTTGTGCAATGGAATAGAAGAAGACCTAGGGTTTGTGGGATGCAAACCTTGGAATAGACAAAAAGTTTGGAAGGCTACTACTAGGGTTTGTTTAGGAGTCTTTCTACTTAAATAATGAAAGAAGGCTTAGAGTTTGAGTAAGGTAAACCCTAGAGGAAGACAGGAGCACTAGAGGATTGAAGAAGACCAAGATCTTGTTTGATGCAAGCTTGGAGAATATCCTGGAAGACTTGTGCAATGTAAGTAGGAGATCAAGGATGAACTTGTTGGTGTTGATGCCAGCTTGTTGTTGAGCCTTTGAAGCCACTAGGAGTAGCTTCATGTGATTCTTTGCTAGGCTGTGATTGCAAATTAGGGTTTGTTGTTGATGGTAGATGCCCTAACTAGGCTTGGGATGCAATTGGAGCATCCTCAATTGTAACAAGCAGACAAGACATGTCGTACCAGCTCGTGATGAACTGATGATATGTACTTGTATTTTCATCATGTTGTAATATGAATTATATCTTTGCAGTCCAAATAGTATGCATTGCAGATCTCAAAACCAGACTTACATTGCTCAAGTTAATGAGCAATTTCTAGGGCTGTTTTGTATGTTGATTCGTCATGAATGGCTAAAAAATTTGCTAAATGATTTAATATGCTAAGAAGGAACAAAAGGGGGAGTCTTAGGGCTGTGATAAATCTGTTGTTATAAAGTATTTTCCAGATTTGATTTGCTAAGAAGATTGAGCTCTTAGAGCTGTGAAATACATTGTTTCAGTGTTTGTTTTTTTTCACCTGCCTAGTGGCTTAGGTTGGACAGAAGTGAAATATATGCTGTTCTAATTAATATTTCAGATTCAGCCACAAGCTGAAAGGTTCCATATATCCGAGAAGCTTCAAATAAATGAGGTGAAATTTATGAATTTGTCTTGAGCACAGAGTTTTGAAATTTCCACATTTTTCTGGCACATTGACCCTGCTGACTGGTGGTTAAGGATTTTCAGCAAATTGATGTCCTCTACCTGTTTTTTAGAATTTGCATATTCCTCCTAAGTTCTTAAAGGGATTATCATATCTTTTTAAAACAAGAACATTTCTGACTAATCAATACATCATTCTCAAAAAGAGAAACAGGGTGGGGGGGGAGGTCTTATGACCCTAGAGAAATCGCAACCAAAAATTAACAAAATTACTCTTTATAACAAAAGACAGGGTTAGCGCATTGGGTTAGACCAAGTTTAAGTGCTGCAAATTACAAGCAGGGGGGTCACAGGGTTAAGTTGCAGGGCTGGCTGGCTCTGTGAATATTGTGAGCCTCACTTAATATCCCCATTGGACTAGGTTGCCAAAAAAGCAACTGACTAGTTTACCTCAGGTATCATCCTCGAAATGAGGAAAGTGCCTGGTGGGTTTCCCAGGAAAGTATATTTCATCAGAGAAAACAACAGCTAGTGAGAAATGGTCTTAATTTAATCAATTTAGGGCAGCCCTGAAAAGTGTGATTACATTAACCCAGTGGCTAGCTCAAGTAGTCAAGTGGATGAGTGCTTTGAGCTTTACGGAGGAGTTTTTGGGGCAAACTCCCAGGGTGGCTGCCTCAATTGATGTCCTTACCAGGTCAGACACCATAATCAGCACCAACAAGTTTACAATAGATACCATCCATGAGATGCAGGGAAGTGTCCCAAGGGTTTCCCAAAATATTTTTCTAGGAAAAAAACGTGATGACATTAAGTTGACAAGGGTTTCCATTTCCTTGGAATATTAAGTTACAACAAAAAAATAAATAAATAAATAATCTGATGCCATTAATTGAAGCCATTTCACACAGGTTGTTAAATTAAAATATGATTTGAAACTTGAATTCACATTTTTTCATTTCACATAGGCTTCTGATAGGCAATTTTGTTAAATATTAAGTCAACTATTTAAGAATAACTTCTGCAGAAAGTATTGCAACATGAAAGCAATTTAAGATAATTAATTTAGATGGTCAATTTCAGTTACTTTAAACATGTAAGACGTATTTGTCAGATGAAAATGGCCCTTGAAAGTGCAACGCCACAAAATATAGCTTTAAACATGAACATGAGTCGGTTTAAGAAAATTCCCAGCGATATGATTACGTAAAAGGTTGATTGACATTAACCCGAACATAGGCTGCGCCAAACAATATACAGTAAAAACCAGTATACTTCGATTAACCAGAAATATCGACCTCTACACAACAGCCTCCCAGATGGTGAAAGAAGAAATAAACGCCGCATTGGCAGTTAAAGTCGGAACAAAGGTGGCCCCGAGTTCGAAAGTCCAGAAGTCCTCTCAGCTGAACATAGTGACCGGCCATTTTATTGAAAATGAAAGGGAAAAGAAAAACGCCGCGGTATCAGCAGTTAAAATGAAAAATAAGCTCTGAAATTAAAAACTTACAGGTAACTAACGTCCGCGGCTTTGAGAAGCTCTGCAATTTTACCAGCCTCGGAGAGTATTTTGGAGCTTTTCGTGGTTCGAACCCGCGACACGCCGTCTCCTTCTTCTACTAAGCGCAGCTCCCGAGAATTGGCCCCAAAACTTATGGGAAGATGAGGCAAAGGCAAATTGACGGTGAACTCTGTATAGCTAGTATTGCAGAGCCTGCATGTACCCATGTTTCCAGAACCTTTTAGAAGCTTCTCCCCCATTAGCTAGGTTCTCTCTTCGACATGAAAGCTTCGAGCCCTCAACTTACTAAGAACAATTCGCCGAATTCGAAGAAGAGACTTGGGCGGGTGAATTTTGAGTTGAGATTAGGGATTTACAGGCATGGCAGTGGGAGGTAAAAGCGGATCCGAGGTCCTAAAAGCGGCGAGAAGGCGGACTGATAAGGTGAGTCAACTATGCGGAAATAACCCCGTTGGAGTAATCATTTGTGTCCAAAAAGCGCAGAGAGAGCGACTGATTTGTCGCAATTTAAAATCTTTGAATGGATGATTTTAGCCGTCTTATATTTTTTCATTGTACTTATAGCGATCATGCTATATACAAACGCGCGAGGGATAATTAGGAGTTGCTCCCTGGGGTTTAGGGTTTATCACTCCATTGGTAGCTTATGCGATAAGTTGCTTCATTATTATTTGTGGTAATAGAAAGCTACTTCAATTTTCATTTTTCAACTTTTATTTTAATATATTATTGAATCGCAGTGTTATCTTGAAGTCATCTTTTGTGTGTTTGGTTTTAATATATAAAAATAAAAAACTTACAAATTAGCTAGAAAATAATGTAAATTTTGGCAAAATTATGATAAAATTTGGTATAAAATTTTGAAAATCTAAATTATAGTGGTCAAATTTCAAGATTTTGGGTGTTTTAGGGTTCGTGATGTTGAAATCATTTCCACCATCAAGAAACCGTTTAAACACTCCAACATTTTTATTTTTTTTAATTAACTAAATTCTAGCAAGAAAATTATCATCTAAACAAATCTATTGCATCATTAATAACTCTTATAAAAATAGCATCATGAGTTAATTATATTTCTCTTAAAATTAGAGTTCATTATTTGAATATTTAAGTTTATATATATATATATATATATATATATATATATATATATATATATCACCATTCTTTCTTAAATGGAAGTGAAAAATGTGAAAAATATAATTGCTTAGTCCTCACTTGTGTTCGCAATATTGTTTTCACCTACGGTTAAAGGGTTTGTGTCAACATTATTGTTTAGTTTTCACTAGTCTTTCTTAAATAAAAGTAAAAACTGAAATTTACTAGTCTTTACTTGTTAGCATTATTGTTTTCACACACATTTAAAGTTTTTGTGTTAGCATTATTGTTTTCACTTTAGAGTGAAAATAAATTTGATCCCTCTAGATGCTTGGGATCTCTCGATTCTTGGTAGATCCTTAGTTAAGATAGATCTAAGTTGATTTAATTATTAATTATAAATATAATTAATCATAATTATAACTCTTTATTTTATTTCATTTCATTTTATTTTTATGTAATTTGATCAACTCAAAATGTTTTATTGATAATTATATTTTTTTATTTTTTTATGTAATTTGAATGTTAAACTTGATATTACAAAATCTCTATCATACTCGGTTGGAGAGAGCATTAGTGCAACAAAATTTTAATCATTGTAAAAATATATTATTATTTTTAAATTATAATTTTTATAATTTATATTTCAATTTTCTATATATTTATATAAATGTATTAAATATATTTATATAAATGTGTTAAATGTGTTATTTGTTAGAACTCAAAAAATATTTTTAATAAACATATATTTATTTATTTATTTATTTATTTATTTATTTGTGATTTATTATTTTGAAAGTTCACAATGTACATTGTTTAGCATTGTAAATCAATGCAATGGGCAAAATGTCATCATGTAAGTTATTGCCACCTTCCACTTCCACTTGGTATGTTATATGAAAGATCTGTAAGACTATGGATGGTGTTAGAGTGTGAAGAGGCTCTTTAGTTAATTTTGATTTTGAAGAACGAGTAGCAAGAGCTACCAAACAAAGATGTCCTTAAAGGAACTCGTTGCGGATGGAGGAGTATCCACCTTCCTCGTCTCGTTCTTGTACCACATGCTTCACCCACCTTATATCATCTTCTTCATCCCCTTTCATTTACCCCCTACTTCATTACCCTTGTTCCACCTTCTTCATCCCCTTTCATTTACCCCCTACTTCATTACCCTTGTTCCACCTTCTTCATCCCATTTCTCTTCAATTGCCTCAATTAGGGTGTGGAATTTATTTTGAGAGCTCTATTACCATTGCTAGCGGTGACTCTCTATCAAGTGTTGTTGCTCCGCCTCTCCAATAACCTTCCAAGACTAGATAATAGCATCAACACATTCATTAGTAGGCTTACCTTAATAGATCAAAATTAAGGTTTGCATCTATAGTTTTATCACTTGATCTTTACACTAATTAACATGAGATTATATTTACCTCTTTAATTATTGCACAGTTGGGTGGCAGCATCCGAAAGTCTTGAGGTTCCAATTGGCCATCAATTTGGATGAACAAGGACTTATAGACCTCATTGCCATTTTTTTTGTGTAACTATAGAAATTTGAATAATTTGCTGAATTATTCACCGATATTATCCTGATTACACACTATTTAAGCTTCATGCATAATACATAACCTCTTCTACAATTGATCATCAATATGCGGAAATAGAAAGCAGTCGCATGCGCTCATTAAAACATAATCAAGCACACATATCAACACGGGATGTAATGGGGAAAGAAATAGCTGAAAACCCCCAACTATCTGTATATTATAATGATAGAGAACATGTAACAATACATAGCACAAAGCTCTCACAGCTCTCAGCACTATCTCAATGCTACACACAAAACTATTTATGAAGATGAACAAGTCACAGGTTCAAATCTCCTCCACAAGTCTGCCTACCTCTACTACGCAATCCAAGTTGATTAATGATGAGATCCAAGTTCGAATCCCACTAGCTCCAACTGCGCAATCCTCATTGGCAATCTCCATCAATGTGTGTGCAAATCTCATGCACAGCCAATAGTCACAACTAATAGTAGACTCACCCTTTCACCCACCTCTAACACTGGTCTCCACTGAACTGTCCATGCATTGCAGTTAACTGATGTGTTCTTTAGTTGAATTGTGAGTTAATAATTAGTGAATTAATTATTAATTAATTCACACCACTCATCACTAGTGTATTTGTCAGTTAGACTAAATACAACTAGTTCAACTAAGTTAAACCGAACACAACTCCACCAACTATCTCATCAACTCCACCAAACTCTGCCACATGAGTTCTAACTGAAGTCAACCATGCAATAACTCAACTAACCCTTAGGAAAAGCGTATTTCCTTCTGTCAGCTGCATGTGCCACATCCAAGCATCAAACTGAAGTGCTTTTAAGGGATAAGATAATGTTTATAGTCTAAATATTATTAAGGGTTAATAATATTTGACTGTTCTATTTTTAGCCCGACAGTCTAAAAATATAAACCACCCAATGTCTAAAAATAGAGGTCCATCTATTTTTACCAACTCGACCAATCATCCATAAATAGCATCCTGCAACTCATAGACCATGATCCATATGTCTAAAAATGGACATAGTCTAAAAATAGACTTTGCGCCAAAAATAGCCTGCGGGCCCACTTAGTGAAGGCGACTTCATTTCACTAAGCTCCATCATCTTGTTGCATTTTCAACACTCCCTCTCAACAAGATATGGATTATATGCAACCCCTATCCTGCCTCTGTGGAATTCGAATTTGCTCCTGGTGAGCGCCTTCGTCAAGATGTCAGCATCCTGATCCTCCGTGGGAATATATGAAAGTAACATGATTCTCCGCTACACACAATCTCTGATATGATGGTACCCGATGTCGATGTGTTTGGATCTATCATGAAATACTGGATTAGCCGAGAGTTTAATGCAACTCTGGTTATCACAATAAATCACAGTAGGCTCCAAGTGCGACCCGAACAATCCGACGAGGATCTTCCTCATCCAAAATAGCCTCGCATGTGACCAAACACAACATATATACTCGACCTACCATTGGGCGAGTGCCACGGATCTCTACTTGCTTTTGTACCGAAGTGCTGTCGACCGTGCGAAGATCCCTCCAGATGTGCTCTTTCTGTCCATTGGGCTCCCTGCCCAATCTGCATCCATGAAGCCACATAGCTTCACCTCATCCTCCTGTCTGTACCACAATCCATATCCCGATGTGCCTCTAAGATAACGCAATACATGCTTTCCTGCCTTCCAGAAGAGCTTGGTAGGCTTAACCATAGCTTGTGAAAGCTGGTTAACAGCATAGCATATATCGGGTCGTGTATTGACCAGATACATAAGCGACCCCACCAACTGTCGATAAACAGTGGCATCCACTACCTCCGCTGAAGTAGCATCCTCCTTCCTCCAACCTCCAGGAAGAGGAGTATCAACAGGCTTGCAGCCATGCATGTTGAACTTCTCCAATATTTCTCGGGCATACTTACCCTGAGAAACAAACAGTCCTCCACTGCGCTGCCAGATTTCCAATCCCAGGAAATAATGAAGGAGGCCCAAGTCCTTCATCTCAAACTCTCTTGCAAGATCCTCCTTGCATGAAAGTATCAACAGCTCATCTCCCGTCAAAATCATATCGTCTACATACAGTACAATGATCAGCAACTTCCCCTCCACCACAATCTAGTACAGGTTAGGATCCGCCTCACTCTTGGAGAATCCAAGTCCGGTGAGATAACTGTCTATCCGTGTGTACCAAGCACGAGGTGCTTGCTTCAACCCGTACAGTGCTCTCTTGAGTCTGCACACATGCGACTCACTGCTGAAGATCTCGAAACCTTCGGACTGCTCTATGTACACCTCCTCCTCAATGACTCCGTTGAGGAACGCAGTCTTCACATCCATCTGATGGATGTGCCACCCCATCTGCGCTGAGAGAGCTAGGATCGTTCGTATGGAAGAGTACCTTGCGACAGGTGCAAAGGTCTCCTCATAATCGATCCCCTCGATCTGCGAGAAGCCACGGGCAACAAATCTTGCCTTGTACTTCTCCACACTCCCGTCAGCCGCCTGCTTCACTTTGTAGATCCATCGTGAACCCACCACTGATTTCCCCTCCGGTCGCGGGACAATCTCCCATGCACTGTTTCTGACAATCGAATCATACTCTTCCACCATGGCATCTACCCATGCGGGATCCTTCACAGCTTCCTCGAAAAAGGATGGTTGTCACAACACATTTGCTCACAAGAGCCATGTATCCAGTGTACCGGTCCGGTGACTGTCTCTGTCTACGTTGTGTTGTAGGTGGTCCTACAACCTTCTCTGCATCTTGAGCCAGTCGCTCAGCTTCTGTAGTGCGCTTGTGCCCTCTGATGGTTGGCGCTGCATGAGTGGTTTCTTCCACTCCATGAACTTCCTCTTGTGGCTGATCCATTAGGGAAGCTCCGCTCTTGGAACTAATAGCTCCTCCTTACGCAGCTGCAAGTGGCTCCCTCAAGCGAACGCGCTGGCTTTCTCCTCTACATTTGATATCCCGTCGCACAACGATTCAACGATCCCCGTGTGTGTCGCGAGCTGATAGTTGTGGGGCGTATCGGTGGCACAAAATATCCCAACCTACGCGGTCGGCTCCAGCTTCTTTCAGCATCCTTCGTCCCCTTCATGTAGACAGGTGAACCAAAAAATCCTCAAATTGGGAAATTTCAGGTCTCTTACCAGAATAAGCCTCCTCCGGTGTACTCATGCCAAGAACCTTGTGAGGACAACGGTTCTGCACATACACTGCGGTATTGCATGCCTCAGCCCACAAGTGAAGGGGTAGGCCCTGATCATGCAACATCGCCCGTGCAGCACCCACGATCGTTCTGTTCTTCCGCTCAGCCACCCCGTTCTGCTGTGGGTTATGGGGTGCGATGAGCTCTCTACGAATCCCTTCTGCGCTGCAGAACTCCTTGAATTCAGCCGAGATGAATTCACCACCGTTATCACTCCTTAGAGCAATCACCTTCTTCCCCGACTCCTTCTCGACCAGTGCTTTAAACTCACAGAACTTCGCGAATGTATCGCTCTTCTTCTTCATGAAGAAGATCCAGCACTTTCGAGAGAAATCATCAACAAAGATCACATAATACCTGTGCTTTGCTGTCGAAGCAACTGAGAAAGGACCACACACGTCTGTGTGAACTCTCTCAAGGATCGTCGTCGCGCGACTATCCTTCTCGTGAAAGGTGGCTTTCACATACTTCCCTAAAGTACACCCCTTGCACTGATCTGACTGCGCAAGAGTGCCCTTAGGAAGCCCAGTAGAAATCTGCTGCGGTATCTTCAAGGCTCCATGGTGAAGGTGGCCCAATCTCCGGTGCCTGACTTGCCATCATCCCGGCTCACCACTCCTTAGCATTGCATGTATTGGCACCGCGATATCTACTTGCAGCGTGAGTTCTTCGGCTGAACCCCTATCTTACTGTCTCTCCCGGTTGTCTTCTCAAATGAGCTTTCCTTGTTGAAGACCATCATACCCCTTGAATTCCAACATCGCCACAGAGATCAGGTTCTTCATCAATCCTGGAACATGCAAAACTTCCTTCAATATGAAAGGTTTACCAGACTCCCTCTCAAAGGAAATGGTACCGATACCCGTCGCACTATATCTACCATCATCGCCCATCTCGATGTGCACTCCAAGATCTTTCTCCTCCAGATCTGAAAATAGATCTCGATCTCCAGTCATGTGAAATGACGCACCACTGTCCAAGAACCATACTGATCCCACCACACACTTGGAATGGCATGAATCAATCACTCACTGGGAGGCCAATGCCTCTCCCACTGCAGATCCAGCAACCTTCTTATTTTTCTTCTTGCGGACAATTTGTGGCATAGTGTCCGTGCTGGTGACAGTGAAAACACTTCACCTTGGACATGTCTTGCTTCTTGCCTTTCGCACCAGACTGAGAAGCCTTCTTGCTCTTCCCCTTCTTTGCTTTGGCAGCCAAAGCGCAATTTTCTTCATCAAATACCTTTGATGAAGATCTGTCCCTGGTAGTCCTCCTTATCTCCTCTTGCATGAGATCCGCCCAAAGTCACTCCCATCCCGACAACTTCTCCCGACCATTGACAGAGTCCTGATAGGAATGCCAAGCTTTCAGAAGACCAAGGAGAGCCAGGTCTACCAAGTCCTCTTCATCGACAGTCACCCCCACACTTCCCAGCTCATCTCTGCATTGAGTGAACTTCGTGAGGTACTTGGCGATACTGTCACCTTTCTCCATCTTAATGTTTCTAAGTTTATCCTTGAGCGCCAGCTTCCTTTGGTCGCTCTTGCTCTGGAATAGATCTGTCAACACTTTCCACATCAAGTGTATTCTTGCAGCACTATGTAAGTGGATACAATGTGATCCTTCCGCCTCAACAGAATACTTCGGCCATTGTGCTCTTCACTTGCCAAGTTTCAACTTGAGCAACATCGATGAGCTTTGGGATCTCGGCATCCTGAACTCCTTCGGCTTCGAATTTAGTATCTAATACCACCTCCGCTACGTCCTTCCATACCGCCTGCGTCCAATGTTGCCCTAAAGGGGCATATTCCGATGTAAGCAAGATTTAAGGAAATGCATTTCAACTCTAGCCTGAAAAAAACAAAAATTTCTTTGCCAAAATTCGAATTCCAAGCTCAAAAACTCAACTGCTTCTGGATCTGTGAGAACAAATTATTTCTAGCACAGAGATCGACTGTAGGGGCATTTACTGGATATATCACCTTTCAAAGAAAGGATGGATCCAGAGGCTACCTGGCCCGCTTACAGACTCTGTCTACCGAAATAAATTTGTAATCACCGTAATAGATCTGATGATTGAGTGATCAATTCTTCGCTGGATACCATGTAGAAATTTGAATAATTTCATGAATTATTCACCCAGATTATCCTAATTACACACTATTTAAGCTTCATGCATAATACATAACCTCTTCTACGATTGATCATCAATATGCGGAAAATAGAAACAGTCGCATGAGCTCATTAAAACATAATCAAGCACACATATCAACACAGGATGTAATGGGGAAAGCAATAGCTGAAAACCCCCAACTATATGTATATTATAATGATAGAGAACATGTAACAATACATAGCACAAAGCTCTCACAGCTCTCAGCACTATCTCCATGCTACACACAAAACTAGTTATGAAGATGAACAAGTCACAGGTTCAAATCTCCTCCACAAGTCTGCTTGCCTCTACTGCGCAATCCAAGTGAGTAATGAATGAGATCCAAGTTCGAATCCCACTAGCTCCAACTGCGCAATCCTCATTGGCAATCTCCATCAATGTGTGTGCAAATCTCATGCACAGCCAATAGTCACAATTGATAGTAGACTCACCCTTTCACCCACCTCTAACACTGGTCTCCACTGAACTGTCCATGCATTGCAGTTAACTGATGTATTCTTTAGTTGATTTATGAGTTAATAATTAGTGAATTAATTAATAATTAATTCACACCACTCATCACTAGTGTATTTATCAATTAGACTAAATACAACTATTTCAACTAAGTTAAACCAACACAACTCCACCAACTGTCTCATCAACTCCACCAAACTCTGCCACATGAGTTCTAACTGAAGTCAACCATGCAATAGCTCAACTAACCCTTAGGAAAAGCATATTTCCTTCTGTCAGCTGCATGTGCCACATCCAAGCATCAGGCGAAGTGCTCCGAGGATAAGATAATGTTTATAGTCTAAATATTATTGAGGTTAATAATATTTAGTGATACAATACAACCGGCCAGTCTAAAATAAAAACCGTAATGTTTAAAAATAAGGATCACATCTATTTTTACCAAGTCGACCAATCATCCATAAATAGCATCCTGCAACTCATAGACCATGATCCATATGTCTAAAAATAGACTTTGCGCCAAAAATAGCCTGCGGTCCCACTTAGTGAAGGCGACTTCATTTCACTAAGCTCCATCATCTTGTTGCATTTTCAACATAAACGACTATAAAAACAATTATTTTTCGATGAGTCTCTCTCCCCTTGATTTCTCGAGTGGAATGAACAGGATCCCCACAAGCATAGGATATTACTTAGCTACAATTAGCTAAATATTGTATGAAATCTTGTATAAAAGAGAGAAAAAAAAATAGCGTTGAAATTCATCTTGAGGAAATGCCTATATGATTTTTGTAAGTAGAAATATCACTTTTAGTTTCATATAACATTAAAAATGAAACCTAAATCTATAACCTAAAAGAGAACTTACAATATCAACTCTACTAACTAGAGGTTTATGAACAAACTTTAGGGTTTCTAGTTAACCTCCATAACAACTCCAAGAGGAGGGGGCACTACTCCATCCTTCTAAAATATAGTAGCAGGAGGAGGACCAATGCAAATTTGCACAAATCCAAAATTGTTGATAGAGGTAAAAACGAGGAAAATGCTTCGGCAACCCAGGAAAACAACGCATCCACCATTGAGATGGCAACAACCCAACACTCTAGTGGCCTGAGAATAACACAAACGAGCGCAGGAGGTACATGTGTTCCCCAAGCCGAGGTTGCCCCCAAATATGAGATTGTTTCAACCATAATTGATAAGAATATATTTAGTACATGAAAGATTGTGTGTTTATTAGTAATTTTATGGGTATTTGGCCAATAGAGACAGTGTTAGTGGTGTGGATGGAGAAATATTAGCAGCTCAAATGTAATGTAGATGTATAACTAGGTTCTATGTTTTTTTTTCGTTGTTGTTTTCAACAATCCATAAGAGAGGGATGGGATTCTCTGGAATTGTCCATGTTTTTCTAATTAAGTTCGCCTTTACCTTCACTTTTGGGTGGTGAAATTTTGCCTGGACAAGGAAGATTTATTTTTTGGGTTTTGTTTGGATCAAGAAGTTCAAAGGGGATTGGCAACGCAATGGGCTCCTATGTGATGACTTCATAAGCCCCCAAAAATGGTTGTTACACCTCTTGTGCAAAAATATGTGTATGTGTGAATTTTTCAAAGGCCTTATGATCTAGATTTGATCGTTGTACTATTTTTCATCCATATTGGTGCTTTTAGAGTGGAAAATGTGGAGGAATCAAGTAACAAGATCATTTTTATCGGCAGCTCGATTTGGAGAATTGGGTCATAAAATATTATAGAAGTAGTTTGAGGCATTAAATGGTGTTTTGGGGGGGTGATAAAACTTTTTCACTTAAGCGCCACACATCCTAACATTATTCTACACATAGATACCTTTCCAATGGTGCAAGAAAGACCTCAAATGAAGTATGTATGCAAAAGTTATGTCATTTAGAAGTTGACCTTCCTATTTTGACCACCATGATTCGAGAGGATGCCACGTCAACTCCCATTGTTGATGGAAAAGGGGCTAGCCACGTGGTCATGATGAAGAACTCTAGAAGAGTCAATATTGTAACTCTAGTTAAGAGTTGAAGGAGTCAAACTTTACCACTGGTAGGCTATCAAGGAATTTTATAATAAGGTTACTAATACGAAAATGGGTTCCATTCTATATGAGTGATTTTTGTTTCATGGATGAGTGGAGAGAGAGAGAGAGAGAAACATAAAGGTTTTGTGCATTGTAGCATGTTGATTTTTCCACAGCACTCCATCTACATGTCTATGTCTAAAATCACAGTTATAAACACACAAAAATACCTCAACATTACTACTTTGCATAGCAGAAAACATATAGCAGTGAATCAATATCACGCACAAGACAATTTTTAACTTTTAACCCACTACTTGCTATATTACAAACTTTATACAACAAGCTTAGGTCTCTCGTATCAGGGATCATGGCCCTTGCATACAACCTTGATACAAGGACACAACTAGAGCTTGGTGTCAACAACTATGGTCTCCAATATACCTTGAACAAAGCACACTTTACCTATTTGTTGAAGGTGTGCATGCTCAGCCCTTTCAGTCCATGTACCTTAAACACATATGGCAGGTACTTTTCCTCCCCATTTGCTTATCATGTAACTTATGCTCCCTCATAAAGCTTTCATGTCTAGCTGTCAACCTGCCTTTGTCAATCCTCTTGCTACTCTAAGAGTGATTGTATTTTTTACCACTAGCAGCCCTCTTGCTCCTCCAAGATGTCTACTCATTGGGACTTCACCAAACTTCCCTCTAACATAGATAGGGAAGCTCCTTTATCTCCAATCTTAGGGTCTTCAACATCTACCCACTATTGGTCTCTTTGCTACTCCAAAGATAACCAGACCCGGGGCTTCAATAATATGCCCTCTTATCATTGAGTTTTCCCACCCACGACCCACTAAACTAGGCCGACACAATACATTGCGTTCTAATAGCCTATTGACTCCTTCAATGATCATTGTACATGAGGTCTTCTAGGCTACCCACTTGTCAACATTCTAGTGGCTCCATAATTCTCTTCCTAGGGCACAATAGATATGACCTCTTGTTGTCTCTTGGTTGCTCCAAGAATGACAAGCCTAGAGATTGCACAATCAACCCTATTATATCTAAAATGCATCTTGCATTTGATAATCTATGGCACCACAATCAAGTTTCCCACTAACAATAACAAGTCTTCCCTCTTGTTTATTGTACACAAGGCTATAAGCACTGTCCAAAACCACATATTTATTCCTTCACTATGTGAGCTCTTAATTGGTTCCCATCTGTTGACACTATTGTACATTCTCTGAGGTTGAATGTGACCAACTTGAAGATTAGGCCTCACTTCACTTAGGTCTTTGGCCTCCCCATTTTATGCACAAACCTTGAGTTATTTCACACAGTATTTAAGGCAGGATTTTAAGGTCAATGAACCAAAGAAGGAGCCCTCAACTAGGGCATAATAAATTGTTGTCAATAACCCTTGTTGATAGCCTTCCATCACCTAGCAAACATCACTTAGAAAATCCAATCCTTCACCTCTTCAAGACGTCTTCTTCAACCCTGAAAGCACATGGATCTGGGCACACTTTTATGAGGTTTCGACCCTCCTTTAGGGCTTTTTTCATAACTAAAATCCTAACTTAAACTCAGCATGTACCACTCCTTAAAATCTATGTAAACCTCCCTCAAACTTCTGAGTTGGTCCCTTGATGCATGTGGGCTAGCTCCAACAGCAGACCAAACCCCTCGGCCCTCCAAAATAGGCCTCATGGACCTCTTAAAGTTGTCATAACAAGGTCTCGACCCTCTCCTAGGAAAAAATACTCCTACAACTAGAATCACAAAGAGAAATCACATCAAACTTAGCCCAAAATTATCCTTGTAAACTTGGTCAACCTTCACCCTAACTCGACCTAACCAAATTACAATACATGAGACCAAAACTCATCCTCCTCTTCACATTGGATCAACTCCTTAGGTCCTCAGCTAGATCAATTTTCCTTCCTCTTTGATGTATTGCACTTGTATGGATGCTCAAATGGTCTCCTTCTTTCCTTCTTATAGTTTTCCATGAGGGAAATGACTAACCCTCACGGGGTGTCACTTAAGTTCAAGCCGACTATAAATCTCTAGGAAAAACCCAAACTAACATAAGATAAGAGGTTTCTTTCATTTGAATTCGCTACATCACCAAACCCTTAGGTACCCCTTAACCCTTCAAGGGTGCCCCACTTGATTTAGATGATTAAATAATAATTTCTCCACTTGGTTTCGCATCCACACCTTCGGTGAAAAAGCTTATCGCTTGGGTACTTTTCCCACAAAACCCTTTGTGGGACAACTTCTCACAAACCCCACACTTGGGGTTGTGGAGTACCTCCCAAGATACACAAATCAAGATATTCATTATGAAAAAGACTCTAGAAGAGTCAATGTTGAAACTATAGTTAAGAGTTGAAGGAGTCAAACTTAACCATTAGTAGGCTATCGAGCTATGTTATAATAAGGCCAAAAGGATGAAAATGGGTTCCATTATATTCAAATGTTTTTTGTTTCATGGATGAGAAGAGTAGTTGAGAGAGAGAGAGAGAGAAAAAAAAAAAAAAACATAGAGGATTTGTGCATTATAGCAGCCCACGAACCATAGGCGTCACTCCTTTGTACTTGCATCCATTTTCATTCAAAGAAAGAGAGTGCAAAGTATCCTAACCTTCTTGTTGGGTTTTCCCCTACAAGGATTTGCAAAACCATATATTATGTTCATTGTGGTTTGTGAGTTTTATTTCACTATTTTCTAATTTCCATATTTATCTATCGTATGCATAAGCATAACATTGTAATTAAAGTACATAAATATGAGGAGAAATTAATCCTCATAGTGTAGATTTCAAAATTTCAACTATATTTTAGTAGATTTGCTATGGAAAACTGTCCAATGGAATATCCACGACAATTTATGGATCGTATTGGTATAAAAGTAGGTTTCTTTGGGTATATTGTGGGGAGTTGCAAGGGATCAATATCAATTAAGATGAAAGTCATAAAACTCCAGTCATGGCCAGCAAACATGTAAATAACCCTCAAGATCTCATAGAGGAGAGGTTTGCATGGTTATAAGCATAAGTCGTACATGTAAACCAGAATGTAAGCCTCCTCATGGAAGCCTTGAACAATAGCTCAAGTTATTAAAAGAAGATCGAGGCTATAACGCAAAGGTCAAGTCGAAAGAGAAATCGAGGGATCATTAAGAATTAAAGGAGTCCAAGAAACCTGAAAAAGAACAACCCAATTAGAGTGACATGAACCATTCATAGTCCTTGTTCAAGATGGAAGCAAAGGTCGACATCAAGCCATGTCAAGGTGATATTGATACTTTGAATTTAAATCACTAGTTGTAGTGGTGAAAGGTTTATTTTAACACTCGCCATATAGAGGAAGAACATACAATTTTGTTTGCTCGTATGAAACTAGAAATCCATGATGTGACTTGGTAGGAAAGCCTTGCGAAAACCCTAAGGTTGGAGGGATATCCTCCAGAGATTAAGCGGGAAGATTATAAAGCTCTCATAAAGTCCCAGTTCCACCTTATCATGTATGCAGAAGCCCAGTGAATTCTATTGCATTACTTTAGGTGGAGACTTGGACAAAGTGTATAGGAGTACACACAAAATTTAGAAAGATGGAAATAATGCTAAGTATATCTTCAAAGAACCGAGACGTGCTCTTAAAGTATATAGGGGGTCTACACAACCATATTTGGAAGCAAGCAATTTTGTTGAAACCTAAGACAATGGATGGAGCTTGTGTACAGGCATAATACCTGGAAAATATAGGCTAGGATAAAGGGCAATCAAGTGGGTCAAAGCGGAAGGAGCATTGGGAAGCTTTTTCAAGAAGAGGAACAACAAGTGGAAATGGGGAAAGATAAAAAGACAACAACCATAACACACAAGTGGAAAGATCCCAATAACCACTGTAACATCGGGTCATACAAAGGAGAAGCATTGAAAGTTGTATCTACAACTCAACCTAAAGAATAGAAAGAAAGATGCCAAGAAGAAAAATCTCATGGCCGTAGATTTGAGTAATGACATAGAAAATAGCTTGACTGTGGATAAGAATATTTGTTTTACATTCATAAGGGGATGAATATGAGTATCCTTCAAAAAAAGGAAGAGAAGGAAATGTAGACTCTTCCATATAAAGATACAGGTAAAGTAGATGAAAATTTATGCTTTATCCAAGTTAACATCATAAGCGAGCCTCGTAGAAGTAGATCTAGTCAAGAAACTAGGCTTAGAGACTCATGACCATCCTAACACATATCCATTGGGATATTTAACGAGGAGGTATAGATAAAGGTGAAAAAATAGTGCAGAATCAAATTTTCTACGAGAGTTGGTTTTATTGATGAAGTAGAGTTGGATGTAGTTCCACTTTATGCATGTGGATTTGTATCTAGGAGTCCCTATGTGTACACGTGAGATGCAATATTCATGCAGAGAGCCAACCAATATTGCCTCATTAAGGACAAAAAATCCTTCATCATCAATGCACACAAGAGCAAGTCAAAGATCTTGCTAGTAAGTGTCAATCAGGATAAAAATTTGATAAGTTATAGCAATAAGTATTTTGTTTTTAATAGAAAATCATTCTATGGAATAATCCATGAGAGTTAAGTCATCCCTAGAGGGTTCCACTAAGGAACAAAAACAACAATTGGAAGAGTTTGTATAGGCATATAGGGGTTTTTTCTAGGAGCATAAAGGGGCACCACCCAAGAGGGAAGTGGAGCACGAGATCCAATTGTTGCTAAACTCTCCATTAGCAAACATTAGGTCGTACAAACATCCTATTATAGAGGAAATCAAGGTGAAGAAGTAGTTGAAGTAGCCATTAAAATAGGGTATTATTCAACCAAGTATGTCACTATGTGGTTCACCTGTTATAATTGCACCTAACAAGGATTGGACTTTATTATAGGTCAATTTGGGCATCATTCCCAATGACCTGGTCAAATTGGACATCATCCCCATGACCAATGAAATAGGGTCTATAATCCCCTATCATTTCAGTTGCTACATGCCCTAAGACAAGAACAAACCATTCATGACTTCTATTGCAAGGTTTCCAAGGGTTGAAGTATATGTTATATCACTTATGAGCTCACCAACGCAGACTCTCAAGGGACTAACTGCTTTGCATATGCAACTTTCTCCATTCAAGGGTGCTCTGCAAAGAACTTCCTGACATTCAAGAGTGCGTCGGTCAAATGGGAGTGAAATTCTCATTTTTTTGGAATCTCCACATGGCCAGTGCCTTCTAGAAGAGTCCATATGTGCCAAACTTTGAATCCATGTGTCCATCTAACACCTCTGAGCTTGGGAACATGTCTTGCCTGTTATTAGAAAGTCAATGATTGAGAAACTACCTTCAGTTGCCCTATAAATTGAGCACATGTCCAAGTGCTAGGGAAGGAAGAAAATTGGTAAAGAAATGATGTTGGATTCTCAATTGAGTGTGTGATAAGAGTGACATGTTGCTGGTAAGATGTTTATTATGATGAGGTTGGGATGAATGTTGGAGCTGGTGACATCAAATTGATCGTTGGTTGTAACCTCCCCCTTCTATCCATTAATAAAGATTGTTGTTCATTTTCCCATATATGTATCTGTTTATGTTTCTACTTTTCATATGATGGATTCTTAACTGATATATATGTTTCATGTTTAATTGATTTAACTGATTAAGATAAATAGACATCTATATATTGCAATCTCTTTGTTGTTTAGCATTTATACTTGCAGGAACTAGTATGGCGATCTAAGTTGGATTGGAAGCTACAGCAAGAGCGATAGAAGGAGAATAGAAAGCGCACGGATCACAAGTAGATTCCTCTATATTTTTGTGTGTTTATTTACTCTTAGAGAAAGTGTCTGCAAAGTCTTTGATCTGTTGTTCGAAATGCATAGCACCACATTTAGGGAATTTGATTTATCCGTAATTCATAATTCTGCATAACAAATTGGCAACTCCACTCGGGAGTTTCCCATTATCCTTGGTGTTTTTGCCTCTACTTATAACCCAGTAGCATCTACTGTCAATTATTATACTTTTGAGTCAAATAATTGCATTAGAAGTGTGTTCAGTAGCTTTAATTTTGAATCTTTGCTGCGCCCAACGCACTGTTGGTCAAGACACAGTGCTTTGCATAGCACTGTCCCCCACTCAGGGGTGATTTGCAACACATTGTCTCCCCCTGGAGACTGTGTTTCCCCCTTAGCCAACCAAATTCCATTTGAATTTGTCATTTCCATCATACTCAACCTTTCGTTTGTTGTTTTTTCAATTGTCTGATACCTCATAGAGACCAGTGAATTATCCTGATTCTTCGTCCTTTGAAAAGTAAGTTTGTTCTATGTCTCTTTAAGTGTTTTTATTTATCATTGACGAATCAAATTCAAATTATTTTATTTCTGCATTAGATCCATTTGTTTTCGTAAAGGAAATTGTCGTTAAATTCTTCGTTTCTTGTAGGAAAAATTGTAGTTCCATTCTTCTTTTTTCCTAAAAGATAAATTGTTGTTCAATTCATCGTTTCTCAAAGAAGAAAGAATTTGTTTTTTGTTGATTTGATGCATATAGTTTCCTTTTTGCATTCATATTGAGGGGACTGAAAAGAAAAACCTGCATTTTCATATAGTGAATTGTGTGTGTTGCATAAGAAGTCAAGAAAGTTGCATATTAGTTTGTGCTCTTTGTTGTTTGCTCTCAAAACTGATTGCTCTTTCCCTTTAGTAGCTAGGATTTCCATTGGAAAAGCTAAAATTTAAAAGTTTGCTTATCATTTTAGTTTTAATTTTAGGAATTTCCATCACATCATCGCTATGAACCTTGAAAGGCAAATTAATAAACAAGATCAACTTAAAATTTACATCAATTTACCTAAAAAAGCATTGGAACGATAACGATAACATTTAGAAGGTCTATGGTAACCTAGGATTTTGCTGCTGCGCGATCGAGCAAGGCGGCCTCCGCTTAACCTAGGGTTCGCAAGCATGGATGTTCTGGGCACGCCCCAAGTGCCTCACCCTCCCCCTCCTCCACCTTCGTTCACAAATGCTTTCAATCTGCTGCTGGTTGGGCTGCCAAAGAAGAAAAAAACTGAAGCTGCGAAGTTCGTAAAGAAGCTGGATGATATCCCTGAGATTTCTCTTCCTCCAGAAACACCGATCCAGGTTGCTCTGCCTTTGGATGATTGTGCCCTTGTTGGCCAGTTCACCAGGCTTTGGCCGTCTCCTAGATCCACTGAGAACTGGGTCAACAAGAACTAGGCACCCTTGATTAAGAACAACATCACCTCTTATTTTATGTGGAGAGGTTTCTTCCTATTCAAATTATCCTCAAAAGACGACAAAGACCTGATCTTTTAGAATGGGCCCTACTTCATGGGCCCTTAAGGTCTGTACCTCAACAAATGGACGCTGGATTTCGACCCAGCAGTTGATGTTCCCAAGGCAGTTTCGGTGTGGGTTCGACTCCCAAATCCTTCAGTCCACTGTTGGAACTGGGACTCGTTGAATCATATTGGCAATGCCCTTGGGAAATTCATAGATCAGGCAAATAATAAGGACCAATATGACTGTGCTAGAATCTACGTAGAAGTAGATCTAGAGGTGGGTCTCCCGGAGGCCATAAAATTTAACGTCGAAAGCTGGTCTCATGTGCATAAACTTGACTACAAACAGCTACCCTTAAAACACCATAAATTCCACATCTACGACCACTTTGCTAGAGGCTATCCGTCCAATATTGAGGCAGAGCATGGGAAGGAGGATGGATGGAACCAGGTCAAGCACTCTAAAACTTCTCACAAACCCCACAAGCTCGGTGGCCCCAATGGCAATGGCCCTCACCAGGCCCTTGCCCAGCAACCCCCACCCAAGTTGGGGCAAGAAAACAAGTTCGATCCTCTAATCTCTCAGATAGAGGAATCCCAGGAGGCCGAGATCCAAAAGGAATTCTCCCCTGACAAAGGCACCCCCTCTGCCTCCCTCAAGGGTGCAAGTGCTGTAGAAAGTTCTAAAGGTATCCCCTTAGAAGCCGAGGAAGAAGAGCAAGAGTCGGAGGATTTGGAGGAGGAAGGAGAAATAGGAGATTCTCTAGCCTCTATAAGGAGATCCACAAGAGGCCACAGAACCGATCGGGAAAAAAGAGAGCAGGAAACGTACAAAGACAAGCTTCAGGGCAATCAACCAACCCTTGAGAATCTTTTAGCAAAAAAACCAAAGATGGTGAGAAACCAGTCCCAAGGCTCCAAGGGGGCCCATCAAACCAGAGGTAAATGATGAAGGTCGTCTCCTGGAACTGTAAAGGTATGGGGAGCAGAGCCAAAGAAGAATCCATAAGAAATTTAATAAGGATAGAAGCCCGTGACATACTCCTCATCCAGGAGACCAAAATGGAGGATTCAGTCTTCCTGCAAACAAGTAAGAAATTTTTGAATAAAAGTGGTGCAAAAGCTATCTCAGCCCGTGGGGCTTCTGGAGGGTTGGGCACTCTCTGAAACACAGTAAGTTCTCATTAGTTTCTGAGACTCTAAATACTCACTAGCTACTGTTAAAAATGCAGCACCTAGTTACAAAAGAGACCTTCTGCCTCTTCAACGTGTATGTTCATGTCAACGCTGGGGAAAAAAAGGCCTACGGGACGCCATAAGAAGTCAAGCAGATCTTGTGAATCTAGAAAATATCATCATTGCCAGCGATCTCAATCTCACCCTACTCTCAACAGAAAAGAGAGGAGGTAGCATAGTTCAGGATCCAACAAGGGAATGGGTGGAGGACCTAATGCAGGACTGGGACCTGCTCGACATCAAGCCTTCCTTTGGTAAGTTCACTTGGTCTTATAAAATAATAGGCCCGGGCCACATCGCAACAAGGCTTGATAGATTTTTCATCCAGCGCTCTTTCATTTTGCTTGGTATAGAGGCTAGAATGCATATCCTCCCTTGCAACATCTTTGATCATAAGCCCATTAAGCTCGAGCTTCTAGCTCATCTCGATCTTGGCCCTATCCCTTTCAGATTTAGCCTCCTCTGGGTCAAGGAGTCTGACTTCATGCATATAGTCAAAGAAAGTTGGACGCAGCCTGTCAATGGCTCCCCTTTTTTTGTTTGGGAATAAAAACTCAGAAGAGCGAAAGCTGCTCTGAAAGCTGGGCCAAAACTCTTCCTAATCCAGCATCTGAAAGGAAAAAAATCCAAATTCAGTTAGATACCCACCAGCTACAGTCGAAAGATGTTGATATTACTAAAGAGCTGCTTGACAAATAGGCCCTTCTCCAATAGAATTTTCATAAGGCTTGCCTAGCCGAAGAAGAATATTGGAGGCTAAAGTCTTGTTGTCTTTGGCCTAAAGCTGGGGACAGGAACTCCTCTTTCTTTCATAAGAAAACTCAGGCCAAGAAATGCTTTAACTCCATCGCTGAAATCAAGGGAGAAACAACCATTCATAAGGACTTCGCAAGCATCAAAAGAGCAGCTTCCCTCCACTTCAAAAATCTGTATAGCGAGGATCCTGATCCGGGCCATAACTCAAATCTTCTTGAAGTGGTTCCCCCCATGATTACAGTCGAGATGAATCAGTTGTTAGAAGCTAAAGTCACAAAGAATGAAGTTAAATACACCCTCTTTGCTATGGACACCAATAAAGCCCCATGTCCGGACGAATTCTCAGCCGAATTTCTCCAATCCTGCTGGCAAATTGTGGAAAAAGATATCTATAAAATGGTTCTAAAATCCCAAGTTTGCCAGAAAATTGGAGGAAGCGCAAACTCCGCGTTCCTTGCCCTCACCCCCAAGGAGAAAGGAGCAAACTCCTTCAACATATTCCACCCTATCTCTCTTTGCAACATTGGTTACAAGCTGATTACCAAAGTAATTGCTAATAGATTGAAGTATATTCTCCCCAAAATTATCCCAGAGAACCAAGGAGGCTTCATTCATGGTAGGCAAATTTTGGACAACTTCATACTAGTCCAAGAGGCGATCCATTCAAGCCTGCACCGCAAAGAAAAAGGTATGGTCGTCAAACTTGAATTAGCGAATGCATTTGATCGTGTCAGGCATAGTTTCCTTTTGAATGTCTTGCTTAAGTTTGGTTTTGGTGAGAGCTTTGTCAACTGGGTTTGGGCTTGCATCTCGGAGCTCTGGATTGCTCCTCTAGTGAATGGAAGAGCTGCTGATTTCTTCAAAGCCTCAAGTGGACTGAGGCAGGGGTGTCCCCTTTCACCTCTCCTCTTCGTCCTACAAGCCTCTGTCCTCAGCTTTCAGCTTGATAAGAAACTGCAAGATCAGGAGATCACTGGTCTAAGCATAGCAAGAGGGATTAAAAACATTAATCATGCCCTCTTCGTAGATGACACCTTACTGCTGGGCACTGCCACTTTTCTTTCAGCTTCCAGATTCAAAGGAGTTTTAGATGATTTTTGTAAGGAGTCTAGCAGTATTCTCAACAATGGGAAATGCCACATTTATTGTTGGAACATTTCGCCCATTTTGCTAAACTCCATTGCTATATGTTTTGGTTTTTCTGCCTCCTCTTCCTGGACCTCATTCAAGTATCTTGGTCTTCTTGTTTTCCTCAAAAGAGCTTACAACAGAGACTGGCTCCCTCAGTTGGAGAAATTAAAGAACAAGCTCCAGGCCTGGGGATTCACTTGGCTAAACATCGCGGGCAAGACTGTGCTCATCAAATCAGTGCTCAGCAGTCTCTTTTCCACTTCTCAGTCCTTCTCGCTCCTGTTGGCATCATCTGGAAGATGGAGGACCTCATTCGCCAATTCTTTTGGAAGGGAGGCAAACATAATGAAAAAAAAATCCCACTTGTCAAATGGGAAATCATTACCAAACCTCTGTTGGAAGGGGGATTGAACTTCAAAAATATCTGCCTACAGAATATTGCCATGGGAGCTAAAATTCTATGGAAAATCATGGCACCTAAGCCTGGCTGGGCTCAGTTGGCACTGTGGAGGAAATACTTCAAAGGAAAGAGAGCCCGATGTTTGGATAAGGCCCTCCCACACAGCAACTCTCCCTTCCTGAAATTATGTTCAAAAGTCTCTCCTCTAATTACCTCCCATGCTTAATGGATCCCCGGGAATGGTAGAAGTATTAACATATGGACATATCGCATTATGAACAGAGAGCCTTTAGGGGAGAGAAGCTCTCTCATTTCACTGCGCAATTGGATGAGCAACTCTGGCTTAAATACTCTGTGGGATATCTCTACTTGGCACGACACAAGCTGGGCGAATTGGAATATTAAGACCCCCCTGGAGCTCCACCACGATCGCGCTACCCTACTAACTCTGTTGCATGGGATGGCCCCCTCTCACGCACGCAAGAAGGAATCTCGTGGCTGGGGGTCAATGGCATGTGGTTTCTTTGTTGCACAGGGATACACTAAGCTCCTGGAAAAACCCCACGTACCTCCAGATCCTGCGCCATGGAAAGGGATATGGCACCATCCCTTCCTTCCTAAAATTGATCACTTTTGTTGGCTCTTATGCCACAGAAAAATCCTGAATGATGAAAATTTGCAGAAGAGTGGCTTTCATGGCCCGTCAATGTGCTCATTGTGCAGAAAAAATGTGGAATGCGCCAGTCATCTTACACTGGACTGCATTTTCACATTGAATCTCTGGTGCGATCTGTTGGGAATCTGGAATTCCAATTTCGTCCTCCCCAGCACCATCCCTTAACTGTTTGCAAAGTGGTTGAACAGATACCCTGGCCCATTTCCTCAAAACAAAGTGATCAAAGCTGCTTGGTCCTCCCTCCCAAAAATTATTTGTTGGCAGCTTTGGCTTGAAAGGAATAATCGAATCTGCTGAAATAAAGAGCATGAAGTCAAGACTATAGTGCTCAAGGTAAAATGCCAGTTGAAAGAATGCCTGGGAGATAAAAAATATGACTCAAATCTAAGCCAGCAGGACATCATTTGGGGTTCTTCTCTAGATATTAAATTTTAAAAATCTCTCAGAAATATCTCCCTCCCCAAAGATTGGCAAATAAGGGAAACAGAAAAAGACTTCCATGATCGGATCTCCAACCAAACAAGTCACTCACTGTTCTTTGATGGGGCTGGAAAGGGGAATCCAGGAAGGGCTGGTGCAGGAGGATTTATAAAGAACACTGTAGGCACAATGATCCATAGTTTCTCCTGGGGGCTGGGCCTCACATCCAGCATTCAAGCAGAAGCATTGGAACTTTTCCAAGGCCTCAAATTCCTCATTGATTTGGATATCAGGGAGGCAAACATTTTTGGGTATTCCCAGGTTATCATAAACACCATTGTGACTAACGCTTCTCCGTTGGATCTAAGATTGTCAAGGCTAATCTCTAGAATCAAAATCCTGGGAAAATCATTCCAGAACTTGAAATTCTTCCACGTTCTGAGAGTCAACAACAAGGATGCAGATCTAGAAGTTAATAAAGCAAACCTCCTCGCTGTTGGGGCTAGGCTAAGGAACAGAGAGGAAACATGGGACCCAATTCCTTAATCAGCAAACTGCCATGTTTTACTGTTTGTTACTAAAAAATTCATTTGTATCCACAAACTTGGGAAAATCACTGAAATAGAGGCTATTGTTGCTTATAATAAGAGTTGGAATTTTAGCTTAAGTGCTACATTTCTTATGGTTGCTGAGGCACTTTGGGCTCTGCTCCCTCTCTTGTAAGTCCAAATTCTGGCATTTAGGCTAGCTCATTAATACAAGCCTATAACCGTTTCTGTAAAAAAAAAAACATTTAGAAGGTCTAGGCTAGAGACGTGTTCCGACGTCGTTAAACATAGCAATTGTCATTAATTGTCTGCGATACATTCTGAGTTTGATACCTCACTCAAAGTATGTAAGTATATTGTAGCTCGTCCATGTACCTTCGGGTATATCAGGCGATGTTATAGTACGAAAAGTATAAAGGGGTGCTCTCACTGTGCGGTTTCGCATCAAACAACGCTAATACGGACTTGGGCCTCCACGTACCTTCGGGTATATTTGGGAGGACAACTTTAGGTTGCTATCCATCCATAGTGAACCGAGTCGACCACCTTGTAAATTGTGATACACCGAACACAACATTCAGGGAGATTGTCTGTCTGTACTTCTTGGTTCACCAGGAGGTATTCTGCAGTTCATAGTTTCTTGGTAAACCTTTTGCCTAACATTACCCTTTTATTTTGTTTATTTGTTTTTGGTCATAAAATAAATCAATCATCGTGGAAGAAGAAAATCCCTTTCCCCGTCATTCGTGTAGACTTGCATTGAAACCACCTTTACCACCGGAAGTCACTTATGGTCGGCGAAGGCGACATCGCTCTACTGAAACTAGTACCATCAATACTTCTGGTGAAGCAGCATCTTCACATATACCAGAGTCGGCACAAGTTGTTTCTACAAATCCTGGTTCGTCTACTGTTGTCGAGAGGGAGTCCTCAGAGTTGCCTGTGGTCACAATCCATCTAATCAGTGAGACCGTACCTCCCGAACCCGACGTTGTTCAACTGGAAGTTGATCCAGATCCTGTCTCTTTTTTTCCAGAACATCTGCATCTCGAAGTCGAACGACCAGAAGTTGTTCCTATATCGATCGCCCCACAATATATTGTAACCATTAAGTCTCCCATATCGCGCAATCAACCTCCTGAAATATACTTTGGGCTTGATGGTGAAATCCTTCCACCTGGTTTAATTTCGATTAAATAAATCACATAAGACGAAACACCTTTAACTCCAACTCATTTTGGGGCAGACCTTTACCTGTACAAGTCCTCTCCTCAATCACATGCCTCTGCTTTTATTGATCCTGTGCCTATTCAAGTTCCTTTCAATCCAATAGGGTATACATTTGGTCAAGTAACCATGCCTGAACCAACATCTTCGGTTGGACCATCTGTTCCAATTGTGACAGCACCTTCTCTAGCTACCCCGTCAATTTTCACAACTTCACCAGAGTCATATTTACATGGTGTCCCTATGGTCCCATCAGGTTATAAATATTTATCTGGAATTTTCTCTAGTTCATCTTCAAATCCATGGAATTCACCAATGTCATCGTCAGGTATTCTAACTGGTAAACCTATAGTGATTACTGAACGACTTGATCCTTTATATCCATCATCAAGGCAATTTCAAGCTGGTCCATTTGGGTATATTCCATCCAATACAATCTCAACTGGACTCCTTACATTTGGAGAACAATATTTTACATCTTATTATACTCCTTATGTTGGGGGACAACCTATGGTCACCCACTTTGACAGTACTCCGTCATTATTTTGTCATCCTATTGTTGAAATGAATGTTTGTCAATGGCAGCCCACTCTGCCTATCTAACCACAAATGGTTGTACACTCGTATCAACCGGTTCAACCTGTTGCACCCACATCAACTCCACTTGTTAATACACCTTTACCCTTATTACAGACTCAAATTGTTGTACCTCAATCATTTTAGGTGGGTCCTTCAACCCAATACCCTAAAGTATTGGGCCCTTAGACTCCAACTCATTTGGTTGGTTTAGAAAAATGACCTGTATTTGGAATCATTTATTCACAAGCTGGATTACCATATTATGGGATGTCGTAGCCACAACCAGGTTATACCTATCCTCAACCGAATCCAAGTTATCCTAATTTGGGTTATAACATTGGTGGACAAACCCCTTGGTAGCACAGGTGCAAATTCCACAACCTTCATTTCAACATGTATCGTATCCAGGTTTTGGTCAACAGAAACCTCAAGTGTTTGCTTATCAAAACAACCCCTATCTGGTTTACCAGCAACAGATTCCTTATGTTGGTTCTTAAAGGCTTGTTGCCCAAGCAATTCCATCATACCCTGGCTATGCTCAACCTGAACTCAATTGACAGTTTCCCTTTGTTACAACTATAGAGTTACCAGATTTAAACCGACTCACCAATGACCCAATCAACTATGCTCCTTGGTGGCCGGTGATACCTCATAAATTACCCTCGGATATTCCTAAGTTCAATGGAAACCCCGGGGAATACCCATCGACTCATGTTATGACTTATCATTTGTGGTGTTCATCTAACTCCCTGAATGATAACTCTGTTCGACTACGCCTTTTCCAGCGTATGCTCACTCATCCGGCTGCAAAATGGTACAATGAGTTACCTAGAGCTTCTTTTGATAATTTCATTGCCCTAGCTACTGTCTTTTTGACTCACTTCCAGTTACCCATACGATATGAAACTAGAATGAAAATATTGACTAATTTTAAACAGACCAATGCTACTCACTTTTCTGATCATATTCATGAGTGTCGTCGTCGTCGTAGAATGGTTAAGACATTTGTTCCTGATCAACTCCTTTCCGAGTGGTTCATTAAGTCCCTGTTACCATTTATAACTGAGGATGTGGCTAAGGTTGGCGTCGTCACTGAAGAGAATGTCATTGCTCGTGCCTAATATTTAGACTTGATTTATATCCAGTCTGGCACACTCTATGAGAAAATTCCCAATGCACCGAGATCTAATTTTACTGTTCCTCCTCCATCAAAGGAATCTCATGCCAGAGATGGTATGATCGGTACCACAAGCACACATCACACTACTGAATTTGATCCTGCGCCTTCTTCCAAAATCCATGCCATGTCATCTGACAAGGACAAAAGTGACAAGCATCTTGGAAGTAAGAAAAAAGGGAAATTAAAGGAAAAGCAAACTTCTACCCTACAAGAAAGATCATCTGATCAACTGTATGGAAATCGAAAACCTTGTTACCCTTGCATAATCTGTAATGAGGAACACTTTGTTCGGGATTGTCCTCACCGTGCTGAAGTCTAAAAAATGGTTAAGACTTCACCTGCGTCAGTTGTGTTGACATATCTGTTTCCAAATCCGAACACATATTTGGTTGCTACGGATCCAACTTCTAGTTTCCAAGCGCTTATGCTATATGTCACGAAGCTATACACAGATGTTTTGGTGTCAACACGTAATAAATATTACGGTAGTTAGGCTATTGATCAACCTACTACCTCGACCACGAATCCGTCCACAAAATCGATACCGCCACCTGCTATTCCTGAATTGACAATCAAGCCACCGAAGGGAGTCATTCATAAATCGACATTTAATCCTCGAGCCAGAGCTGCTCAAAATTATAATATAATTGAAGATTTGGCTCAATCCCCTTCATCTATGTCAGCGCTTGAGGTGCTACAGAATTGTCCCTCCCATAAGCAGTCTTTGTTGTCGGCAATTGGTGGAATTGATCTGACTAATTCTAATCTCTTAATCTTTAATCATACGGGCTATGTGCCGCAATTACCAGTAGAATTGGCATTCTCCATCCAAGTAAATGTTCTCAATCACCTTGTTCATCGTACTATTATTGATGATGGAGCATATGTGTGCATTATGTCTCTAAACTGTTGGAAGTCACTTGGCTCATCGCGCCTATCTCAATCACCAACGACGTTGAAAGCTTTTGACGGATATACATATAAGCCTCGAGGTATTATCAATAACCAACATGTTGAACTAGGGGGGAAAATAGTGAATTTTGAAGTTGAGGTTGTTGACGGATCCCTTGACTACAATATTCTACTTGGAAGGCCATGGGTATATGCTATTACTGTGATCGTTTCTACGTATTTTAGAATGATCGCCTTTCCACATAAAGGTGTTATCACAATCATCAATCAACTATCCTTCTTTGCCTCCAGTTCCCATGTAACTCGAAGTGTTCCGTTAGTTCACACACCCCAACTCGCACTTCAAAACATTGGTGTCGAACTCTTAAAGGATTCCACTCTCATGGGAACCTTTTCATTACCGCCGACTGCGACGTCGACAAAAATTGCAAGTATAGATACCTGCTACATGATCTCTTCCACTCCATCTAGCTTAAGAAAGAGTATGGGTGATTCTAAAGTTGTTACGTTGGATGCGTTTTTGTTGCCCAGCCCTATTAAGTTAGCATAGCAATCAATCTATCTGGCTTGGGCGGCGAATCTGAAATCATCGTCGCCGGTCGTTTGGGTTGATCGTTCATTAGATTATGGTACTCCATCTGATCCTTTTTCCTCAACTTTTTATACATATGAGAATATTATGGAAACCATGATGTCGAAAGGAGAACCATGGGAAGATTATCATCATCGTTCCCATATTCCTGACTATGAAGAAGATAATATTAGTGAACTATATCACCCATCGATTAAAAACAAAAAAAAAAAATCGAATTCTTTTCCTATTAATGCAATCGATTCCGAGCGAAAATTGTCAAATATTGAAGAAACCATTTCTATCGATTTTTCGACCAGACCCGGCGTTGTAGAAAACATTCATGTTGGCGTGTCTTGTTCTCCATCAGAACTCAAAACATATCGCTCTCTCTTTCGTGAATTCCGTGATGTATTTTCTTGGTCTTACGTGGAAATACTAGGCATAGATACTAGTATCGTTGAACACACTATTAATATGTACCCTGATGTCAAGTTGGTACGTCAACGCCTTTGTCCTATTCATCTAAAGAAGGCCGCTGCCATTAAAGAAGAAGTTGAAAAACTTTTGCGTGTTGGTTTCATTTACCCTGTTTCGCTAAATGAGTGGGTTTCCAACATCGTTCCTGTTATGAAAAAACAAGGAACCATAAGAGTGTGCGTCGATTATCGGGATGCCAATCTTGCTTGTCCAAAAGACAACTATCCTACTCCCTTTATCGACTAGATTATTGCCGATTGTGCTGGATGCGAAATATTTTCATTCATGGATGGATTTTCCAGCTACAATCAAATCAATATTCGCCTAGAGGACCAATATAAGACAACATTCATCTGTCCCTGGGCCACATTCGCTTATAGGAAACTCTCATTTGGTTTAAAGAACATTGGGGCAACTTTTGAGAGAGCAATGGATTATGATTTCATTGACATCAAGCACATTGTTCAACCTTATCTAGACGATTTACCCACGCATTCATGAAATCAAACTGATCACCCAATACACTTGAGAGCTATTTTTTTATGCCGTCGACACTACAAAATATGCCTCAATCCACATAAATGTGTGTTTTTTGTTGGTTCTGGTCGTTTGCTAGGATTTGTCATCTCAAAAGAAGGAATTTGAATAGACCCATTGAAGGTCCTAGCC
Organism: Pinus albicaulis; assembly: GCA_034641835.2. Taxonomy (NCBI): domain Eukaryota; kingdom Viridiplantae; phylum Streptophyta; class Pinopsida; order Pinales; family Pinaceae; genus Pinus; species Pinus albicaulis. Next base: position 972,130,941 of record CM076577.1, on the reverse strand, counting down.
ATTCTTGTTTTGCCTACGCCATCAAATTTTCTTTAGTTACAAAAAATTCAAGGAAAGGCTAACTTCCTAAGGAGGTTCATACCCAACTACGCCGAAATGGCTAAAGTATTTACCGACTCTTGAAAAAGGGGATTCCCTTCCATTGGGACCAAGTTGTGCAAGCTTATTTTGATGTTGTCAAGGATACTCTTGTCCGAGCGTCATTAATGTATCCCCCCAATTATCAGAGTGATTATTTCTTATATATCGTTGCGGCTGATACGACCATTTCTATTGTATTGGTCCAAGTAGAAAATGGGATAGAACATGCGATCTATTATTTGATTTGTAATCTCAATGATACGGAAGTGAAGTATTCGTACATAGAAAAGCTTGCCTTGGTGGTTGTTCAAGTTGTCCAAAGATTTTGCCATTATATCCTGTTCCGGAAGGCCATTAACATTTTGGATTGCAACCCCATGACTTATATCTTATCACGTCAATTATTGGGGGGAAAATATTCAAGATGGATTGTCATTTTGTAGGAATTTGATTTGGAATTCATCAAATCCAAGTCAAAGAAGTATTTAGTTTTGGCTGAGCTTCCCTGTGACCTTCCCTCTGATAGTACTGCTACTACGTCGGAACCATCAATTCCTGATGAGTCTTTGTTTCTGATCGGATCATCTGATCCTTGGTATGGGGATTTTATCATTTATCTCCAGACCCAGACTTTTCGGCGTGATACCTCTTGCTATGACCAGCGATGTATTCGATACCAAGCCAAAGATTATCTCATCGTCGGCGATACACTTTATTGCCATGGTATCGATACAATTTTAAGAAGGTGCCTCACTCATGAGGAGGCCGAAAAGGTTTTAAATGATTGTCATGATGGGGCTTGTGGTGGACACTTGTCTGGATACGCTACCGTGCAGAAGATACTCCACGTCGGTTACTTTTGGCTTACCATATTTTGCGACTGCATCCTCACGATCAGAATTTGTCATGCATGCCAGATATTTGATCATAAAATTTGCTAACCGCCAGTGCCAATGCATCTTGTTGTCTCTGTGGGACCATTTTCGAAATGGGGTGTTGACTTCATGACCTGTAACCCTCGTTCGTCCGGGGGGCATGGTTATATTATTGTCGCAATAGAATACTTTACCAAGTGGGCTAAAGCGATGCCTACATTCAACAACACAGGTCAAACAACTGCATTGTTTTTCTTTAATCATGTCATTGCACAGTTTGGGTTCCCACAGGATATAGTCACATATCATGGTAAGAATTTTCGTAATCACATGATGACTGAATTGACTGCCAAGTTAGGATTGTCACATGATAATTCTACTCCTTATTATCCACAATTAGATGGAAAAGTTGAGGCTATCAACAAGATTCTTAAACAAATGCTTCAACGAATGATAGGAGTTCATAAACGAAATTGGCATTTGATCCCGTACTTGGCCTTGTGGGCATACCGAACCTCGGTGAGAAACGCAACTGGATTTACCACCTTTCAATTGGTGTATGGTCTGGAAGCTATCTTGCCAATCCAATGTGAAATACCATCGTTAAAACTCGTAATATACTTGTTACCTGACACCTTAGATGAAGAAGTGCATCTTTTTAACCTCATCCATCTTGATGAAACGCGTCGTGAAGGCCAATTGGCCAACAAAGTGCATAATAGATGTATAAAGGCACAATACGACAAGCATGTCCAGCCTCGCATTTTCTTAGAGGGTGACTTGGTCCTTCTTTATGATCAGGAAGCTCATGTAATAGGTACAGGGAAATTTGAGCCATTATGGCATGGCCCCTATATTTTCAAAAGAGTTCTTGCTAAGGGTGCCTACGAGTTGGTGGATTACGATGGAATTTTGTTGGCGCAGCCCCGAAATGGGTTGTATCTGAAACGTTACTATGCTTAATCATGAGCGTAGTAATTTTTTGTATTATAATGTATATATATGCCTTTGATTTGCATTCACTGTCTTAGTTTGTTTTTAAGAGTTTTCTTGACGTTAGTAATCCACTTTACATTTCATCACAGATGTCTGAATCTTTGGAACCATTTGTTGGGTATGCTGATGGTGCTAGTCGTAGTATGCAAAATCTATCCTTTACAGCGTGGGCCATTTTTGCTCCGAACGATGAGTTAGTGAGTTTTCAAGGGATTTGTATTGGTAGATCGACAAACAATATCGTTGAGTATAGCGCGTTGATCAAACTTCCCTCTGATGCCATTTCATTTGGTATTAACCACATCATCATAAGGTTAGACTCACAAGTTGTGGTATTACAACTTACTAGTATTTATACTGTTAGAAATCCAACACTACATCGTATGTCCCTAAGAGTTTGACTTTTTGGAAAGACACTTTGATTTTATTCAATATCAACACATTTATAGAAACTTGAACACATTGATTGATTCTTTAGCGAATTATGTTATAAACCGATATTTGCAACACATGTAGAAATACATTCACATAATTGAATAGGATTGTGCAATAAACATAGGAAAACATTGAAATCAAATATATAGATAGTTATAGGTTTTTACAAAAATTTGTGCCCAAGACACATTGGTCATCTGACCTCAAAATGTATACAACATGTCAAAAGTAAACTAGTGATGCTCATGGTAACATGCTATCGATCTAGATATCCTACGCAGTAACTGCATCTAGCGGTTAGGAACGCCAATAGTGTGGCGCTACAGTCGCATGGGTAACTCTTCGATCTGGCAATCTGAAATCCCAAAGGTCAACCCCTCTATGTGCTGCTGAAGTTCATTAAGAGTCTCAACCATGTCTAAATCCTGAAGGAATTCTCTCTCGACAGCTCTCTTTGTTGGCTCATCCGCTCCATGCTCTTGTTACTGCACTGGTTGAACTCGACCCACATTTTCATTACATTAAAACTTTAGTTTAACCTTGGGAAAACATCAAAATACAAAAAAAACATGTATAAACCTTAGAAAAAAAGAAAACAAAAACATGGTCAAAACATTCTTACCCATTGCACCCCACTGAGTGCCTTCTGGTAAAGCCAAGTCTGGATCTCCTAAAAAATCGACGCCTGCATATGCATACTCATCGATGGCGATAACCTGTCGCCTGAACCAGGTGAAGAATGCAGTCGAGAACACGATGGACGATTGGCTTGCATGTCTATCCATCATTTCTACCCATCTCTGCATCCTCAGATCTCTAGGGTTAGACACACCTAACGTCACATGATGAGGCTGCATCAGTGGAATCTGCTCTAAGGCAAAAGAAATGAGGATCAAACCATAACTGAAGTTTTTCTTCTTTCCTCCCTTTTCCTTGTTCAGTTGTTCTTTTATTCAAGAAAGTACAACTTTAGACCAGGTGAAAAATGTTGGTTCCATGCACTCTAGCGCATACTGCATATAAGATCTATTCGCTACATGTAGTATAACGGTACCAGCAAGCTTTGCGATCATGAATAAAATGGTTCTCAAAGGCAAATCACGAACGTCGTGGATGTTTATTTTCCCATCCTTGCTTGGCGCTGCCCCTAGATAGAAATACTGCAAAATATAGTCTCTCATCGTCTCTCGTTCGAGAGCAGACCCTGAGAGATAAATGGGTAATCCTTTCCTCGACAAGCCTGTCAGAAAATATATTTCCTTCACTGTAATAGGAACCACTTTGTTCCTAATGTGAAATGCCTCAATTTCTGGATCCCATGCACGAACAAGCAACTCCAAAAGTTCTATTTGTTGCCTCATACCTGATAAGCAGAAGTACTTTAATAACCCACAATCTCTTAGGGCTCTTACAGTACCCGGATCATTAAGGGCAACCATATTTTGTTCTTCATGCTCTCTTTCTCTCCAAGTAATTTTCATTCTAGTCTGATGAATCTCTGAAACATAACCATAAGACTCATTAAACTCCTTTTCATGCAAAAAATTAGGCAAAATTTGGGTACAATGCAAGAATAAAAAATGTGAATTGTGCCCAACACAGTCTTAATCAATAGAAAGTGCATTGCATATGCACTTAGGCTTCATTTTAAGTGCTTTACAATGCAATATTCGATGCCCAAGGGTGCGTTTCCCTCTTTGGAAAAAATAATTTACCCTAAGGGGCCCAAATCCCTAAAAATTTGCAATGAAATGACTACTGAAAGAAAGAGGGGGTTTATGGCACCAACCTGGATCAAATGGCGATGAAAACCATCCACAGAATCGATCGCAATCAACGACTGAAGTTCGGGGGCAAAAATAGGTTCAAAGCTCCAAAATGCAAATGGTAACTTTCAAATGGTAAAAATCAATAGTAAATCTCTTTTAATTAGTCATTTGATTATTTGCACATCATACATATTGTTGTGACTATGGTTTTATTCAATTTTTATCACGAAACAGATATTTTTAATCCATTTGATGTTGTTTTGAACATGTTTGCAACTAATGAGCAAATTAGTCGTGCAGATTTATTTCAAGAATGATTTGACCACAAAGTATACTTTTATGCTTATTTTTCGAGCTTTGATAAAAATGAGAAAGGACTTGAAGCACACTTTTATCTATTTTTCGAGCTTCGATAACAGCGAAAAAGGAATCCCTGGAGTCTTCTTTTATTTCTTTTCAAACTCCGATAATGTGAAAATATTGTCGAGCACTTGTCTTTTCGAGCTCATAAAAGTAAATAAATTGATATCTACTCAGTATAAGTTTAACCCTTTTCGGACTAAGATAGATTATTTATGAAAAAGGAATGCCTTAGTCAAACATGGCTATGAGGTTCTCTTGGATATTATTTTACACTTTTTCGGATTTGAGCGAAAACTTTATGAAAAAGTACTTATGGAGTTTTCTTTTGTCCTCTGTTTCAAACTCTCTAAATATGAAAAAGGACCGGGGTGTCACTATCGTTAGCCTCGTTATAACATAAAATAAGGACGAGCTTGTCGATCATGGCAAGAATCGAGTTTAATTCATCGCTAGACTCGTTAAATTATTAAATAGCGATACATTATTCACCTGAAGGGTTGAATTATAGATTAAGCAGATGTTATCCTCCTCAAGATTTAAAAAAAAAATAAAGAGGTACTGGTCAACAAATGACCGGGGAAAATCTGGGAAAGTGAACAGAACTTTTACAGTAGTGGGTCACTCTTGAACATGACACTTCACTCCATCATCGTGACTGTTTGGGTTGGGTAATCTTCTTAACGGTTCATTCATACCTATGGTTCATCATACCTTCACTTCGGTTTTGGGTCAATGCTTCCAACTCGTCTTAGTGTCGCCAATATGTTCAAGAGAAGTCATCCAGTGAATAACTCATCCTTCTGCAATACTCATAAACCTTCATTCTCATGGAAGTCTTCCCTGAATATTGCTATATCAAGTCACATTTTGTCTCTGAAATCAGTAACTCCCGTTTTGAAATAAAGTGGCTTCCTGTCGACGTCAAATCATCATCCAGGAAGTTCACTTACAAACATCATCTTCCAGTACCATGAGGCTTGTTACATCATCAACAAGATCCTCGCTTCTAGACTTTTGACCGAAAGATTTTGTTTTCCGTTCGACATGAAATCATCTATTCACGCTTTACGAAATGTACTGTAGTACCTTGAGAGTCATTAACATCAATGTTGGTTCTCTCGCGTTTGTTAACGGCTCAAATCATTGGTTGGTAATCAAACGATGTCTTACCATGTTCGACTACAAATCATATATTCGCATGGCTAGAATTGTACCCAAACGATCGAGTGAACGATATAAGAAAACCCTTGATATAGTTTCAGCCATCTGGGATGCGATTTTAGGATTTTTGTACACATCATTTGTAAAGTGACCTTACATACAGATCATCATTCGAACATGGGCCTAGATTTGTAGGCATGTCTGTATTGGGAAAAATTCCAATGTAGATGACTTTATGCACTATGTACGTGTTATTAGATAGTTTATGTGTTGAGCATGGGAATGCCTTCCCTCAGCAATTTGTGATCAAGAGGATATATCATGATGTAATGTATTGTAAGATTGATGCAGTTCGCCACTCTGCTTCTGTTCCAACCCATCACATCGTAAAGCATCTCATTCAAAAAAATATTGTTATTATTCTGACTTCATGCTTTAGGGAGCAACTGTTATAGGTCAATTTGGGCATCATTCCCAATGAACTGGTCAAACTAAACATCATCCCCATGACCAATGAAATAGGGTCTATCATCCCCTATCATTTCAATTGCTACGTGCCCTAAGACAAGAAAAAACCATTCATGACTTCTATTGCAAGGTTTCCAAGGGTTGAAGTATATGTTATATCACTTATGAGCTCACCAACACAGACTCTCAAGGGAATAACTACTTTGCATATGCAACTTCCTCCATTCAAGGGTGCTCTACAAAGCACTTCCTGACATTCAAGAGTGCGTCGGTCAAATGGGAGTGAAATTCTCGTTGTTTCGGAATCTCCACATGGCCAGTGCCTTCTAGAAGAGTCTATATGTGCCAAACTTTGAATCCATGTGTCCATCTAACACCTCTAAGCTTGGGAACATGTCTTGCATATTATTAGAAAGTCATTGATTAAGAAAATACCTTCAGTTGCCCTATAAATTGAGCACAGATCCTAGTGCTAGGGAAGGAATAAATTTGGTAAAGAAATGTTGTTGGATTCTCAATTGAGTGTGTGATAAGAGTGATATGCTGCTGGTGAGATGTTTATTGTGATGAGGCTGGGATGAATGTTGGAGCTGGTGACATCAAATCGATCGTTGGTTGTAACCTCCTTCTTCTATCCATTAATAAATATTGTTGTTCATTTTCCCATACATGTATCTTTTTATGTTTCTACTTTTCATATGATGGATTATTAACTGATATATGTGTTTCATGTTTAATCGATTTAATTGATTAAGATAAATAGGCATCTGTATATTGCGATCTCTTTGTTGTTTAATGTTTATACTTGCAGGAACTAGTCTGGCGATCTAAGTTGGATTGGAAGCTACAACAAGAGCGACAGAGGGAGAATAGGAAGCGCTTGGATCACAAGTAGGTTCTTCTATATTTTTGTGTGTTTATTTACTCTTAGAGAAAGTGTTTGCAAAGTCTTTGATCTGTTTTTTTCTAAATGTATAACACCACATTTAGGGAATTTGATTTATCTGTAATTTGTAATTCCACATAACAGACTTGGTAGATGTGCATTGATTACAAGACTTTAAACAAAATTATGTTCAAGAGAAAGTACCCCTTGACTAGAATAAATGATATGTTGGATCAGTTGCAACAAGCCAAATATTTCGTCAAGCTATATTGAAAGTTAGTGTATCACCAAGTTTGAGTTAAAGAATAGGATACTTGGAATATTGCCTTCAAAACAAGACAATGCTTGTTTGAGTGGTAATTTATGTTGCTTGGCCTATGCAACATACCAACTATGTTCATGAGGTTAATGAATGATATATTGTGACCTTTTATAAATTCATTTTTTATTGTTTATTTGGATGTTATATAGTACTACTTGGGAGGAACACATCCCACATTTGATGCAGGCTCTAGAGACATTAAAGAAGCACAAACTATTGTAAAATCTAAAGAAATATGAGTTTGCACAACATTCCTTAGTGTATCTGGGATACATGATAGGTGGAGGGGAGATGAAGATATATCTTGCCAAGATGGAGACTGTCATGAAGTGGTCGATGCTTACTAATGTCTCAAAGTTTAGGATTTTCATTGGGGAAGCACACTACTTAAGGAAATTCATAGCCCCATTTTCAGTAATAGAAACAACACTTTGTGTCATAAAATTTAGTGGTAAGAATTTCTAGTGGGAAAAGGGTCAACAAAGGACCTTTGAGGGTTCAAAGAAGAAGATCAGTCAAGCATCGATTATAGTGTTATCGAACTTGCAACAATCCTTCAAAGTGGAGACATGTGAGTTGTGATACTATGGGAGTAATCTTGATGCAAGGAGGAAGGCATATATGCTACCATTTTAAAGTATTTAATGGGGAAATTTTGAACTACCCCACCTGTGACATGGAGCTCTATTCCCTAGTACAAGTTGTTAAGAACTAGAAACACTATTTTATGGGAAAGGAGACAGTAATTCACACTAGTCACTAGCCACTCCAATACTTGTAAGCCTAAACTAAGCTATAATAGATTGAACATTACAAGTGGATGGGATTTGACATGCTTTCAAGGCCACCCACGTCAAAGATCATAAATTTGGTACACATGGAGCCTTTCATCCATGATGTATACATAGAGTAATATACAAAATATGAGGACTTGAAGGAGGTGTATCAATAGTTGCAGAGCCAAAGCCATGTGAATGATGGTGATAACATAATTGGATACCATCTCCAAAATGGGTTACTCTACAAGCTATATAATATATATTTTCCTAGAGGTAAGTGAATGCAACTAATGAGGGAGGCTCACACCTCCAAGGTTATAGAGAATTTTGGTGTATAGAAGATAATGTCCAACTTGTAGAGGTGTATGTATTGGCCCAAGGCGCAAGAAGATGTAGCTAGGTTCATAAGAATATGAATTCTTGGTTGTACCAGGAAGCCTAATAATAGGAAACATAGTCTATACCATCCCTTACTTATACCCACTCGTCCTTGGGAAAGCATTTGATCCATGGATTTTGTGGGATAATTACCAAAAATTAGGAAGGGACATGAGTACATGATCATGGTAGTTGAGAGGTTCAACAAGATTTTCATTATAATGTCTTGTAAAAAGACTATCAACGCACAAGAAGCAATGAGCTTGTTCTTTGGACTAGTCTAAGTGCACTATGGGACACCAAAGAGCATCTTTTTATACAAGGTCACGAGATTTCTTAGTCCATTTTGGACAACAATATTAGAGAAGATGGAGATAAAGTTTAAGAGATCTAAAACATTCCATCCACATACATATGAGTAAACATGAGTAGTCCATAAGATTTTGGTGTAACTTTTGAAGGGTCAAAATCAAAGCATTCAAATAATTTGGGATGAAAATATAGTATATATAGGAAACTCTTATAACAAAAGAGTCCACACTTCTGTTGGTAAGTCCCCATTTGAAACTTGTTTTTGATATTTTCCACCTTCACCTTTGGATATTACTTATGGATAACAAGAAGGAGTGAGGGAGGATCACACAAGGGATGGCTTAAGAGTATAAAAAATTGTTGAGAAGACTAGGAAAATCCATCTACTGGTATAATAGACACTAAATAAGTCATGGGAAAATTATAAGGCTTGACATGAATAGCACAAAACAAAGAAGTCATTCAAGGTGGGAGACAAAGTATAGTTACATTTGAACAAAGATAAGTTTTTGGGTCATGGTATGAAAATCAAGGCTTTGTGATATGGTCCCTTTAAGATACTAGAAAAAGTGGGAGACAATGTCTATGGAATCAATATACCCCATACATGCACATTTACTCTGTGGTGAATGTAGAGAATCTGAAACTTTATGAGCTTTTCATGTTGTATTAGGAAGAGGAATATGTCTTATCTTCTATAAAGGATTTGACATCAGATGCTAAAGTAGAGTTAATAGAGGATAAAATTTTATAGAAAGGGGTATCAGACTACAAAACAGGGGTTGCATGATATTTGATAGATTATTTTGAAAGAACAGGTATTGAGTAAGGCTAAATTGTATTCCCGAGCGAAGGTGGAGAAAATTTCTCCTCACCTCATTTAGTAGAAGCTTTTTGGAAAGGTGAGATCTATATTGGATCATATACTATTTGTTATCCATATTGATGCTTTAGAGAGGAAAATGTGAAGGGATAAACACATAGGATGATTTTTATTGGAAAGTCTTGGTTTGGAAAATAAGGATCTGAAACATTTTGAAAGCAGTTTGAAGCATTAAACAATGTTCTTTGGGTGCTAATTCTATCAAAACACCGTGAGATCCATGAAGGTATCCTTATTGGTTTATATGAATATAGAAATGATGCAGGTGGATATCAGCAGCCACCCACTTATTCCACTAGCTTGAAACACAATTCTCCATCTTGGCAGTTTTTCTACAGTTTTCTAGGTCCTAAACTTCCAGGGTCATTTTGAGATCCTGACTTTTTTATTTATTTTTACATGGAAGGGGCTAGGAAATAGCCATAGGTTCTAGCCTAAGCCTAGTTGGAATGACCACTTCTCAGATATATATTTTCAATGAGCTATTAAGCACACCAAGCAGAGATCGTGTGCAAAAGTTACAACCATGGGAAGTTGACATACCAACTACCCCATATAGGCCACAAACGTTTTAGGGTTCAATTTCATGGGGTTAGGTTTTGTGATGTTTAGGGTCTCCTCATTGCTGCTTTATGTTAAAAAGGGCATTTCAGCCTCATTGAAATGAGCTTTGTTTGCACGTAGTTGTCACTTCCCTTCTCAGAGATAAGCTACCACCATTCGAGCAAGTTTATTTCATTCCACATTTTTTTTACAATTTCAACACATTCCGTTGATTAATATAAGTCAAGTTTTACAATATCTCTAATTTTGTATTTAATTTCATTCCCTTCATAAATCCAAATCAGTGGTATCATAACGATGTGTTCTTTATCTATTTTTTGTGCATGTTCCAAATGAGGTCAAGGTAAGAGGAGTTGGGACTCGAACTACTTGAGTATTTTATGGTATGTCCTCGCCAACCTCACACTACAAGGAAAAGACCTTATAGTGAAGGTTTTTTCCAAAGCCCCTAAAAAAATAGCCCAAAAATCCAATTGTAGTGGAAGTGGGCGGGTGGATGTTTTAGCAGATTTTTTTGAACGATGAGTCTAAAATCTATAAACACACTAATGCTTTACTATCCATACAAGCACCGGTGCTGCAAATAACATGGTGCACCATCGAAGATTTATTTTTATAAAATAAAAAAAATAAAAAACACGATGCGATAAATAACATAAAGCATGGGTGCTTGAATAGTCGAGAACATCGGTGCCCTTCACATAGTAAAACGTCCCAGTGCATACCAGTAAGGAGAAACACTTTAGTTTTAAATTTCATATAAATGTAGTGTTATTTTCCAACGAAGCCATCGTGCGGTAAGTTTAACAAAACGCCTCGAGGCATGTTTTAAAGAGCAACGCTAGGCAGTTTTTAAATTCTAAAAAAATAGTGGTGCAATACTAAAAACATAGCACCTGTGCGGTACCTACAGAGAAACGGCCCAGGGCGTCTCAAGAAAAACATCGAGATATTTTTTAATTTATAAAAATTCAATGCTTTTGGATATATCTCACACCAGTGTGTTTAGACAAATGCAGTGGAGGAGGGTTAAATAAAACAAAAACCATCCTGGTCGTAATTTTCATTTTTACAATCTACAGTGCGGGATAACTCTGAAGCACCAATGCCACTCTTACCACATGCAAGCGCCCTGACATTGGTGCTTCTCTTACTCATCATCCTTCTGTATCGTGCTCACTGTTTGAGTTTTCAAAAGTTTCAAACATCCTAAAATTTGTTTTTCTCCATTACGTGTCCACAATGCCTCCCCATCAACAAAATGCCTAGGTAATGTCTATGTTTCTTTATAATTTAATATTTTAGCATATTAGAATTGTAAATTAAGCTGAATTTTCCACTGTTTTTAATTTAATTTAATTTTATTTCACCGTGCAGTGTGTTGATACGTTCGGCTCACACCGATAGCGGTGTTCCCTGTAAATTTATAGGGTGCACCTCAATTCAGTGTGTGAACATAACACGTTGCCATTGTTGCAATGCATTTTGTAAACTAAAATGCACCGAGAATGATGCAACAAATTGTACATCGGTGTGTCACGCTTGATGCGTTTATAATTACCAAATGCATCACAAACTTCATATTTAAAAATATATCAATCTCGGTGCGTTCGATAACTTGAACATTTCGTATCGGTGCGAAAAGGTTATCTGTGCGCACCGGTGCACAAGATTTCTACACCACTATCAAAAGTTAAAATTGGGAACCAACAACAGTGCATCATACTCATGTGTGCACCAATATCAGTGCGGTTATATTTGAAAGTGCATCGACGTCGGTACATGACTGTGTTTTGAGCACATGAGTGTTTTTTTTTAATTGAAAGTTATGTTTCCATATTTATAAATACACGTTTCATTTAATTTTTCTTTTAAAATGTATTTTATGTATGAGGCTGATGTATTTTATATTTCAATCATGTAGCAGAGACATCAACAGAGGGAGCACCAGTAGGAGCAGGAGCAACGGGAGGACCCATACAATATAGTTCGAACATGGTAGGCTAGAGAGACTAAGAGGGATTTATATCCTTGCCCTATTACTGCAACGACCTAAGTGCTCTCGAGGAATGTAGGCCTCCTTAAGTTCTATGAGCAGGTTACATCCTTGAAGGCACACTCTATCTTTTTGGTGCATATGATCCGCCGATGGAGTGTCTAGGATCAGGCTTTCCATGTTACTCCTAGGGTGTGGTATAGACCCAATGAGGAAGAGATATGATTTATCATTGGCCTATCCAGGGGAGGGGAGGATTTTCCCCAGCTCCCTAATGTCCCCCATGGGGTTGCAGCTAAGAGTCAGTTTGCGTACACTCAGATATATGTCAGGCATAATCCGATCCATCCATGATATTTTCAGGTCTATGGTGGACAACTACATATTTCTTCTTTTGTTGCAGAGGAGGTTAGGTGCCTCTTCTTATTAGTCACCAACATTGCACACTTTAGCAGTGATGGCCATCGCATTAGTTTCCTTACTTTGTATTATGTTGAATCTTTGATTCAGGTGCCACGTCGCATCAGATGGTTTGACATTTTTTGTGTGGCAATTTTGCATGGATTTAGATAGATGTCGGGCATTGAGACATGGGAGGGAGACCTTCCCCTTCGCTTCCAATATTTTTTGTTTATTTTTGAGAGGTTTCTAGAGACGAGGCCTACATTTGTTCGTCAACCTTCTATGCCGATACTGAGGTCCATATGTGCATGTGGGAGCAGATGATGCCCAAGAGGGGTCTGCCAGAGTTTTCGACCATGGTTTCTTGCAAGGCATTAGCGCTACTGGCCAGTGAGGATTACGATGCGTTTGTTGCTTCGGCATTTATGTATGCAGGGATTGATTATAGAGGGTGTCCCAACATCTTCTTCACAACGGTTGAGCCTATAGATGATCAAGGTAATATTAGCTTTTTCTTTAAATTAATCAGCTAGTTTCATTTCCTTGTTTTAATGAATTATAATAAAATTTATTCTAGCACATTATTTAACTTGTTTAATGAAATAGTCTAATTATTTATTTGTAATGTATGTTTTGTAGATATCAAAATATTTTATGGAGACATGCCTCCTCCCCCACTGTATGTAAGAGGATATGAGGAGATAAGTGAGGCCCAAGAGGATGATGCACATCCTCAGGGGGGTGTGAGCGTCTGGGGATGTAGGGCTGGTCTGCGAGTTTGGATGGACTACTGCGGCAGATTGGCCAGAGTTTTGTTTGATGCGGGAGTCCGCCCTACGAGGGCTCGAGATATCAACACGGATCCTAGTTTTGTGGGTCTGTATAGGGATTACCCATGCAAGATGATGTCTCTTATGCGACATATCATCATAGCTAGTAGGGTACTGACAACGATGAGGGATGCATACCAACATCATGCAATGAAAAATACCTCAGATAAGGGTGGTGATGATTATGACCAAGGTGATGATCATGATCATGAGGGTGGTGATCATGATTATTTTGGTAGTATCACCCCATTGGATTATGGTCGTTACGGTGTTGGTGATCCTTCTGGCAGTACACCTCCTCATTAGTCTCCTTATGATGAGATGTCAGAGCTAGAGGATGTGCCTCATGTTTCTCCTGACAGAGCAGACCAACCGCCTCCTTCTCCAACTCAGCTGAGTTCGACAGACGTTGATCATGTTGTAGTTTTCCATCCATCGTCTTCTCCTGCAAACCAACCTGGCACTACGATGTTTTATCGAATATTTGATTTCACTTATTTGACTTGATGTAGTTATTTGAATTGTTTATATATATATATATATATATATATTTCTTTTTTTTGTTCATGTTTATGTACTTGATTATATGTTGATGTTGATGTGTATATTGTTAGGTCATGTTAGACATGTTCATTTAATGTGCTTGCAAATAGATGTGTATGTGATAGCAGTTATTTAACATGAAATTTATATTAATTTGAGGATGTGTGTGGTGATGATGTTAGATTAGAATCTTTATGTTTTGTTAGATGTGATCATGGTGATGATGCCCTGTTAGATTATTGGATTTGTGTGCTAGATAATGATGTTTATATGTGCTAGAGGTGTATATAATTAGATGATGGTAGTGAATTAGAATGTGTATTTTAGATGATGTTTATGATTGTTAGATGATTATCATCATGATGTTTATGTTTGTGAAATAATATTTATTATAGATTATGCATTGGTGAACCTATGTCAAATTTTTATATATGAAATTACTTGTAAAACGAATTTAAAAAAAATGCAAAGATATTTTTATAAATTACAAAGTTTAGTATGGTTGAAACTATGATTGTTAAATTATGCTGATATAATAAGTTGGTATGGATTTAGGATGGTATAATATATATGTAGTTGACATTGAAATATTTTATTTATAATTCACGCTCTCCACATTAAAATGTTAAAATATGCCCCCTCATAATATTTTTATGTATGTATACATTTAATTATTTTTATTATTAATATTTTGTAAAACATTACATATCAAATCCATATTAAACATTGAAAAACTTACAAATATCCCTCATACATTGAATTAGAAAGAAACTATTAATGGAATAAGAATTCTCTCAATATTTCTCACTAAAGTAAAAATATAAGGTCCAAAAGGTCTTGGATAGACGGTAATCAGGTGCTCTACTAAGACGCTCCTTGATGTGAAGTGACTGGTTCAATTCCTCACCCTAATCGGGGTGATATATTGGACATGATGAAGGTGTTATTTAATATGGACATTGAAATATTTTATTTATGGTTTTCTGAAAAATATTTTTTGATATATTTGTTTTAAATATCACATGTAAATGGCACATAGAATGAATTACACATAATGTAAAATCAATAATACTATTTCTTGTCATGTGAAAAAATTACATTTATTCCTTGTAGTTAAAAAGAAAATTATATTTTTTTACTCATTAAATTATAAAGAAATGCAACATGATAAGGCTTCATGTGAAGTTACTTGTAGTTGGAGATTTCCTCTATTAAAAATTATCCCTTAAATATGTAACTGAATTGTTTTCTAGTAATAAAGATATAACAATTTGATGCTATTTTGGTTCTTTATTTGCTAGTGCACTAGTTTAAATTTAACTCTTTTTAATAATAAATATGAGTTCAATAATACAAAAATGTTAATAAATTAGATTTAAACTTTTGACAAATAATAGATTTGATTATTGCTGAATGAATAACTCCGAAATAACTATTTTTTCACATTATTATCACGAGATAGTCACTAAAATTCACGTTTTTCACATTTCTCCTAACTAATATTACATCATGTTCACAATTATAAAGGCTATTCTACTTTAAATATTTTAGTTTTATTTTTTATTTTTTTATTTATTTATTTTATATATATATATATATATATATATATATATTTTATTGTAAATAAGAAACTTCTATTATATCAGAGAACAATAATTACAAGCATAGTGAGGTGTCTCCAAACATAAAATTATACACCAGATATCACCAGAACTGACATGCATGAACATATATTGTGGTGCAATGCTTTCAAAGAATAAAATTTAAGAGCTAGCCGAGGCCATTCCGAGATTACAAGTTTTTTAGGGGACAAGTTGTTGTGAAACATTAGAAACACGACAATATAATCTATAGTACTAAAAGGCAGAGAGCCCAAGTGTTATTCCTACGACGGGTTGTCCTCGAGTGTAATTTTCTTTTCTGGAGTGCTACCAGTCGGGGCATCCTTGACCACCTCGTGACTAGTAGATGCATCTATCGGTTCTCTTTTGACAGTGAGAGAGGCTCCCCCGTTGGTTTGCATGGAAGCCATGCGTCGTTTAAGCATAATGTAGTGTGGAGAGTCCCGAGTGACGAAGCAACTCAACATAGGCAGTGAATTTGTCGGTAAGCATGCCAATTTTTCCCTCCAAGGCCTTGAAGTTTTCTATCTACTCCTAAAGATCCAGGCCCAACATGATCTTCAGTTGTCGGGAAAGCTCAATAGTACGACTTTAAATATTTTCCCTAGATTTGGTTAACCTAGAGTCAGGTATCCATTCAAATTGAGTATCCACATCCTCAGAGATAATTCTCCTTCTCAGATTCCTTGCCTAAAGCTCCAGGGAATTAACTTAAACTTGAGCATTCAAGGAAACCAAAAAACTATATTTTAGAGTTTCTCTCATGGCCACGACCTCCGTCCTAGTGCGAGGTTTCATGCTAGGATTATCCCGACACTTATTGTTACAACCTCGACCATGGCGGAGAGCAGAGATGGAGTCACAACGCGGAGGCTTCAAAACAAAGAAAGGGGATCCGAGGGAATGGGGTGGGGAAGAGGAAATGAGAGCAGGGGCGCATTGAAATGAGAAATGTGAGGTTGGGCAAGAAAATATGGGTATTCAAAAGGAGAGTGGGCGACCTCTCGGGACTGGAGAGAGGCATACATGAGTGCGCCATTAAATGCTTCTTGGGTGAGGTACAGAAACAATGTGAGAGAGTATAGTTGGATATTGGTCGAGGGACCAAGGTGGTGCCTGATCTGATGTATGGAATTATTCCTGCATATCTTATCTGCATTTGAGGGGTTGGGATTGTTGCACCTAGAGAAATTCATAATGGAGAGGTATGAGAGTCATACTAAAATTTACCAGAGGCCTGACCGATGATCTCCATGCAGAGGCTCCCCTGCCTTTTATTGTCATTGTTATTTATGAGCGTACAGTCCCAGAGGAGTGTCTCTTCACTGGGGTCACCCTATGCAAGGGAGAGGATTCGAGCCCTGCCACTTGTACCCTTGTTTGCCAACCAGTCATCCAGGCTGTTGTCTTTAGGTCTTACTGCTTGGAAGTGGAGCCCACTCAGCTCCATGACGTTTTTCTAGACACTGTGGAGGGTTTTGTTGAGTCTCCAATTGTCTGTTACCTCGTCAACAACATTGCCACGTTGTAGCTTGCGACATGTCGTGGTGACGAGGGTGGAGTCTCCTTTGACGATGATCGACCCAAATCCATGGAGTTTAGCAATGGCCAAGTCGTGCTGCATGGCAAGGAGATCTGCAATGCTCTTAGTGGCATTACCAAAGTTGCCATCATAGATCCATAATATTTCACCCTTAAAATTCCTAAAAAATCCCCCAAATCCTGGTGCACTTGGATTTCCTTTTGCTGCGCCATCATAGTTTAGTTTTAGGATGTCTTTATCTGGATGCCCCCACTTCTCGGGAGCCTCTGTGCAAACCATGGTTGGGATCCTAGAAGCCACGGGGAAGGAGTTTAGCGCAAGGATTTGGATGATTCTAAGGTGCGATGGACGAGGCATACCAACAAAATTTAGCAGGTTGTCCACCACGACATACTCCTTGACCACATGAATGATTGAGTTAAGGATGCATTCCACCGACCTCTTTTTCTCTCTGAAGATTCTAGTGTTTATTTCCTTCGAGACAACCCAACATATGATGTTTGAGATTATGTTCTAGGCTCTATCGACCATAGGGTGAGTGGATGTACATGTTCTCCAATTCTCCAGAGTGCTTAAAATAGAGTCCTTGTTTCTTTCTGAGGTTCTGAAAACCATACCAACCCATTCCCAAAGTGAATTTGTGTAATTACAAATGTTTAGAAAGTGATTAATTATCTCCCCCTCCAATTCGCATATAGGGCACCTTGAAGGGCCTATGAAGCTTCGTTTTAGTAGATTATCCCAGGTTAGAATATTTCCCTGCATTGTAAGCCATAGGGAAGTGGAGATTTTTGACCATATTTTCTTGTTCCATAAAGTTTTCCACTTCTGCTGTGGCTGGAGTTAATCATGGTTTGCCTTATTCTTGTAAACCTCCTTGATATTGAAGTTCCCAACTGAAAATTTTCCCCACCTTAGCTTATCTTTCCCTTCTTCAAATTGGATTTTCCTTTCTTGCATTATGCTTTCAAAGGCAGCCCAGTCCACACCACCTGGTAAAGGAGTCCAGTCATTGACATCGAGCCATTCCCTCCATCTGTTGTTGTCGTTGTTGGGCTTCTAGTAGTGAGCCACTCTGTATTTACCTTTCCCCTGCATTGCAATGCGAAGTGGTGTGAATTGATCCCTGATTAGGTTTGGAAGTTGCTACCATGCATCCACCCAGAAAAGAGCTTGTTCTCCATTTCTAATTTCCCATAAGCAATGCTCTTGGATGATGTATTTGTTGCCCCAATCTTGATTCCATATCGCTGAGCCTTTTACACTTCTAGTAAGTCTGACAAGGTTGACTGTTGAGTGATTAGGTGCATATTTGGCTTTCCACATGATTCCCTAAGGCATGCCTGTTTGTTAAGCCATTTCCACCAAGTTTTTGTTCCCAGAGCCTTCCCTAGGATGTAAGGATCCCTAAGACCTAGAAATCCATTGCATTTAGGCTTGTAGACAATATACCAAGCTACTAGAGCCCATTTTTTGTGTCCGAGCTTTTCCAGATAAAATTTCTTTGTATGCTTAAGTTTGCTTTGATGACTGACTTGGGGGCTGCCAACGCCGAGAAAAGGTACATGGGTATGGCTTACAACACATATTTAACCAAGACTAATCGTCTAACCAAATTTAGCGATTTGAAGGTCCAGTTACAGAGTCTTTTTCGGATTTTATTGAGTAGGTCCTCCTAGTTAGACTTCTTAAAAGGTTTGTCTATAAGAGGGAATACTAGGTATATGGAAGGGAGGGAGCATCGTTGAAAACATAAGGTCTTGGTGATTTTTTTTCTGGGTGGCCATGGGAGTATTGAAAAAGAATAGTTTCAATTTTATCATGTTAACAGAGGTCCCCGAGGCATTTGAAAAGTAGTCGAGAATGGCCTTGAATTTAGTTGCTTCTTTGATCGTGGGTATGCCCATGAGAAGCGTGTCGTCCACAAATTGTTGGTGGGTAGAAGGGGGGCCATTATTGTGGGGTTTTATGCCCATGAGGGTATTGCTGAGATTGGAATATTTTATAGTTTTGTTGAGGCCTTTAGCCATTATGACAAAGAGAAAGGGAGACAGGGGGTCTCCTTGTATTATGCCTCTGGACGGACATAAGAGCTTGGAGGGAGAGCCATTGATGATAACGGAGAAGAAGGCCCTAGAGACTAAGTCCATAATCCATTTTGTACAGTCCTGGTTGAAGCCAAAGGGTTTCAGGATTTCCCTCATACAATCCCAGCTTATCTTGTTGAAGGCTTTCACCATGTCATGTTGCATTATCATTCTTGACTTCTTCGTTGATTCAAGGGAGTGAATTAGTTCATGAGATAGGATTATGTTGTCCATGATTTGGCGCCCTTCCACATACCCTAATTGATTGGAGGATATGAGGAGGGGCATAATTTCTTTGATTCTTTTAGCTAGCACTTTAGATATGATTTTGTATATGACATTGCAGAGGGCAAGGGGTCTAAAGCGATCTGGTTTTTCAACCCCTTCTTCCTTGGGAATGAGAGTGAGGAAGGTGGCGTTGAGAGCTTTCAAAATCGTCTTATTAGTTCTGGAGTCTTCCACCAGGGCATGTATTTCCTCCTTCATGAAGGGCCAAGCCGCTTTGTAAAAATTAGTGGTAAAGCCATCCGGGCCTGGGGCCTTCCCATTGGGCATGGAAATATCTGTTTCATCAACCTCCTGCATAGAAATTTCTCTTAGGAGCATCTTTTTATGATCCTCATTAACAATGTTAGCAGTGATTTTTATCATTGCTTTGTTTCTATTTCCCCTCAGCTCCTCTAAGAGATTGTTGTAGCTGTCATTCAACTCTTCCTCAATGTATTCATGGGTGTGGATCATATTTCCATCCTTAATTTTGAGGCTAAGGATTCTATTATGCTTCCTGTGTTGAATCATTGAACAATGAAAGAAGGAGGAGTTGCGTTCTCCACATTTTAGCCACCGAATTCTAGACTTTTGATGGCACAATTTTTCCTCCTGTATGACTCTTTCTTCCCATTTTTTGTGAAGGCTAGTTTCCTCCTGTTTTGTTTGGTCTGAGATTCCATTAAGTATGATCTCTTGCTAAATTTCATCCATTTGTTGCTCCAACTATTTTTTATCTTTAAAAATGTTTCCAAAAACCTCTTTGTTCTAGTTCTTGATTTTGAGTTTTACACTCTTTAGCTTTTGTTGAAATTGAAACACTCGCATACGTGCCTGTGATGGTAAGCCTTCCTACCATTCTTTAAGGCATGCACTGAAGTCATGGTTCTCCAACCATAAGTTTTCAAATCGAAACGACCAATTTTTATGGCTTATGGAGATTTGGAAATACAGGGAAATGGGCCAATGGCCATATCCCATTTGAGGTAGGATTCTGGAATTCGTTTCCTAGGAGGCCAAGAATATACATTTCGAAATTAGAAAGTGGTCTAATCTTGATGCTATCTGCCTTGCTCCTCCCCTTCTATTATTCCATATGAAGGTTCCATTCCCAGTTGGAATGTCTTTCAGAACCAGATTATCCAAGGTTTCTTGAAAGAGTTCTAAATCGCTATCCAATTTTTGGATTCCTCCTCTCTTTTCATTTAGGTTCATAATCATGTTTAAGTCCCCTGCAATAATTTTGGATGGTAAGGGGATATATTCGATGATAGTTGAAACTGATTTAAACATTTGAATTCTTTCCACAACTACTTGGGAGGCATAAATGTTTGTTACACAGATGCTTTCATTCGAACCAATGATGTTTAGAATCGTGGTTATTGAGCATATTGTTGCAACCGAAGAGACTAGTTCCAACAGTGAGATTTTCCACATAGTCAATTGCCCTCCTGATGCCCCAAAGGTCGAGTTGGATATATAGCTATAATTTTTGAAACAATATTTTTGTAGAGTGTCGAGTTTCTCCATGTTGAGATTGGTCTCTTGAATGAGAACTATGTCTGGATTGTTAGTCTTGAGTCTATGCCTCGGGATTTTTTTTTTTACCTAGACTATTTAGGCCTCTTATATTCCAAGAGATGAAATTCATAGAAACGAATGGGGGGTTAGAGCTAGATATCTTACCTTTCCTTCATTGATCATTCTTTCTCCTAGTTCTTGGAGAAGCTGACTTGTGGTTTTCTGTCCCATTTTCTTGCCCGACCCTTTTGGGTTGTATTGATCCACTGTCATGTTTGCCAAAATTCCATTGTGAGTTATGTCATCTGAAAGTTTCATGATCATGCTTTGTTTTAGTTCTTCTTGTAGCATGTACACCACCTCTATTTTTTGAATGTGCTCCTCACGTATTGCTGCTAGACCACTCTTTTTCGATTCTTCAGCTATTGAGTTTAAATCCACCCCCTCCAAGGCTTCCTCTATTGCATGGTCCTCTAGTGTGGTTTCTATTGTTTTTGGTTCCATATATGTGTCCTCGATATTGTGTTCTTTTTCACCTTGCTGATGCTCAGATTGTCCCATTTGGTCTTGAGAGTGAATATTCTCGTTTTGAATGGTTTTTGGATTTTCTTCCTCATTTTTTCTCCATGTTGTTGTAACTTCTTGCTCAACCTGTAGTATATCAAATCTATTTTTGTTGGTTGCTTGGTTGTGTCCTTGTTTGCTTTGTTGCTTCCTGTTATTTTTGTCTTTCGGTCCAACCTTGGTGAAAACTTGTTCCTTGGCCTTTTTTTGAGCCGGGGAGGTGCTCTGTTGTGCTTTGTTCAGAGGGAATTCTCTGAATAGGTGTCCATGCTCATGAAATTTTCTGTAGCATAATGGTATGTCTTCATATTCAGTATTCTGAAGCCAAGTTTCATTTCTAAAGGCCAACTTTATTGCTTCTGGTAAAGCCCCATAGACGTCCAAGTACACACATATTCTGGCATAGGAGACATAATGGTCATTCCTGGTTCCTTATGACATTTTTATATATTCACCTATCTCATCTCCAATCCCTTTAAGCATAGATGGGGACCAGTAGTCAGTGGATAACGAGTAAAGTCTGACCCAGACTGGTACTCTCGTGAAGTCTTATTTTTCCAGTGTGAAGTTCTTCCAGTAGTGCAGGTATAACCTTGATGAGTTGAGGAAGTATGGTCCTGCTTCAAATATTTTTTCCTTGTCTTCTAAGAGGTCAAAGATGATAGTGAAGAACCCTTTCGACCCCAATTGTAGCCTTTTCTCCCTTAGGTCCCCATTTTGACTGAATCCACCCATTTAGAGCTTTTTTAGTGTGCCAGATGCCCATGAATTTGTGGATGACTCCATGTTCTTGCATAAAATCTTGATATGTTGCCACATTTGGGTCTTGGATTTCTAGAATAGGTATCTTCACTGCTTTGGGTTTGCAGTTGTTGTTGATCTTTGAAGATTTTCCTTGGGGTCTTCCCTCCTGGGTGTGTTATTCTTGGGTTTTGAACCTTCCAGCGACGTTGAAGCTTATTTTGCGGCTGAAACCGAAGCCATCTTGTCGTTTTCTGAGATTCCTTTTGGAATTTTTTTGGTTTCTACGAACTTGCTCAATCTGGATGAGTGAAAGGCGTTATACATCGTAAGCTTAGTGAAAAGGGAGGTTTCTGGCTCCTTGTTCTTTCCAATAATTAAGTCACGAAAGGAGGGGTCTATCTTGGCCCCCACGACCACTGCCTTGGTCTGCACTATACAAAAAAAGCGCAGGCTTCAACAATGTCATAGAAACCCTAGTAAAGCAAATCATAACAGAGCATATCTAAATAATTTAATTATAAATACATAAAAATATATATTTATTTATTTCACATAATTTAAATATGAGAGAAAAATGTATCACCAAGTCTATTTTAAAGTCAAACAAATGCCTGTTAATCACCATCACAAATTTAGTGCGCTTGATGTGTTCTTATTTGAGAAGAGTTGTCATCTTGAATCCTTATTATCATAGATAATTTACACAATTGGAAATACTTAGTTTTAAGTATTGTAAAAATGGTTCCACTGCAAAAAGAACATGTAAAAATGTTTGTGAATCTTACCAATTGTATTATAAAATGTCAACAAGGTGAATAAAAAAATAATATAATTACCGAAATAATGACAACAAAAACATAAAACTATAGTATAAATATTGAAATAACACAAGTACATATCACTCTCCATTGTCATCACCCTGATTATTTTCCTTGCTTGGCATGATAACATTGTTTTTATCAAAGATATGTTTTGATCTATGGTCATGTCTTAATACGAACCACCAATCCCTATCCAACACATATGGGAAAAAAAGACCTAGTTGCAGTGTTTTGAGAAATCATAAGGCTCCCTAACTTCATGCCACATCTTTCTAGAGTTGATAAATGTCAACCCAATATCATGATCTTCCTTTACATTATTTCGATCAAAGGTGTCCCACCACTTGCACCTAAAAATAAAACATTAGAACAAAGAGAAGTCCAGTTGAATAATCTCTTGTATCTTTCAAATGTAACCTAATTCCCCTTTCATTAGGTTTTAATTGTGGTGGCTAGCATGACTACATTGGTCGAACTCTACTTCCACTCCACAATATTGTGTCATGCACCCATCATCGACATCCTTCGTGTGAAAATAATGTCCATATGCCCACATATATGGAAACAAATGCACCTATAAAAAAGTGAAAAAAATCATAGTGTCATGTGTATAATAACCAAACATAATTTAAAAAAAATAAAAAATAAATAAATAAATAAAATTAAACATAATTTTAAAGAGTCGACGCATTTCAAACTACTTGGTGTAGTTCATCATCAGAAGAATGATGATCGTGCTGATCCAAACATCTTCATATATGTACTGTACAAATATGTAATGGTTATTGACCCAAACATAACCAGAAATTAATAATATTGAACGTGAAGAAAATATTAATAATCGTTTGGGTCAATGATCGTTATATATCTCTGCAATATATATGTTTGGATCAACACAATCATCATTCTCCTAATGATGAACTAAACTAAGTAGTTCGAAACACATCGACTCTTTAAAATTATGATGTGATTTCCTATAATGTTTTCTTATTAAAAAAGATAATATAATTACTCAGTTGCTGCACCCAATCCCTATGTTTAACACATCCTCTTCAGCATGCGGGTAACGACTAGATGCACTGTATTTCTCTCTGACTTGATAAAAAACCCAACTGTTAGGGCATGTCATTGGCATATTTTATTTTAAATGACCAAGATAAGGCATGCTTCTACCATTCAATAGTTTGAATTATTTCCTGTCATTGTCCCATTTCCTCCTCTTCTCTTCGTACAATGTGACCCACGGTTGTGTCATTTCCATATTGTAAATAATGAATATGTTGATGGCTTCAATTTCTAAGTTCGTTGATGATCAAATCAAAGACTCACACACATACACACACACACATATATAAAGTACACATGAGATGAAAATATGCATTAATACGAAGTTGAGTGTGAATAGTTTAATGTAGTAATTTGAAAAATGACAAAGCCTGCACTTTCTCTTTATCATGCACCTCTTTCCATTCATTTCAAGAAGCTCCCTTCTCTTTTGTCTTCATCCCTTTCGTCGTCCCAAATCGCCGCACCTGATGTGTTATTGATCTACGTGATGTACTCACTGGCATAATAGGAAGGCCCATACGATATATACCCCTCTTTCATATACCCCTAGAGTTTTGCCCTTTGTCAAACAAAACCATTCAGTTTCTTCATGTACCTCTCTAAGAAGAACATCCAACAAAAATAAATGCCTTCAGCTAATTCAACCTCATATACTAGGTGAATTACAAGATGAACTTGCAAAACTCGTTGGCAACTCCTTCTCAAACATACACTAATAGAAAATGGTGCAATTAGTGACTAGGTGACTAAAAAATTTAGTCACCACAAATTTTCCAAGTGAAATACTACAAAAAATTAGCAATATTAAGAAACCCAACTAAAAACAAATAACATAAATGACTAATTTAGTCCCGAGTTAAAATATACGACTAGCTAATAAGTGTACTACTAAAATTTTAATGTGAATGACTAATTTAGTCTACGAACAAAAAAATGGCTACCTAACAAAAACTACAATAATATGAATTAATAGTTTATGTTAGTCATTTTAATTGTGTCACTTCAACAATATAAACTTACAAGTGATAAGGGATTCAAAGGCTGTTAGAGATTGGATGAAAGATTTACTTACTTATACACTTCTTTATTGGATTAAATGACGATTAGAATTATGGGGCTTATTAGAACCTTTAGGGTTATATAATTTGATCATATTCATAGGAAATTAAATTCAAAGGTTGACAAACTATCGAAAATTGGAGTGGGCCAACACCTCCTTTTGCAATACAACATGACCACATATACCTGTTTCAACAACCTTGCCAACTTATTTAGTGGGTTACACATCTATTTCACATTTCTTCTTCATCTTGCAAAGTGGTAGTGCGAAGGATAGGGTATGAACTTTGATAAATGAATGTTCGCTAATTAGTAGCACTACCAAGTTTCCTTCATGCAACTTATCAAATGTCTTAAGTTTGCTTCAAATAACTTCTCATGGTGCTTAAATTACTTGTCTAAACATCTAATTGGGACTACAACCGTCCAACATCTCTAACTATTCAAACTCTTCAACTCTTGTTAGAGTCTTCTTAGACGTGCACTCATTCGTGAAGCAAAACATAACAATAGCATCATGAATGTGCATGCTCATTCCCTCTTTTAATGCCTCGTTGAAACCACATTATCACACTGCTTAAAATGAAATGTTCGCATCTTAAGGAAAATCACCTACTTTTCTTAAAATAACCTAACCTATGCGAGTGGCTACTAGGAGAGAACTCAATTTTCTCAAGATGAAAACATAAGGTCTTACAACCCCATTTGTGCAAAAGTTTGAATATATTTAACCTAAAGAAGGATATGTATCCTACTCCTTCCAAATTTGACATATGAATTTTAAGAAACTAACACTTATTTTGAACTATTAAATCCATTTACTATATACTCTACTTTATTTGCACCCAACTAATATGCAAGAACACCTAAATGTTTTCACTACAACCAAGTTAAACCAAGTTAAAATCACTTGTTTCCTTCCAACACCTCACATGTTGCCTCCATAAACTTTAATAGAAAAATCATTGCATAAAAACGTAACCTTAAAATTAGATTATTTTTATTTTATTATTATAATAAATACCACATAATATCACAACCAAAAACATGTAAAGGCATGTTAGTTTCTCAAATACGACTAAAATCATATATAATTGAAAATAATTTTTTGTATCTATTTTTTTTTCACATTGGAAAATTTTAACACTTTTTAAAATTTTAAGCTTTAATTTTTCTTTACAATAATCGTCCTAACCACAAATTTTCATAGGGCTTGAAAATGACATCATAATTATGTTCCGACCACAAACTTTTCATAGGGTGCGGAAAGGACATCTAAGAGAGTTGTGAATTATGGTTTTACCACTAGCATATCCAATATTGAATTCAGTCCATTGATGGCGCCAAGTTATGTTTCACTTTTAACTTCAATGCATTTCCACTCCACATTTAGTCTTCCACACATACAGGAGTATAGAAACCTCAGGTCTCTAGTTCAAAATCCATTGTTTTTTTGGCAACCAAGCTTCTATGTTTAGGCTTCAATCTTTGAAATACTTTTTGTTACTATTTGTAGGGATGGCATTGGAATTTGATGAGTATGAGAGGCCGTTTATCATATTAAAGGAGCAAGAGTAGATGTTTAAGTAAAATAAAAGCTCTTAAGGTTTAGGGTTTTATGAAGTCTGGTTGTTGCATGTTCAAAACCTTGGAGGCATCTATTCTTATTGTGGTTGGAAATATCTATCTCCTTGAAGCAGTTGTCCTCCACTTGATATATTCAAAACGCGGTGAGTCCATTCCTAGCTTTTAGTTCATCTTTAAAAGCATGAGACTACCATTTTGGTACAGATTAGGGTTTTCTTTATACTGTAAAAACTATCCCATTCTCACTTCTAGACATGAAGCCGCAGATAAATAACAAAGATCATTTTTGTACATTCCATTTAGAGCCCAAACCTGGATAAAAAAGAGCCCCATATTTTCCCTAAACAAGGATTTTTTTTTCCTCAATGTGTTCTAGAACACAACTCAGAGAATGACCTTCAAGATAACCTCCAAAATCTAGCTTCATGACTGCCCTAAACAACACCAAATTTTTTGTCCAGGACTACCTTAAATAGGGTACAAAAATTAACATCGGAGCAGGGACGAATTAGGCATCACATAGGCCGAAATGAGCCTTAGGTGTAGGGCTGAAATAGGCCTCAAAACTAGGTTAGTTCTAGCGAATTAATGTTTATAGGTATGTGTCCAATATAGTCATATATTCACACAAAATAAGCCCGATCAACCAACAAATATCCTCCACAAAATTGCTTCAAATTCTTGGCCTTCTTCTTATGTTCTGCGCAAATCAGGCCTCGAATTTGCTTCAGACACCTGAATTGATAACTCAAATTCCCACAAGTAAGGTGTATTCATATGAGTTGGATGGAGGCCCAATTTAGGGCTGACCTGAACCTAAAAAATGGAACTTTTCCCTTGAACAAGCACGTCACTTTGCTAGAACTAACCTGAGCAATCAAATGTTTGCCATTAATCTGGCCTATCAAGAAGAGGCTTAGAACACTTAAAACAAATTCAATTTTGTTTTCATAGAATATCATTTCAAGGTTGATTAAGACACATGAATTTAATATAGTTTAAATCACAAATTTGACCTCCTTCTAGGGGCATCAATAAATATTAGTGTCATGAATTTTGGGGAAAGATGTTGGTGCTAAACCCATCCATTAGGGCATGAATCTTCAAACAATACTATCTCTCCAACCAAGAGGACCCACAAGGCGTGCCGCCTATCAAATGAAATGGTGTGACAAGGGATACCAAAATAGAGGTTCCTTGCATCCAAATCCAATTATTTGTGCACACAAATTACCAATCAAATGTTGGCCCATTCATCCTTTGACATAAAAGACGATTTCTTCCAACAATAGGTATGCATGGGTTATGGCTTTTATCTTGAAAACATTCAAAAATATTTTAGAGTGGCCTTGGATTCAAGGCATGAATAAATCTTGGGTCTGTGATATGTATGCATGGATTTTGAATTCTATCTTGACAACCTTTAAAGATAATATGAGATGAGCTTCGATTTGTAACATGTATACATAGAATATGACCTCTATCTTAATAACCTTTATGAATAATAATGATAAAGTGTCATATTAACCTCTAACAAGACTAACTTGGTCTATCATACATGTGTTGAGCCTTTTATAAGATACAAGGAATCAACTTTGAGAAGTCAAACACCTTTCTTCACACACACACACAATGACTCTATATTTTCCAAGTCTTGAACTTGAGTTGTTCACATGGAGACACATCATCTCAATGACTAAACCATATCTCGGTGGATAATATGTGGTGGACTTAGGTCCTTATGCATAAGTTATCACCTTTATCTTTACATTGCATGACATACATAAATTTGTATCAAATACATTATATAATGAATAAATAATACTAACACTAATGATATTAATTAAATAAGTCAAGAGATACAATCCTTAATCTTGTGATTATATATATATATATATATATATATATATATATATATATATATATACAGAGAAAGAGAGAGAGAGAGAGAGAGATTCTTGTAAATCACCTATCCATTTGTTATACGTTTTTTTTTTTTTTTTAATATCATACATGGTTTTATGTAATTTATTGTGTTTATTTTATATCTTATATGGATTTTTTGTATTGTGCATTCATAGATGAGTTCATTTTCCATAGGTTGCATCTCATGCATCATGCATAAATGCACAATTTACATGCAAAAAATATAACATGAAAGAAAACAATTATTATATTGCCAAAGTAAAAACACCACAATATTTATATCCGAATCTAATCATGACTTGGAAGTTCAGAGGCTATAGATTGGAGAAAAAATTGCATGACATAATGATAGTTGTTCCCCTTCATCAAAGCACTTGCTGATGTAGTAACCTGGATTACTAGTCACTCAATTCACCATTACATCAAGAAAGGAGAAAGTGTGAAGTTGAATAAAAAGTAAACCTATGTGCAAGTTGAAGTCAAGAAGAATGCACAAATAAACAACTTGCGTTAGCCGAAAACTCACAACCTACCAATCAAACAAACAAAATACATGACATTTTCAATGGCTTGAATACATGACAATTTTGATGGCTTAAATACATGACCATTTTGATGGCTTGAGCTAAAAGGAAGTTAAAATTATAATTTGAAAAGACAAAATTTCCCTTGCAAATGTTTTTTTTTAAAGAAATTATCCATCAAAACTAAATGAAGCATATTTTCATAGGAGCCTCACACTTCTTGCATCCAAGGCGTAATAAAAGAAGGGCTATTCAACCACGACACTCTCATATGAAGAAGCAATTGTTAACATAATTTGATGAATCAATTATATGGATAAATATATTTTTGAAATATATGGCCCATTAAGAATATACCAATTTTATGGATAAATATTATTTATAAATGTACCCACCAAGAAATAATAATAAATGTATTAAAATCACTTTAAGGTATTTAGGAGGTCCTGCACATGACTTGGTAAGATAATTTGAGGAACAAAATAAAGGATCACTTATAGATTCACCACTATTTGTTTTAAATGTTATTGAAAATATTCTTCGAATAGAGGGACATGCAGAGAATAGCCTTGCTCATGAAGGACAACACTTAAAATATGAAAGAATAAACTATCAATAGTACACAATGAGAGTATTAATATCTAAAGAAGAAGTTTGACAATAACTTTTTTATTTTTCAAGGAAAACCTCACGAGGAAACTCTTAGGCAATTCCTCACATTTGCAAATGGTACTCAATGCAAACCCAACACCGTTGATAACAATGCTCGACAATGAAATTGAATGAGGCTTGCAATAAAGGTAACTGAACCAAGGAATTACTCTCGAGACCTCCTACATGAAACTTATAGCACTTGACCACTTGAACTAGCCTATTGGGCTAAATTTAACAATAACTTATCAAGGAAAGTTGAAGAAATTTCTCACGTAAGGATTCATAGTCAAATCTTCATTGCACAACCAAGAAGTGAAAGAATGAGAAAAAGACATGACATAAAAAGTTAAAACTATTCGTCAATAAGGAAAATAACCAATTCAGTTGAATTTTGAAAGTTTCTCAAAGCTAAAGTCCAAATTTTCAATAAAGGAATTATCACTAAAGCAACCAAAGTTAAAAACCAAGTGATAATTTATTTATAGTTGTCAAGCAATTGGAAAAGTGATATTTACAAATCTAGTTATAGTCGAAGGCTCATTTGTCACCATAATGATCTTAGTATATCAAGAGGTATTTAAACCATAAAGCCTTACTAAATCACACAACTTGTAAAACAAAAAAAAACAGTTTAAATTTCTTAATTCTTGAATACCAATCCAACTTACTTATAAAGGGACGCCATAAGTTGCAATCAAAGAAGAGATAATAAAACCTTGCAACATATAGTTCTACTAGGATGATTGACCATGCAACAATTCTGTTTAGCATTTTTTAGATCATGCCATTTAGTATCTTTAACCATGACAACTCGAAGGACAATTCATCAAATAAAAGTATTGCATGCAAACACAAATACATAACCTTCTCTGAAGTATGCCTCAAGGACAAAGCATCCTTGGAGGAGGAGGTAATGCAACACACATGAATGTGTATCAAATACATTGCATAATAAGTAATACTAACAAAAAAAGTTAAAGCACTCAACTCTTCATCTCATAACCGTGGTTAATCAAGATGATAACTTGGTTAATCAACATGCCATGGACATTATTTCAGTTTTGGTCATGTCAATTTACATGTAACTAAATCTTTCAAATGTCACATGGTAGGTGCCATGTTAGTAAAGGTTGACATGTAATGTGCCATGTAGCTACAATAAGCTTCATAACTTGAAAGGTTTTGTAGCACATTTTCATCAATTGGAATGCCCTCCACATTAACCTACAACATTTTGTAGTTGGATGTCATGTTTCATAACAATGCATACATTTTGTCTACAAGTTCACAAAATCAAGTAGGTTGTTATAAGGCTATCTAAATAAAAAAAAATATTAACATTGTCAACTCTTTTTTTTTTTTTTCAAGAAAGAAAAAACATTTTCTTTCATTATAAAAGAAAGTTGCATATACATATGATTTACTCCTCATTTGCCCTGTTGCTACTGAACAATTGTACATATCTTGAAACTTTTGTCTTGTCTTTTAGTCATATGCCTATCACTCTATTTGTACTTATGATTATCTCCAGATTTATCTTCTAAGTATCCCATTACACAAAAAAGTATTTTTACCTCTATGTAAATGCCAAAAAAAACATTTATCAACAAAAAAATGATAGTGCAGTTTCCAACACATAAATAAAACAAACAAAAACTTGCTGTTGGTCCGTCCCTTCATATCATGATTTGTAGTTGAATTCATCTCAAGTCTTATGTACTTAACCAAAGCACTCATGTTGCAGTCATATTTCTCTTTATCTTCTACACTTACTTTATATGATAATTACTTAGAGACATCCTCCTTGATAAAAAAATTCAGTGGGATGGGTTGAAATTGTTGATCAATGGTTGTCATTGATGTCAACCCAAGCAACACCAGGGGATACCCCAATATTGCATGGGAATTTTGACCTACCAAATTACTATATTCTGGGTCAAGAATTATTTTTATGGTTTCTACTTGTCAATATTTTTTCCGTTGATATATGGCACGCCACGTAATTCTTCACGGTTTGAGAGATATTCATGTTTGAAGTTTGTAACCCCAGTTAGTGGGCTAAAACCCCATGGGGTTGTGGCATGGGTCATTGAAAAGTTAATAATTAATTATTTTTAAGCTCCTAAAATCCCTCCCACGTTCACTTGTTGAAGCCCCTCTCAACCTAAGCATTTATAGGAATTTCGCTATGTAGGGATTTCGCTACCTGAAATAGGTCATCATGGCATTTGCGCTCTAATTTTTTTTCTACGAAGGTTCAGAATCTGAAAATTTTATGAGGCGAAGATGAAATCTTGAGGAATCTCCTGTAAATATTTCAAATCAGGGTGAGCAATATTTTCAGAGATATGATCTGTGGAAGTCAGTGTTTTTGCAGGCTCCTTAATTTCATCTCAAAGAAGTGACCTTGGGAAAATTGTCATAAATCTCTCTCTGAGTATCGGATTGGAATTCTGTAAAAAGTGGTAGATAGTGCACAGACTGTATTTTTTGCTTTATCTATTTCATAGCTGAATGAAGAAACAATGACACGTGGCACTCCGTACAAGTTCTCTCTACTAAAATAGTCCATAATTAGGTCATTATGAGATATTGGGCATAACTCTCTCTTGAAGAATCCAAATTGGATCAGACCTATGGAATTGGAAGTAAGACTCATAGTACTACTACAGAATTGAAAATCACATATTGGGGAGTTGAAATAACAAAGATACATCAGATTCAATATCTAGATCCTAGAAGGCAAGAAAAAGCTGGATCATGTGTTGTCAAGAGCTGCAAAGGACTAGACTTTCTAGGGCAGCAAAGCAAAGCAAGGTGCATAAGAGGGTTGCATGACAAGAGCAAAAATCAAGGTGCAGAACAACAACAATAATTTTAGCATATGAAGTCTTCATGTGGGCAGCACTGCATACAGTCTTTGTAAAGTATTTCCAACAATTGGTATCAGAGCTTGGTTCCTTAAATAGTAGTTTAACAGATGGAAGGAGGTCATGGAGAATAGCAAGAATGATGTACCTATGTTGAATGAAAATAATTATGCACTCTGGAAAGGAAGAATGGAGGTCTATCTCTTGGCGCTAGGTTACGAAGTATGGGAAACTGCTCAAAATGGATTTACATCAACCATGGATGAACAAGGTAAGAATAATTTGGTAAATGATACAAAAGCAAATAATATTATTATCATTGGACTTATTAAATATGCTTACCATAAGGTGTTAGGTTGTAAAACCGCCAAAAATGTATGGGACAAGCTTGAGAATATATATGTGGGTGATTCAAATGTCAAAGAAGAAAAGCTTCAAATCTATAGAGCAAAATTTGAGCAACTTAGAATGAAAGAAGATAGCAACATTGCTGCATACTTCCAATACGTTGATGAAATAACCAATACTCTGGAAGGATCGGGAGAGCTAGTTAACAAGAAGACTATTATACGAAATATTCTTAGAACATTACCAGGGAGATTCAACCCAAATGTATTGGTTTTAGAATACAGTGAAAATATGGACAAACTTAGCAAAGAGGAATTACATGGAGTTCTCATAGCATATGAAATGAGACTTGATGAAGAAGAGGGTACTTCGCATCTAGAAACTGCGTTCGTTGCATCTAAGAAAACCAATAAGGAAAAACAACCTTCAATTGAAAATACATGTACCTGCAAGTGTGAAGAAAAGGGAGATGATGAAGAAGGTCTTTCAGATGAAGAATATGCTTAATTTACGAGAAAACTAAAAATTAGTAAGAATATGCTTAATTTACAATCTTTCCCGCAAGAGTAATAAGACAATTGCAGAACATGCCAAGGGGCAGGGAAGAGTAGCCATCCCACGCACTGAGGGTGATAGTGGAAGGGGCTAACATAGGAGATTCGAGTTGCTTCCAAACAGAAGCATACATCACACAGGTGGATGCCCCCTCGTCAATGATACAATGGGAGACGTTGGCATTCAGAATCTTGATAGGGATTTGGAAGGAGACATAAGCAATAAGGGGTGGATGTTATGACTTGTCAATGTCGAAGACAATAAAACGATCATCTGAAGGATCCACAATGACCATAATAGTCAATAGAGATTTTATTTGTGAAGGGCACAACTGGAGGACTTCCAACGTTGACATGGCGGCAGGGGATTGCGCCAAGTTATCTACTATACTGTAGGAGTGGGCAAATTTACCGGAAGAAACGTTTCGGTGTAATGGTCCCTTGGGGATCTTGGTATGAACCTCTGCCTTAGGTTGAGGGATTTGTAAAGGACCATTAGGTGTCAAAAGAGGCTCTGTGGGATAGAAAGACGGGGGCTCGGTAGCAGACTTAGTGGGGGGCTGGGTGTACTGACGGGACCGAGTCTGAAGGTTGAGGTCAGCAGTATTGGGTTGGTCAGAGTTCATCATAAGGATCTGGTAATCGGAGGTACCAGATGGAGGAGGTTGAGTGGCCGCCTGACTTTCAGGGGGTTGGGCAGCCACATATCCTTGCTGGGGGAAAGGATTGGTAAAAACAACCGGTTGGATAGGGTCATCATTACGAGGAATCGAAGGGGAGGCTTGCTGTCTTCGAGATGATGCTTGAGATTCCCACATCTGACACATCTGAGGTAAAAGGGGACAATCATGGGTATAGCAACCATAGACACCACAACAAGAACAAGGTTTATTTATACGAATAGGCCTGTCCTGCTTGGGTTGAGTGCCCTGTTGTTGGGTTGCAGTGTTATATGTATTTCCTTGGGGATTGTTTCCTGGATTACCTGGGGCAGATTGGTTTTGAT
This sequence comes from Pinus albicaulis, assembly GCA_034641835.2. NCBI lineage: Eukaryota > Viridiplantae > Streptophyta > Pinopsida > Pinales > Pinaceae > Pinus > Pinus albicaulis. Next base: position 972,096,133 of record CM076577.1, on the reverse strand, counting down.
TGCCTTTCCTCTTTTTTTTCGGAGCAGGAGGATTAGTCGCACTCTGCTGTGCATACACCTGGCCCTGAGGAGGGGGGCGGCTGTTGTTGCGGAGTTTGAGAAGGCAAGGGAGGCTGAGGTGCTAATGCTAGAGGAGTTGGAGCACCAGGCTGCAGATATGGATAATAAGGAGGTTGGGAAACATTGGGTTCAATAGGTTGGGCAAAAGGAGGAGGCATGTCATATCCTGGATACATGTTGCTGGGAGGGGAAAAGGTGTTGGAGGAGATGGCCCCTCCCTGAAGGAAACCATAACCCATGGGAGGATGAGTGTACGAATGTGAAAGGGATCCAACTATACCATCGGTGGCATGGGATGCCCCTAGTGCATTGGCACCACCGGGTCTAGGGAGATCAAGTAAAACGGTATAAACATAACCAAATTGTGTGTAGATCAAGTCATATTTCAACGCAATCTGGAGGGCAGCTTCCTCGGTTTGAGGGAAGTGAGATGCGACATCTTTTCCAATAGTAGACAAAAGGGATATGAAAAACCAATCCATGTAGACATGATTTTCGAAGGTAGGGGCTCAACATAGGCTCTTTCTTTTCCCCCATTCTTGAACATGGTCAGATAGGCGGGTAGCAGAAGATTGACGAAAATAGGTCAAGAGTTTGGTACCAGTGTTATAGCGAAGGGGAAGCTTGAAGTAAGACAGAAAAGCCTTGGTAAGGGTTGCAAAAGTAGTATGAGAGGAGGAGGCCTGGTTGACATACCACTTGGAAGCTTATCCAGTAAGCATACATTGGAATAACCGAAGACGGATAGAGTCGTTGGTGATGGAGTTAGACGAACACCACATGGGAAAGAACGAACATGGTTGGTAGGATCCTCTCCAGCAATTACTTCAAACTTGGGTATGTTTGAAGGGAGCTTGGTTGGTATAGCAGGCCAACCAGGATCGTGGTGTATGGGGTCATTAATCAACTGGCTAAAATCGGGAAGGCTTAGGCTTGCCATATAAGGAAGCAAGGGAGAAGTCGGGATAGTTCCTGTTGCAGCACCATTAGTAGCATTCTGAGCATTAGGTCTGGGGCTGCCACCAGAGTTAGGTCCTGAACCATACATGGTGAAGGTGAAAGGTGGAGGAGAGCTGGGGATAGAACCAGAAAAGGAACCCGATGAACCAGAATCAGAGTCAGAATGGGGACTCGGTGGAGGATGAACTTGAACCTTATGCGGAGGAGTAAGTCTTCCTAACGGAAACTGAGGATGAAGGCCTAGGAGTCTTCGGGATAAGCGCCTTGGGGGCATAATGAAGGAAAACAGGCACAAAAAAAAAAAGGAAAAGAGGTAAACAAGGGTAGGGAGGTGCATGATCAATTGATTACAATGTTCAAGTCTTGGCCTGATGGTGTAAACCAAATGATCTTCACTTAGGGTGTGTGTGTATGTGATAAGTGTGTTAATTTTAATTAAGCCCAGTCGTGTGTAGAGAAAAAAGAAAAGATATGCTGTATAACCGTAAATAAATATGAAAATGACAGTAAAGGAAACTGAATACGATAGAAAATAAACAGCTAAAGATGCATCAATTTAAACCCAAGGAGGAGGGCTTCCCAGCAACGAGTCTATGGGTGGCAGAAATCTAGTCAAAACACACAAAATTACCAATGGATCTAAAGTCGGGAGGGACAGGGATCTAAAGTCAGATCTGCTGGAAATAGGTGCAGAAAACAACAAAAAACCAAAGGGAAAAATGCTGCAAAAAAGGTGGCGAAAGACTACAACTTTAAGGGAAATAGAGGGGACCCTAAAGGAAGACAAACAAAACTGAAAAGAGGTGTTTTGGATGGATAAATAACTGATTTGAAATGGATCTGAAAGTGCAGGTTCAGATCTAAAAAATGGCTGAACAAACTGAAATCTCAGAAGACCTGCTTTAGGTAAACTCCTAAAAATGTGGAAGCGTACTGAAGCCCTAGGGGTCTTGGTTCCTACTTCGAGGAGTAAAAATAAGCAAGTACAGGTCCAAGACAGGTCGAGAGGGAGGTCAGAAAACCCTGAACAGTAGCCCAGACAAACCTACAAAAATCATAGAAAATTTCCCGCAAAAAGTACAGATCGCAGTTTCTGACATGTTTTTCTGCTGAGGTTGCAATTTTCAGGCTGTTTTCCGCTTCCTGAAGGTCGAGGTCACAAGTTTTGGCCCAAAAAGTGCGACCTCCACTTCCGGCTGTTTCGAGAGAAGATTTCAGAAAAAGTTTCCGTCTCTGCTGCGGCTGATACCTGTTACCTGTGCAATAGGCCCAGAAACATACGGAAGTAAGAATTTTTACTGTTTTATGGTTTTAAAGGTTAAAAACAACATCAATAAATGAAAAATAAGAAGATGAAGAAAAACTGTGGGGGTTGAAGCAACTGATCATGCAAGGATCTGAAAAACGACAACGGTCATAATTATAAACCTTTGTGGAGTCGCCAGTTGTTAGTGTGAATTCTAATCGCAAGTGTACGAAAAAAAATCACTTTAGCCGTGCATAACAAACAACCCTAACATTAAAGATGACTGTCAGTTTCCTTAGATATGCAGTTAGTGATCAGAATAAATGCTACAAAAATCCAGATCTATGCAGTTAAAGACATTAAACAACAAATAATAAGCAAGAGTTGCTCCATGCATCCAATGAACAAGACAAGATTTTTTAAAGAATTTTTTGTATTATGACACCTGGGAAGGGAACATAGAAAGATGTTACCAGTCCCCCTCAATGGGATGGGTTCTTGTATGTCCTCAACGCTTCAGATCTAAAATCTCTCTCTCTTGATGGTGCATAAAACCCAGACAAAAATGGAACTAAAGGGAGCTCACAAGCAAAAAGTAGGAAAATATGACAGTGATGGAGGATCAAAGTAAGACCAAATTTATAGATTCAAAGTGATCTTTAGGCAACAAAAGGTTGTGAATGAATGGAAAAACCCTTCTATTTATAGCAAAATATTGAGTTAGTCTAGATATTAGTGCATAATTAAAATATTATTAACCAAATCTAGATCCAACTTTTATAGAATATTTTATTATTTTTTTGGAGAGAAATAATTTGAATTTGGTCAAATCCCTTTATTTGTAAATAATAAATAAATAAATGATTTATTTATTATTTTAAGAATATGGTTGAGTAATAATTAAATAAATAATGATTTATTCAATTATCTATAAATGATTTAGTCAAATTTAACGAGAAATATTATTTAAATAATGTTTTAAATAATTATTCCTAGAAAATAATAAGATAAATAATGATTTATCTAATTAATTTTCTTATTTTGAGTTAAATATGACTAAGAATATTAATTAAACCGTGGTTTAATTAATTATCCATTGAGGAAAATACATTAAATAAGGATTTATTCAATTATTCCTCATGGGGTTTCCTGGTTAGACCAGAAACAACTTAATAAATTATGGATTATTAAGTTATTTTTTATAGTGGAAGCAATTTGACTATGGTAAAATTGGCCTTACATGGTGTACTTTAGTCCCTCTAATAGTAAGAAGTTAGATGACCAAAAATTGGTGTAACACCTAATTTTATAAAAAACTGCCTTATATCTTGGTTGAAAATGATAGAAACTCTTCAACACTTCCGTTTTTTATGAAGACCTGAGATTCTTAAAGGTTAAGTAAAATCAAAGTTAATAACAATATTTTTGTTGCAATAATTTTTTTTGTTATATATTTATCAATATTAGGTACAAATGAAGCCTTTGGCTATGTCAATCACATTAATATTTTTAATATAGTTGTACTAATTATGATAATGACAATGCTAATTTTAAAAATTACTTTATAAAAATATTTAAAGTTGATTATTATAATTTATTATTATTGTAATTACTAGTGTGATGCAATAGTGACAATCATGTTTGATATTTGGAAATCTTCCATCTTAATACACATTTAGATTTATATGTAATATGGTAAGGGATTACCAACCTCTTTGTTTTTTGCCTTTTGCAATTTAATCATTTTCTTACTCAAATTGATGATGAGCCGACTCAACCTTCTAATAGTCCCCTAATTGAAAAGACAATGCCATAGAATTGATGCTAACATATTGCATAACTGTCCTGATGTCTCCGTAAACATCACATTCCAAAATGAAATGCTTTTCTGATTCCACTGCTCGAGAAGTGCAAAAAACACATACCTGTTCTTCCCAAGCTTCTTTAGGTCACTTCCACTGTCCCATTTCACACCGAAGTTGATGTGAGTTAGTCCTTAATTGAGCAATAAGAATCTTTGTTCTCCACGAAATGCTAGCACCAATGAACTCTTTTTGTTGGAGATCACAAGTGGGGTTGAATTCTTAAACATAGTACTTCTTCTTTCTACCGGACTCTTTTCCCCATATATGCTTACAAAACTTCTCCATAACAAAATTCTTTAACTCCTTGCTATTTGTGGGACATGCATTGAGATAAATATTTCATTTTTTGCATCCATTTGTTGTTTCGTCTCATCCATGATTTATTTATTTCACTCATGTCTTCATTGAAGATAACTTTTGGTAATCTACCTCCTCCCATTTGCTTAATTCTTTTTAGATACCTTATAAAAAACACCATAGCAATTGCTTAGATGAGCACTACTCATCATATTTTGTAAATATATATTCCTCCACTTTATCTTCTCTATTTTGAATATTCCATTAATTAGCCAATTTGTGTAATTACTTTTTTATTATGTTGAATTATTAATTAAAAATAAGTGTGGAATAAAATATTGTCATTATATTTGGCCTATTCCATGAAATTTGTACCGTGACTTTATTTTTAAGATTTTGCACTATTGCAAATTACTTTGCACATCTTAATTATTGCAAAAAAACACTCACAAAATAACTCAGAAATTCCTGTAAAATTATGAAAAATTTTGAAAAAGATTTTTAAAAATATAAATTCTTTAAAACTTAGTATTTTGGGTAAAATGCAATTCAAAACAACTACCATATAAATGATGTGGTTTGACAACAGTTTCCAAGAATAAGTGTGGAGAGCAGGAGCTGAACGAGTCGGAGGAGGTTCGATTCCATACTCCAACTCACTCTCATTCACAAACTGGATAGTTGGGTTTCAGAGTTGTGAAAGCACCGAAACCTTCCTTTCTGTAAGTAAACTTCCAGGTTTTTTCCATTCCTTATTGTATATATTCGTCTGGAACAGTAAAGCTTTAGTGCTGTATTCAAAAGAAGCGTGCCAGGGCAGAGGGATTACATTGCAGCTTCAATTCCCACACAGCCTAGGATTTTAGTTGTAATGAACCTCTATTTGCGAAGAATGAAGTTAAGTCAGTTTAGAGACCAGGGTTTAAATGAACCCCTTTTTCCTATAAATGTCTCTTACCCCAGTAAAGCCCAAGCAAATGTAACCTTCGTAAATGGAGCTCCCTATATCATTTCAGTTCCAGTTGCATGGATTTATGTTGCTTTCTGGTTGCTTTGATTTATGTTTCCTATGTTTTGGGCAACTGCGGAGTGGTTATCCAGAGAATTGAATCTCTCACTGCCGGGTTTCAAATGCCATTTATCAACAAATGTAAAACCTAAATTTGAAAAATAGCAGCTTTCCGAGGAGATTTTAGTTACGTTTTCCAACATTATCGTTTTTTCCTTCTGCTTTCACCAGCAAATAAAATTTTATACTGTCTATTTTGGTTAGTGAAACGCAATTTCGTTAGACGAAGGGAATATGAAACTGTGTCGCGTGGAGTACAACAACCCTGTAAATGTGGTCTCTTCTCCGCTTTAAAGCAATTCTCTATCGGGTGTGGCACGCCTGCTGGGATTGAAACCCAGTTCATCGTAGTGGTCCGTAGTTACAGCTAGACCACAGCCTATCTGAATTTTTATTGCCCTTATGGGCAAGAAAACGCCGGCGTTATAGGTTTTATTATGAGATTAAAGCCTCAGTTCTTGGTTATCAGCATAGTTACCACGTACGAATTTGGATTCGAATTCGATCCGATTTGGAAAAAAAAACAATTCATACTGAAAATTCCAACTTGAAAAAAATATGGGAGTATATATCTCACTAACATGAAATACCATGCAAAAGATTCAAAATTTTTGTGGGTTCATATCAAATCATTATGGGCAAGTCCAGAAGTATTTCCAGCAGGTTGCAAGTACGCAAGTTTTTTTTTGGATTAAAAATGCATTTATTTTTGCCTGCTATGTGTTTTTCTGCAAATTTCAGAATTCCAAATTTAAATGCATGTGGATTCCTATGGGAGATGATGATTTTTTGGAAAGGAAAACCATTATTTTTCGCATGCTAGTTTTGTTTTTTTTGTTTATTTTATTTTATTATTTGTTAATGTTGGAATTCTGTATTGAATTGCATGATGAATTCTGACTAGGATTTGGATTTGGATAGAGTCAATAATTGAATTGAATCCAAATTGACATGAACATTTGACCAAATTGCACCTGTTGAATTTCTATATGGAGAGGGTCTATTCGGCCGAATTAAGCTATTATGTTTATCCGTATTTGCAGTTGTAGGGACTTATGCCAGGAATAATGACATTGCATCCACAAGTTGAGGACCTTTTTGACCATGAAAGGATGAGCAATGGCTTATTGTTGCAGCTGAGGATTATGTTTATCAGTATTTGCAGTTGTAGGGACTTATGCCAGGAATAATGACATTGCATCCACAAGTTGAGGACCTTTTTGACCATGAAAGGATGAGCAATGGCTTATTGTTGCAGCTGAGGATGGTGTTGCTGCAAAGTACAGCCTGTACGTCTATTGCATTAGGTCTTGTTGGTGCTTTATGTTGTCTTCCACTGCTTAAACTTTTGCTTTTTCTTTCAAGGGTGATATGATGAATAGAGGATGATATTCATATAGTACCATGAATATGGATATTTTTAATGAAGTATGGAAGGATGTGTTGTATCGCCATTCTAAAAATTACAATTAAAAGGTTTACCAACAATGCTAAAATAAACATCGAAATATAATAATTAAATATTTAAGGCTATACATGAGGCTTTGTCCAGGGCTTAACATTAAGACTTCTTCAAGTAAGTTTTCTGCATTTCATAACAACAAAAAAAAAAGGCTAATTGCAGCGTGTTCATCCTAACTCGATTCTTTAAGGACAACAACCAAACAAGGCTAATTGCAGCGTGTTCATCCCAACTTGATTCTTTCCTTGTCCTTAAAGAATGACAACCCTCTAAGATTGGTCCTTTGACTCCATAGGCCAAAGATTTGGTTTAGGCACTAGTCATCGTTTCCACCACCCAATAAAAAAATTTATAAAATCCACATTTTTATGCAAATCCACTTTTTTATTCTCTGTTGTACAAATTTGAAATTACTTCAAAAGAAATAATAAATCAGATTTGTTCCCCAAGTCTAAAACGTATTTCTAGCAATCATCATAATTTGGACTAAGCATTTACTAGGGATATCCCCTTATGTTGAAGGAGAGATGGACAAAGGAGAGTGAAGAAGCTATATTTTTTTACCTCTGTGGTCCTACTTTTGCTTTGGATTTTGATGTAACCAAGGACCTTTATTGTGCTTGTTTCCTTTCTCCCACAAACTCTCTGTTAGTTTGTTGCTCTTTTAGTGTGCATTCTTAGTGTCTGCAACCTTCTATCAACCCACAGAAGAATTTTAAGTCAATGGAATCAACAGCAATTCCCATTATCTGACATATCGAAATGTCGGTTCACCAATTATTGGGATTTCAAAACTCCCCCCACACAACGAAACACTTTCAGAAAATCCTTGATGCAAATCCTTCCTGAAAGACAAACAATTTCACTGTCAATTGAAGTTTGATCCCTGGGGTATCAAGTGTTGGGAATTGGTTATCAAAGAGTTTAACACAATCTTAAATTTAGGTATAATTGATATGGGACCTTGCAAGTGGAACCCCAACTATCAGAGACCAGGAATTGGGATTATTGAGTGATTTGGAATGTCAGTTGTCTGTGATATTAGGGATTTTTTTCTAATGCATGAACATAAAGTTTTGTTTCGATCCCATATGGAACTTCTCTATGTTGGAACCTTGATTATCGAGGATTGGGAACCGGGAAACTAGATCATCGCGCTATTAAGTATCAGTGATCAAAGTTTCGGGAGTTTAGGAATACACATTCCTTCTTCAAAGTCTTGACATAACTCTTTCTCGAGTCTCGACATTAACAAAGTGTTAAATGACAGATTTAGTCCCCATCAACTGACGTTTTGGGTGTCAAGTGTCGGGGTTTCGATTCTTTTCTTACAAAAACAGGCTTGTGGCAAGGCTCGACTCGATAAGGAACTTAACATTAGAACTTTGAATTTCTGGTTGACCTTTGTCTGTTGATGACCTTGCATGACTTATACTAGTTTCTCTACTCGAATTCCATTATGACACATACATACAAAAAAGCATGACTTATGCTAGTTTCTCTACTCGAATTCCATTATGACACATACATACAAAAAAGAAGTGTTGAAAATGTAACTAGCTTCTTCAATCTGTACTCATTTTATTATGTATCATATAGAGAAGAAAATAAAAAGTTATTATTATAAAGTATGGGTTTTATTCTTTTTATTGATGGTCTTTTAAGTAAAAGCATGTTTTTCATGCTTCTAGGGTTTGTTAGGTCTTAAGATTTATTGTCATGAGTCAAAAGAGTCAACATCATGTTTATAAGATTTTTCTGGAAAAATGTATTTGTAAAAATAAGTATTTTTGAGTCTAGAAAGTCTTGGAAACTCCAAAAATACAAGTGGGTCTAAAGGAGGGAGTTCGATCCCATAAAAAGGCTATATAAGAAAGCAGTTCGACCTCATTTAGCACTCACTCACTCAAGAAGTTCAATCTCTCAAGGAAGAATTCGATCCATAGCTGGGAAGCAGGGAAAAGAAAAAAGGACGCAAAATCTTGTTTTTGGGTTCTATCTCTCACACGGCGAAGTTCTAGGGTTTTTGGTGTTACAGGAAAAAGCCGAAGTTGCAGATCCGAGTGGCAGGAGGATGAAGTGCAGTATCTTGTAGCTGGAAGGTTTTTTTTTTTTGAACATCAGTTCATGGTCTAATGGAAAACTGGTCATCTAACATCTTGGGGTCCATACTCGTTAATTCCACTCTTGCTGTAGTCAATAACCAGGTCAGCTATTATCTGGATCTTGTGCCTGGGGTGGTAGTCAAGTTCTAGGCAAGCTAGCGTATGGATTTGTGCCTGGGCTCTCTACTGTCTGATATATTCTATATTCAAATATTTTCCATGGATTTAATTCCTTCGATAAAAGTTATTACCCATGGGTGCTTCAATATCTGAAATGCATCGAAAGAACTTTTGTCGAGAAAAGGGCTTCTTTTCAAGCAATGCTAGTGCTTTGCATTGGGCATCTTCGTTTTGTTGAAATATCAGTAGTTTGGAAATTTATAAATACTTTGATTGAATACATGGCATTTAAGTCCCGAGTCTTATCAAATTTATCAACATCGCATAAACATGCAATCTACTTGACACATAACAGGAATGTGAAATTGAACTTACAAGGATCATTTTAATTCCTTTGGTAGTACAATCTGTGTCACAATCATTCAACCAGGATTGGTTTTTAATAATTCTTATCTATATATTGCTTAGTCATCATTTTTGTGTGCAGCTTTTGAAGGGCAAAACCTAAGAAAATTAATTGCAACGCAATTTTGGCCTGCATTTGTCACTATTTGTCATTTCTCAGATTTTTTCCATTTTCTTACAACTCGATATTTGCTAGTTGTTCAGGTTGAAGTAAAGTCAAGGAAACCGGACAGAGTGCTTAGACTGGTGAGGAAATAACGGAGTTTGGTGAAGATGGTGATGGGATGGATGAAAGGGCAGCCTCTGATCACCAAGGTTTCCAAAATTATGCAGTATGTGGTATTTCCTGGCACCATGGCTGCTGCCTTGATATACTGCCCTCCTGAGTCTCCTAAGAATAAGAAATAAATTCAATACGGTGTCTCAGGTTCAAAAACTACTAATGTGTCTTTTCTTTCAGCTCTGAAAGAAGATCATTGTATCCTCTTACAGTTTCTGTTATCTTGGACCTCTTTGGCTGTTAAAACATTCCTCGTCTTTGATATGGCCACAGGAAAAATCTATGAATGAAATAATTCCTTTTGTTCGTGATTACGAGGTTCCAATCTGGTTCAGTGAATTAACTGTGTAGGGACATGTTTATATACACGTTTCAGTAATTAATTATATTTTTCATGTGTGGTTTAGCTCGTTTTTATTTGTGAAATTGCTGACTCATTTTTACCTGTTTTCATTTTGCAACACTTGAATTAAAAAAGGTCGTTCTTAATTTGTTTATTTTGCATGCTTTTAGTCACACATTTTGATTTCAAATATTGGGTTTGCTAAGATTTTCAGAGTCATAATCATTTGAGTCTCGAATTCTTTTGTTTGTAAATGGCCTTAAATTAGGCACGTTGAGATACACTACATAGGCAAATTGCCTAGGTCTAGGTCTAGTTATCATAAGATAGAACAATAATTGGTTGCATTAACTTGATTTATTTCTTGAACCCATTCTGCTTAGCATTTAAGTTTCCGCCTCTGCTTCATATATTTTTCATTGTTTATCTTCCAAAATATTTGGTTTCATGATCCAACAAAGTTGGAATAAAGGAAATATCCACATAAGAATGATACCCAAAAAAGCATGGACATTTACGCATTTTTTGAAAGTTGTTACGAACATTTGATGCTCTGATGTGTTTGATGTTTTTTTGGGCCCCTATACAAAATTTTTATTTGGTTTCCACCGTACTTTACGTGGTCAATTTGTCTTATGGCACTAAATTTCACTACATTTGTTCTAGTTGGAGGTTCTATGATGAAGTGCGATCATACACCCAACCATTTGGGTATCTCTTTTTCTTTCACATTGATGTTTTGGGACATCATTGCATTGACTGTATTCATTTATCATTGAATTACATTCAGACTTTGGTGAGCATAATGTCGCAATGAATTTTTATTGCTTTCAAAGTGATTTTTGAAATTTCATTTTTTCAGACTTTTGCGATTAATATTTAGTTGTGTTGTGTCTTTCGGATCTATCACATCAAGATTTATGTTTTAACCGACGTTTCAAATACGAATTTTATTTGACGTGTCCTTTCTGTATAGGTATGCAATTTCATTTTTCAGACTTCTGCGATTAATATTTAGTTGTGCTGTGTCTTCCGGATCCATCGCATCAATATTTATGTTTTAACCGACGTTTCAAGTACCAATTCTATTTGATGTGTCCCTTCCGTATAGGTATGCAATTTCATTTTTTCAGACTTATGCAATTAATATTTAGTTGCGCTATGTCTTCGGATCCATCGCATCAAGATTTATGTTTTAACCGACATTTCAAGTACGAATTCTATTTGCTGTGTCCCTTTCGTATATGTATGCAATTTCATTTTTCAAATTTTTGCGATTAATATTTAGTTGTGCTGTGTCTTCAGGATCCATCGCATCAAGATTTATGTTTTAACCGATGTTTCAAGTACGAATTCTATTTGATGTGTCCCTTCTATATAGGTATGCAATTTCATTTTTTAGACTTCTGTGATTAATATTTAGTTGTGCTGTGTCTTCCGGATCCATCGCATCAAGAGTTATGTTTTAACCAACGTTTCAAGTATGAATTCTATTTGCTATGTCCCTTCCATATAGGTATGCAATTTCATTTTTCAGACTTCTGCGATTAATATTTAGTTGTGCTGTGTCTTCGGATCCATTGCATCAAGATTTATGTTTTAACCAACGTTTCAAGTACGAATTGTATTTGCTGTGTCCCTTCCGTATATGCATGCAATTTCATTTTTCAGATTTTTGTGATTAATATTTAGTTGTGCTATGTCTTCCGGATCCATCGCATCAAGATTTATGTTTTAACCGACGTTTCAAGTATGAATTCTATTTGATGTGTCCCTTCTGTATAGGTATGCGATTTCATTTTTCAGACTTCTGCGATTAATATTTAGTTGTGCTGTGTCTTCCGGATCCATCACATCAATATTTATGTTTTAACCGACGTTTCAAGTACGAATTCTATTTGATGTGTCCCTTTCATATAGGTATGCAAAATCATTTTCCAGACTTTTGCGATTAATATTTACTATTTAGTTGTGCTGTGTCTTCTGGATCCATCGCATTAAGATTTATGTTTTAACCGATTTTTCAAGTACGAATTCTATTTGTTGTGTCCCTTCTGTATAGGTATGCAATTTCATTTTTCAGACTTCTACGATTAATATTTAGTTGCGCTGTGTCTTTCGGATCCATCGCATCAAGTTTTGTGTTTAAACCGACGTTTCAAGTACGGATTCTATTTGCTGTGTCCCTTCCATATAGGTACGCAATTTCATTTTTCAGACTTCTGCAATTAATATTTAGTTGTGCTGTGTCTTTCGGATCCATCGCATCAAGATTTATGTTTTAACCGATGTTTCAAGTACGAATTCTATTTGCTGTGTCCCTTCCGTATATGTATGAAATTTCATTTTTCATACTTTCGCGATTAAAATTTAGTTGTGTTGTGTCTTCCAGATCCATTGCATCAAGATTTATGTTTTAACCGACGTTTCAAGTACAAATTCTATTTGCTGTGTCCCTTCCGTATATGTATGCAATTTCATTTTTCAAACTTCTTCGAATTAGAGGTATTTTGAAATTATCAGATTTGTAGCAGTAGTTACCGCCAGTCTCAACACATGCACAAACTCTACGACAATGCCTAGGTTATTTCAAAGTACTGTAGCACAGTGAAGATTTCAAAGTTTTAAAGTCAACCGATGTTTTATTGATGAGCATTGTAAAGAAAGTATGATCAAGTATGTAGACATGTCTATTTTGACCCTTTGTGTTGTTTCTTTCACTCATGACAAGATGTTTCAATGGCTTACACAATTGGTATATGCAAAACACAACAATTTAGGATTATAAACTAGAACTATGTTTCTATAACGCCTAGAAGTATTCATAGTTATGAAGGCCTCCTCTTAGTATCTTCAAGTTCCTAAATTGTATGTGCTCATTTGGAAGAAACCACCATGATACAAGGTAAGGTGGTTATCATGTTTGCAAGAATGTAATTTCTCTAGTATCACTAGGATAAGTTGCAAAGTGTTATGCTTTCCCATCGTTATTAACTTTTGTTACCTTCGAGAGTCAAATATGCATATTGATTTGGATAGGACATATTCATGTATCACTTGGTCATTGTTGATGAATGCCTACTTCTAGAGAAAGCTTTCACTTTATTATGAAAAGAGAATGACTATTTAGAGACTAAAATGATGATGCTTTTGGCATGTGAGGACCAATCATCCTTTAACTCAATTTCGATGCATAATTTTCCTCTTCGTGTGTATAAGTATTTATTTTAATGGTTTTGTTTTGTTGTTTTTATTTTCTTCGGTTATTTTGTTTATTATTTAATTTGTGCTTAATGATGGTTAGAGTTGTTGGTGTGATCCCGATGTATATTGGTGGCCACTCACCTATTCCACTTGGGGCCCCATCGATGTCTCTTTCAGTTATTTAGTTTCCGCACAACTTACTATTTTTAACAGTTTTTCGGGTCCTGAACTTCCGGATCTGTTTTTGAGGTCCTAAACGACGTTTTTTGGGAAAACCGAGAGAAACAGGGGTCCATGGACTGAGGTTGCTCACATCAAAAGTTGTAGTCCTTGGATAGATCTTTCGAACGAGGTATGGTGCATGTCAAACGAAGATCGTATGCCAAAGCTACGTCCCCGGGAAGTTGAAACACCAATTTACCCAAACGGGGCCCATAGTTTTGGCGCTTTATCTCCTAGGGTTAGGGTTTTGGATGTTTAGGGTTTTCCATTGTTTCTAAATAATAAATAGGCCCTCGAGCCTCATTGTAACACAGTTCAGAGGCGTGTAGCCGCCACATCTCTTCTCAGAGATAAGCTACCAACGCCCTAGCTAGTTTATTTCCATTCTGTCTGTAAGCAAATTTTAGTTCTTTGATATTAATGAAATGAAGTGTTATTTCTGCTGCATCCTTGTATTTATGGTTATATGTGTATTCTGTTACGTTCCTACATAAATCCGGATCATGGTGTAGATTGCAAAGGCAAGCTATTTTATTATGGAGAACAATGGTGGGTATATATCTTTGTCTGATGGTGTGGTGCCCATCTTTATCTTGATTGCATATTTGGGTGATTAGAGGGCCTAGCTACAAAGTTAATGGTTGATGTTATCGTTGAGCCCTTTGATGGCTTGATTATCCAATTGGTTTAAGCTTAGGTTTGATGGTAATGCTTTTCTACTTAATAACAATGTCTTCTTGTGTTGTGAGGGTATCAATGTATGGCCTTAGAGGTGTGATGGTGCCATTCTATATTCTTTGCTATTAGGTTGACTTTGTGATAAAAAATAAGATTGGGGTGTATTTTTCTCCTTGATAGATGGGTGCATATGATTTGATGGGTTGATTATCCGGTGCACATGGTCATGTGTTTTTTTGCTTTGCAATAAGCTATGCTATGCAATGCGATGATCTATAAACACATGATTATAGTGCATTTAATATTTCGTATGTTATGTTTTTACACCATCGAATCTAAATCTATTTAGATTCGATGGTGAAAAACCCATCATACAGATTATTAAATTCCTTGTAATTGCGTGCCTATTGTTCGCTACATTGTGCAATTGGTGTTTTTTTATTTGTCGGATTGGGGTTGTATTTAGCAAGCGTATGGCGGCCTTTCACTTTAATTAAGTCATGCAATTCATGCAATTGGACTCTTTCTAATTTGACCTATTCAAAGATTGCTTCCACTTGTCTTTATTTTATATCTTTATCTTAGATTTTATCTTTATTGATAGTTGGGCTAAGCAACTTGTTAATATGATCTAAGAAAACTATGTTCCACAAATCTTATTTATCAATAAGATTTGTAAATCTTCACGTCTCTAGGCACAAAATGGTAAAGGTCATAGATAAATGTAATTATGATAATGCAATTTAGATGGAATAATTATCAATATAAATACAAGTTGAATTCCCTATTAAAAAATA
Organism: Pinus albicaulis; assembly: GCA_034641835.2. Taxonomy (NCBI): domain Eukaryota; kingdom Viridiplantae; phylum Streptophyta; class Pinopsida; order Pinales; family Pinaceae; genus Pinus; species Pinus albicaulis. The sequence goes on along the minus strand of CM076577.1, from coordinate 972,081,020 downwards.
GTTTCTTATACAAGATCACTTAACATTTGACTCATTTTCATTATATTTATGTTAAATTGAGCCATTGAGCCATTTTCATGAATATAATTTCCATTATAATATCTCAGTGAATTTTTTCTTGCTTTGGGTTTTGTTAATTTATGCATTTTACTAGTAACTTATAATCATTTTATGCAGGTTTGGAAGTGTGAGAATTGCAAGTCAAATATATGTAGGAGATATTATTTTTTGTCGTAGAAAATTTTGAAAATAAAAAGTTTATTAAAGGTAAAATGAGTACAGTTAGTAAGGGTTTGGTTGGTTGGTAAAGTGGGGTGTTATTCTTCTACTAGGTTCAAATTTTCTTAAAGATATATTCATTACTCTTGGAATGGTGTGCTTCTGTAAGCATGCTATTTATGGGGTTTAGGGATAAGTGTTAGTTTTAAGTCATTTTGATAGAATAGATATCTCTTAGTCATGCATATTAAGTCAAAAGATAGTTGTTACAAATTGTGATATGTATTTAGTTTATTGTAATTCATATAGGATGGTCTCACTTACATGTGTTGACCGAAAACATTTATTAAAAGATTAAAATGAATGATGAAAAGGGTAAGAAAAGGGTCACAAATGTAAGATAGGTAGAGTCAACCTATCTAGGTTTTTCTCTTTCAATAATTAGACCCACCTCTATCCCCTGGTATTAATGGTGAAATTTAGATAGACATTTATCCTTGAGTTTAATGCATTTATGCTAACAACATAGATCTTGGTGTGAAAGGTTAATTGACATGTACTACTTTAAAAATAAATAAATTAAGAAGATTTGTTTGGTTTTAATTAACACTTAAAACAAACTAAGATCTCTATTTTTCTTGATGAAAGGTTTCAAACAGTGATTAAAATGTCATTAATAAACAATTATAAATGGATCCTACAATGATAAGACCTCACATGATCTAGGTTTGGCCTTCATGGTTTCTGATAAATAATGTGACCTCAATAAAACCATAATTGCAAGTGAAACCTCCTATTATTTTGTGGATATAGTTGTGAGAAAACACGTGATTTTGTGTGTTAAAGTATTATTGAGTGGGCTGTCTTATGTGTGCCTTGAGTACAATACTTGATGTGACAAATCAGAGTCAAGTGGGTTGCCTAGAAAGTCCTAGATTAGTCAGAATTGGAGACTGAGAGAGGGCAGGTTGGATGCCTTCAAAACTGTTAACAAATAGCAGATTTGTGACAGTTAAAGAGTGCTGACTATGGAGCTCTGTGATAGTCATATTTGAGGCTGCAAAGTGGCTGTAAGTGGGCAGTAAAAGAAGACCTCATGTACAACGCTCATTGAGGAGCTAATGGGTTGTTAGGAGGCAGTTTGATGAAGCCCTAGTTTAGTGAATGTAGAGAGGCATCTCACCGATAAGAGAACAATTTGACAAAGACCCTAAGAATGTGATCATTTGGAACAACAAAGGAAATTGTTAGTGGGTAACTTGGAAGTCCCTAAGAGTTGATGATCTTGAAGGATCAGGAGAGCAACTAGTGGGCAGTTTGAGTAGCTTATGTTTAGTCTTCTTGGAGCAGCCAAGAGAGATTGATAGTGGAGAATTTGACGGTTGGAGAGGTAAGCATTTTGAAGTAGCAGAAGTTGTAGTGATCAACAGAAGAGGAGGCAAAGTACTTGCCATATGTGTTCAAGGAGCATCCTTCCACATGACCGGGAACAAGAAGTATTTCAGCCACCTGAAGGATAAGGACATGCAGTTTTAGATTGAGCTTGGAGACGATGGTCAGTATGCACCTATAAGAGTTGGTATTGTTAGGTTTCAAAGGGAGTTAGGTAATCCTCTTCATCTCAAAGATGTTATCTATGTTCTAGGATTGAGACAGAATCTTGTTTTGGTAGCTACCCTTGAGGACAAGGGATATGATATCATCTTCAACAAAGGTAAGGCTTACCTCCAACACTTAGCTTCTGGGTGTATGGAGCAAATAGGTGTGAGGGTGAAGAATCTCTACAAGTTGCAAGTAGAGATAGGTGCAACCTTTAGCAGCAAGGTAGGAAGTGCTCCTAGTAGAGAAGTGGTGGTTGAGTGAGAGCGGGATAAAACTCTCAAGATGGAGCCTCATCCAATATCTCAATCTGAGTCTAAACTAGTTGACAGTTGGGACCAACAAGATGATGATGAGGAGCATAGCCTAGGGCAAGTGGGGGCAACCACTCAATCAAAGACTTCCAGTATAGGAAGAGTTCGAGCCAAGTGGGTAGAGGATTTGGTTAAGGGAGATCAGAAGAGAATTGAGTCTCCCAACATCAAGAAACAAACACAAAGGTACACTAGGTACATGGAACTTATGATTGAAGTGATGAACTCGCAGAGCATTGTGGGAAATAATAGGTCTTCTAATCAAGTTCCGCAGAAGAAAGCAGGGAATCCTTCTAGTTTAGACTCAGGGGGAGCAACTGCAACAACGAAGAACATGGTAGTGTTGGAGACAGATCCAGGTGGACGAGGTTCTTCCAGGAACACCTTCCTCGCTAAGAGGGAGTATTGAAAATAATAACGAGAAAGGGTTCCTTGATTTGTGCCTTAGTTCAAGGAGCCACAACGAGTTCTTCTTTTGAATTCCTATAAGTTATGATGAATTCCTAAGATTTAAGATGAGTCCCTACAAATTAGGACAAGTTCCTATAATTTAGGATAAGTTCCTAAAAGTTAAGAGGAGTTATGAAGTAGTTAATTGATGTGTTAAAGTGGAAGGTCGAATTATTATCCTTCTAGTGCGAGTTAATTAAGGAAAAGAACGTGTGTTTGAGTCTAAAGTCTTTGATTTGAGATAAGACGAGTTGCATGAGTAGTTAACTCATGCTAACTCAACCAATCACAAAAGTAAAATCCTTAATTAGAAACTCACTAACTTTAGACATTGGAATTGCCTTTAAAAGGAGGAAAGAAGGCACGATTTGATCATTATCTTGTGAGCACGAGTTAGTGAGACAAGGCAATAGACAACACATGTTGGCGCTTGTGTGTTGAGGTTTGTACGAGTTTGGTGCAAGACAGATTTCCCTTGCTCTTGCGCTAGGAATTCAGAGCAGAGATCATGCAAGGAAAGAGGGCAATGTTATCAACATTTCTTGCAGGAGTTTATAGCTTAGATCAAGCAAGAAAGACAAGTGTGTCTTTCAAATTGAAACAATTGTATTTGTAAGAGATCAATTGCTCAGTTTATATCAATGAAATTCTCAAACAAGCAAATGGTTTTCCTAGTTGGGTTCCTTAAAAAAATAATGTTTTGCTACAGTGTGACTATGATTTATTCTGATCCTATTCCACTGCAAAATTTAGTAGAGAAATTTTGAATCTATATGAAAAGAAAGTAGTTTTCAGATTGTTCATATTAGCAATTGTAGAATTTCATGGATTTTCCTACAATGACTAACCAATAGCTAGGATTAGGAAGATTTAACATGGTATCAACACTTGATCTTTGAGGAAATCGATTTCTAAGTATTGCACACAAACCAAAAATCCACAAACCATGTAGTAGCCTAGAAGTAGGATAAGCAGGGAAACACATGTGTGGGTTAATTTGCAGTTGCAACCATTTAGGAAAACATTGATATGTGTACTAGAACTGCAACAATTGCATTGTATGCATAGGGGGAAAAGAAATGATGGCGACCGTACAATGCAAACACAAAAAGGGGGGATTCGTACGGTGGCCATATGCAACCTTATGATCCTAGAAATAAACAATTAAAAGAAAACAAGAATGAAGGAAGTTTCTACAACCTGCAGTTGCCACAAGTCACCATACAAAGCTATGATTGTCAGAACAGTCGCATGTGACGTACAAAAAGACATCCACCAAGGATCCAACTGCAACAAGGAAAGTTCAAACCGTACTCGTACCAGAAAATCGACCATATGTGGTTGCCAAGAAAAGGATATGGGTAGGAGGTACATACAACCATACACATAATCATAACGCCCACCATAAAGAGTCTTATTAACTAGTAGGGAGAGTGAATAAATTTGTTGCAATGGTGATAGCAGGTCAATTTCCTAGTTGCATAATAGAAATCCAACAAGATTGGTGGAGGTCATTTTTTAGATGGAGAGATGGAGATTGTACTAGTTAAGGGTTTGGCAAAAAATAATTGTTATGGGTGTTTTAAAAGAACTGAAACATAAGTCCATGAAGGATATCTTAGTATATCTATAAACCAACAATATATATATATATATATATATATATATATATATATATATATATATATATATATATAATTTTGGGTGCTAGAAGGACTTAACCACCAAGCCAAAAAAATTATTAGATCTAGAAATGGCAACAACCAGTCTTAGGTTTGAAGATTGGTTGGATGGAGTATCTCACTTCCTGCTCTAGAAGGTAAGGGTTACCTTGCTATTGAAAGAAAGTAACCTTTGGGAGATTGTTGATAAGAAAATTCAACCACCAACAAGTGTAACACAATTGGCAGCCCATGAAAAGGAAATTAAAGCTCAATGGGTCATCATGGCTAAGGACAAAAGATGCATGTAACCATAACCATGCATATTAATCATTGTCCATCACAAGCCTATTATGATCAATATCCCACTTTCTTGTCTCCTCTTGGTGCTGACCTGGACTTGTAGGAACTTCATTGCTTAGTTTGAGATCCATGATTATATTCCGGAACGCATCAATTTCGTCTGTTAGGTGAGAAATCAGAGTTTGGAGTGCTAATAACTTATTAGAATGTTCCACCTGGACGTGATACATTTGAAAATATTTCACCTGCAAACCATAGTCTGCCCTGTGGAGGGCTTCATGGGTTGAAATATAGTGGGAGTAGGGGTTGGTTGCTGAGGAGTCCTTTGAATTAGATCCGTATTTCATGAGAGAACATCAACCATAGATTCATCGAAAATAGATAGTGAAAGGGAGTGACCCAGGATTCCCCTCAAAGACATCAAGGCCAGTATGAAGAAATTAAAAGCATAGGGATTCCAATTTGACCGTACTAGATTGAGAATTTTCTTATGAATCTATAGAGGAGACTAGGCTCGATTGAGGAGCAGGTAGCAAAAATTTGAAACACCACCCATTGACCAAATACATACATAGAGCTCCAAAAGATAAATACCACTGAGCTGCAAGGTTGACCACTAGCCAAACCTTAAATTTTCTTAAAGGATTTAAATTGTAGCTTAGAACCCTGAGAGGAAATCCTAAGAGTTTGTAATTTCCATCCAAGCCAAATTGATTTCCGAGAATCGAAATGAGGAAGTACCTTCCTAAATTAGAGCCCCAGACAAATTTTCAAAGAAAAGGAAAGGGAACACATGTAAATCAAGAAACAAGGAAGTACCTTCCTAAATTAGAGCCCCAGACAAATTTTCAAAGAAAAGGAAAGGGAACACATGTAAATCAAGAAACAAGGAAGTAGCTTCCTAAATTAAAGCCCAAGAGAAATTTTCGAAGAAAAGGAAAGGGAACACATGTGATGCTAGGGTGGCTTCCGAACCAGAGAGCCCCAACCTCCAAAATTCCCAGGAACTAGAGTGACAAAACCAATAACTCACCCTGTAGAGAGGGAGAAACTGAAGTCTAAAGTGAATCTCTTCGCATAGCTACTGGAAAATTGGCCGCCTTAACACCATAATTGAAACCGAAGACTAAACCAGAGCTAAATTCATAGAACCTTGGGGAGATGGAGAAAATGGAGATGCACATACAAGCATGAATGCAACTGGGACAAGGCTTAATCAAAATTTAACATTAGTTCCCATATCAATCCACACGATCCTCATCATATTGCAATTAAATTTCACAATACTTATTTCGAAGAAGACCATCATTATCCCGAGCAAAGGGCGAGTCCAAGTTTGGGGTAGATAAATGCAGTTAATATGAGCATGCAAAGTGTAACAACCCTGGTAAAAAATCCATTTAAAAAAATATAAGACCATGGTCATGCAACACATATTCCAAGCTGAATGGTGGGAAAAACATCCTAGTCGCTGTCACTTTGGTTTATTATGGCTAAAGGAAATTGGAAAAGGCAATGGTAAAGGCTTTGGAAAGGAAAAGTGGTATTTATTGACATTTATTTATGAAATTAATGGAAAAATAGGAGAAAAGGAAGGTGAAAGGTCACAGGTTGCATGAGGAGGAAAATGAAGGAAAATAATGGAAAAATGAAGAAACTAGAGGCCTCATTGATAAAAAAGCTTCTGAGGATTAGTTGGTAACTTTTTTTTAGTTCTGTGGTGGAGCTCTCATTCTACTCTCTCTCTCTCTCATGCTCTTGGACACTTAGAGTTTTCTTGGAGCACTTCAACATTGGATCAAGAAAGGAAAAAGAAGGCAAGATGAAGCAAAGATCAATCAAGGAAGAGTGGGATCAAGCAACTACAACAGGTTTACTTGTAGGTATCGATTTGAAAGTGTGATTTCCTTGCTAGGTTTAGAATGCATGGTGTTGCATGTGTGTTCTTGGTTCTCTTGTTGTCACGGGCATGGGTTTTCACAGGTGTGACAATGTTTTTCAGCATATCCTTTCCATTTCCGGTTAGCCATGGTGTGATCGGGTTCTCATGTTTTGGTTGAGTTGGATTGTTGGATAGATTCAAAGCTGAGTGAGGTGGATCTCTGAATGAAATAACACACAACCTAGTGATCCCTAAAACATACTATGGATTGCAGTAAAGCCACTAGCCTAGTAACCCTTGAACCGGACTGTGGGTTGCGGTAAACCCAGGTATTGTGTGCCTCGGTGGGCCCAAGAATCCTCGAATGATGAATGGAGGGATATACAGTAAATCCTAGAGGTGGTTTCCCTTTATCAAGCCTAGGAATCCTTGCAGGTGAATGGCGAGATATATGGTAAAGCCTAGAGGATGGTGTCTCGGTTATTGCCTAGTGATCCCTAGATTAGATTGTGGATTTCGGTAAAGCCTATAGACTGGGAGACAAACAAATTCCTCACGGTGTAGGTGGAGAAATCTGGTGGCAACCATTCTTATTTTGGCCTAGTGATCCGGTGTGGATTGCGGTAAAGTCTAGTTCTATTGATGAAGGTGAGGTGGTTTAGCCCGGGGAAACCCTCGTTGATTTGTTTGGTTTCGAGTCTCACATTCATGCTTGGAATATGACACGTGGGTGATTAGCTGAAAGAAATATTTGGTTTAGCCAATCTATGGTGCCTTTGCATACATTAATAATAGGTTCTTTTCCCTTGTTCTCTCATGATTAATATACTGGTTTGTATGTGGATTCTATGGTTGTTGTATCCTTGGTATTTTTGTTGCTATTGTGCTGGTTATGAACATGTATTTTGATGTTGATGAATATGTATGGCTCTCATCATGTTTTTACTTACAATTGAATGGAAAATGAATATATGACCTAATAGATGATAATGTAGCTAATGTGATAAGATAATAATGAATCTTAGCGAATATTAAATAAGTATGAGACCCATATGCTCAGATATGTTGTTTAAACTTGTAGATTACATATGTGTGACATGTTTGACGGAATGCCTATCATGGATAGTAGGGGTCCAATCAAGTCTTTGTTCAAGTGATTACATCTACAACATTATTGCATTTTTATTTTTTAGTTCTGAAAGAGTCACGAAGTTTTGGGAAGTAACCTGAGCCCTGGGCTTGAGAAAGTGGCACAAAAATTGGGGTCACAAGCTTAGAAATATCTGGAAAAGTCCCTAGTCACACACATGCCCATGTTGTGTGAGCAACTAGAGGGTTCCATTCCCACTCTTTCCCATATCAAGGTAGCGACTCGGGGATTGATGCAAAAAAAGTTTGTTTGTCTCAGGGGTTAGCCACCTAGAATGTTTGGGTGGCTCCTGGGTGTCCTGTAGCAGGTCCATAAGGTATGTGTAGTTGTGTGGTGTCGGTTCCACTTCCTTAAGGTGAGCTAGGAGGTTGAATCAGATTATAGTAGCCTCTCATCACCTTTTTTATCCTAGTGGACCGGCTAGCTTGGGTAAATGTAGGAAGAGGGTGTTACAGAGTGGTATCAGAGCATGGTTCAACACCTAGACTGGATGGGCGGAATGTGTTTGTCATGCATACATGTCAGTTGCATATGTGTTATCTATGTTTGTGGACTATGTTCTTGTTTTGTATGCATGGTGGTGGTCATTATTGCATTTGTTTCACCATGTGGTAGTTGATGGTGTTGTTGTTGGATGTGATCGTCATGAATGTATGTCGATTATGCAATGGTTATGCATGTTAGTGTTTATAAGTTGTTATGCGTACATTGACATGGTTAAGGTTGTTGTCCATGAGGTTATTATATGTAGTTATGTCATCATGATGCTCTTGGTATGTTATGATGCTAATATGAAGGATAATGTTCTTCTAAGTGATAATGTCTTATTGGGTAGTTGCGAAGAGGCAAAAAAATGTTGAAAATGTTGGGTGTTGAGTACGTATCATATCATGCATGTCTAAATGATTATATTATATATAGAGGAGAATATGCAGAAAAACATATATGTCTGAAATATGGGCATGACATGAATCGTAATTAAAAAAAGAAGAAGAGTAAATCACAGGGTCCTCCTCATAAGGTATTGTTGGGTTGTTTAACAGGTAAACAAACACAAGTATTTATTATCAATTCGGGCTAGTGGGACTTAGAAGCATCCCCAAGGTATATGGGTTTCAACTAGGGTCAAGTTAGAAGATGATTTATCAATGATTAAGGAAATGCATATAACAAATATAAATCTAAACTAAATAATTTCTAAATTCAAGTATGCAATCAACAGCAGAAGAATCTCCTTACTTAAGAGATTTGTTTGTCCTTCTCTCACGAGATTACTTCATGAATTAGAAATAAAAAACCACTAATTGAGCAATAGATTAAGATGCATGAAACAATAATTGAAGAGGCTCTCGACTAAAGAGACCCTGGTTGTCCTTCATCACAGATTCATTCATTAATAATACTATTGTTAGAAAACAAGAATTCAGAAAAGCATTAAAAAACAGGAAAAAGATAAATTCTAGCTTAAGATCTTAATTGGATAGAAAGAATGTTTAACTTAAACATTTGATTGTCCTTTCATATGCAGAATAAGAATGATAATTATATTTACCAGCACTCATAAAACATCAGCATATATCTAGTCAACAAGTTAAGCATAAAACAAACTAGTTCAGAAACTGCAACTACAAATAACTATAAAGTGCACTTAGCTCGGTGTGGGGGCCCTCCACCTTTTCCTCGCACACTGAAAGTGCTTTCAGCTATTAAAACTCCAGTCAAAGAATCAACATATAACAACAACAAATGGAATAGAACATGTTTTCAATTAACTCTCCAAAGTCTCAGAAGTAATAAAGTTGAGTTATACAATTTCTACATATCAATGCCTTCAAAGTCCGAGGCTTAAATAGATAAAATATGAAACAAATTCATCTAAAATGTCTCATATATCCATGGCTATCCTTATCTCATCCAATCAGGTCAAATTCATCCATCAGATCCATCAAAATCTGGAAACTCCCATAAAACAAGAAATTTGACCTAGTCCCTAGGGATCTTCCATAAAAATAGGTCCTGTTTGACTGCCTTTGACCGGTCTTATTAAAGCTCGGTTTGATTGAACCAACATGTGTACATTTAATCTTAGTTCCTAAACTTTCTAGAAATATATCTTGCTTGAGCCCAAGTATCCTGCAAATATGCAAACCATGAGGCCATTACGAGAATTTTTGATCTGGTCCAAAAATTCTTTTAAAATTCATTTTTTATAAAAACTTTTAAGAATTGAAAAAATTCATTTAAATACCTGTATATGCATTTATTGGGCAAAATAAGGTGAATATGATGGTGTATAGATGGATAGTATGGCAAATAAAGTGTATTTCATAAACAAAAAGAGATAAAAAACTAGGGCCAACATCTCCCCCAAGCTGATGTTCAAGCATGTCCTCATGCTTGCTTTTTCCTTTTGGACCTCCTGAGTTCTGATGCTGATCCTGTTCCGGACCCTGAAGCTTCCTACTATGCTGCATGTAAAAGAGAGTTCATACCTTTGTAATGTTTTTCTTTTTAGATTGAGGCTTTGACCTTCTGCTTCTCATATTTGACCTTCTAAGAATTTTTCTCCTTAAGCCACCTGAATGCTTGTATGTAAAGAAGATTGTTTTTGGCTTTCAATTTTCCCATTTATTCACTTAGCTTCTCATTTTATTTAATCAAATTTTCATTATTTGTCTTATATGTTTCATTTTATCTTTTTAGGTGCCTTTCCATTATCCTGCTTACCTTTAGATTATCAGTTAACTCTTTGATCCTGCTAAGGTTTTGGTTTTTTTCTTCCTCGGTATCTTTGGCAATTGAAGTAGCCTCAATCTCATCATTGTCAAAATATGAATCTATTTCTATTGGATTTTCATAAACCTCTTGTTGCATTCTTTCAAGAAATGGCCAAGAATGATGTTCCCCTCTTTACCATGACCGTTTCCTGTTGTTTCTTTGATCTGGGTCTTAGATAGAGAAGTGAATTCACTGTATTCCTTGTTTCCTGCACTGGTTTGAGTTTGTCTTCTATGGCTTGCTCTACAAACTTATTTTGAATTAGGAAATATTTCCAAATCATACCCTTAGTTTTCAACTGGTAATCAACAATAATTTTTATGAGTCCTAGATGATGAATTTGGGCCTCTTTTGGTTTGGTTTCAGATTTCACACTTTTAATCATCCTCATCAAGTTTCTATAAAAGAAGTATGGCAAGTTGATTCTTATGTCTCCCTTGATATGCTGTAGCAACCTAATGTGGTATAGGTGCACTATGCTATGTTTGCTATCACAAGTGAAGAATTTTCGCATTATCAGTGTTAACTCAGCCCAAGGTTCATTGAACCATTATCTGGGAATCCCCTTTGTCTTGTCAAATGATCCCTTTCTGTTCTTGTCCAGGAAGAGGGTCCATTCCTTGTCCTTAAAATGAAACCCTTTGTGATAAAGTTCACATGATAATGGAAACTATAGGGCTTGAGAAATTGATTATGGAGTTAAAGGAATGAGTAAATTACCCACCATAGTTTGATATTGTTTGTAATTATTTATAAACTCCCTTGCAATGTCTTCATTATTCCCTTTGAATTTTTGAAGGAAGCCTATCAAGCCTGATTGATAAAGTTTTTCAACTGTGTCTCTACCCCATTGTTCAATCTGAAAGTCTTTAGGCTCTGTTCTTGATGTCATGTTTTCTGAAAACCATTTAAGATACCCCCCCACTGTCATCAACTTCATTTTTGAAAAACAAAAATTCATGTACTAGATCTCATCATAGTAGTGAAGCTTACCTTTGTTTGCTGCCTTTGTCAAGTAAATGAAACCAATCCTCTGTTTTCTTGAAAGAAGTGAGCTTACTGCTTCTACAGACACAAAGATTTTATGTAGAGAAGTTTATAAAAACATACAAAAAATCATGTTTTTATTAATCTACTCTCCTTATTTGATCCTTTGTCTCTCAAAAAAATAAAATCCTTTGCCTCTATTTGTAGATTTTTTCATCTTTTGTTTCACTGTGTAAAAAAATTAAATTTATTATACAACAATGTCTTCTAATCCTTCAATTTCATATAAAATTCCTTCTCTTCTAAGGAAAATCATTGTATATTAAATCTAAGCTCACTGTTATGCAAGACAATTTGGAAAATTGGCTCACTGTTTCATCTAAAATCTCATAAAATGAGTTCACTGTATCTTATAAATTCACCAAATCTACTCTCTGTTATGCAAAAACATGTTGACTATGCCTTTTAAACCAAACATTCAACATAAATCTTGGTTCGAATTCTCTCACTAAGTATGTAAATGAAATGAATTTACTACACAACCCATTCAAAACAAATCCACTGTGTATTTCAAATCAAACAGTCCATTCTCTGTTTGCATTCAAATTGAAATTGAAGACTGTATATGAAGACATTTTCCAAGTTTCCCTGTTCTGAAGTGATCTTTGTGATTTTTATTTTAGTTTGACTGGAGTTCCTGAAACACCAACTTATCAAAATCTCACTTAATATCTCAAATATTTACTCATTTAGTCAACGAAGGATTTCATGTTGACTAGTTGCAGAGCGTTTGTGAGTGGTGGCAGTGACATATCGTAAGGAAATGACAAGTTAAAAACTGTGGCAAAAGGACTCCATTTATAACTCACAATTTACTCAATAATCCCAAGATTTACTCATACGAATAATCGTTGTTTTAAACAAGAAAATCCAGGTTTTGTCTTACCTTGTTCTTCACAGGATCTTTGCTTCTTTACAGCATGCTTGATTGACACATCTGCTGGATACATTGGCTCGAAATCTCAGTCAAATATCCTTATCCCTCAGTCCTTCTCACTGCTATATCTTCTGCTCTCTTTGCTGCGTTAAATTTCATCGGTTTTCCTCACAAATCTCCCTTTCCTTCTTTTGTTAATTTGTTTTTTCACAGAGTTTCTTGGATGCGTGCTTCGATTACACGACATTCCTTATCTCACCGAGCCTACAAAGGCAATGATGGTGAAAAACACACAGTGTTTCAATAGTTTAAGGTCTTAAAATGACGAAGGTTCTTTTCTTAATAGTTTACATAGCATTTGTAATATTGCATTTTGAATTTGTTTGACCATTCGTCGACCGTTTCACTGATGCCCCCGTGGCTTACCTTTCCTGACTGCTTTGGTATGCTAGCTCCACGGTGTACATCACATCCTCGACTTTAATTATTACACAGTCCTCCTTACGTTTCGTTCTCATGGCTTATGTTGATCACTATGTCCGCATTCTTCCCTCCATCGAAACGCATCATGCCTCATCAAATATGCACAATCATATTTCCGTTCAACCATTGTACATGCATCACTGCTTCTCCATATTCCCGTCCATCCATATCATATGCATCATTGCCATTCATTGTTTTGAGCATCATACTTAGATTAGTTTATTACATATGCATTTCCTTGTTTTCATTATGATTACATTTCCGCTCCATTACCTTCGCTTGTAATGATATTTATGATTGCGCTTTTAACACTATAGTTTGCATTTTTGTTTTTGTTTTTGAAATTTGAATAGTGTGTTAGCATATGATTTAAACTTTAGGTTTTTGTCTTTTATTTAATTTTAAAAATGACCAATGGAATGGTCATACTTTTGAAATCAAATATTTACAATGAAACTAACCTTTTGTTTGTTTTTTGTAGGTCTAACAAAGGTGTTAGCCACCTATAAATTTGTTATACCAAAAGGTGGCTAAATCATTTTTTGAGCCTTTAACCCTTCCCCTCCATACGCCTTGGTGCTAGAACCGAGCGCTAGCCTTTTAAAGCGCTTATTGCGTTGCCCCATTGCGATTAGCCTTTCCTCCATAAACCTCGGTCATATAATTTCCCATGCGCGCTAAGGCCCTGCAGTCGAGCGCCTCTCCGCTTCGAATAAATTATTTCCGCCCAAAGTATAAACCTTTGTCTATATACAATTTTCGATTTTTATTATGTCTTAAAGGTTTACCGTCAGCGCAAAGTTTTGGTCATTCTCCGCCGTCGATCTGATCTACAGATCGACGGCGTGCAGTCTATCGCCCCGGTGGTCCCCGCCAACCACTCACCATTGCAAAAACCGGGCGGAATCCATCGCACCGCTTTCAGCGGAGGGCAGTGTTTTCCTGATCGGCAGTGATTCCATACACTCGCTGACACGTGGCCTCGCCACTGTTCACAAAACCGCCGTTCATCGCGCATTAAAGTTCGGATGTGGAGTGGGCGCGATATTGATGCGCATCGTCCGATCTGAGGCCGCTCATCGGACGGTGGTCGCTCTCCGAAGATGCCAGCGCGATAACTCAGGGTACGACGCAGTGTTGAAATGATATCCGCCGTCGATTTGATTTGCAGATCGACGGCCCACATTCCATCGCCCCGGTCCCCTCGTCCACAGCAGTGCCGGTGGTCCCAGCGCCACATCAGCATCCACGCGGTACATTTTTGGGGCGGGTCTCCATGTTTTCTCGTCCAGTCAGCGAATTCGGACTCGGGAGTTTTATTCGACATGATTTAATTAAAGATTTGATATCGGGGCACATTTTATAAGGTTTATTGGCACCCGATCCCCACCGTTGATCGTTTTCGGCCAATCTCATCCGACGGCCCACGATCGTCCCGAACCCCGAACATGATTTTCGACCATTTTTGTCCAAAACAAAGGTTTTTAACCATTTCTCTGTTTCGCTTTGACTTTCGCCTCCGATCCCGACCGTCGATCTCTGCGCAATCGATGACTCCAATTTAATTCCTCCATTTCCTTTGACCCCTTTCGATCAATCTCAACCGTTGGATGATGCCATCCAACGGCCATGCTCCCTCCACGCGCCTTCTGAAGCAGTAAACCTATACATGTAGGATTTTATAACATTATTTGTATTTTGCAGGATTCTAATGGTTTTTTCACTATGTCTAAAGAAAATTCAGAGGCAAAGGGTGACGATCCTCTCCCCTTCGATTTATCAAAAGGAATCATGCGCAGGGTTTTAAACTCCACGTTTCATCGGTGTTTCATGAGGCATTGATGCGATATCACCTATGTGCAGCCCTGCATACCAACGAACACAAGAAGTCAATCACAAATCAAAGAATATCAGTGTCGAAGACAAAACACACCAGCATGGAAGATTGAAGACAATTTTATAAGGATTACAGCGAAATTTGATTATCAAAAGCCAAATCCTCCTAACTAAACACAGTTTGAAGAAAATCATGAGTGTTTTCTCAGGCAGGAAAGCCTCCACTGCCACATCTGGGGCTAATTATATCCCCCCAGCTGCCACAGTGCCACCTGTGTCCCAAAGCATTCAAACAGAGGCCTAAGTTATTGATCGAGATTAGATATTTGCCTCAAGCACAACCGAATAGTTATTTCTGCCAAGGAACTTAATGTAAAAAATATCAACAGAGTAACTATGACACAACACAGAGCCTCAAAAGTCAAAAAGAGCTCCCACCGAGCTTAAATCTCAATGTAAATTATTTAATACAGAGGACACCTATGTAAGCTTCTTCATTGAACCCCCTAAAGGCCAAGAAGCCATTAAGACTGTATTAATTATCTTTGGAGATCTTTATCAGATCTCACCTCCTCATTCTTCTATAAATACTTCTGCAGAAGATGAGAAGTTGGTTGGTTGATCACTAGTTGTAATATTGGAACTCTCTGAAATAAGACATAGTCTGTTGAAGTTGAAGAACAAATTGAAGTCTTGGAAGCCTTGATGATATTGTTGCATGCTTGTTCCTGAGAAGGCTCTATCATTGGATCTATGAGCTTGGCTGTTGGTGAAGTATTCTAAACTGTTCAATGTTTTCTCCTGTTTTCATTCTATTCCATAATTTCTTACTACAGTAGGTTGAAAGTTTTAGGCTAAGAAATGACTCCTGGAAGCACCTTAGACCTATTCATCCTTCATTGTTTCATGTTTTCTTCCGCTGAAGTATTTTAGAGTCTTTAACCTCTCTCTTTAGTCTTCATGCTTGTTTATTTCCTTAATAGTTCGAATAGTTGGTTTCAGCATGATTTATGGTTCTCCCTGCTTGTCTGCTGCCACTTAAAAACTGTTATTGAAGTCTCCCTTTGAAGTATTTCTGTTTACAGTAAGCCAAGGAGGTCTGTTCTAATCTTGCCCTTTGTCCTTGCTTAAACAATTGTCTCAAAGGTCTTTATAGTTGTAATCATAAATGTGTTAGGTGTTCCCTCTTCTATGACTGCAGTTATCAGTGAATCTTTTATGTTTTATAAGTCATTTGAAATAAAATCTTTGAGGAAATAGGGTGTTCCCCGAATCTTAGATTTCATTTTAAAAGTTGTTTTGAAATCATTGTTTGCTTAAAGGTGTGATTTTTAGAATTCATGGTTAGCCCTGTCTATCAAAAAGCTCTTTATTGTTCAAATTGTGCTTTCAAATTCCCTTTGTTTGAGAATTAAACTTCTCTTTCCAAATCATTGATGTCCATCACATTCCAAAACCAAAGGATCCTGTGGCCAAGTTAGATTTGCCCTCTGATATCCCATATCCATTGATGAGTGTGCTATGACCTCTTCTTGACTCTATTGCCCAATGAACTAGATGTTTCTCCTTTCTATATATCTTTCCTAGGCCTTTCATATTCTGCTGTGTCAATCCAACCAAACAAACAAACAATCAAACACCTGCACTTAATAACTAGTCTAAAACCAATACTCTAAGCACACAAGATAAACCTTTGCAAAAAAACATTTGAGAGATCCCTCTCTGAGAACAGGAGGACTAGATCCTGGAACTCTAAAGATTGGTTCTGATGTTGCCTTGTCTTTTGATTTGCCAAACTATCAAAACACAGGACACCAACAAAAGGTTCGATGCTAAGCCTTTTGTTTATGATATTTTTGTTTAGGAAAAGTAGGGTTATTATGGTATGGATAGGAAATATGTAGGATTATGGAATTTTTATTAAATGATTAGGATAGTGGTGTGGATATGGATAAAAATAGGGATAAGATTGTAGGTGATGAAATGTAGGTAGAATATGCATAACCAGTACTAAATTAGCTTTAACAATTCTAGAATATTTTCAAAAAAATTGAAATTTTAAGAGCAATATTTTACTTACTGTACTTGTATTCCCTCAAACCATTTGATGTTCATGATATTAGACATTATTTTTTTATAATGATGACTCTTCCAGACTATGTAGAGACGTATTTCTACTTTGCATCTGATTATTGATTCGGAATGATGTTGTTCAGGTCCCTTCTGCAGGTTTAATTTTGACATTTCAGGTCCCTTCTATCACGATCTTCAATATTGGTGTAGCTCAGGTCCCTTCTGACATTTTTTTTTTTCAGGTCCCTTCTGGCGTAATTTGCAACAACGTTTGAAAATTTCTTCTATCGTAATGATACAGGTCCCTTATGGATAATTTTCTCAATAATATTTAGGTCCTTTCTGTATATGTTGAATGATGTATTAGGTCCCTTTGTACTTGTAATTCACATCCCTTCTTCAATTCAGCTGTTTAAACTATTTACATACTTTTGTTACACGCTTCCCTCTTGCTGATGTTGTCCTCAAGTCTGGCATGTCTCGGAGGGTAAGTCTACAAAAATCACACCGAAGTAAAATAAAAACAAAAAGAGAATTCATATTGGCCAAACAAGTTGGTTTTTCGATATGAATTCGAGTTTGTATTGTGCCAGTTCCATGAATTTTCACAACCAAACTCTTTTATTATATATATATATATATATATATTTTAATATTTTTTTAATATCTTTTTTTTTTTTTTAATTTAATTTAATTTTTTTATTTTATTTTATTTTTTTTAATTTTAATTTTATTTTTATTTTTATTTTTTCTGGTGGAATTATGGGAGGCATATTGCTATGCTATCCCATTAGTTCCAGATCAGTATCTGTCGAAATTTTTCTCATAAAATCTTCTTTATTTATAGCCGTATTGTAAAATTTAAGCCTATGTTCATTAACGACAAATGAAATAGATGCTTTGTCAATTGCTTTTATCTTTACAGCTCCATTGTCAAAGATTTCTTCAATCTCATATGGCCCAAGCCAATGAGTCGTAAAATTTGCTTTGAAATATTTAAACTTGGAGTCGAACAATAGTTCCCAATCTCTCTTTTGAAACACTTTATTCTTTATGAATCGATCATGCCATTTAATTCTTTGTTCTCACACAAGAGATGTGTGCTCTACTGCTTGTTTTCATATCTCATCTAGTTGATTTAATTCCATAATTCTTTGTTGTTGTGCCTAAGATAATTCCATTCCCAATTCTGCTGCTAGCTAGAATGCATGTATTTGAAATTCTACGGGTAATAGGAATTCTTTTCCATACACCATCTGATATGGACTGAACCCAGTTGTGTTTTTCCATGTTATCCTATATCTCCATAGTGAATCTCTCAATTTATCTGACCAGTCCTTTTTTTTCATTTGTACATTCTTTGTCATGATGTTCTCGAGGAATTTGTTTGTTGATTCCACTTGTTCGTTTTCCTGAGGATGATACAGAGTTGATTTTCTATGTTTGACATTGTATTTCTCCGTAACATCTCAAACAAGCTTTGATGTGAACTGTGTGCCTTGATTAGTTACTATATGTCTCAGAACTCCATACCTTACAAATATCTATTCAAACAGAAAAGACACAACAATATCTTCTGTTGTCCATGCTATTGCCTTGGCCTCTACTCACTTAGTTACATAATTTGTACATACCAGGATGTACTTCTTTCCATTTGATGGAGGGTTGATTGGCCCCACAAAATCGAGAGCCAACTGCTCAAATGGTTCAATCAGTACTTGTGGCTTTAATGGCATTTCATCTGAGGTTTAGGCCACTGGTCTTCTAATTCTTTGGCAGCTGTCACATCTTTTCACATAGGCCTTGGAGTATTTGAAGATGGCCGACCTGTAGTAGCCAAGTTTCAGCACTTTGTATGCTGTCCGCTTGTCTGCAAAATAACCACCACATGGCTCGTCATGACATGCTTTCAAAATATCAATAATCTCATCTTCTCTAACACATTTTCTAATTATTAAATCAACACCAGTATAAAAGAGATCTCCATTGACCCAACTATATTTTGCACTTTCTTTAATTATTCTTCTTTTTTGTTTATTTGTGTAATGAGTAGGGAAAATTTTAAGAACCCCCCTAAATTTATATGTGTAATAAATGGGCGAATCCCCATGATACATAGGAAAAATGGAAGGCGATTTTATTAATAATATAATGTATATATAATTTTTTTGGCGAATCTCTCACGAGATTATATTATCTTGTAAAATCATGGCGAATCACCAGTACAAAGGGCGAATCACTAGTACAAAATGGCGAATCGTTGTCTAGTGGAGTTCGGGGTGTTGGTTCCAATGAAGATATGGTAGTTGAACCAGGTGTTGAAGGAAGCGAACCACCAAGACCAAGCATGGCACCGTTGGTGATTCGTGAGGGAAGTAGTTCTCGTGCAGTTTGGAAAACACGTTCTAGCTCTACTAAGCGTAGTGTTGCTGCTCATGCTACTACTAGCACTGATATTGAGGTTGGAGAGGAGTTTGAGGAAGCATGGAAGGTAGAAGTGGTGGAGAATTACAAAGAGAACCCCATGATGGGCTCCATTTTCCCCTTTGGTAGTTGGGCCTACAAGATCTTCTGTCCATTGAACCAACAATTAACCGTTCAACCAACAATCAACTTGACTGAGTTGATTAGGTACGAGTCAACTTAGACTAATCTTCAAAACTATGCTTTTCACTATCCCATATTTATCACACTAATGCTACACAACATTGAGCATTTGCACCCAACTCTCATGCATGCACACAAAATTTTCATTAACATCTATAACCCTAACCAAGTGAGAATTGATAAAAAATTTGCACCAAAGTTTGTTATAGTGTTGAAAGTTCATAAGAAATTTAGATCCATGGTACCTTAAATAAATTTTGAGATAACATCCACAAATTCGACCACAATAGAGAAAACTTGTGATAAATTTTAAACCTACAAAAATTAGGATTCATGTTCCTAGGAACGATCATAAGAATTAGTTGACATATAGGTCGAGTTTTGAGCCTTGACACATTGATAATGCAATGTATTAGGTTAAAACTCACACATTGAAAAGTGTCAATGAAGAGAAGAAAATATCATTATGAATTACACATACTCCAAACTTCCTACCAAATTCTACTTAGTTGTCTATAACTCAGCTATACATAATCTTATAGTAAATACAAATTCCACAATCCTTCTTCACATAGCTAATAAATGGCCATTGGAAGAGCAATCAATAGATGATTTCATATTGAACTTCATAGCCATAACACTCCTATGTATTGTATCATGTTGACTGCTATAACTTGTACTTTCTCTCTGCTGAATTTGAAGAATAATAAGAAGATTTGATCAAAGGGTTTTTCTCACATTGGAGTTTTTCCCTAGCATCTGCCAAAATATTGTGTCCTCTTGTCTTGGCTTGTCTTCTAGTTATTTTCTTATGTTCTATCAACATTTACTGTCAATGTTAATGTGATTGCTAAATAGGAAATTGAATTGGGCTAAAAGATTGAAGTAAGTTACTCCAAGCATAGAAAATACCATTGTTAACTAAAAATTAACACTTTTTTTTATTAATATGTTTCGACATTAATTACAATTCATTTTAGATCCAAAAATATAGGATCCAATCAACCCAAAATAGGAACAAAAATTATCATGACAATAGTTATCTCATGATCCTCCGGATGATCTCGAGCTCCACCTGAAAATAAAGCCATTTATTGGACACACATCACCATTCAATCTAACAAACTAAATTCTCTAGAAATTACCAAGGTAAAATCACAAAATTAAATTATGCCCCTACATCAAGACATGACCATCTAAAAATTAAATGACCATCTAACAAGTGGAGCAGAAAATGTTTTTAAAAATGCGGGTTCTCTTAGTGCTTTCGATATGGCATCCTCCAAAGTCCACAACTACTTGATAAGGCCAGTCATCATATATGAACAAGGTCTTTATGATTATATCAACTAATAGTGATGCACACTAAATATTGACTTCTCCTACACATTCATAGTAATTAGTTCATTGCAAAAAATAACAATAAAAATATAATTCAACAAGAAATGAGGAATTACAATATGAAAAAATTATCCAAATGATTAAAAAATGATGTTAGTGTGAAAAAATTAATCCAAATGAAAAAACATTATCCACATCAATGCCAACTTTAATATATAATAGGTTAAATCTGAGATGGAACAAGAAAAAATATTAGAACAAAGAAAGGGTTTCCAAGTCCATGTGTGAAGGTTCGCTACTACCCTAAAAGGCTGGAAATATGGGTTTTTTGGGACTCAGAGTGATTTCCAAGTCTCATCAAGGATATCTAGTAGGTTATCGAGCCTTTAGAAAAGTGGGAATGACAGGAGACTTATAACAGAAAATGGAATAAAGTTGTGAAGTGGCCAACCAGGATTGGTTGGAAGGTGGCACGGGGCATAAAAACCAAGAAGCACCTACCAAGTCATATAGTTTTCAAATTCAAGTAAAGAATATGAGGAAACTAAACACAAAGATATGTTTTGCATTTTCATTTTCTAATCAAGCAAATACTTTTCCTTTCAGTGAAATTCAAAGAATATTTAATTGTTCTTATTGTACAAACTGTCATCATAAATTTATTCTACTTAAATAACAATTGTTAGATATATACACAAAAAATTATTAGTAGCACAACTATGTTAGTATTTTTAAAATAATTTTATAGCTTCCTCAAGAATATTGTTACGAAAAAGTATTCCATGAACTCACCTTCCAACTTTCTCGCTGGGATGCTTCACAATCTCTTAATAGTCGTAGTCTAACAACAACATCAGAGATTATGTGAACCAAAAAGAGAGGAACACCTACATTTGGCCAAGTCTTGTTTCTGTGTGAATCAGTATATGTTTCGATATTAATTAAGGATTGAGGATACAAGACATCAAGTGAAAACAACCTCAAATATCACACATTGACCTTCACCAATAACTGCAAGCATATATATTTTTGTTTTATGAAAGGGGGCTTGTGCTAACCTGTAGTTGATGTTAACTAGTGCCATTCATTACAAGCTGCTAATAAGGTGGATTTGGAACTAAAAGTATGATGAAATATTTTTATTAATTATGAAAATATGGAGTAATATTAAAACATTGAGATAAAATATTGTTTATAGGTTTCAAGCGCGGATGGAAGTGAATGAAAAATTTAGGAAGTTTTGTTTTGAAACTTTCATATACCTATGGTGGTAGAATACTCATGCTACAATTGGCAGCATTTTAGAAATTTGAACATCTGTAGAACTTCATATGTAGTATATATATTAAACAAGATGGCCACAAATGTATGCATCATGGGTATGTAAACCCAAACCAAGAGCACATCAAGCAAGTACTGGTATATTTCATACTTTGTACCTAGTAGTACAAGAATACTACAAGTACAGGAATACAACACCACATATTGGTGTGTATTGTGACCATCCGGGTATGATAAGGCCCTCCTTAAAAGGAAATTTAGTGTGGATTTCCCATAAAAAGTGTTTTTTTCTTTTAGAAAGAATGCATAAAAATAAAAGGAGAAGGTGGGTTGAAGATCTAAAACTCTAGCCTATCATTTTCTAGGTGCAAGGAAAAAGTTTATAAATCATGCTTGGGGGCTCTTCATCTGATGTGGGGTGTATGATATGTTAATAACCCTTGGTTGTGCCATGATGGATATTCACACTCAAGATAGCTTTCTTATGGGAATTTCTAGACCTTGTCTTGATGCTTATGTGGTACACTTCCTTAGATCATTGGAGATGTTGACTGCACAAATATTTTCATGGAATGTTTCGACACCTAAAATGAGCCTTGGGTGCATGTTTCATAGAAAAAGAACTATCAGCTCTTGAAATCCTCTCACTTTTGGTTTTTTGTTCCCAACAAAAAAGGGGCATCTGTATCACCTGCCTATGATCTACAAATAAATTATTGAGAATGAACTATGCCAACAAGTAAAATAAACAAGGAAAATAGTAATAATATTTGGGAATGATCCAACAATAGGTGTTTTCCATTGGGTCTTGAAGTCAAATAGGAGATAGAGAATTCCAGTGAGGCATCTATGTTAGATGAATCTCACTACGTAACACTATTTTGAACCCTACAACATATGCCTAGACACAAACCAACTCTTATAGTTTAAACCTAATTAGAGGAAAGTTCTTACCTTACCAATATTTGTGGTCGAGGACCACTAGGAAAATTCACAATAATCTTAGTGAAACCAGGGGACAAAGGCCCACACCATGTCACAAAATTAACTTGACTAGGCTGAAAAATAGAGATGTAAGCATTCACCAACAATGGAAAATACATGAGGAAGACGACCAAGTGCCCAAGCTTTACTCATTCCAGATTTTTAGGAATTTACAAGTCTTTTAGATTCTGAATCTGCAATGGCAAAGATCAAAACTCCTAGAATTCATCCTCGTTGCAATGATTTTTTCTTATTTTAAAAAAGCTATTCCTCCTTGAAACCTGCACAGTAAGTCCCAAAATTCCTGTGCATGCCGCCAAGAATAGAATTAGGGAGGTGCACCCTTCAGTTTAGTATGTATGCATATGAGAATGCATACCATCCATCTTAGTGATATTCCTCTCTCCTTGTGTGCACCAAATTGTTAATCCATCAAATTTAAAAATGTACCCTGTTGCAACAGTCTAAAACCATCCATTGAAATGAATATCACAGGTGAAAAATCATGCCATATGACATGTATCAAGCATATTTTAGAGTTTTCCAGTAGATATTTTGTAGATATTTTGAATCAATTTCATCCCACCTTGTTAGCATTAGCACATAGAAGTGTTGGAAGCCAATGAGTTTCTCTTGTATTGGTCAACAAGAAAATGACATCATGGATGTCAATCAAATATTTAAGCTACATACAGTCCTTCATAATTTTTTATAGTTCGTCTATTGTCACAAAATGTCCAAGCATTGGAATGGTCATAGAAACACCCTCTTCTTCTTGCTTAGTAAGGTTTGAACCAAAACAATTTAGCAAAATATAGTCACATGCCTCTCAAATAATTAACAAAGAAATCAAGCCAATAAAGGATATAGAAACTACCACACCAAGAAAAATGTGCTTCAAATTCTATGTTGTTGCATTACCTTTTAGTTGACATCCATTCAGAAAATCATCATGAGTATATAAACACTAGCACAGATGATTCAACATAGCCACATGATCATGGCCAATTAACGTGATATGTCTAACACCCCAAGCCTGCATATTGAAAAAAAAACACATTAACTTCAAAGACAAGTACTGAGTGGAAGATGCATTCTCATGTAAGTTAATGGAACCTGCCATAATATTACGAGCAACCCAACACCCAAGTGTACCAGCTACAAGAAGAAGGATAAGGATACCCTTCGGAGTTCCTCTACTGTATAAAGTCAGAAGATCCAATAACATTTCATCAAGTCCATTCTTTTGAAGATTGATACCTCCCTCTGATTTTTGTTTTTTGTCTTTTGGGCATTTACATTTGAGGATGGATCATGGTCACTTACAATTTTGGGGAGGTCAACTCAATGAAAATAAAACAGTTGGTTTGTGATATGTTATTATACAGTTATTTCCTTTAACATTGAGGGTTTTGTTATGTTATAGTATCCGCACTACTGTCGTTGATATTATTAGATACCAGAAACAAGTGACAGTGATAATGGTGCATTTAACAAAACACCAGATCACTGTCTATCCAAATTCAAAACCCATAAATTTTAATGGTGCATTTTTAACCCATAAATTTATTAACTAAACAAATTCCAAATATTCTCAAATTCTACTATTCAAATTCTTTAACAATGATAATGCTCCATATTGTATCTTTTCCCAAATATTTCCAAGATCTATAATCCAATTACATTCATAATTGTATTACTCCATACCTTATCTATCTGGGTCAAAACATGACCTGAAAAAACATGCTATCAACAATAAGGCCCCTCATACTTGGATATTACAACTGCTATCCCTCCACCAAATTGGTCATGAGCATATTCCAGTTGAATTAAATACTTCCATGGAAGGATTCACAATCTTGGAATTGTCTGGTATCTGCACGCTCATGCAGCTGCAACCTTGATCCGACATTATGAATTTATTAAGCATTTTCTTTCTATATATATGACTTCTCAAGATGATCTTTTCATCTGTAGTTTTCAGTTTTGACTTCTTGTTGCATAGTTAATCGAAGTAGAGCGACAATGACCATGTCTGAGAACGGTGGGAATGTTAAGGGAAGCCATGAACTAACTGGGTTCACGAAGGCGCAGAGAGCCGAGGAACCTGCAAGTGTTCTAGCCATTAGGACTGCTAATCCTCCAGGGATATTTTTTCAGAGATCATATCCGGATTTTTATTTTGATATTACCAACTCTAGCCATAAGACTGAACTCAAAGAAAATTTCAAGCGCATGTGTAAGATCCATTACATGAACTCTGAATTTGTTCCCATTTTCATCATTGTTGTATGTTATTCAAAATCATTTCAGAAGTTCCTCAGACATAATGTTGTTGTTTGATTTTCCTAGTAAAGCATTCCATACATCTTATCCTTTCATTTTTCAATGAACTCCTTGGTATCCAAGACAAAGAGTAAGAATACTTCTTTGATACTTTTCCTGTGATCAGTGGCCTACATGCTGTTGTGAGCTTTAAAACATTCCATACATCATATTATTTCATTTTTCAATGAACTCCTTGGTATGCCAGCCAAAGTGTAAGCATACCTCTTCGATCGTTTTCCTGTGATCAGCTGCCTGAAAATTGAATTAACATAGAAAACATCTTTCTCCCAAAAAAAACCTTCCTTAGTAGGTTTTCCTCAGTATTATGTGGGTATTATTTTTATAGTTTATACTAATTTTTGTTTTTGAGGGATCGTTTAGATAACCAAGCTCAAAGTCATCATAAAAAATATTCATTATGAATTCAATAGTGTCACATGCAAAACAAGAATAGTAACCAAAAGAATAACAAATTTCTCCCAACCACCCAAATGAAAAATCCTAACCAAAATATAAATATACCCCTTTGATTTTTTTTTCCTGTAATCAACTAGCTACCTACGACTGTGAACTTAAAATGAATTAACATATAAAATATCTTTCTCCAAAGAAATTTTGATGTGTTTTGGCTACCTACTACTGTGAACTTAAATTGAATTAACATATTGTTGAAGCCTCGAAAATCGCTGCTACAACATTGGGGGATAACCACCCGGTCCAGATCTTAATACAACTCATTTTCCGTTTATGATAGTGGCTCCGACTGGTTTAACTAGGTCCAATTACCTTTTCCCTATCGCTATTGGTTTATGATATATCCTTAACTACCAATAGACAGGGATATCAGATCAATTCTTCTTGCTGATCGAGCAAGAGAATGACCCTTAAGCTGATTTGGGTTCAGCCAAACCATAACTAAGATTTTGCCTCTTTGAGAAGAAGACTTAAAAGAATGTAAAACTTAATTTAAATGCAAACTTATTCTATAATTCAAGCAAAAGAAACTAATCTAAATCCTATCTCAATTTGGTAGATATAGATCTAACCCAACTAAGAGCAAGATAATTAAATAATGAGAATTTAAATGTCTGGCTTTAAATTAATGTCAAGCTAACGAAGAAATTCAATTTAGCTCACATTTGTGAGTACCAAAACATATTCTATTGAAACCATTTGACTGAAATAATAAATCAACAACACTCTGGAAGAAATTCACGAAAATTATATTGATTGACAAATCAATCAAGCCAATAATTAAACAATAATATGTGGAAGAAATTCACAACACATTACTATTTAATAAATCAGTTTTATAAGACAGATTGCTAAGTAATGGTTACTCAGAAATCAGAGTGTAATTCATAAGAGCAGAGATACATAACAATTTGAGACAAATTATCTATATCAACAGAAATGTCAAAACATGAATAAAATGAAACAACAATTTTATTAACATAAAAATGAAACTGGTATTTGATACATAAATGCCAAAAATACAAGTTAATTGAATCTGCTTCTCTGATCCCGATCTCTAACAATACTTTACATTACTTGAATTTCTGCTTTCAAAAGTAGAGCTGCAGAAATGCAAACTCTGCCCATCATGCATAATTCAAGACATAAAGAAAAACCCTCAATAATGTTCAGATCTGAAATTTTCTCTCCTCCCCATCTACAACTCTAAATTCCTATTACAGAAATGCTTTTAAAAATATGGAATTGCAGAGGAGAGCAACCCTTTTTACATATTGCAATCTGCAATTTATAATATTTCCAAAAGTATTTTGAGAGGAGAGTTTGTTGAAGAAAGATCTGCCCAATTCAATTTTAATTGCTCAAGATTTCCAATCTTTAATTGCTGGAACTTTCTCATTGATTGAGATCTTTTTCTCCATATCTCTTCTACTGTTTTTCTGCAAAAAGAAATCAAAATGAATCAAAATATCTTTTTTTGGCATTTAAAACAAATCCAATCAAATTCTATTTGAATAAATAATCTAAAATAAAATATAAGCTCTCTATTTATGCATGAAATGGTTTAATTGGCCAAGGATATTATTGATGCATGAATCTGCAATTAGAAGAGGCTTGGGCAAATGAAAAAGAAGAAAACAAAACTCAGAAAATTGATTTTGTTTTAGAAATTCGGAGCTTGATTTTCTGCCTGATTTTTGACCCAATAATTGACCAAATCTATTAGTGAAACCTCCTCAGAAATGTTCTCCTTGATTTTATCTTTCCAATGAGTCATCTTGGGCCTCATTTGGCCAAGTAAAACTCAATCTATAAACCTCCAAAGTTGGTAAGTCAAATCTGAAAATTCTGTTGCTAGGCTAAAAATCAGAATTTTAATTAAAAATTAAATCCTAAATTAACCTCTAATTAACTAATAATTAATTCTAATTTGATTTTTTAATTATAAAGTAAACTAACTATTTAATAAACTATTATTAATTAATCTTAGTCTAACTAACTAATATATAATTAATTATTTATAAATTATTTAATATTAATCTAAATAATAATAAAAGTTCAATCTAATTAAATTAATCATATATTACCTATTAATTAATTTAATTAATATTTAAAATTAATTATTTAAATATTTAATATTTAATCTAAAATTAAACTAACTTATATTAACAATCCACTAACATTAAACTAATGTTCCACTAATATTAAACTAATACTAAACTAACATAAAACTAAAACTAACGTACTACTAACATTACATACTAAGTTTTCAAAATTTCATTAACACTATACTTACTCTATTTTAATCCTCTTGTACTCATGTGTGAAAGAGTAAGGCAAAGGTTATAACATCGCAATCGGCCATTGGGAGGGTCATCGGGGTTTTCAAAGAAGTGCACCCATAGAAACTTCCGATGCGATGTGTTATTATAATTTTTTTAATTTTATTTTTTATATCAAATTTTAATTTAATTAAATTAATCATTTTTTATATAATAATTAATTTAATTAATTTAAGATTTAATATTAAATATCAATTTCAAAAAAAATAAATTAAATTATGAAATTATTTAAAGGATGATTTGCCTGTTTAAACTAGAGTCACTTTGTCATTTTGAATTTTCGAGATTAGTAATTTATTTGAAAATTGGAGTACATTTCTAAAATACCGATGCTTAGTGATTTTGGCTGTATAAGTAGAAAATGAAAAATATTAGTAATAACTAACTAAGGGTTAATATTTAAACTAAATGCATTATTTAACTAATTTAATTACAAAAATGGGATATTGTACATTTTACGCATTTTTAACCCAAGCGACATAATTGATTAGACTTCAAAGGAGTGCTATTTACAAATTGGTTGACCAAATGAGATGAAACAAGCGTCAACAGGAAGCTTATAAAAAATCGATTTCATCCGAGCAATCAAAACAAGAATCTAAAAAAAATGAAAAATTAACAAAATCGTAAGATAATTGACTCAATAAAAATTCTAAAAGGTGTTTAGCTAAATTTTTTATAGAAAGAGTCCATTATTTGATGTGAACAAGTTAAAAATGGGGGGTTGTTGTACCGTACAACACATAAAATGTCTTTCTCCAAAGAAATTTTAGTGTGTTTTATTTTAGATCTCAGTTGCAACTATATATTTTCTCACCTTCATTTGTATCGAATCTCAACAACCAATTTTCCATTCCCACCTGTTTTGAGCCATTTCAAAGGGTGCTTCCTCATGCACCTATTAAATAGGTCAGCCTGTTTCACTATGTAACTCAGATTCTGAAATTGGCAACCTAAAGGCTAACACTATGGTAATTACATTATTTGTTAGATGGGAAATCATTACCATCATCTGAAAAATCTAATCATAAATCATGTTACTAATTTGCACTTGGGATCCTTAAAACTGAGCCCTTAAACAGATTAGAATTTTCCATCTACTTTCTTCACTCATCAAAAATAGATGCTGCAGTTTATTTATTATAAATTTTGGAGGGTTTTCAACTTTTCAGGTATATTTTTTGAACATATTTTTCAGTTGCATTTGCCCAAAATGCTGCAGAGATTTGTTGAAAACAAGATTAGATGAAAAATTGTTTCCAAATTCAAGCCAAAAATTAAATTCCAGAACTTATAATAGTTATACAACGCCACAAATTAAAGATGAGAACTAGTTAAGACATGAAAGTACTTTGGTGTTTATAATTTGAGCAGTTAATATTGGTTGTATCGCAAGCGAGAAGTCTGGAATAAGGAGAAGGCACATGTATCTGACAGAAGATATACTGAAAGCCAATCCAAACATCACAAAATAGAACTCATTAGACAAATGCAGTCTCTCAGCAACCATTATGTATAAAACCGTGCTCAGTTGCCCATTTGAAAAGGCAAAAAAAGAAAAGCAATAGACAAAATGAGATTTCCATTGAATCTTGGCACTCCAGAAAATGTGTACTGGTAGTTGCTTATATAAGGATTTAGTACTAATAGTTGCCTTAAATCATCCTCTATATGGGGGATTTTAGAATCTAGATGGAAAATTTTATCTTTAGATTAGGGTACAAAAAGTTAATCGATATTTAAGTTGCACTAAGGTGTTATGCCAAACCAAACCACGTGAGAAATACAAAAGAGAGAAGATTGCTGATACTAGCAGGGAAGTAATGGCATGTAACATACCTCCTCATCTCTGTGCATGAAATTCATAAAACCATCGTGATGATTGTTATGATGGGAACACTTCGGTGCATTCACAGGAAGCAACAAGTAATTCGGCCCAAGCCTATGCCTCTACGTGTCAGAGTATGAGAAAACTCGAGTCTGGAACATTTTATCATCGGTGTAGTAGATACCGGGCACAATAACTCCAGGGAAAAATGCAAACTATTCATTCTCATTGAAAAAGTTATCAATGTTTCTATTCAAAACCATCCTCCCAACAGGCTGTACAAGAAAATGATCCAATTTTCAACCATGGTTCAATGCATAAAGCTTGAAACTGAAGAGCATATAAAGTTAAATTACTACCAGCACTTAAAAATTGTGAAGCAAGAAGAATTTATATTACAGATTATATGACTGATAGTTTCAGTCTTAAGTATTTTATATGTACTTTACCTGCAAAGGAAATAGATTCTCTGGCCATATTTTAGTATCGTTAAGAGGATCAAAGTTGAACCTATCTTCATCTGCAGGATCCATAGTTTGAATGCATAGCTTCCATTCAAGATAGTTACTAGAAGATATGGCATCATATAAATCTTTGGTAGCATGACTGTGATTGGTACCCCCAACAATTACAGCCTCCTCATCAAGCAAAAACTTGAGTCCACAAGTAGGCTTCCAATGAAACTTGCAGTAGGTTTCTTTACCTTCTCTGTTAATAAACTGTAAAGAAGATTAAAAAAAATCATGCCATCTAAATAGTACTGACAAATTTTTCAAGCATGGTTCATTTGACAACAAATAAGGATACTCGAAGTACCCAAATCTAGGGGTTTAAAAGAAATAGTCAAAGGGTGGGTATGAAATGAAACCAGAGGGAAATTTTATGAAATTTTCAGAGACGGTTTCAAAACCTGGGTAAATCCCCATCGCATCCAATCTACCATCTCCTGAGCATATCACTAGTCCATTTTCATATATGATAAATACATACTAGGATTACTATCATATTGTAAACATATACATAATAAATCAAACTATCATATGGCACAAAACCTGAAACACATAATTGAAAATACTATGCTACACTAGCGTGTTTTGAATGTGACCTTGAGATTGGCTGAGTACCATTTTATGTAGCAGACAAGCTTAGTGTGTTGAGAAATGAAAAAAAAAGAGTAGTAGGACTCTGTTTAACTTATGAAATTGATTTGAGCTCGTGCAACTTAGAGCTCAAAGACTGGCTGATTACCATTTTATGCAGCAGGCAAGCTCAATGTGTTGATAAATGAAAACAAAATAGTAGTAGGACTTTGTTTAACTTATGAAATTGATTTGAGCTTGTGCAACTTAGAGCTCAAAGACTGGCTGATTACCATTTTATGCAGTAGGCAAGCTTAGTGTGTTGAGAAATGAAAAAAAAATAGTAGTAGGACTCTGTTTAACTTATGAAATTGATTTGAGCTCGTGCAACTTAGAGCTCAAAGAAATTTCAGTGTTGAATGCTACTTATTATGTGTGGCTTGCAATGCCAACATTGATC
Source organism: Pinus albicaulis (assembly GCA_034641835.2). Classification (NCBI taxonomy): domain Eukaryota; kingdom Viridiplantae; phylum Streptophyta; class Pinopsida; order Pinales; family Pinaceae; genus Pinus; species Pinus albicaulis. Next base: position 972,049,624 of record CM076577.1, on the reverse strand, counting down.
CAAAATGCCTATCCGCTTACAATTTTGCTTGTAGTAATCTGGCTTCATGAGTATCATGAATTTCAATGATAGAAAGGATTCCAAAGTGCAACTGGGAGGCTTGCACTAGAACAACTAATAACAAATATTTAACACACTAACATATTTACCACAGACTTAAGAAATCCATGTATCCCATTCATGAGAGAATTGCTTGCATTAATAACTAAATATTGGTGCAGATGAGTCTAAAACTGTATAGAGAACATATTGAGAGATTGTGCCTGACCTTGAAAGTGTGAACTCCAAAACCTTCAATATGTCTAAATTCAGATGGGATTCCCCAGTCATCAAATAGAAATGTGAACATATGATAGCTCTCTGGTAGATGGGAAAAGAAATCCATGATACGCCATGCCTCCTAAATATGGGTTTTTGGATTGGGCTTCATAGCATGAATGAGATCTGGGAACTGCATAGCTAGAAACACAAGTTTAAAAAATTAAGAGTCAATAAGTTGTGAAAAGCATATGTTTCAGTTTTACATATACTTCAAAATGAGAGGAATGGATTTCAGTGTATGGTCCCAATAAACAAACATTTATACCGTCACGAATAAAAAACACTGGGATGTTGTTGCCAACAAGGTCAAAGTTCCTTGTTTAAAACTTCACTGCAAAGCCTCTGGGATCCCTTAAAGTCTCTGGGACCCCGCGTTCATGTATAACAGTAGAGAAGCGGACTATCACAAGGGTCTGAACTCCAAGTGCCCTAAAAAAGTCAGCACATGTGTGGTGTGAAATAGCATGTGTTACTTCAAAAAAGCCCTTGGTTACTGCTCCTCTAGCATGGAAAACTCACTCAGGGATTCTTTCTCTGTCAAACTGGGCAAGCTTTTCTACCAGGTGATAATCCTCCAACAAAACAAGACCTATAGCATAGAATTAAGCCCTGGTTTGAGAATCAGACCCAGTGTAACATTTGAAGCTCAAATTTTGAAATGCAATTATTCACTTAATCTATCAATGTTACAGTCATGTAATCTAATCATGATACCATAAACAAAATGTTCTAATAAATAAAACAGTCACCTCTTTCACCAACTGTAAGAGAGGATTTATTATTCCAAACAGGGGCACCCTAGTTGCTGGTCCAAAAAGGAGCATTATGGGCAGTATAAGGTCGGTGTCTATATGGATCCATTCCACCTAAAGTACCAAATGGTTAAATCTATGCTCTGCTAAATACTGCTTGCAATGACAATTCAAAGTAATCATTAAAGTTCAGTTTTATAAAACAATGAAGGAGCCATAGATGGGCACCTCTGAGAAGTGGGTCTTACATTTCACCTTCTTAAGTAAGGCACTGCTTTAACATTAGAAACACTTCAAAACCCAGGAAGTAAATAGTATTTTACATCCATCCATTCTTAAACTATCTTTAGGGTTAAGTGATTTCACCCAAATTTGACACTTAGAATGCAGATAATTTCGAAGAATATTGAGAAGATCCTCAAAGAAGCTTTTGATCAATTCAGCGTCTCGGATTGGGACGACTTGTTCTGGATTGCGCATCCAGGGGGACCTGTAATTTTGGATCAAATCGAAGCCAAACTCCAATTGGGTTTGAGCAAATTAGAGTGCACTCGCAGTGTGTTGGCTGAGTATGGCAACATGTCCAGCGCTTGCGTGCTTCATTATGGATAACATGCGCCGGAAGTCTGAGGAGAGGGAGAGAAGTAGCACGGGAGAGGGTGGGAGTTGCCCTCGTCAATGCGTGCAGGTGAGCCTGTCATTGGTGAATGGAAAATGCGTCCATATCTCCATCGATATCCACCTCCATCGATCTGGTAGGTTTGCACATAACTTCCAAGCCCCTTCCATTGTCCAAGCCCCAATCACCTCTCCGACCTAGTAAATTCGACGAAATTTTTATTACACCTCCAACTTCCAAGCCCCAACCAGTGAAAAAACGGGGCGAATCACTCCAACACCTCCCTCTGACCCAGTAAATCCAGGTGAATGCCATTGAAATATGCTCCAAGCAAAGAAAATCGGGAGCGAATGCCATTGAAATCTGCTCCAAGCAAAGAAAATCGAGAGCGAATTCCATTTTTTTCAGTTTTATGGGCATTTATTTTGGTGGGCTAATATTTAATAATTAATTATTTTAAAAATAATTATAGGGCTAACTTTATAAAACTATAGAAAATGGGTTTTATATAAAAAATTCGCCCTATCAAAATTTAAAACCCCTTAAAATTCGCCTTTGGGCTAAAATTCGCCCCTAAAAATCTCCCTGGTAATGAGATGGTAGGATTCTAGATGATAAATAGTTGGCTATATCTATAAACCATGGAATTTTGACATTTATAGAAAATAGATGTTCATCGAGAAAATTATCTGATATTGGATTTGGATCACCAAGTGAATGAAGTCTTGATAGAAAGTCTGCAACTTGATTATCCTTACCTGGTCGTTCTTGCACAGTAATGTTAAATTCTTGCATCAATAACAACCATCTAGTTATTCTTCCATTTGTGATTGATTTGTTCATTAAATATTTTATGGCTGAATGATCCGTGTGGATGAAAACTTGATAACCAGTTATGTAATGTCTAAATTTATTAACTTCATGTGCTACAACTAATATTTATTTTTCGGTAACATTGTAGTTCAATTCTGTCAGTGTTAAGTTTTTGCTTATGAAATATATGGCACATTAAACTGATTCTCTTTCTGTCCAAGTGATGCTCCAATAGCAGTGTCAGATGCATCAGTTGAAATATGAAATGGCAAAGACCAATTAGGTCCTCGAAGAATGGGTGCAATTGATAATTTTAATTTTAAATTTTCAAATGCATTTTGACAATTATTTATCCATTGGAATTCCACATCTTTCGCAAGTAACTTGAATAATGGAAAAGCTATTTTACTGAAATTTTCAATAAATCTCCTATAGTAGCCTGCATAACCTAAGAAACTTCTAACTTCTTTTTGTGTTGTGGGTGGTATTAAATTCACAATGACTTGAATTTTTGCTGGGTCCACCTTGATTCATGAAGAAGAAATATGGTGTCCTAACACTATTCCCTTAGTTAACATCATAATTTTTTTTCATTATTGAGTGATAGATTTGTCTCTATGCATATTTTCAACACTTTTTCGAGATTTTGTAAACAATCATCAAATGTTCCGCCATACATAGCGAAGTCATCCATGTAAACCTCTACATCAGCAAAGATTGCAAGGACAACTCTCTAAAAAGTAGCAGGTGCATTACATAAACCAAAGGGTAATACATTGTATGCATATGTTCCCCATGGGCATGTAAATGTTGTCTTATCTTGGTATTCCAATGATATCTTTATCTAATTGTACCTGTTAAATCCATCAAGAAATGAAAAGAATTTCTTTTCAGCTAATGAATCTAACACTTGATCAATAAATGGTAAAGGAAAATGATATTTTAATGTAGCTTTATTGAGTTCTCTGTAATCTACACAAATTCTCCACTTTCCATTTTTCTTAGGAACCACAACTAAGGGTGAAACCCATTGACTATCTGAAATAGGATAGATAAATCCGACTTGTAACAGTTTTTGTAATTCTTCTTTCACTATTTCCTTCATCATAGGGTTCATCATTTTTTGTGGTTTCCTTATAGGTTTAATTTGATCATCAATGTAAATGTGATGGATACATGTTTTTGGATGAATCCCCTGCATGTCTGTGTAATCTTAGGCAAAGCTCTTGAATATTTTTGTAACAGTGTTGCTAGCTCTTGCTCTTGTGATGATTGTAAGTTATTACCAATATTCAAATGTATCCCCAATGATTTTTCTCTTTGAATTGGTAATTGAATTAACAGGAAAAAATACTTTCGAATGTATTTTGCAATGATTGTATAGTGCAGTTTTCGTGAAAACACTGATTTAAAAGGTGACTTGCAGCTTCGTATTGAGTTATTCTGAGCTGCTCTGAAATGTTTGATTCTGAGATGAAAAGATTTAATAAGTCCTCATTTTTTCCTCCTCTCTAAAATTATAAACTTGATTAATACTAAGAAAATTTTGAAGCTCTTGTTGTTCCTCTCCATCAAGCCATGATAATAAAGAAGGAGATTGAGCGGGAGGATATAATGTAACATGTTTTCTTTCATCTTCATGTGCAATAATCATACTTCCTGACCTGCATCCAATGTAAGCATATGCAGTGGCTAACCTTGGTCTACCTAAAATTAAGGGATGCCCTCATAAATTTGTTTTTGGCTGCAAAACCAAGAAGTCTACAGGATACTCCCATGAATCCAGTGAGACAATGATATCTTCCAATATACCTTCTGGTACAACTTTAGATGTATCTGCAAGTTCTAAGACTGTAGTAGTAGGTCTAATGTAGTTCAAAATCAAATGTTTCATAGCCTTTGTAGTCATAACATTTATAGTTGCTCCCAAGTCTATTAAAGTGTTTGGCACTGAAAATTTGTTAATCAATATGGTAACCATAGGAATCCCTGGATCAACATATTTTTCAATGGTTGTATTTGTAGACATGAGACTAGCTAAACTTCCAATTACCTGGATTGTAGGTGGATCTCTCTTTCTTATGCTTGATTTCTTAATGCATAATTCCTTTATTGTTTTTGCATATATTGGAATGTTTTTAATTGCCTACAACAAAGGAATTTTAACATATGTGTTCTTCAATTCATCTGAAATATCAAATTCAGGTAGAGATATTGGAATTTTCTGTTGTATTAATCTCTCTGGATATGGTGGAGTCTGAGTCATAATAGATTTACCTTTTTGAATTTGTTGTTCTGGTTGAGATTGTTGAATTTGTTCTCCTTGATCAGTTTGTTCTTCTATTATCAGAGGAATATTTTTCTGTAACACCTTCCCATACCTTAGGTGGACATCTTGTATGGGAAGAATAGAATAGGTAGGATAATATGTTGCTTCTTCCACATGGTATGCTGGTATATCCACCTTGTTACTTGGATTATCTATTGGCTGAGCCGGAAATTGTGTTGCTCTAGGTGGTCGTTAGTTAGTAGGTAGCTGAAGCTGCTGAGTTTGAGTTAACATTGGTTGATTTTGAGGTGTAAATGGTATTGGTTGATGTTGCTGGAATTGTTGGTATTGAGGAAATGGTTGTGGAGGGTATGGTTGTTGATATTGATACTGTTGAGGATACATATGCTGAGGTGGCTGGTTTCCATAACCATATCCCCTCCAACATTGTGCAGGTTGATTTGGATATTGTTGTGGATGCCAAGCCTGTCATGGCATTGGAGTGTTCCATGAATTTTGAGGATATTGAAAATTATGGGGGTTTTTTTGTGGGAAATTTTGAGGCATCCTTGGTTGCCAAGTTCTCCTTGGTGCCATATAATAGAGAGAATATACTCCTTGCACTTCTTCCACTTGAAACTCTTTTAATTTGGGACAATTTTCTATTTCATGATTTTCTATGCATAGTCCACACACTTGTATACCTTGCAAAGGACATTCCCTGAGTGGATGTTTTTTCCTACACTTAGGTCCTTATTCTTCTTAGCTTTTAAGACATATACTTGTGTTCCCAAAGTGCTTAATAGATTTGTTTTGAAATTTTTTAATAAACTTCCTATCTCTGCTCTTGTTACTGCACTTCCTGTAGATTTGGAAGTTCTTGATGAAATATATCTCTTTCCACTCTTTGCTCTTCCCCTAGAGTATTTATGATAGAGTTCAACAATTTCTTCAAATGGTAAATTGGAGATATCTCCTTTTCCCATCACATTAAGGATGTCTAAATATTCATCTCTGACACCCTTAAGAAATATTGTACGGATGGTGTCGAGATTTAGAGAATGATATTTGGATTTATGTAAATTGTAAAGAAATCTTTCCAAATATTCTTCCAAACTTTCGTCTTCTTGTTGTGTCATTCTAAAAATGTATTCTTTTGAGTCTCCAGCCCTACAGTAAGCTTGATAATTTTTTAAGAAAAAATTTCTTCATTTCATCCCAAGAAGTAATTGTATGTTATCTTAAACCCATAAACCATTTCAAGGCTTTTGCTTTCAGAGTAGCAGGAAAAAGTCGAAGCTTGTGTATATCATCTGTATATCCATAAGTTCTACACAAAATATCAAACTCGAACATGAATGCATCAGGATCTTCTGTTGACATTCCATATAAATTAATCAATACAGAAGGTGGAATGTTTTTCATTTTTACTTCTTCTCCTAATATTTCTCTTGCATCTAATATTGGAAAGCCAAAAGTAGTTTCCTGATCATTGTTATTTTCTTGTTCATTTTCATGTGTTCTTCTATTTTGATTTTCTCTTCTTGCTTCTTCTTCTATCCTTTTAAGTGCTCCTGCTCTTATGTCTTCCTATGCCTTTCTTTCTTCTTCTCTTTTTCTTCTCCATTCCCTTTGTTGTCTTTCATATTCAATTCTTTGTTTAGGAGTCATGATTGGCCTATTTGATCCTTCTTCTTCATCAGTCATTTCTTGTTCATATATATGTAGTGTTTCAATATGAGGTTGATTTTGTATTTCTTCCACTACTTTGATTTGTTCAAGGACAGGTTGCTCTAGTTGTTCAACAACTGGTTTTATCATATCTTTTTTTTTTCCCTAAGGAAGGAGGTTCTTTAGGTGATTGTTTTATTTTTACCTACAAGGCTAACAAGATCTGTGTTTCAACTAAAGTTAATCTTTGCCCTAATCTCTATTTTTCCTCTAACTCTTCTATATTAGGTCTTCCAGCAACTGGTTTTGTTAGTCCCGTGGATGAATTGTTGAGATTCAACAAGATGATGATCCTAGTGAAAATTAAGCACCTACACTTGGTGGGGCCCACAAGTTATTTTTAGATGTAAGTCTATTTTTAGAATGGTGAAAAAATTCTATTTATAGCAAGAGTCTATCTTTAGAATGGTGAGAAATTTCTATTTATAGATGAAGTTCTATTTTTAGATGCATGTGCGAAGTCTATTTATAGATCGCATGTCTAAATATAGAATGCATGTTGATTATTATTATCTCTTAATAATAATTGGACAATAAACATTAATCTATTCTCAATGAGCACTTGGAAATAGTTAATTGAAGTGGCAGATCAGTTAACTAAGTGGATTTAGAGTTGAGTGGCTGGTTGGTGGGACACGCAAGTGGACTTAGTTGTAACTGAGTGATTTGAAGTTGTAACATAGTTGGATGTATAGTTATGTGAGTTGCAAAGTATTTTAACTTAGTTAAGTGAGTTAAAATCAATTGTGCTAGTTGTAACTTAACATACACTAGTGAGATATTAGTGAATTAATTATTTAATTAATTCACAAGCAGTGGTCTCACAAGCAACTGAATATTTACTACTGTTAACTACATGCATGTCAGATTCAGTGGAGACCCAGTTGAGAGATAGGTGAAAGGGACAGTTTGACTATCAGTTGTGACATTAGTGGGTGCACTCATGTAACCACACACACATTGGAGATGCTAATGAGGATTGGGCAGTCAAGGCAAGACATGATCTCATTCATTCAGGGATTGTGATTAGTAGGGATTGTGCAGTGGAGGCAGGCTGTCAAGAGGCAGTAAATTGGCGCATGTATTTGCCAATTTTTGTATGACAGTGTGAGACTATTGTATATTATACTGAGAGCTCTTAGATTAGAGTTTTGTATGAGATTTTTTCATGATCCATGATATATACATAACATATGATAGTGTGGTTTTTAGCTTTATGCTTTTCCGGTAAAAACATCTATGTTTTGTGTGATTGATCTTTCTTCATGTATTTGTAATTGAAGATCGTGTTTTAAATTTCGCAAGAATTTTTGTAGAGGTGATTCTGTATTTAACAGTGGAATATAATTGTTAGATAAGGAGAATGCAGATAATACATAATTGTATTAAAATTTCTACATGGTATCAGAGCAAAGAAGATTGCAATTTTTAAGCAGTAGCTGAGTTTGTTGTTGGAAACAATTCGAATTTGCTGCAAGAATTTCTTGGTGCGATAGTTGAGTAAACATCGAAATGGCTTTCAATGGCTTGTGGCTAGAGTATGCACTCGAAGGTAGCTCAAATTACATTTCCTGGAAGGATAGGATTGAGGCGATGCTTGAAGATAATGGATTGAAGGAATTCATCGACAGTGATGTTCCTAAGACCACTTCGACGGATGCTACATTACTTGATGCATGGCAAAAGAAGTAGCGAAGGCGAGAATGATTCTGTTGGAAGGTGTACGAGACCACATTGTCTCAAGCCTTCATGGGAAAGCCACACCATATGCTATGTGGAAGGCTTTGACGGATCTTTTCCAAAGTAGCAACAACCATAGGAAATTGGCGCTGAAGGATAAACTCAGATAGATCAAGATGGAAAAGGGAAACAATATTCCAAAGTATCTCACAAAGTTTTTCCAATGTCGGGATGAAATGGGGAGTGTGGGAATCACTGTTGCTGATGATGATTTGGTGAGCTTGGCTCTCTTGGGACTTCTTAAGAGTTGGCACAGTTATGAAGACTCTGTCAACGGACGGGAAAAACTGCCAGATTGGGAACGACTGTGGTCGGATCTAGTGTAGGAGGAGTTCAGGCGGAACACCAGAGATGGATATTCATCAAAGCATGATGATGAAGAGGATTGTGCTTTGGGTGCCAAGGCAAGGCAAGGGAAGGGGAAGAAATTCCATTCAAAATCTGAGTCTAAAGGCAAGAAGCTGGATTTGTCCAAGGTGAAGTGTTTTCATTGTCACGAACATGGGCATCTCGCCACTAAATGCCCACAGAAGAAGAAGAACAAGAAGGCTACTAGAGATGTAGCTGGTGAGGCCCTTGCCTCGAAATTTTAACTTGATTTCTCTTTGGTCGCATGCATGGTGTCAAGTGCATTAGGATCAGTGTGGTATCTTGATAGTGGTGCTTCCTTCCACATGACGGGAGATAAGGAGCTTTTCAGTGGCTTGGAGGAGAAAGATCTCCAAATGCATATAGATATGAGTGACAATGGAAGATACAATACGACTGGCATTGGTACCATTACCTTTGAGAGGGAGTCAGGTAAACCATTTCAATTGAAATATGTTATGCATGTTCCAAGTCTGAAGAAAAACTTGGTCTCAATCGCAATGTTGGAGGACAGAGGCTATGATGTTGTTTTCAGCGATGGAAATGCTTTCCTGCGACATAAAACAATAGGTCAAGCCAAGAGGATAGGGATTCGAGTTAAGAATCTCTACAAGTTTGAGGTAGATGGCTATGCTGCCATGATGGGCAACGTAGAAAAAGTGGTGAGTCGGGATGAGGGTGAATTATGGCACAGGCAATTGGGCCATCTTCATCATGGAGCCTTGAAAGTCATGCAACAAATATCTACTGGACTTCCAATGGGAACACTTGCTTAGTTAGATCAGTGCAAGGGTTGCACCATGGGGAAGTATGTAAAGTCCACCTTTCATGAAAATGAGAACCGTGCTTCCGTGATCCTGGAGCGAGTTTAGGTAGACGTGTGTGGACCATTCTCGGTTGCTTCAACAACAAAACATAGGTATTATGTTATTTTTGTTGATGAATTTTCTCGTAAATGCTGGATCTTCTTCTTGCAGAAGAAGGATAAAAATTTCTCAAAGTTCTGTGATTTTAAGGAAGTGGTGGAGAAAGATTCGGGGAAGAAAGTGAAGGCTCTGCAGAGCGATAATGGTGGAGAATACATCTCGAAGGAATTCAAAGACTTCTGTAGAAAAGAAGGAATTCGAAGAGAACTCATAACACCTCATAACCCACATCAAAATGGGGTCGCAGAGAGGAAGAATAGAATGATCGTGGGTGCTGCATGAGCAATGATGCATGATCAGGGCCTACTAATGAATTTGTGGGCGGAAGCATGCAACACTACGGTTTATGTGCAAAACTGTTGTCCTCATAGAGTACTTGGCATGAGTACACCTGAAGAAGCTTTTACTGGTAAGAAACTGGATGTTTCTCACTTTAAGATTTTTGGCTCATATGTTTATGTGCATGTGCCCAAGAAAGCCAGGAAGGAGTTGGAGCCGACTGCTGAAGTTGGGATATTTGTGGGGTACACAGAAACACCCCATAATAATCGTGTGTATTTTCCAAACAGTCGAATGACTGTGATGCGACGGGATATAAAATTCAATGAGGAGAAAGCCATGAAGTTGTCGCTTGAGAAGGAGCTACACTTACATGCAGAGGAGGAACTTTTGGTTCCCAAAGACGAGTCTCTAGATGTGAATCAGCCACAAGAGCAAGTTCATGGAGCAGAGGAGTCCACTCATGCAGAGCCAAACATCAGAACTGGAAGAAGGCGTACCACAAAAGCTGAGAGGCTGAAGCTTGATGCGACACATAGTGTAGGAGTCCCTAATTCACAATGCAGACAGAGACAGTCTCCTGACCGGTTCACTGGATACATGGCTCTCATGAGCAAATGTGTTGTGACTGAGACATCTTCCTTTCAGGAAGCAATGTAGGAGCCCACATGGGTAGATGCAATGGTGGAGGAGTATGACTCCATTGCGAGAAACAGTTCTTGGGAAATTGTTCTAAGGCCGGTTGATAAATCAGTGCTAGGTTCGAGATGGATCTACAACGTAAATCAAGATGCTAATGGGAGTGTTGAGAAATACAAGGCCAGATTTGTGGCCCGAGGCTTCTCATAGATGGAGGGGATTGATTATGAAGAAACCTTTGCACTTGTCGCACAATATTCTTCCATAAGGACCATCCTTTCTCTCTCAACACAGATGGGTTGGCACATTCATCAGATGGATGTGAAGGATGCGTTCCTTAATGGGATCATTGAGGAAGAAGTGTACATTGAGCATCCTGAAGGATTTGAGATCTTCAGCAGCGAGTCGCATGTGTGTAGACTCAAAAGAGCGATGTATGGGCTGAAGCAAGCACCCCATGCTTGGTACACTCGGATCGACAACTATTTCACCGGACTTGGCTTCACCAAGAGTGAGGCGGATGCAAACCTATACCAAATTGTGGTGGAGGGTAAGATTTTAATCATTGTTCTTTATGATGAGCAGCTGATACACTCATGCAAGGAGGACCTTACAAAGGAGTTAGAGATGAAGGATATGGGCCTACTACATTATTTCCTTGGATTGGAAATATGGCAGCAAGAAGGTGAAATTTTTGTGTCTCAAGGAAAGTATGCAAGGGAGATACTGGATAAGTTTCACATGGAGGGCTGCAAACCCATGGATACTCCTCTTCTAGGAAACTGGAGGAAAGACGACGCTATATCTGGATAGGTAGTGGATGCTATTGTCTATCGACAATTAGTGGATTCGCTAATGTATTTAGTAAATACAAGACCAAACATATGCTATGTGGTGAACTAACTTAGTCAAGCGATGGTTAAGCCTACCAAGCTCTTTTGGAAGGTGGGCAAGCATGTCCTGAGATATCTCAGGGGCACATCTGAGAATGGATTATGGTACAAAAATACGGATGTGGTGAAGTTGCATGGCTTCATGGATGCAGATTGGGCAGACAGCCCAACAAACAGAAAGAGCACATCAGGAAGGGTCTTCAGTATCATATCTATAGCTGTTTCTTGGTACAAAAGGAAACAGAGATCTGTGGCACTCAGTTCAGCGGAAGCAGAATACATGGCAGCAAGTCAAGCTGCATGTGAGGCTATCTGGATGAGAACGATCCTGGTTGGTTTGTTTGGTTCTCATTTAGATCCTACGGTGATTCATTGTGATAATCAAAGTTTCATTAAACTCGATTAATCCTATGTTTCATGATAGATATAAGCATATAGATATCCGGTATCATCATATCAGAGATTGTGTGCAGTGGAAGATCATGTTGCTTCAGTACATTCCCGCGGAAGATCAAGATGCAGATATTTTGACGAAGGCACTCACCAAGAGAAAATTCGAATATCATAGAGACATGATCGGGGTGAAGGATATTCCATTTCATGTTGAGAGGGAGTGTTGAGATTCAACAAGATGATGATCCTAGTGACAATTAAGCACCTACACTAGGTGGGGCCCACATGCTATTTTTAGGTGTAAGTCTATTTTTAAAATGGTGAGAAAATTATATTTATAGTGGGAGTCTAGTTTTAGAATGGTGAGAAAATTCTATTTATAGATGAGGTTCTATTTTTAGATGCATGTGCGAAGTCTATTTATAGAGCATGTCTAAATATAGAATGCATGTCGATTATTATTATCTCTTAATAATAATTGGACAATAAACATTAATCTATTCTCAATGAGCACTTGGAAATAGTTAACTGAAGTGGAAAATCAGTTAGCTAAGTGGATTTCGAGTTGAGTGGTTGGTTGGTGGGACATTGAAGTGGACTTAGTTGTAACTGAGTGATTCGAAGTTGTAAGAGAGTTGGATGTGTGGTTATGTGAGTTGTAAAGTAGTTTAACTTAGTTAAGTGAGTTAAAATCAGTTGTGCTAGTTGTAACTGAACATATAATAATGAGAGATCAATGAACTAATTATTTAATTAATTGACAAGCACTGGTGTCACATGCAACTAAATATTTACTACTGTTAACTACATGCATGTCAGATTCAGTGGAGACCCAGTTGAGAGATAGGTGAAAGAAATGGTTTGACTATCGGTTGTGACATTAGTGGGTGCACTCATGTAACCACACACACATTGGAGATGCTAATGAGGATTGCACAGTCAAGTCAAGGCAATATCTCATTCATTCAGGGATTGTGATCAATAGGGATTGCGCAGTGGAGGCAGGCTGTTAGGAGGCAGTAAGTTGGCACATGTATTTGCCAATTTTTGTATGACAGTGTAAGACTTTTGTATATTGTATTGAGAGCTCTTGGATTATAGTTTTGTATGATATTGTTTCATGATCCATGATATATATATATATATATATATATATATATATATATATATATATATATATATATATATATATATATATATATATGATAGTGGGGTTTTTAGCTTTATGCTTTCCTGGTAAAAACCTCTGTGTTATGTGTGACTGATTTTTCTTCATGTGTTTTCTTTTGGAGATCATGTTTTAAATTCCGCAATAATTTTTTTAGAAGTGATTTTGTATTTAACAGTGGCATATAATTGTTAGATCAGGAGAATCCAGGCAATACATAATTGTATTAAAATTTCTACATCAATGAGTTGTTGGGGGGTTTTGTTTCACAAATCTACCCTTATGATCTCTATCTCTAGGCATAAAGAAACATAACTTTAAAGAAAAACTATGTTTTGTTGCTTTTGATATTTTTATATTTTTTATCTTCCTAATTGACCATTTTGAAATATGCTTCCCCGACAACGAAGCCAAAATGTTTGGTTGTTTAACAGGTAAACAAACACAAGTATTTATTATCAATTCGGGCTAGTAGGAATTAGAAACATCCCCAAGGTATATAGGTTTCAACTATGATCAAGTTAGAAGATGATTTATCAATGATTAATGAAATGCACATTACAAATATAAATCTAATCTAAATAATTTCTAAATTCAAGTATGCAATCAACAACAGAAGAATCTCCTAACTTAGGAGATTTGTTTTTCCTTCTCTCACAAGATTACTTCATGAATTAGAAATAAAAAACCACTAATTGAGCAATAGATTAAGATGCATGAAACAATAATTGATTATGATATTAACTAAAGAGATCCAGGTTGTCCTTCATCACATATTCATTCATCAATAATACTATTGTAAGAAAACAAGACTTCTGAAAAGCATTAAAAAGCAGGAAAAAGATGAATTCTAGCTTAAGATCTTAATCAGATAGAAAAAATGTTTAACTTAAACAATTGATTGTAATTTCATATGCAGAATAAGAATGATAATTAGATTCATCAACACTCATAAAACATCAACATATATCTAATCAATAAGTTAAGCATAAAACAAACTAGTTTAGAAGCTGCAACTATAAATAACTAGAAAGTGCACTTAGCTCAGTGTGGGGGCCCTCCACCCTTGCCTCGCACACTGAAAGTGATTTCAGCTACTAAAAATTCAGTCAAGTAATCAGCATATAACAACAACAAATGGAATAGAACAGGTCTTCAATTAACTCTCCAAAGTCTCAAAAATAATAAAGTTAACTTATACAGTTTCTACATATCAATGCCTTCAAAGTCTGAGGCTTAAATAGATAAAATATGCAACAAATTCATCTAAAATGTCTCTGATAGCCATTTTTATCCTTATCTTATCCAATCAGTTCAAATATATCCATCAGATCCATCAAAATATGGAAAATCCCATAAAATAAGAAATTTGACCTAGTTCCTAGGGATCTTCCATAAAAACAGGTCATGTTTGATCGCCTTTGACTGGGCCTATTAAAGCTCGGTTTGACTGAACCAATAGGTGTAAATTTAATATTATCTCCCAATATTTCTAGAAATATATCCAGCTCGAGCCCAACTGTCCTACAAATATGAAAACCATGAGGCCATTACAGGAATTTCTGATCTGGTCCAAAAATGCACTTAAAATTCAATTTTTATAAAAACTTCTATGAATTGAAAAACTTAATATAAATACCTGTATATGCATTTATTTTGAAAAATAAGTTGAATATGATGGTGTATAGATGGATAGTATGGAAAATAAAGTGTATTTTATAAACAAAAGGAGATAAAAAACGAGGGCCAATAGATATTGAGGCACATTCCTATAATCCCAAGGATTCAAAGACTCCTTTGTTGCTGCAAGAATTAGTTACGTTGTAGGGATGGAATGCCTCACATAGAAGTGATTCAGAAGCTATGTGAATCCTAACAAATTCAATAGCCATGAAGCATATAAATGATACATGGCCTGAAAAATTTAAGGATGAAGTACGAAGTCTATGGATCAGCATAGCCATGGATGGCGTCAGACCATATTCCCTCCAAAACACCAACTATTTTTTTTGGCATGAAGTAGCGATCCATAAAAATATCCCATCATGGTTGTCCATGAAGAATTAACATCTTATGTTGCCTCTCATAGTCCTTGGTAGAAGACAAGTGAAGAATATGCATGTCTACTTATGACCATTGGTAGATGAATTGAAGGAATTATGGGAAGGGATACATGTGTACGATGTATCAAGACCCATTGCAACAAAGAGGAGTTTTACGTTGTATAGTATATGTGCTTACACCATACATGATTATCCACGCTTAGGAGTTTGCTTTGGTGAATTACATTCATATTGATATGTTTAGTAACAATATTGTTTCACATATTAATTTAATTTGCTGCAATTGTTCAAATCTTCATGGATGCTAACACGTCAACCTATATATAATAATTTCACAGGTCTTGTAACAAAAGGGTATCATGGATGTAAATGTTGTGGACCTTATCTGAAGGTTAGGTGGTTCAACCACCTATGAAATCTAGTGTATGATTGCTCCAGGGTATTCCTCCCAGAAGAACACCCTTACAGAAGAGAAACATTTGCTTTCAATGGTAAACCAGAAAGAACCCAAAGGTATGGAATAATGACACCAATTGAATGGATTAAATAATATGAGAGAGAGAAGGAGACGAAGTTTGCATAAATGATTGATTCAAATGGGAAGCCCATGTTCAATGGTCTAGAATTCTTCGACACCTATGTTGAGAAATTTTCTATTGGGATGAAAAGGAAATTTGTCTTTTATGATATCCCATATTGGGAGCATCTTAATATTGCTCACTTACCGTTATATCCCATGCATATGTTTAAAAATGTTTCATATTCTTTATGGAGGCACATATCATCGAAAGAAAGTGACACATTGGCTATTAGGAGAGATCTTATTTATTCAAAAACTAAAAAGAAACATGGGCCAAGATAAGAAACTAGAGGAGAGGTTGCTCCCTCTTGGTCCTTTAAAGAAAGTGTTGTCCCAAGGATTTTAAAGAAAGATGATATTTTTTTGGAGAAGGAACTTGTAATGAGCTTGAGGGTTCCTTCTTTATATGGGTAATCACTACAACATTGCTTCACTATGGAAGATCGTTTGTTGGGGTTGAAATTGCATAACCATTTGAAACTTCTAAGAGTACATATGCCAAAAACATGATTTTATTATATATTTTTTATTTTTATGTAATAGGAAGTTTTATAATTAATTTGTGTATAATGTACTATTTACTATGCAGTGTCAATATACTCGTGCGTGGGTGTGTGAACCATGACTTCCCCCAAGACCTATGACGTGTCATATCTAAACTATTTGCATTTGTACGTTGGATCATCAAGGGAGATTCATATGGCTAGCATTCCAGAGTGGCATCGAGAGATAACTAATATTGTTTGTATCACTAGTAAAAAATGGATAATTAGTTACTAAAAAAATGACTAAAATTTGCATATAAATGACCATTTTTTAGTCGGTGACAAGTAGTAGCTAATTTATAGTATCTTATAACACGACCAACTTTTAGTCATTTTTAGATTAGTCATTAATTGGTTATCTCAGGTTTTATCATCTAGTAGTATATTTAGTCATAAATTTGGTCATTAATTTAGTCATTGATTTAGACATTAATTGCCACAATGAATGACCAAATATACAAAAAATATATATTACTATATGATCACCCGAAAAAACCAATTAATGACTAAAGAAAAATGACCAAAATGTTGGCTGTGTTATAAGATACTGTAAATTAGCTACTAATAGTCACATATATGCAAATTTTTGTCATCGTTTGAAACAAAATAACGAACAAAGAAATATGACTAAATTTTGGTCGTGTTATAAGATACTGTAAATTAGCTACTAATAGTCGCATATATGAAAAATTTAGTCGTCATTTATAATCACAAATTTATCATTTGCAGTAGTCATTTATCTTTTTTTCTGTAGTTTCATTTTTATTATATAAACTACTAGTCTAGTAGTTTATATTCATTTCATTTAATTTCATTAGTAATCATTATAAATGACTAGTTTAGTCATATATTCATTTTATTTGTGTTCATCATTAATCAATATAAGCTACTAATTTAGTAGTTTTAGATTGATTTTATGTATTCATTATTAATCAACATAAATTAATTAGTGTAGTTTTGCGACTAAATTTGAAAAATATCATAAAATTTGCCTGCTCATCTACTATGAAAATACAAAGTTGCATATGTTAATTACAATACTAAACAATATTAAGTGCAACTATAAATAATTTAAACCACATAAATTATATTATATGAAATGTTCAAGTATTACAATATGAGTTTCCAACTTGATATTGGTTGGACTACAATTTTCACATGAATTGATGTTTCATCACTTCAAAACATTATCATTGTCTCGCCAAGTCATTGCAGGTGAATTCACCAACTCTGAAGATTTGACCATCAATTTCTATGTATGTACCTTATGCAGGATATTGGCTCTAAGGGTATCATTAGACCGGTTCTCTTCTCTCTCTCCTTTTGCATTTGTCGCTCCAGTGTTATTGCATCCCTCTTTCTTCAATTCCTGCTTCTTACCATCATAATGAGTTCTTTTTCTGAAAACAAAAGAAGATGCAATGCAGAGTGTAAGACATGAAAGACAATGAAAACTATAATATAAACTAAAGTATACTATAAAGCGTTTATACAACATATACCTCAACACCAACAATGTCAGAACCATTTTTCCCCATACAAGCAAGAAACTCGAACAAGTTTTCTTCAGTTGGGCGATAGTGGCAACTGTAATGTGGCCATATGACCTGTATAAACAAAGAAAATAAAATGTAACCATAGAAAATAACACCTTAGTAACTTAGTATTCAACTTTTAGGGAAAATATAGGCACAATAATCTAAGGTGTGATGTTTAATCCTTGTCGTTTTATTCGCAACAACATTTCATTTCCTAACACATGAATTTGGTCAAGTATATAAATAGCACGTGCTCAAATAACAACATGAAAGTAAACTTTTCTGTTAGTCATGAAAATATTTTAATACAAAATAGCTAAATGATTCCAATTAATATCGTGTAATACTAATTTCATTTTCAAGTTTTCACTATTCTTTAAATGGGTATGATACCAAGTATTTTCAATTTCATAGTTAAAAGACAAAACAAAATAAAAAGAAACATCAAAATACAATCAAACAATAAAGAGAGGATATAATGCAATGGACATTGCAATTATAAAAAAAAAAATGTTTACCTGTCCACTGATGTCTTGTATGGAATTCCTAAAACATTTGCTTACCCAAAATAACCATGAGGTGAAATAATCACACCATTAAAAACCATAGGAATCCCTACTAGCTGAATCATTTCCAAAGTCAATGGCTCAAGTGCCTGAAGGATCTCTAACAACAAATGAATCACATTCAAGACATTCATTGCATTGTATCCCCATCCTTTTTCCAATCACATTTCCTGTAACCTTCCCACAACAGAGTCAAGTAATAATCAAACAAATACATTGACATTTGTTTTTATATTTATATTTATAAAATTTTAATCTGATTTGTTTTAGGAACATATTAATTCATATTTATAGTCTTCCTGACATATGAGAAATTATCAATCAAGTAGGACATCAGAAAATTAACCTCAATGAAGTCCTCAAACAATTTCTACAATATCAATATTTTTCTTGTTGTGATATCTTGGGTAGAAAAAGAACATATATGCAAAATAAAAATCCATATTTCAAACTCTCTATATGGTGTAGTCTTAGGCATATTTTTAACATGTTCCTTCGCCTATACCAAAGCAAATTTTAGCTTGGTTAAACTCTGTATCCTTTCATTTAGCATCAATTTCTGCAAGATAAATGTCACACATTATTATTTTCCATTTGTCAACATGCTACATATGATAAATTAAAAGTCACATACAACCAAGAGAAAACCATTTTCTAACCAAAAGAAGCAAACAAATAGTGCCTCTAATAAAAAATCATTCTACTATCAGCATGTGAAAAGGGAGTGGACCGTTTTTGCTACTTGACTTTGCCTATTTTTGTTATGAAAGTGCTCTAGCTTCAGGAACCAACAAATGTGAGGGAATTTGTAAATGTGAAAAAAAATATGTTGACTTTGTCGATTTATTCAAAATGATGTGAATGATGCCATTTCTGATGTGGTAAATTAATAATAAGAAATTTCCACATTGTATGCATAGATTTATTGTAAAAACTTGTGGACATGGTATGCATTCTAATAAATTGCATTGCAATGACTACCATGGGCCTCCATGGGTTACAAATCCTCAGTATGTTAGTCTTGATGATGAAAGAGATATGGCAACGATAAGCATTGCTGGTCCTAGTTCTTATGGTGGATATCTTCAAAAAAGGTTGTCATCTTAATGAACCTAGGTTCTGACATGTAAACACCTGGATCTGGATCTGGAACTAAATTACATGGAAGGAATTTCAGCCAAGTTTACATCAAATATGATATTTTAGAAAACAAATACAGTGATTTTACATGTTGCTTAAGCTAAAATTACAAAATGCTATAAATCAATAGGAAAAAATGTTTACATATATTCTAGAATGGTATCTCAAATACTCGTGGTTAAAGGATCAAAATAATTACATATATTCTAGATATTCAGAAGGTGCTTTAACCATCAGGTTTCATAATCTCACTTAATTTCTTAAATATCTTTATGAACTACACCTATGATTGAGGCAACAAATGTGAATTCACCTTCCTTTCATTTCCAAGTGTTTCTTCCATTATGATTGCAGAAGTTGAACTGACAACATGATTTATTTACTGAAAGTTGGAAGTAGTTGCAACAGATTCTTCAAAATGTTTCCCATCCAGAAGAAGAAGAGGTCTTTGTTGAGCTAAAAGAAGTTCTTGAAGGTAAGTTCATCTTCAGACCCTAAAAAAAAAGGAAAAATTCAATCAATTCCAAACATGCTCAATGTGGATTTACCTCCAAAAAGGAAGAAGGGTAAATAAGAGAAATCAACAAATAATTATAAGGGATAATAAAAAAAATTACCTTAAGTTGAGAAAGATCCAATAAGTGATCAGCATTATGCCTTGAAGTGTCCATTGAAAACTCTGATCCAATGTTTTTAATTGGAATGAGCCAATTTTGGCTATAATTGTATCATTAGGTGGGGGAGGTAAGGGGACCAGATTCTCCCACTGCCTAGGGGAGGGGAAAGAGATGTTTTTTGTTTTCCTGTGATTTAGACACTCCCTTCTAAGCTTGTAGTTGAAATAATTCCTATACCTAGAGATGATGTATTCTTAAAATATATAAGGATAGTCTCACGTTCCTGCAATGATAATTAAATATCCACCCTTCAATCATGAAAAGGAACATTGAACACCATGAAAAAAATGAAATTGTTTAGCTATCAAAGATAACTCTTAATACGGCATGATAATTAGGACATAAGAAAAACACGACCTTATTATATTAATTTAATACCATTTATGGTTCATATAAATACTAAGGAAACAACATATTATAAATTCTATGAAGAATCTACATAGTAGTACATAGACTAGTCTTGTCTTTCATGTGGCAGGCAAGGATGATTATGCTAATATTTTACCTAAAATTTGTAACTGATACAAGCCTCAACAAAATGCCAAAATGTATCAAGATTGAAGAAATCTACAAAATAAGTTATAACAGATAACATGTTTGGCACTTATTCTTATTGGTCTTATTCTATAATGAAAATTGTTAAAATCAAAATGAAGTTGTGAAAAATTGGGGAAAATAAAATTATTTGCAGATCAAACTAAATGCATCCATGTAACAAGTAACCCAATCTAAAATTTAAGATTTAGAAGTGACTCAATAATGCATCTCAAGGGTAATGCAACTCATCCTCATATTGGAAACCACTTTAACACACACATACACATACAAACACATGTGGGTCAAGGACACATCTTGACCACTAGGGTAGGTGTCCCATGAATGCCACTTTATCAAAGACATCCTTAAAAGACCATCGAAGGGGACATTCTAATATAATGAAGTATTCAAGTGCATATTATTAGAGCATTAACACTCCAATACTATAATTTAATTTAATCAAGTTTACAATATATTAAAATTTACTAAAGAGTTATTAATCGTAAATATCATTAATTGAGGGGTCAACATATAGCCATAGAACTTATTGCAAAGAAATCAACTATGTTATCATGTACTTTTAAATGAGCATGTTTCCTTATGAGCCCAAACCATAGAGGGAACTTTGGGAGTGACTACAAAACTTTCCTAGAGATTTATGGTGATTCCTCTATGCGAAGGTCAATTTCTAAGCCTTCTACTAAAGTTATTAAGACTAAGAATGCCACAAATATTGGGGTGTTTACTAGTCACTAAATAATCAACATAACCCTTTCCTTGCACAATGAAGGAATTCCTTGAAAGGGAAATAAAAAACTGTCAGAGATTAAAGGTAGTGCAAACAAAGGAGCCTAGGTTGTTGGTGGTTTGAGTCTGCTCAAAGGAACTGACAGACACAAAGAACCTTGAAAATGGGTCAACATGGCTCATATGGCAAGAAATCTATAGCTATTTCTATTAGCAATGTAAACATCCAAATCGTTCTTTATGGAGTAACATGATAGTCCAAGCAAAAAAAGTAATGGCTTAGATGTGTTCTTAGGGGTATGGTAAAGTAATATTCCTGGATGTACTTGCTGTCACTCCTAGAGACAGTCTTGAGTTGTAGGAGACCAATGCCTATGACATATTAAGAATAGGAGGTCTTCTTGGATAAAATTTCACTTTGGGTGGGACATCCCCAGATATAAAATTTGTGATATTTATTTACTTTGTGGTTCTAGATAACAATGTGAGTGGAGCAATGGTGTTAACTCTGATTGCATGCTGGATATAACTCAGAATGGGCTTGAGGCCGTTATGAAGCTTAATTGATGTAAACGGGCTAGATATGAAACCATTGAACAAAATTTAGAGATAAAAGAGTGTGAATGCTTGGATGAACGGGGGAGGAGAGTCAGAGGGAGGAAGGCTTACTAAGAGGTAAGAATCTGCCCTTCATAGACTTAAAGAAGAAAATAGTAGTGATAAGTTTTATGAAACAAAAATTCTGTGTCGAGCCGAATTAAGGTGACCAAGTGACTAAATTATGAGTACCATTTCTAGGTAAATTCATTTGTTAAACACTAGTGACCAACATTTCGAACACACGATAATTGAAGAAAAAATCGGCAAAGCTGAATAAGAAAATTAAACAAATATATAGAAGAGGCATGCATACTGCTCAAAAGCCCAGTTGGAATCCATTTGCAACAAATCGTTATTATATTATATTCTCAAAACAAATCTTCCAGATATGCATTAAGAGATTATCCTAGACATTACAAAATGTGCTATACAAAATGTGAACTCATAACTTCCATAGAAATCAGAACCCCTCTTTATTCACTGAGTTCGCTATTTATAGTTTTTACATTGGAGCTCATCAGCCAGATATTTCTCGAACAAATATTCTTTCTTGATCTTACTGTTTCCTATCAAAATAAAAAATGATGCCATATAACTGCATTGTATCAAAAGCACTACTCTTGGACACTGATTACAACAGAAACATAACAATTAAACAATACTTAGGGTGAAATCAAGATTTCACCCGATTTTACAACACAACTGAAAATGAAACAGAAAAGAAAAACAAAATGTTGTGTGGGTCTGATCATGATATCTTTAACGGGTACAAAAAGGAGTGGCGGAAGTGATAGTGAAGTTAGCGGGATGATTAACAATGAAAAAAGCAGAACAAAGACCATGGAAGGGTTATTGATGATGTGGCAGGGAGGTGGGGCCCAAGCTCATATCGAAAATCACAATCAGAGCTTTTGTTATGGGAGAGCGGAGGGTAAATGTTATACTCTGTGAGGAGCGAAGTGCGAATGCGGTGAGTGGAAGATGATGAGGCAAGGAGGTGGGGCCACCCGTGGATCACAATCGAGATTATTTAGTCATGAGGAGCAGGAGGTAAATGCTATAATATGTGATTTACAATGTGCGGTGGTGGAAAGATGACGTGGCAAGGAGGCGGGGCCCCAAAATCATATCACAAAACGCAATCGGGAAGTTTAGCTATAAGGAGCGGGCGGTAAGTGTTATGATTTGCAATTTGCGAGGTGCGATGGCGAGAAGGCGAGAAGGCATGACAGAGGTGGGACCCGACTAACATCGCAAATCACAGTTTTGGGAGCTTTGTTATGAGGAATGGAGGGTAAATGATAAAACCTACGATGTGTGATTTGCGACAAGCGGAGAGGTTGGTGATGCGAAAATGTGAGTGGTAAGTTTCTTTCCTCTTTTGACTGTGGGGTGTCTGCCCGACCCACGCTTTGAAGTGCTTGGCGTTCACTTTAGATGCTCCCGCTGTTGATTTTCTTAGATTCCCTTGTTGCCTTATCGACATTCTTAGAAACCACAAGCCAACATTTCCTTATAGGGGCCACCTCTCCACGTCGTGTGCGGTCACAAGCCAACATTGGCTCCATCTGGGGACAATGTGCTGTTCTAATTGCATTCAGAACCTGCAGACCTGAATTCTTGTGCTTTATTGGGCGCATGGAGTCGAAAATGCATACTGTAAACCTGAATTGAAACTACAACTGAGCTGTGCACTGCCAAATATCAAAACGGAAATTACTATCGCACCCTGAAAATCTTGAATGCTAACATATGAACTATGCTGAAACTGGAAACTGAAACACACTTGAGCTGAAAACTGCAAAGCAATATGAAACTAAAATGGAAAGATGCTCATAGAACTGAGATTATTTTCACACCTACCTACCCTAATCTGGTGTAATTACTGCTATTCTAAATGATATAATAGTGCCAGTGTAACTAGGCAAGCAACTGCTCTAATAAATTTGTTCTTTCAATTTTTTTCACCAAACTCAGGAACAAACCTATTAATGGTATTTGATAGGAATTCCCATCCTGATCTTCCTTGCAAGGAGCTTGGTAAACCTGAACCACAATAGAAGCGCTGAAAAGGTATGGTGGCTTTGTGATGAAAAATTTCTCAATATATATAGCCACTGGATCAAGATACACTTGACCTACTTCTGAATATGCTGACCCAATCGATCCAACCTCATAACTTGGTATTGCATGTGTTCTCCATGTCTTCAAACAACTCGAAACATATTTTCATTTTATCAGATGGATTTTGTGTCGATATTCCTACTGAACCAGACAATAGGGCAGACTGTCTGATCATATCCATATCATAACAACTTCTAAAATTATTACGTGTGCATAAAAACTGACTTTGAAAACTCCAACCATCCAACGTATCAACTATTGGGTCTTGAAGTGATTTAGATGACTGTAGCGTTGGTTCCGCTGACATATCATGATTTCTTCTGTGATTATCAACCAAAATGTGACCAAGATTCCCTTTCACAATTTGAGATGAATTAAAGCATAAAGGTAGAGAATCAAATTGGATCAATGCATCCTTTGTTTTAAAATTTTCCTCTCCATTCAACAGGTTCACTTCCACATCAATTGCAATATTTTTCATTTCTTCAAGGGTTGCAGTGTCCCTTTCTCTTACTTGTAATGCCATCTCTAGATTAAAGGCATATGGGTAGTGCAAGAGAGCTACTCCTGGGGGTGGCCTTATATCAGCAGGCATTGAATGATACACCTTATTGAACCTGGCTGAAAAATAATGTACTGTCTCCCCAGGCTGTCTTTTTAAATTTCCATACTCTTCTATGATAAGAAAGACATTTCCCATGATTACCCATCGACCTAGGAAAACTTGCATGAATTGATGAAAATTGTTCATGCCACCAGCTAGAAGATTCTTAATTTTTTTTTTTAAATTTACCTTGTACTGAAAGAGAATTTGAGAGATGGTCTTCATCATGCAAATCTGACTGGTATTTAATATCTGAAGGAAACACCACTTACTGAGGATGTTCTTGTGGATCTAGACAATTAATATTTGCTGCCTCTGTTTCCGGATCACTAGAATGTTGTTGATTTTTAGTGCCGTCCTCTGGGAAACACTCCACCTCTTCCCCCTCTTCATGGAGGGTAAGCTCGCCTCCCTCTTCTTCAGAATAAGCTAGGAACTGGTTTTCTACATGCAGTCCAAAAACTACCATGGGTCGTTCTTCTTGGAGATTAAAGGGTGTGGTCCCTTTCTCTGTAGTTGTTTCTTTGAACTGCTCTTTAGGAAGGTCAGGCAGCTTCAAGGGTATAGATGAGGACTTCTCATTTTTGGGGGGATCAACTTCTTGCCTTGTGGAAGTGGATGCAGTGGCCTTATGAGGGGCTGACTCTTCTAATGGCTTCTTCTCTTTACTAGCAGAACTAGGAGGGGTTTGTTTTCTTGATATGGACTCTTCATTTTGTTCTTGCACTCGAGTTCTCTTCCTGGAGGACCCAAGGTCATATTTCTTATGGAGTTGAGCTTGCATAAAATCCACGAACTGTCTATAGTAATTGTCAATATCTTGATCCTCTGGAGGGACTTCCTTCTCCCCTTGCTCTCCTTGCAGGATGAGTTCACCCTCCTCCTCATCAAAGTAGGTGAGAAATTGATATTTTTTGATGTCTGTGACTTCCTCAGCTTGTCCCTCCTCTTCTCCCTCTAGCTACAGAGGAGGTTGGATATGATCTTGCTGTTCCTTCCTCTCCCACTACAACAGTTGCAGAGGGGGATTTTGATATTGAGGATTAAACCCCCGGTTAGAAATCATTTGGTTGGGACAAGGAGGGGAATTCTTGGCCTCCAATTAAAGCTTAATCAACTTATTTGAAAGGTTCTTCATTAGCTTATTCATTTCTTCAATTCTATACTCCTGTGATTCCTTCTCCTCATTAGAAGTAGAAGCCTCCTCCCTGTTCTTTCTTATGGATTCATGTTCTGTCTTCCCCTTGAATTTACTCGTAGAAGAAAATTTTGCTTCTACCTCCAATGCATCAATCTAGATCTGATCCAGATATGTGGATTTTCTTTCTCTTAGGGTGAACCCAAACTCTAGTTTGAAATCTCCTGTGAAGACTACCTTAGCAACTGCTTGGGAATGATTTATTTCAGTAGGAAGATTATCATAGAGCTTATTGAACCTCTTTATGAATTCCATTACATCCTCATTGTGTCTCTTCTTTAGAGCATTGAACTCAGTGAGAACGTATCCATGGTCCCTCTTTTCTCCCCATTTTGATGTGAATAAATTTTCCATTTCTTCCCAAGTGTGGACTATGTTTCCGGCTAGAGACTTGAACCATTTCCAGGCTTCCCCATCCAAGGATTGGACGAAAAGCCTTAACAACACATTTAAGTGCTCCATATTCATATTCTCAGCAAAGGCACAGAAGTTATCGATATTTCTCTGCACCAGAGTATTATCTTCCCTTGTAAACCACGACAAAAACTCTAGATAGTCTTGCGGCATATCATTTGGAGGCTAAGGGAGGGCCAAGGGGGCATAATTGTTCAAAAGGAAACCTAGCACAACCATTTGATTTAGAGGTGTGGGTAGATGGTGGATCTGAATCTGGTGTGAGGTCTGGTGAAAGCCAGGATTACTTCTACTTAGGACTATTTTACAGTGGAGTCGCCAAGGTGAGGAATACACAACTCCCAACCCTTCCTGCTCACCTGTTTGAACGGTGGAATTTATGTTGTCTCCCAAGGAAAATATTTCTTCATTTGTATCCCCAACAACGAAGCCAAAAATATGTTGTCACTCCTAGAGACAGTCTTGAGTTGTAGGAGACTAGTGCCTAGGACATCTTAAGAATAGGAGGTCTTCTTGGATTAAATTTCACTTTGGGGGGAACCTCCCCCGATATAACCTTTGTGAGATTTATTTACTTGGTGGTTCTATATAACAATGGGAGAGAAGAAATGGTGTTAAATCTGATTGTATGCTGGATATAACTCAGAATGGGCCTGAGGCTGTTATGAAGCCCAATTGCTGTAAATGGGCCAGTTATGAAACCAGTGAACATACTTTAGAGATAAAAGAGGGTGAACGCTTGGATGAATTGGGGAGGAGAGTCAGAGGGAGGCAGGCTTACTGGGAGGTAAGAATCCACCCTTTGCAAACTTAAAGAACAAAACGGTCGTGATAAGGTTTATGAAACAAAAATCATGTATCGAGCCTAATTAAGGTGACCAAGTGACTAAATTATGAGTACCATTTACAGGTAAATTCATTTATTAAACACTAGTGACCAACATTCCGAACATAATATAATTGAAGAAAATTTGGCAAAACTGAATAAGAAAATTAAACAAATATACATAAGAGGCATACATACTGCTCAAAAGCCTAGTTGGAATCCATTTGCAACAAATTGTTATTAAATTATATTCTCAAAACAACTCTTCCAGATATGCATTAAGAGCTTATCCCAGACATTGAAAAATGTGCTATGCAAAATGTGAACTCAAAAATTCCATAGAAATCAGAACCCCCCTTTCTTCACTGAGTTCGCTCTTTATAGTTTTTACATTGTAGCTCATGAGCTAGATATTTTTTAGATGGATATTCTTTCTTGATCTTACTGTTTCTTATCAAATAAAAAAATGATGCGATATGATTGCATCATATCAAAAGCACTACTCTTCGACACTAATTACAGCATAAACACAAAAATTAAACAATACTTAGGGTCAAATCGAGATTTCACCCGATTTTACAACACAACTAAAAATGAAACAAAAAAGAAAAACAAAAGGACATGTGGGCATGATCATGATATCTTTAACGGGTACGAAGAGGAGTGGCGGAAGCGATAGTGGAGTTAGCAGGCTGATTAACACTGAAAAGAGTGGAACAAAGGACATGGAAGGGCTATTGACGATGTGACAGGGAGGTGGGGCCCAATATCATATCGAAAATAAGAATCAGATATTTTGTTATGGGAGAGCGGAGGGTAAATGTTATACTTTGCGAGGAGCAAGGTGCGATTGTGGTGAGTGGAAGATGACGCGGCAAGGAGGTGGGGACGCTCGCGGATTTCAATTGGGAGTATTTAGTCATGATGAGCGGGAGGTAAATGCTATAATCTGCGATTTGCGATGTGCGGTGGCGGAAAGGTGACGTGGCAAGGAGGTGGGGCGCGAAAATCATATCTCAAATCGTAATCGGGAAGTTTAGATATGAGGAGCGGGTAGTAAGTGTTATGATTTGCGATTTTCAAGGTGCGATGGTGGGAAGGCGACGTGGCATGGCGTTGGTGGGACTTGAATAATATCGCAAATCGCAGGTCGGGGAGCTTTGTTATAAGGAATGGAGGGTAAATGCTAAAACATGTGATGTGAAATTTGTGACGAGCGGAGAGGTTGGTGATGCGAAAAGGTGAGTGGTACGTTCCTTTCTTCTTTTGACTATGGGGTGTCCACCCGACGTGTGCTTTGAAGTGCTTGGCGTTCACTTTAGATGCTCCCGCTGGTCATTTGCTTAGCTTCCCTTGTTGCCTTATCGTTTATAGAAACCACAAGCCAACATTGCCTTATAGGGGCCACTTCTCCACCTTGTGTGCTGTCACAGGCCAACATTACTCATAGGTAGATCGGTAGTTAATACGTTCCAATCAAGATCACTTAGGCAAAAAATAAAAGCTTTCCTTTAGACCCGAGGTTGCATGCCAAGTGTTCAACAAAATATCTCAACAAAAAGTATTTGAAAAAAAGGTTGCTAACAATGGAACTGTTAGGGGACCTTAATTCGAGAGGGTTTTGAAATCAAAACAAGCTTTCAAATTATTGGAAAGTATATCATAGGGAAAACCTTAATATTTTGGGTGAACTTTCTTGATTTTATAGTAAATACAAAGCAAAAAATAGAGCTCACACTATGATCCTTGGGGACCAGAAATAAATTTTGTTTGCAGGAAACCAATGTGATGACCATTATCTATTGTCTGACATATGCAAAGACACTATTCTAATTTTGGTCTTGTTCCTAGAAAAATGAGTGATGGGAAAATGTGTATTTTCAGCCTCAAAGACTATTTCTTTCAAGGATAAAGTCTCAAATAAAACCCTCCATTTCAACTACTATATTTTTTAATCAATCTTACAATATTTAAAATTAATAAAGATTCCTTAATCATAATTGTCATTAATTAATGGGTCAAGGAAAAACCACAAAACTTGTTGCAGATAAATGCCCTCTATTAGCATGCACTTTAAATGTGCATATTTCATTATGATCCCAAGCCATAGAGGTCACAATGGTAGAGTTCTTTGAGAAAGAGGTCACAAAACTTCTCTCATTCTATGAATCACATGTATTGATTCACGACACCTATACTGGAACTGTACAAGTGGATATATTCAAACTGAAAAAAAAGTACTATGAATTGTATATACGTCTTCATATGGATTTTTTTTCATGTTATATTTTTTGCATGTAAATTGTGCATTTATGCATGATGCACGAGATGCAACCTATGGAAAATGAACTCATCTACGAATGCACAATACAAAAAATCCATATAAGATATAAAATAAACACAATAAATTACATAAAACCATGTATGATATTAAAAAAAAATGTATAACAAATGGATAGGTAATTTACAAGAATCTCTCTCTCTCTCTCTCTCTCTCTCTCTATATATATATATATATATAATCACAAGATGAAGGATTGTATATCTTGACTTATTTAATTATTATCATTAGTGTTAGTATTATTTATTCATTATATAATGTATTTGATACACATTTGTATATGTCACACAACATATATTATAGACCCAATTTAGCTCCATATTTTTTTCAAGATTGTAAAGATAAAGGTGATCAATTGTGCATAAGGACCTAAGTCCATCGCATATTATCCACCGAGATATGGTTTAGTCATTGAGATGGTGTGTCTCCATGTGAACAAGTCAAGTTCAAGCCTTGGAAAATGTAGTCATTGTGTGTGTGTGTGTGAAGAAAGGTGTTTGACTTCTCAAAGTTGATTCCTTGTATCTTATAAAAGGCTCAACACATGTATGATAGACCAATTTGGTCTTGTTATAGGTTAATATGAAACTTTATCATTATTATTCATAAGTTTTATTAAGATAGAGGTCATATTCTATGTATACATGTTACAAATCAAAGCCCATCACATATTGTCTTTAAAGGTTGTCAAGATAGAATTCAAAATCCATGCATACATATCATAGACCTGAGATGTATTCATGCCTTGAATACAAGGCAACTATAGAACATATTTGAATGTTTTCAAGATAAAATCCATAACCCATGCATACCTATTGTTGGAAGAAATTGTCTTTGATGTCAAAGGGTGAATGGGCCAACATTTTATTGGTGATATGTGTGCACAAATCAATGGATTTGGATGCAAGGACCCTCTAGTTTGGTATCCCTTGTCACACCATTTCATTTGTTAGGCGACACACCTTGTGGGTCATCTTGGTTGGAGAGATATTATTTTTTAAAGATTCATGCCCTAATGGATGGGTTTAACACCAACATCTTTCCCCAAAATTGATGACCCTAATATTTATTGATGCCCCTTGAAGGAGGTCAAGTTTGTGATTTAAACTAGACTAAATTCATGTGTCCTAATCAAACTTGAAAGGATATTCTATGAAAAACAAAATTGATTTTTTTTAAAGTGTTCTAAGCCTCCTCTTGATAGGTCAACTTAATGGAAAACATTTGATTTCTTAGGTTAGCTCCAACAAAGTGATGTGTTTGTTCAAGGGAAAAATTCTATTTTTTAGGTTCAGGTCAGCCATAATTAGGCCTCGCTCCAACTCATATAAATATACCTTGTGGGAATTTGAGGTATCAATTCAGGTGTCTGAAGCAAATTCGAGGCCTGAATTGTGTAGAACATATGAAGAAGGCCAAGAATTTGAAGCAACTTTGTGGAGGATATTTGTTGGTTGATTGAGCTTATTTTGTGTGAATATATTACTATATTGGCCACACACCTATAAACATTAATTCACTATAATTAACCTAGTTTTGAGGCCCATTTCGGCCCTACACCTAAGGCCCATTTCAGCTTGTGTGATGCC
The DNA here is from genome assembly GCA_034641835.2 of Pinus albicaulis. Classification (NCBI taxonomy): domain Eukaryota; kingdom Viridiplantae; phylum Streptophyta; class Pinopsida; order Pinales; family Pinaceae; genus Pinus; species Pinus albicaulis. Next base: position 972,018,623 of record CM076577.1, on the reverse strand, counting down.
TAATTCGTCCCTGCTCCAAGGTTAAGTTTTTGACCCTATTTAAGGTGTTCTTGGACAAAAATTTTGGCCCTGTTTAGGTTAGTCATGAAGCTAGATTTTGGAGGCTATATTGACGGTCATTCTCTGAGTTGTGTTCTAGAACACATTGAGGAAAACAAATCCTTGCTTAGGGAAAACACAGGGCTCTTTTTGATCTAGGTTTGGGCTCCAAATGGAATGTACAAAAATGATCTTTGTTATTTATCTGTGACTTCATTTTTGGAAGCGAGAATGGGATAGTTTTTACAGTATAAAGAAAACCCTAATTTTTACCAAAATGTCAGTCTCATGTTTTTAAAGATGAACTAAAATCTAGGAATGGACTCACCACGTTTTGAATATATCGAGAGGATGAAAAATGCTTCAGGGAGATAGATATTTCCAAGCACAACGAGAATAGATGCCTCCAAGGTTTTGAACATGCAACCACTAGACTTCATAAAACCCTAAACCTTAAGAGATGTTATTTGACTTAAACATCTACTCTTGCTCCTTTAATATGATAAATGGCCTCTCATACTCATCAAAGTCCAATTCCATCCCTGCAAATAGTAACAAAATGTAGTACAAAGATTAAAGCCTAAACATACAAGCTTGGTTGCAAAAAAAACAATGGATTTTGAACTAGAGACCTGAGGTTTCTATCACTACAAGGAAAAGACCCTCTAGTGGATGTTTTTGAGGAACCCCTTATAAAAATACCCCATACATCTTTTTCTAGCGAATGTTAACCATAGGAGGTTGGCGGGCGGAGATTTCTGTGGATGTATTTCGTTCGGTGCGCTTATCACTGTAAAACACATCGATGTGTTCAACACGAGAAAGTACCGATGCACACAAAACATTGGCACACCAGACACCGTGTGCTTCGTACACACCCACCCGGTGCGTTGTATTTTTGTAGTGCACCGGTCCTTTACAACACTTCCGCACCGGTGCCTCATAAAAATCACGCGAAAACAAAAACCGCCCAGTGCAGAATGAAGAAAACGCACCGGTGCACCCTTAAAACCCCACACACCAGAACAGGGTTAAATAAAAAACAATAATAGCCAAAAAACTGTAGAAAACATTGGCACACTAGAGCGCTCCATACACACCCGCCTGGTGCGTTGTATTTCTGTAGCGCACCGGTTCTTTACAACACTTTTGCATCGATGCCTCATAAAAAGCACGCGAAAACAGAAACCGCCCGGTGCGGAATGAAGCAAATACACTAGTGCACCCATAAACCCCGCGCACCGGAACAGGTTTAAATAAAAAAAAATTATGGAAAAAAATCCGCATAAAACATTGGCACACCGAACACCGTGCGTTCCGTACACACCCGCCCGGTGCATTGTATTATTGTAGTGCACCGATGATTTATAAAACGTCCGCATCGGTGCCTCATAAAAAGCGTGTGAAAACAGAAACTACCCGGTGCGGAATGAAGAATACGCATTGGTGCCCCATAAAATCCCACGCACTGGAACAAGGTTAAATAAAACAAATTATGGCCAAAAAACCAAAATTTTCACTTTTTCCAGTGCTACAGAGCTTTCAAGCATTGGTGCAATTTATCCTTGTCTGAGCTGCGCTGACATCGGTGCTCCCATTGCACTCATTGCACGCACCGCTGTTGTGCATTACCCACCAATCTCCAGCTTCAATTTTGCAAAATGGTGGACAAATTTTATTTTGCAAATTCTATAGCCAATATGCCTCCTTGACGGGAAAATGTACAGGTATATATATATATATATATTCCATAATTAAGCCTTTTAGTGGATTAGAATTTCAAATAACCTTAAAATCAACCATTTAAAAGAAATTTTTTTTTTTGGCGCACAGTGCGCTTGAGCCGTTTGGCTCGCACCAGTTTTCGGTGCTCCCTGTAAATTTACAGGCCGCAACGCAACCGGTGCTAACGGTATCCACACCGTTTCCGGGGCGGTACCGATAGGCGCACCTTGTTATTTTAAATTTTTTTAAAAAGTGTGGTGCCGTCGTTTACCAGGCCACATTGTTGACAATGTGGAATAGTGACAACACGGTGCATTGACTGAACTATCCGCCCAGAGGTGAGTAATGTTGTCAGCACACTACATACGGAATTTTGACATGGTCAATGGTTCGGACTGGTAAACCGGTGCTAATGGTATCTGCATCGGTTCCGGGGCGGTACCGAAGGCGCATCGTGTTATTTTATTTTTTATTTTTTAAATTGCGGTGCGATCGGTTACTCGGCCGCACCATTGACGTAGTGGAATAGCGGCGACGCGGTGTGTTGACCAAAATAGTCGCCCTGGGATGGCTATTTTTGTCAGTGCACGACTTTCCGTATTTCGCCTGTGTCAACGGTGTGACCTTGTAAAAGACTACACCGTTCACTATGTCATGATGGCAAAAGGTCGGTCCATTGACTTAACTATACGCCCCGAGGCGTAGAGTTTAGTTAGCGCACCACTCTTCTGACACTGTACATTGTCAACGGTGTGCTAATTTTTTTTTTTGGAGCACCGCCCCCAGTGCGCTAAATATTATTAGGTGCACTGACACCGGTGCACTCCATAAAAAGACGCACTGGGACCGGTTCATGACTGTGTTTTTGGCGCACCGATTGTTTTTTTTTTGTATGTATATTTCTAAATACATGTCTCATTTAATAAAAATATTGTGTTTAATATGTCAATCATTTAGAGACGTGAAAGGAGAGAAGAGGGGGAACAACAACAACAACATGCGGAGCAGTATAACATGGTTTGCCTATGGGAGGAATGAGAGAGGGAGCGAGATGTGTACCCTCGCCCTATTACAGCAGCTACGCAGGGGCTCCTAAGGCAGGTAGGCCTCCTCAAGTTCTATGAGGAGGCTACTTCCCTAAAGGGCCATAGTTTGTTTTTGAGACATGTTATCCGAAGGTGGAATGCCCAGCAACAGGCTTTCCAGGTTGGTATCAACCAGTGGTAAACACCCACTGAGAAGGATATATATTTCATTACAGGGCTATCGAGGAATGGGGTGGATTTTCCCTCGTTCCCAGAGGTTTCAGCTAGTTGTGTAGAAGGGAGTCAGTTAGTTTACTCCTAGAGATACATTGGAGCAAATGTAATGTCTCCTACAGAGTTTCGGGTCGCTGGAGGTCAGTTACGTATTGGTGCATTTGGTAGTGAGGAGGTGCAATGTTTCTCACTTATCATTTCTACCATTTCACACAACACTAGTGAAGAGAAACGCATTAGTTGCTCGTTTCTATATTATGTTGATTATTTAGCACAAGAGCCACGACTTGTCAGGTGGTCTGCCATTTTTTTGCGGCAGTTCTGTACAACCTTAGATAGATGTCGTGCTCATGCACAAGGGAGGGTGAAATTCGCTTTTGCTTCAGAGATTTTTTGTTTATTTTTTGAGAGGTTTCCAGAGACGAGGCCTAGTTTTATTCGACAGCCTCGTAGGCCGATGTTTGAGGCACATATGCACATGTGGGGGCAGATGATGCCCAAGAGGTATGAGACTCTGTTTCCAGCAAGGATATTGCATGATGCACTGGATTTTCTAGCCAGTGTTGATGAGCATCGCTTCATTATGGTCCCTTGTCCTTACGCGGTTTTGGATTGGCGAGGGTGTGCCAACATCCTCTTCACAGCTAATGAGCCACCAAATGATAGAAGTAATATTACTGTTTTATATATTTAAATTTATTCTAGCATGTTCTTTAACTTGGTTTTATTAAATTGTGTAATGAAATTGTCTAACTATTGTTGTGTACTTGTATATATTTTGCAGACATTGGCTCTTTTGATGGCGACGACATGCCGACACCACCACATATTTAGGTGTGGATCCTGATGATGATAAAGGCATGCCAGATGCCGAGGATCATCAGGAGGCCGATACAGAGAGACCTGCTCTTGTTGGTGCGTCGGTACTGCCTTTTTATAGGCGCAGTCGACTTGATGATAGATACAGGATGGAGTTGGGCGACCAACTTAGTGCATTTATTGTTGAGGCGGGCATTAGGCTTGCTCATTACAGAGACATACATACCGATGATATGCTAGTACAGATGTGGAGAGGCATATCGCATGACATGTACAACCTGATGCGGCATGTCGTAGGAGTTACAATAACTGTTACGTGACTGAGGAGGGCTATTGAAGGTTATAGGTGTGGTCGAGCCGCAACACGTGATGGACAGTCCACGAGCAGCGACTCATCATCTCATGATCGTTCACCTTGCGTTGCCCCAGATGAGCATGAGCCTCCACTAGCATCTAGTAATAGTCATCGTGGAGATGATGCTGGACCATCGGCCACATCCAGTCAGCAGCGTACAACATCCATTAGTACTCATGATCATGAGAAGGTTGGATCATCAACTGTCGAGGCTGCACCATTGACTGAGCATGCCTCCACTAGTACTGATATTGATGTTGTACTACCACCAGGTGATCCATGACATTTATATTACAGTTGTATATTTTTAACATTATTCAGTTATATATATATACATATATATATATATATCTGGTCTATGTATTTTATGTTCATGTTGCAGTTGTACTTAATTTACATGTTGGTGATCATCATGATGTGTATATTGTTAGGTCATGTTAGATATGTTCATTTAATGTGCAGCTTGCAGATAGATGTGTATGTGATAGCATGAGTTATTTGACATGAGATGTATATTTGATGTTTGTATTGTGATGATGTTAATATATAATGTTAATTGTGTTTTGTTAGATGATCATGATCATGATGATGTTAGCGATTTTGAATGTATTTTTTAGTCAAATATGATGTTTGTACGATGGTTATCATGAACGTGATGTTTATTAATTAATTTAATATTAAATGATCGTAATATTGTAAAATTGTAATATTTGTAATTATAATTGTATGTAAAATTCTAAAATTGTAATTGTAATGGTATATACGTAAATTTGTAAATTTGTAATTGTAATTGTAATTTTTTAATTTGTAAAATTGTAATTGTATATATGTAAAATTCTAAAATTGTAATTGTAATTGTAATTGTACGTGAAATTGTAAAATTGTAATTGTAATTGTATGTAAAATATTTATAAAATTTTAATTGTATTACTGTGAATTGATTGTAATTGTATGTAGAATTATAAAATTGTAATTGTAGTTGTATGTGAAATTATAAAACTGTAATTGTAATTTTAATTGTATGTAAAATATTTGTAAAATTTTAATTGTATTAATGTGAAATGAATTTATTAAAATTTTTAAATTTTTAAATTTTAAATAATTGTAAAATAATAAATCTAGAATAATATGAATTATTGTAACATAATAAAGTTTAGAAAATAATGCAAATAAATTCATGTACTTTAGAATTATCATTATTTTACTATGATATTAGATACAAAAAAAGAACTAATTTTTACAGTATGCCATTGTTTTTGAGATCAACATAATTGCAAGTTATCAAGTGAATTATTTATTTTAACATTAACACAATACAAATTACCAATTAATTCAAAATACATATTATAATTTTTCAAAAAACCCATCTTAAAAATTATAAATATTGATGAAATAGCACATGTACCATATCACTCTCGGTTCTCATGATCACCCTCATTATCTTCCAGCTCGCATGGCATGATAACACTATTGTTCTCAAAAATATGTTTTGATCTAGGGTCATGTGTCAATATGAACCACCAATCCCTATCCAACACATCTGGGTAAAAAAACACCTGGTTGTAGTGTTTGGGGAAAACATAGGGCTCCTTAGCTTCATCCCACATCTTTCTAGAGTTGATACATATCAGCCTACTATCGCGATCTTCCTTTACATTATTCCGATCAAAGGTGTCCCACCACTTGCACCTAAAAATAACACATTGGAAAGAAAATAAATCCACTTCAATGATCTCTTGCATCTTTCCGACGTAACCTAATGTCCCTCGTACTAGGTTTTGATCACGGTGGCTAGATCGAATAGATTGATTGAACTCGACTTCCACTCCACAATCTTGTGTGATGTTTCCAGCATGGGATTTTTCTGCGCGAAAATGGTGTCCATATGCCCACATAGATGGGAACAAATGCACCTATTATAAAAAAGTTAAAAAAATCATACTGTCATGTGTCTTATAATAACCCAACAGTTAAAATATGAAATGTAGATGTCTTAATATAAGTTTCAAATTTACATACAAATTAAAAAGATTATTACCGAGTTGCTGCACCCAATCCCTACTTTTAGCGCATCCTCTTCAGTACGCGGGTAATAATTGGTAGCACCGTATTTCTCTTTGACTTGGTTAGCAACCCAACTATTGGGGCATATTTTCTTTTAAATGATTGGGATAAGGCACAATTCTACCATTCAACCGTCTGAATTCTTTCCTGCCACTATCCCATTTCATCCTCTTTTGTTCATACAATGCGACCCATGGTTGTGTCGCTTCAAATTGTAAAGAACGAATTTATTGATTGCTTCAATTTATACATTCGCTGATGAAATCAAACCAACATTATATAGTACTTAGAGATCAAAATATACATTATATCGAAGTTCAACATGAATATTAATTAATTTTTGTAAATTTGAAAAATTGTAAGCCGCTTACTCTTTATCAAGCGCTTTTTTCCACTCGTTTGGAGCAACTCCCCTTCTCTTTTGTCTTCATCCCTTTCATCTTCCCAAATCACTGCACCTGGTATATTTTCTATCTTCTCGATGTACTCACTGACATAATAGAAAGACTCATACGATATGTACCCCTCTTCCATAGACCCCTCGGGTTTTGCCCTTTGTCGAACAAAACTTTTCATTTTCTTCATGTACCTCCCTAAGAAGAATATCCAACGACAAGAAACCACCCCAAATAATTCAACCTCATCTACTAGGTGTATTAGAAGATGAACCTATGAGTCCATGAAACTCGTTGGCAGTTCCTTCTCAAACATACAAACAATCTCAACTATCTATTGACACCACCGTGGAATGCTAGCCACATGAATCTCCTTTGACGCGATCCAATGTAAAAATGCATATAATTTAGATATGGCACGTCCTAGGTCTTGAGGGAATTCATGTTTCACACACCCACACACGAACAAAATATAATGACACTGCAAAGTTATAAAGACTTGCAATAATATACAAAATTAGTTATGTTTTATGATCCCTGCATGGGATGAAATTTATTAATATAACAAAGAATAAAATCATGCTTTTGACATTATACGTACTCTTAGAAGATTCAAATGGTCATGCGATTTCAACCCCGAAAAATGGTCATCCACGGTGAAGCAGCGTTGTAGTGAAGACTTGTATGAAGTTGGCACCCTCACACCCATTATAACTTCCTTTGCCAAAGAAATATCACCTTTTTTTAAAATCCATGGGACATCATCTTCTTTGAAAAACCATGAATTAGAGAGACGAGCGCCTGCCTCTAATCCCGTACCTTGTAATCGTCTTAGTCAATGTTTCTTTTTAGTTTTTGAAGTAATAAGATCTTTCCTAACAACCAATGTGTCACTTTGTTTCGATGATATGTGCCTCCATAAAGAAGATGAAACATTTTTAAATATATCCATGGGATCTAATAAGTGGGTAATCTTAATATGCTCCCAATATGGGAGGTCATAAGAGATAGATTTCCTTTTCATCCCAATGGGCAATTTGTCAACATAGGTGTCCAAGAAATCTGGATCATCGAACATAGGCTCCCCATTTGAATTGAACATTTCTATGAACTCCTTCTCCTTCTATCTCTCATGTGCTCTAAGCCATTCAACTGGTGTCATTATTGGATGCCTTTGGGTTCTCTCTCGTTTACCATTGAAAGCGGATCTTGCTCTTCTCTAAGGGTGTTCTTCTGGTAGGAATACCCTAGAGAAATCATACACTGGCTTCCGTAGGTCCTTGGACCATCTAGATTTCAGATAAGGTCCACAACATTTACATCCCAAATACCCTTTTGTTACAAGAACTGCGAGATTATATTTATATAAATTAATTAATATGCATCGCATATTAAAGAATATCATGAATATCAGAAAAAATATTACAACGAATTAAATAACAAATATGTGAAAGAATATTGTTACATATGTAAACAAATCAATAAATTAAACATGTAATTTACCAGAGCAAACTCCTAAGCCTATATAATCATGTGTCGTGTAAGCACATATGCCATACAATGTAAAACTCCTCTTTGCTAGGATGGGTCTAGATACATCGTATACATTTATCCCATCCCATAATTCCTTCAATTCATCTACCAGTGGTTGTAAGTAGACATCCATATTCTTCACTTGTCTTCTACTAGGGACTACGAGAGCCAAAATAGGATGTTCATTCTTCACGGATAACCATGGGGGGGTATTGTTATTGATCACTACTACAGGCCAAACATAATATTTGGTGTTTTGGAAAGAATATGGGTTGATGCCATCCATGACTATGCTGAGTCGTAGACTTAGTACTTCATCCTTGAATTTTTCGGGCCATGTATCCTCTATATGCTTCATGGATATTGAATCAGTTGAGATTCACATAACTCCCAACTCACTTCTGTGTGAAGAATGCCATCCCTGCAACATAGCTAATTATTTGCAACGAAAGAGCCTTTGAATCCTTGGGATTATGGGCATGTGCCTCAATATCTTAAAAGGAGGACCAATACGTGATTTACCCTTCTTTTTTGATTTATCATACCTGTCATGCCCACATTTCGGACACATATCTTTGTCTACATATTATCCTCTATATAGAATACAATCATTTGGACATGTATGATATGATATGTACTCAACACCCAACATTTTTAGCAATTTATTTACCTCTTTGCAGCTACCGGCAAGACATTATCACTCAGAAGAACCTTATATTTGAATAACCTGTAGTTGGTGATCATGGAAAAATATATTAATAAATGTACATTAATGTCGATATAATTATTAACATTAATAAAATTTACCATTTGTAATGTTCATTGCAATGTAATGATTATATTTCAAATTTATATAAGGGAGTACTTTATGGTAACTTACCTCAAAAGTTTCGAGAAACATGCATTCGACAAGCCAAAATTTGCTTTCAAGTTGTATAGTAACATCATTGTCCCCAACTAGGTAGACTTTGACTCTACCCATCGGTGGTTGATTCAACCATTCTTGGTATCATTCCTCTCTGATTTTTTCTCTTATTTCAATCTTCTCTCGATTTGACATTGTCGTGGGGTGCAACAGAAGATGGTAGGTAGGTCGTTCATCATCACTAGAATCTTAATAATTTAAAAAAAAATATTTGAACATGATAAGTACAAAATATATGATATCAATTAGTAACCACGTTGACAATATTGCATGATTATAAATTGGTTTGACGTTGAAATAATTACATATTAATCAATATATATACCAAAAAATTATAATTATTACAATCATTGTCTCGGGATTGTGGCTAGAATATGCAGTATTGTTACAATTGGCAGGGTGAAGCGGCTGTCTATTTTCATCTACCAAATGCACCTTGCGGTATGCAGCTCCTGGTAATAACTTCAAACATTTTGGAGTAGTTTGAATATTTTTTGCATCTGAACTCGATGCCAAATCTGCATGAACTTGCAAATTTGTATACATTATAAATTTAATTAAGGCGTGCATGATTGACTGCATGGATAAAAAACATAAATTCAATTAGATAGTGAAAATATAAATAAAATCTGAATTAAATATTACGTCTCGAGATGGATAGGGAGAACTCCGCGATGGACTTTGAGAAATATTATGGAACGAGCTGGATTTTGAAGAATTGTGCATTCGATATAATTATGATATTTTCTCCCTGTATCTGAGCAAAACAACAATAAATTTTGGTGCACATACCTAATTGTAATTTTTGTGCGTAATGTACAGATCACCGCACCAGTGCATTTTTGGTAATGCGCACCGGTGTCGTTTTATACCTAGACGCACCGGTGCGGTTCGATTAAGGGACGCACCGGTGACAAATAACCGCAAATAAAAAAAGAAAAACTCTATTTTAGTTAAGTGAAAAAAGCGGTAAATTGAAAAATGGGCGGAAAATTATTTTCGAAAATCTAATTTCATAAAACATTTCTTTAAATACTAAACACTTTTCATTATTTCACTATTTTTGCAAAAATTTTCAACCAGAGATTTGCAGGAGACATACCTAGAGCAAACAGAGCACGAGAGCATTGTGGAGTAGGGAAATATGTTCGAACAGAAGTATTCAGACAATCAGAATTACAAACCTCTGGTGATTCAAACCCTCTAGCATAGAATTTCAAACGATGTGAATAAAGTTTATTTTATTTTTTAACTTTTTCTGCAGTTTTTTTAATGCAGTAAAAGAAAAAAATCAAAGTTTATTTTTTTTAAAGCTTTTTCTCAGTTTTTTTAATGCAGTAAAAGAAAAAAATCAAACTTTATTGTTTTTTTTACTTTTTCTGCAGTTTTCAGAAACAAAATTAAAAAAAACCCATTTTTAGAAACAAAAATCCTAGATTATTTTTGTTTCTGCTCTTTCTTCTCCCTCTTTCTATAATTTCAGAATTAGGGCTTTTCAATTTAGATTTATAGGGTTTTTATAGTCATAAGACTGCCAACCCACGGGACGACTTGCATATTTGAATCCCAATCCATGTCGGCCCTTGCGTGAATTAAAAAAAAAAAAACGGATGCGCCCTGCGTAACATAGCGCACTGGTGCGCTCTGTTATACCAGCGCAACACGAAAGTACAGTGATAAAAAATTTAATTTAATTTTTTTTTATCAGTGTGCCATATGTAACATATGGCATCGGTGCACTATTTCATTATGGCGCACTGCTAACGTGCTGTTTCACAAAAAAAAAAAAATCCATTTTAGAAACAAACCCTACATTCTTTTTATTTCTGCCCTTTCTTCTCCCTCTTTCCATGATTTCAGAATTAGGGTTTTTCAATTTATACATATAGGGTTTGTATTGATAAATATAATCCTAAGACATCCAACCCACGGGACGACCTGCATAGTCGGATCCTAATCCATGTCGACCCTTGCGTAAATTTAAAAAAAAAAAAAAGATTTTTTTTTCATCGGTGCACCCTGCGTAATTGAGTGTACTGGTGCCCTCTATTATCCCAGTGCACCGTGAAAGTACTTTGATAAAAAATTAAAAAAAATAAAATATTTTTTCTCAATGCACAATTTGTAAAATATGCAACCGGTGCGCTATGTCATTATGGCGCACCGCGAACGTTCTGTTTCACAAAAAAAAAAGAACTTTCAAAAAATATAAACCCTACATTCTTTTTGTTTCTACCATTTCTTCTCCCTCTTTATGTGATTTAAGAATTAGGGCTTTTTAATATAGATTTATAGGGTTTGTATTGCTAAATATAGACCTAAGACATCCAACCGAAGGGACGATTTGCATAGTCGGATCCCAATTCATGTCGGCCCTTGCGTGAACTTAAAAAAATCAGATTTTTTTTTTCATCGGTGCGCCTGGCGTAACCTAGTGCACCGGTGCTCTGTATTGTACAAGCGCACCGTGAAAGTAATGTGATAACAAATTATTATCATTTTTTTTTTATCAGTGCGCTATATGTAAAATATGGCACTGGTTTATGCTACAAAAACTAACACTGGACGATTTTTATTATTTTATCATGGTTAATTGGTGCGGTGGTTGACATCTAATGCATCGGTGCTCCTTGTTGACATAGATCACTGTACGGTCTATTATACTGTTTGTGCGGTGCGTTTCTAAGACCCCCACACACTAGCGTCGGTGCGTACACCATGAATGGAGTACCGGTTTCTTGAGAATTTTTTTTTACCTGAAAAGCTGACAATTTATTTATAAATATATTGATGAATGATATGGTATAGGTTTGAGATTGTTAAAGAAATCACTGACAAGAGATCAAGTAACAAAAATATTGATAACACATCAAGAAAAGAAAAAAATGCAAATTCTTTACAAAAAATATTATTTTTGAACTATATGTAAGTTTAACTAATGTGTATTGTTTACTGTGTATCATGCAGAGCCATAAAATGACGAAGCTCGATAAGATTATTTCTGATCTAGGACTAGAAGAGCGTAAAATCTTGATGGAAAAATTGCAAAAGGAGGAATCAGGTGAATGAAAAAATACTATCGATCCAATATGAGTTTCTTTTTTTAATTTTCATTAATAATATAATTAAAATTATTAGATAACATGTGTCAAACAGTCTATTAATTCACATATGTTTAATGTTCTATAGGGACCAACAGCTCAGAAAATGAATGTTGTTCTAAGAAAAGAAAAAAAATAGAAAATGAAAATGAAAATGAATTTCTCCTTAGCTTATCTGGAGTGGTGCTGGAGGTTAATGTAAGGGTGAAAATCTTTTACAAAAGTTTGAGGGACCTAGTGGAATGAATGTATAGATGTTCTTTCCACTTACAATACAAAAACCAATCCAATGATTCCAAGAACCAAATTTTATCTAAACTACAGGAAGAGTTTCTAGAGTATTGGTCAATGAGACATGTCAGACTTTTAATAGCAAAAACGTACCCAAAAAAAAGGAATGAAAAAGTAATATTCCTTTAAATGTTTGTCTAGAATTATTTATAAATATCACTTTTTTTATATTTACTTTTCATACATCAATATAAAAATTAAATAGTTTATTTTCATGTTACATTTTCAGGAAGATTATAAAAATTTGAAAAGATGAACGAGCTGATATCAGAAATATGCCAGTAGGAATGTCCAAAAAGGTGTACAAGGATATGGTCAAAGAAATGGACAAAATTGCATTGTAGGAGGAGCCATATCAAAAACAACGTGCTTCAAATGTAATATGTAATATGTAATCATTGAATTTTTCGATCATTAGGTAAAATAAATAAACAATTTAGCATTAAATATTAATTTTCAAGTATTTTCTTGCAGAAAAGAAAAGAAAATGGAACCCATTCAACACATAAAACATGACGACAAGGAAGAAAAGGGTTGATATCTAAGTTTGTGAGTAATTGTTACTTCCTTATAACAACTTAACTAGATTTCATTTTGTATTTTTTAAGTTGTTTTACAAAAATCATCATTGAATGTCTTCAAACAGGTGCTAACATACAAAGAAGAACCATCAGAGGAATTGATTGAAATTGGGTTAAATATGGGTTGTGAGTATATGTTGGCATATCAGAACTTAATTGTGGAATTTGTAAGCATCTATCGATCTTGTTTTACTTAGCTCCATTTATAATTAATAGAACAAAAAATCTTTTATATTAAATATATGATTTGTTATGGGGTATAAAACTTGCAGGAAACAAAGTATGGAACTGCGCCAACAGATAAAATCTTGAAAGATGGAATGTTACATGGTTTTGAAAGAACGTGTATAGTTTATGAGTCAATTGTTTCAATGGTACGTCATTTCTTTTCTATTTACATTGATGTATATTATTTAATATTGCAATTTTCATTATTCTCACCAATGTATATACACTCATTACATTTTATTTTTATGTTTGTAGATGGAAGGTGAAGAAGAAGAAAACAATCAACACCATGAACAAAACATTCCTGAAAATAACCCAAGTCATGGAAGTAGCTCTAGCCGTGACAACAGTTCAAGCGAAGAATGATGATCATCGTGTTTGGATATCAAAGCAAGGTGTTGTATTTTTTGAAATATGTCTGTGAAATCAGACATTTTGTTTAATGTAATGGACATAGTGTCCCAATTGAAAGACAAAGGGATACCAATAACTGTCCCATTTTGTATGACAAAGACTGTCTTACATATATATATATATATATGTTTTAATTTATTCTATTGTGTTCTCCATTGTCGCTATTGCGTTCTCCATTGTCATTCTCAAATGCACTAATAAAAATTTAATTCATATGAATATTATTATAAGATATATATGTGTCGACTTTTGATGAATAATGAATTGTAAAAAACCACAATAATTATGATATGACATAACAAATTAATCCAAACATCAGATTCAAATGCATTAATACAAAATTAATTAATATGAATATTGTTATAAGATGTGTCGAATTTTGATGAATAATGAATTTAAAACAATCAAAATAATTGCACTGTCACAGGTCGATGTTTCTAAAAAATACAAAATTAAAACCGGTGCGTGTCAGTTACTGTACACCGGTGCATTTCTATTCTGAAGTGCATCGGTGTGTTTCTACGACCTATGGGCACCGCATAAATACCAAAACCAATTAAAAATATTGGTGAGTTTGTGAGATACGGCGCACCAGTGTGTTTATGTGTTTATACGCACCGGTGCTGTTGTACGACCTATGGGTACCGCACGTTTACCGGTACTAATTATAAATCTCGGTGCGTTTGTGTCATACTACACACCGGGGCGTTTATGTGTCTATACACACCGATGCATTTGTACGACCTATGGGCACTGCACGAATACCGATACCAATTATAAATCTCGGTGAATTTGTGTGATACTGCGCACTGGTGCATTTCTATAAGTCTACGCATCGGTGTGTTGATACGACCTATGGGCACCGCATAAATCCCAAGACCAATTAGAATGACCCCATGCGTTGTATCACCAACACTACGCCCGGTGCGGTTTTATACCTTAACGACCCGGTGCATTCGCCTTCGACCGCCCCAGGCCACCTTCTACATGTACGCACTAGTGCATTAAATCCAGAGTAGCACACCGATGAAAAAAACATCTATAATAACCTCCGGTTGCCCATTTTTTTTTAGTTGTGTTGAATTTCCATTAAAAGCTCTGCCAAAACCTCCGTAACCATAAATGGATGTTGTAGAAAATGTTTTTTTGACAATTTTGGCCAATTTTATAACACTAAAAACGTCCTTTATAACCTCCAATAGAGGGTCTTTTCCCTGTAGTGTATACTCTTGTATGTGTGGAAGACTAAATGTGGAGTGGAAATGCATTGAAGTTAAAAGTGAAACATAACTTGGCACCATCAATGGACTAAATTCAATATTGGATCTTTTAGTGGTAAAACCATAATTCACAACTCTCTCAGATGCGGTTTTCACACCCTATGAAAATTTTGTGGTTGGGATATAATTATGATGTCATTTTCGCATAAATTTGTGGTTAGGACGGGTATTGTACAACAAAATTAAAGCTTAAAATTTTAAAAAGTGTTAAAATTTTCCAATGTGAAAAAAATAGATACAATATTTTGTTTCCAATTATATCTTATTTTAGTTGTATTTGAGAAACTAACATGCTTTTACATGTTTTTGGTTGTGATATTTATTATAATAAAAAAATAAAAATAATCTAATTTTAAGGTTATGTTTTTATGCAATGATTTTTCTATTAAAGTTTATGGAGGCAACATGTGAGATGTTGGAAGGAAACAAGTGCTTCTAACTTGGTTTAACTTGGTTGTAGTGAAAACATTTAGGTGTTCTTGCATATTAGTCGGGTGCAAATAAAGTAGAGTATATATTAAATGGATTTAATAGTTAAAAACAAGTGTTAGTTTCTTAAAATTCATATGTCAAATTTGGAAGAAGTAGGATACATATCCTTCTTTAGGTTAAATATATTCAAATTGTTGCGCAAATGGGGTTGTAAGACCTTATGTTTTCATCTTGAGAAAATTGAGTTCTCTCCTAGTAGTCACTCACATAGGTTAGGTTGTTTTAAGAAAAGTAGGTGATTTTCCTTAAGATGAGAATATTTAATTTTAAATAGTGTGATAATGTGGTTTCAACGAGGCATTAAAAGAGGGAATGAGCATGCACATTCATGATGCTATTGTTATGTGTTTCTTTAGGAATGAGTGCATGTCTAAGAAGACTCTAACAAGGGTTGAAGGGTTTGAATAGTTAGAGATGTTGGATGTTTGCAGTCTCAATTAGATGTTTAGACAAGTAATTTAAGTACCATGAGAAGTTGTGTGAAGCAAACTTAAGACATTTGATAAGTTGCATGAAGGAAACTTGGTAGTGGTACTAATTAGTGAACATTCATTTATCAAAGTTCATACCCTATCCTTTGCACTACCACTTTACAAGACGAAGAATAAATTTGAAATAGATGTGTAACCCACTAAATAAGTTGGCAAGGTTGTTAAAACATATATAGGTGGTCATGTCGTATTGAAAAAGGAGGTGTTGGCCCACTCCAATTTTCGATAGTCTGTCAAGCTTTGAATTTAATTTCCCGTGAATGTGATCAAATTATATAACCCTAAAGGTTCTAATAATCTCCATAATTCTAATCATCATTTGATCCAGTAAATAAGTGTATAATTAAGTAAACCTTTCATCCAATCTATAACAACCTTTGAATCCCTTATCACTTGTAAGTTTATATTGTTGAAGTGACACAATTAAAATGACTAACATAAACGATTAATTCATATTATTGTAGTTTTTTTTAGGTAGTGGTAATTTTTTTCCTAGACTAAATTAGTCATTCACATTAGTCATTTTTAGTAGTATTACTTATTAGCTAGTCATATATTTTAACTCGGGACTACATTAGTCATTTATGCTAGTCGTTTTTAGTTGGGTTTCTTAATATTGCTAATTTTTTGTAGTATTTCACTTGGAAAAGTTGTGGTGACTAACTTTGTTAGTCACCTAGTCACTAATTGCACCATTTTCTACTAGTGTATGTTTGATAAGGAGTTGCCAACGAGTTTCATGGACTTGCAGGTTCATATTCTAATTCAACTAGTAGATGAGGTTGAATAGTTGAAGTCATTTCTTGTTGTTGGATGTTCTTCTTAGAGAGGTGCATGAAGAAATTGAAAGGTTTTGTTCGACAAAGGGCAAAACTCTAGGGGTCTATGGCAGAGGGGTATATATCATATGGGTCTTTCTATTATGCCAGTGAGTACATCACGTAGATTGAAAACACATCAGATGTGACTATTTGGGATGACAAAAGGGATGAAGAGAAAAGAGAAGGGAGCTTCTTGAAATGAATGAAAAGAGGTGCATGATAAAGAGTAAGTGCAGGATTTATCACTTGTCAAATTACTACATAATAACTATTCACACTGAACTTCGTATTAATGCATATTTTCATCTCATATGTACTTTATATATATATATGTTTGATTTCATCATCAACGAACTTAGAAATTGAATCTATCAACATATTCATTCTTTACAATATGGCAATGACACAACCATGGGTCACATTGTACTAAGAAAAGAGGAGGAAATGGGACAATGATAGGAAATATTTCAAACTATTGAATGGTAGAAGCGTGCCTTATCCTGGCCATTTAAAAGAAAATATACCAATGACATGCCCTAACAGTTGGGTTTTTTATCAAGTCAGAGAGAAATACGTTGCACCTAGTCGTTACTCGCATGTTGAAGAGGATGTGTTAAACATAGGGATTAGGTGCAACTTAGGTAATTATATTCTCTTTTCCAATCAAAAAATATTCCAGGAAATCACATCATAGTTTTAAAGAGTCGATGTGTTTTTAACTACTTAGTTTAGTTCATCATCAAGAGAATGATGATCGTGCTGATCCAAACATATACATATATATACTGCAGACATATGTAACGGTCATTGACCCAAACGATTATTAATATTTTCTTAATGTTCAATTTCATTAATTTCTGGTTATGTTTGGGTCAATAACTGTTACATATATCTGTAGTACGCATGCTGGGATTAAAACCTAGTTCATCGTATTAGTCCCTAGTTACAACTAGACCACAACCTCTCTGAATTTTTGTTGTCTGTATGGGCAAGAAAACATTGACGTTATAGGTTTTATTATGCGATTAGAGCCTCAGTTCTTGGTTATCAGCATAGTTACCACACGAATTTGGATTTGAATTCAAATTCAATATGATTTGAAAAAAAAAAAAAACAATTGTATTGAAAATTCCAACTTGAAAAAAATATGGGAGTGTATATCTCACTAACATGAAATACCATGCAAAAGATTCAAATTTTTTTGTTGGTTCATATAAATCATTATGGACAAGTCCAGAAGTTTTTCTAGCAGGTTGCAAGTACACAAGGTTTTTTGAATGAAAAATTCATTTATTTTTGCATGTTATGTGCTTTTATGTGAATTTCAGAATTCCAAATTTAAATGCATGTGGATTCCTATGGGAGATGATGATTTTTTGGAAGGGAAAACCATTAATTTTCGTATGCTAGTTTTTTTTTTTTTTTTTGTGAATGTTGGAATTATGTATTGAATTGCATGATGAATTTTGACTAGGATTTGGATTTGGATAGAGTTAATAATTGAATTGAATCCAAATTGACATGAACATTTGACCAAATTGCACGTGTTGAATTTCTGTATGGAGAGGGTCTATTCAGACAAATTTAGCTATTATGTTTATCGGTATTTTCAGTTGTAGGGACTTATGTTAGGAATAATGACATTACATCCACAAGTTGAGGAACTCTTTGACCATGTGAGCAATGGATTATTGTTGTAGCCAAGGATGGTGTTGCTGTAGAGTACAACCTGTATGTCTATCACATCATTAGGTTTTGTTGGTGCTCCATGTTGTCTTCCACTGCTTGAACCTTTGCTTTCCCTTTCAAGGGTGACATGATGGATGGAGGATGATATCCATAAAGTACCATAAATGGGGACATTTTTTATGAAGTATGGAAGGATGTGTTGTATCACCATTCTGGAAATTACAATAAAGGGTCTAATTAACAATGCTAAAATAAACATCGAAATATAATAATTAAATATATAGGGCTGTACCCGAGGCTTTGTCTAGGGCTTAACATTAAGGCTTCTTCAAGTAATTTTTCTGCATTTCATAACAACAAAATAAGTCTAATTGCAGTGTGTTCATCCCAACTTGATTCTTTCCTTGTCTTTAAAGAAGACAACCCTCTAAGTTTGGTCCTTTGACTCCATAGGCCAAAGATTTGGTTTAGGCACTAGTCCTCATTTCCACCACCCAATAAAAATATATAAAATCCACATTTTTATGCTTTGTTGTACAAATTTGAAACTACTTCAAAAGAAAATAATAAATCAGATTTGTTTGCCAAGTCTAAAACGTATTTCTAGTAATCGTCATAATTTGGACTCAACATTTAGTAGGGATATCCCCTTATGTTGAAGGAGAGATGGTCAAAGGAGAGTGAATAAGCTATTGTGGTGATAGTGGGTAACCCTTATTTTTTACCTCTGTGGTGTGGAAATTTCTGAATCTTTACACTTTATGCAAAAATTATTACTGTTAATCTGGTTATGCTCTTCCTACTTAGACAAGTTATTAACTGAATACAATTCAAGTTAAAATCGAAGAAAAACACATAATCGGTCTGAACCAATCCAGATCTAGAACATGTTCATGCACACATAGACAAAGTGACACATTTATTTATGGAAAAATAGTCCCCGGAAAAACCAAATGCTGGAAAACTGGTCTTTTGGCTACTGGAGGGTTTTTTATTATTAAGAATTTTCTTTCTACAAAAAGAATGGGTTCCAAATATGGAAAACCCGACAGAGAAATAATAGATCTACAGCTCGCTGGCTAATCTAGGGCCAAAATAATGACTGATCCACACCCTCAAACGAGATTTACAAGACAACCAAAATTACGGCCTAGAAACCCCAGCGCTGCCCCTGAAGCCTCTATGTCAGCATCTGAAGCCCCTCTGACCATCAACACTATTCTAGAAAGGGTTGCGTTACACCAGACTAGGTGACGCAGTCCTTACGCTACCCCTTAGGGTCTCTGCATAACCCTTGAGGGTTTCCTGCAGAAAATCATGATGTCCTTGAGGGACTGCGTAGCATGGTTGCTGCTCTTCCTGCTGCTGCTCTCCTGCTTCTTTGCGTTGCCTATCTGAGATGATATTTGCCTCTTGCTTATTCTAGACCCTGGGATCAGATCATCCCCTTGGTCTAAATTCCCCTCTCTGCATCTGAAACACTTCTGAGAATTCTTAGCAAACCCGCCCTAGAATCTCAGCTTAGCTTCTGTGTTCTGACTCTGTGTGTCTTTACAAATGATCCCAAGCCTTTCCTATATACTTTTCTCATTGGGAAACCAACAACCATGATTAGATATTGAATCAATGGCTTAGATTAAAAGAAAGCTTGATCCGTGTGACTTAGGACAATTTCATCACATGTTTTGATTAAATCACTTAATATCTCCTAAACCAAATGAAATTTCCCAAATCAATTTCTGGGCCTTGTAGATCAAGTGTACTCTATTCCCTCCACAAAATTTGGGAGCTAGGGCACAACTGATGCTACCCCAAATACATAAAATCTCAACACTCCCTCTTAGCATCAAGGGTTTTCTCTAACAATACATCAAACTATGCATTCCATGATTTTGGGCACTGGTTCTGTGCTGCTGATGCTTGGCCTGCTACCACTCAACTCTGCACTGTTGCTGCCATTATATACTTCTGCCCATGAATATGCCACTGCCACTTCAACCTCTGTACTGTAGCTCCCTCTCAATTTTCTACATCTGTGCTTCTCATAGCACTGCCATTGCTGATATGCTGCACTGTAACTTCAGTTGTTGAGAGAAACAAATGAATCTCCTGCCCAGTCTTCGACAGACAAGTCAGATGGGCTGAATCCTCATCATTGAAGCTCCATAGGCTACAGATCTGTGCTGGCATCTTAAGGATGATGCATAACTACAACTCTACACTGCGTAAGTAGACTCCCTTTGCACTACTGAAGTCACATCAATTCCTTGTGCTGGAATCTCTCACGCTGTTGCTGCACTGCACTGTCCCTCTGAAGCCTTTTGCACTACTGGAACTCTGCTCTTCGCTGCTCCTCCATGTCTTCAAATATGCCCCTGCTTCATCTGTGATCTATGCACCCACTACTCCACTTGTCCCACTACTGTCTTAAGGCTACCATAGATCGCATGTGATCCAAGTGATGAGCTGCTTAAGGATCCCGCCTTACTTCTATGTGGCTCCTATACATATCCATGTCACCCCACCTCTGTGGTTCATGAGCATTCATGGCTGCATCATCCTCTAACCCATCATCTGCCACAACAGCCTTGGAAGAAAAAGCTTCCTTGTCCTTTTTCTTTTGAGGACAATTGCTAGTCAAATGTCTCATTTCACCACAATGGAAGCACTTGATCTTTGGAAAATCCTTCTTCTTCTTTCCTTGCTGCCTCTTTGATGGCAAGGCTGCATATTCCTCATCTTCCTTCTTCACTTTGCTTGATCTGGAGCTATACTTCTTTTTGGTGAATTTTCGGAGTTCTTCTTGACGCAAAATTGACCACAAGTTGTCCCAATCTGGGAGATACACTCTGCCCAAGATACTTTGGATAAAGGTTTCCCACTCATCTGTGACTGCATTGAGGGCAGTCCGGACCATCACATCGTCTTCCACCTTAACACCCGTTTCAGTCAACTAATCTATGATCGACTGTAGTCTAAAGAGGAAATGATCCATGTCTTCTCCCTTGGTCATCATGAATGACCTCATCTGTGTCTCCATCAACATCTTTCTTTGGATTGATTTTCCCTCATATAGCGAGATCAAGGCCTTCCACATATCCTTAGCTGTCTTCTTCTTAGCTAAGTGTGGTACAATATGGTCCTTAATTCCATCCATAATTAGCCCTTTGGCATGCCCAAAAACTTCCTTATGCTTCCAAAGGAGATCCGAATCGGTCGGTGTGGCCAGAGTTTTCTCTGCATGGTCTCTAAGATTGTATGCCTCAAGGAATATCAGGATCCTTGCCTTCCAAAATGAGAGTTTTGAGAGGCCATCCATCCTGTCTTGATCACACATTCCATGAGGAGCCATCTACTCAGAATGTGTCGGACCTTACTTTTCTCTTTTCTAGAGAAATGGATCTAAGGCCCTTAGTGAAAATAGGCACCTTCTGCTACCTCTGACAACTGATTTCCCTTCTTGGAAATCTTCCAAATCAACTGTGATTTAGCCTTCTTTGATCCTCTGATCAAACTGCAAGTTTCTTTGGCTAGAAACTCTCTAAGAAGTTGATCTCCTCCCGCTCTTTTTCACTTGTGCTTAGGCTAAAAATATGAAAAATTCCGAAATTTTAACCCCACTAGCACCTTCTGAATTTCTACAGCTCTTCTGCAGTATTTTCTGGATCTGACAGATTCAAATCTACATCACACTAGTAGGCTTCAGACTAATCCAACGCTATTTCTGAGCAGTAATTGCATGGGTTTTCCAGGAGGCAACGTTAGACTGTGTCACCCTTCCTCTGCATGAATCTGCTCTGAAAGCTGCAATGTCCCTTCATATTTTCATTTCTACTGCTTTTCCAACTGCTTCCTATAGCTAGAACCTTCAGTCTTGCTGGTGACCCTCCTAGATTTGCAATTTCTCTGATACCATGTGGAAATTTTTGAATCTTTACACTTTATGCATAAATTATTACTATTAATATGGTTGTGCTCCTCCTAATTGTACAAGTTGTTAACTGAATAAAATTCAAGTTAAAATCAAAGTAAAATGCATAAAAAATCTCCACCAATCTAGATCTAGAACAAGTTCATGCACACATAGACAAAGTGACACAAATATTTTTGGAGAAATAGTCCCCGAAAAATCTTGATGTGGGAGAACCGGTCTTCTGGATGCTGGAGGGTTTTTATTATTAAGAATTTTCTGAATAAAATAATCCTGGGTTCCAGATATGGAAAACTCGACAGAGAAATAATAGATCTACATCTCATTGGCTGATCTAGGGCCAAAATAATGATTGATCCACACCCTCAAACAAGATTTACAAGACTCAGCCAAAATTAGGGCCTAAAAACCCCAGCGCTTCCCCTGAAGCCTCTGCGCCAGCCTCTCAAGACCATCCGACCCTCAACACTGCTCCAAAAAGGGTTGCATTACCCTAGACTGGGTGATGTAGTCCTTATGCTGCCCCTTAGGGTCTCTGCGTAAGCCCTGAGGGTTTCCTGCAGAAAATCATGGTGTCCTTGAGGGACTGTGCAACACCTGTGTAGCATAGTTGCTGCTCTTTCTGCTACTGCTCTCCTGCTTCTCTGTGCTGCCTCTCTGAGATGATCTCTGCCTCTTGCTAATTCTAGACCCTCGGATCAGATCATCCCCTTGGCATAAATTCCCCTCTCTGCAGCTGAAACACTTCTGATAATTCTTAGCAAATCCACCCAAGAATCTCAGCTTAGATTCAGTGCTCTGCCTCTGTGTGTCTTTACAAATGACCCCAGGCCTTTCCTTTATACTTTTCTCATCGGGGAACCAAAAACCATGATCATATCTTGAATCAATGGCTAAGATTAAAATAAAGCTTGATCCACATGACTTAAGACAATTTCATCACATGTTTAATTAAATTCACTTTAATTATTTAATTTTCCTAAGTTTTAACTTAGGAAATACATTAAAATAATTAATTAATTTAATATCTCCTAAACTAGATGAAATTTCCCAAATCAATTTATGGGTCTTGTATATCAAGTGTACTCTAGTCCCTCCACAAAATTTGGGAGGTGGAGCACAACTAATGCTACCCCAAATACAAAAAGTCTCACCACTCCCTCTTAACATCAAGGGTGTGCTCTAGCAATACATCACACTATGCATTACGTGATTTTGGGCACTAGTTCTATGCTGCTAATGCTTAGCCTGCTGCCACTCAACTCTACAATGCTGCTGCTTTTATGTACTACTGCCCATGACTCTGCCACTGCCACTGAAACCTCTGTACTGTAGCTCCCTCTCAATTTGCTGCATTTGTGCTGCTCATAGCACTGCCACTACTGATTGGCTGCACTACAACTTCAGTTGTTGAGAGAAACAACTGAATCTCTTGCCTAATATTTGACAAATAAGTTAGATGGGCTGCATCCTCACCACTGAAGCTCCATATGCTATAGAACTGTGCTGGCATCTGAAGGATGATGCACAACTAAAACTCTACACAACGTAAGTAGAATCCCTCTGCACTACTGTGATGCTAAAATCTCTCACGCTGCTGCTGCATTGCGCTGTCCATTTGAAGCCTTATACACTGCTATAGCTCTGCTCTGTGCTGTTTCTCCCAGTCTTCAGATATGCCTCTGCTTCATCTATGATCTATGCACCCACTGCTCCACTTTTCCCACTACTGTATTAAGGCTGCTGTATCTCGCATGTGATCCAAGAGATGAGCTGCTCAAGGATCCCGTCTTACTTCTATGTAGCTCCTCTACATATCCATGTCACCCCACCTCCGTGGTTCATGAGAACTCATGGCTGCATCATCTTCTGGCCAACCATCTGCCACAACAGCCTTGGAAGAAGAAGTTTCCTTGTCCTTTTTCTTCTGAGGACAATTTCTAGAAAAATGTCCCATTTCACCACACTGGAAGCACTTGATATTTGACAAATCCTTCTTCTTCTTTACCTACTGCCTCTTTGATGGCAAGGTTTCATCTTCCTCATATTCCTTCTTCACTTTGCTTGATCCGGAGCTATATTGGTTCTTGATGAATCTGCAAAGTTCTTCTTAATGCAGAATTGACCACAAGATGTCCCAATCTGGAAGGTTCACTTTGCCCAAAATACTTTGGACAAAGTTTTCCCACTCGTCTGTGACTGCATTGAGGGAAATCCTGACCATCACATCATCTTCCACCTTAGCACTAGTTGCAGTCAACTGATCTCTGATCGAGTGCAGTTTGAAGAGGAAATGATCCATGTCTTCTCCCTTGGTCATCATGAATGACCTCATCTGTGTCTCCATCAACATCTTTCTTTGGAAAATTTTTCCCTCTTATAGGGAGATTAAGGCCTTCCACATCTCATTAGTTGTCTTCTTCTCAGATAAGTGTGGTACAATATGGTCCTTAATTCCATCCATAATTAGCTGCTTGGTAAGCCCAACAGCTTCCTTATGCTTCCGAAGGAGATCCAGATTGGCCAGTGTGGCCAGAGTTTGCTTTGCATGGTCTCTAAGATTGTATGCCTCAACGACTATCATGATCCTTGCCTTCCAAACTGATAAGTTTTAGAGGCCATCCATCCTGTCCTGATCACGCAGTCCATGAGGAGCCATCTGCTCAGAATGTGTTAGAACTTCCTTTTCTCTTTGCTAGAGAAATGGATCTAAGGCCCTTGGTGAAAATAGGCACCATATACTCCCTCTAACAATTGATTTCCATTATTGGAAATCTGCCAAATCAGTTATGATTCAACTCTCTTTTATCCTCTGATCAAACTACAAGTTTCTTTGGCTAGAAACTCTCTGAGAAGGTGATCTCCTCCCGCTCTTTGTCACTTGTGCTTAGGCCAAAAATCTTAAAATTTAAAAAAATTTAACCTCACCAACACATTCTGAATTTCTGCAACTCTTCTGCAGTCTTTTCTGGATCTAACAGATTCAAATATGCATCACACTGGCATGCTTCAGACTAATTTAGCGTTGTTTCTGAGCTGCCTCTATGTAGTAATAGTGTGGGCTTGCTAGGAGACAATGTTAGACTACATCACCCTTCCCTCTACGTGAATCCGTCTATGAAAGCTACATTGTCCCTTCATATCTGCGTTTATACTACTTTTCCAGCTGCTTCCTATAGCTAGAACCTTTAGTCTCTTACTGGTGACCCTCCTAGATCTGCAATTGCTCTGATACGATGTGGAAATTTCTGAATCTTTACACTTTGTGCATAAATTATTCTTGTTAATATGGTTATGCTCCTCCTACTTAGACAAGTTATTAACTGAATAAAATTCAAGTTAAAATTGAAGCAAAACACATAACATATCTCCACCAATCCAGATCTAGAACAAGTTCATGCACACATAGACAAAGTGACACAGTTATTTCTAGAAAAATAGTTCCCAGAAAAATCCAATGCGGGAAAACTGGTCTTCTGGCCACTGGAGGGTTTTTATTATTAAGAATTTTGTGAATACAACAAGCCTGGGTTACAGATCTAGAAAACCTGACAAATAAATAATAGATCTACAGCTCACTGGCTGATCTAGGGAAAAAATAATGACTGATCCACACCCTCAAACGAGATTTACAAGACTCAGCCAAAATAGGTCCTAGAAACCCCAACACTGCCCCTGAAGCCTCTGCGTCAGCCTCTGAAGCCCCTCTGACCCTCAGCGTTGCTCCAGAAAGGGCTGCATTATCCCATACTGGGTGACACAGTCCTTACGCTTCCCCTTAGGGTCTCTGCGTAACCCCTGAGGGTTTCCTACAGAAAATCACGCTGTCCTTAAGTGAATATGCAACACCTGCGTAGCACGATTGCTGCTCTTCCTGCTGCTACTCTCCTGCTTCTTTGCGTTGCGTATCTGAGCCGATATCTACCTCTTGCTGATTCTAGACCCTGGGATCAGATCATCCCCTTGGTCTAAATTCCCTTCTCTGCAGCTGAAACACTTCTGAGAATTCTTAGCAAAACCTCCCTTGAATCTCAGCTTTGCTTTAGTGCTCTGCCTCTGTGTGTCTTTACAAATGACCCCAAGCCTTTCATTTATACTTTTCTCGTTGGGAAACCAAAGGCCATTATCAGATCTTGAATCAATGGCTAAGATTAAAAGAAAGCTTGATCCGTGTGACTTAAGACAATTTCATCACATGTTTAATTAAATTCACTTTAATTATTTAAGATTCCTAAGTTTTAACTTAGGAAATACATTAAAATAATAAATTAATTTAATATCTCCTAAACCAGATGAAATTTCCCAAATCAATTTCTGGGTCTTGTAGATCAAGTGTATTCTATTCCCTCTACAAAATTTTGGAGCTAGAGCACAAATGATGCTACCCCAAATACAAAAAATCTCAACATGTGGTCATACTTTTGCTTTGGATTTTGATGTAACCAAGGACCTTTATTGTGGTTGTTTCCTTTCTTCCACAAACTCTCTATTAGTTTTTTTCTCTTTTAGCGTTCATTATTAGTGTCTACAACCTTCTATCAACCCAGAGAATAATTTTTCGTCAATGGAATCAACAACAATTCCCATTATCTGACATATCGAAATGTCGGTTCACCAATTATTGTTATTTCAAAACTTTCCCCACACAAAGAAACACTTTCAGAAAATACTTGATGCAAATCCTTCCTGAAAGATAAACAATTTCATTGTCAATTGAAGTTTGATCCCTGGGGTGTCAAGTGTTGGTAATTGGTTATCAAAGGGTATAACACACAAAATTAAATTTAGGTATAATTGATATGAGACCTTGCAAGTGGAACCCCAACTATCAGAGACCACAAATTGGGATTATTGAGTGATTTTGAATGTCAGGTGTCTGTGATATTAGGGATTTTTTTCCTAATGCATAAACATAAAATTTTGTTTCGATCTCATATGGAAATTTGCTATGATGAAACCTTGATTATTGAGGAATGGGAACTGGGATACTAGATGATCGGGCTATTAAGTATCGTTGATCAAAGTTTCGGGAGATTAGGAATACACATTCCTTCTTCAAAGTCCCAACACAACTCTTTCTCGACATCAAAAAATGTTAAATGACAGATTTAGTCCCCAAAAACTGATGTTTTGGGTGTCAATTGTCGAGGTTTCGATTCTTTTCTTATAAAAACAGGCTTGTGGCAAGGCTCGACTTGTTAAGGAACTTAAAATTAGAACTTTGAATTTCTGGTTGACCTTTGTCTGTTGATGGCCTTGCATGACTTATACTAGTTTCTCCACTCGAATTCCATTATGACACATACAAAATTAATTTTACACCACCAAAAAAAAAAAGTGTTAAAAATGTAACTAGCTTCAATCTTCATAATTGTTGTTGTACTCATTTCATTATGTATCATATGTAACAAACAAGAGAAGAAAAGAAAAAGTTATTATTATAAAGCATGGTTTTTATTCTCTTTATTGATGGTCTTCTAGGTAAAAGAATGTTCTTCATGCTTCTAGGGTTTCTTAGGTCTTAGGATTTATTGTCATGTGTCAAAAGAGTCAACATCATGTTTATAAGACCCTTATGGGAAAAATGTATTTGTAAAAAAAAATATTTTTGAGTCTAGAAAGTCTTGGAAACTCCAAAAGTACAAGTCAACCTTTAAAATTATAATTCGGCATGAAGGAGGGAATTCGATCCCATGGAAAGGCTATATAAAGAAGTAGTTGGACCTCATTTAGCACTCACTCACTCAAGAAGTTCAATCTCTCAAGGAAGAATTTGATCCATAGCTGGGAAGCAGGGAAAAGAAGTGGGAAGGTCAAGGAGAAGAAAGAAGGATGAAAAATCTTGTTTTTGGGTTCTATCTCTCTGACATGTGCAAAGTTATAGGGTTTTTGGTGCTGTAGGAAGAGGCCGAAGTTGCAAATATGAATTGTAGGAGGACAAAGTGCAATATCTTGTAGCTGGAAGTTTTTTTTTTTGACATCATTTCATGGTCTAATGGAAAAATGGTCATCTAACATCTTGGGGTCCATACTCGTTAATTTCCGCTCTTGCTGTAGTCAATAACCAGGTCAACTATTATCTGGATCTTGTGCCTCGGGTGGTAGTCAAGTTCTAGGCTAGCTAGCTTATGGATTTATGCCTGGGCTCTCTACTGCTTGATATATTCTATATTCAGATATTCTACATGGATTTAATTCCTTTGATAAAATTTAATACCAATGGGTGCTTCAATATTTGAATGCATCGAAAGAAATTTTGTCGAGAAAAGGGCTCCTTTTCAAGCAATGCAAGTGCTTTGCATTGTGCATCTTCGTTTTGTTGAAATATCAGTAGTTTGGAAATTTATAAATACTTTGATTGAATACATGCCATTTAATTTCGAGTCTTATCAAATTTATCGACATCGCATAAACATGCAATCTACTTGACACATAACATGAATAAAAATTGAACTTACAAGGATCATTTTAATTCCATTGGTAGTACAATCTGTGTCACAATCATTCAACAAGGATTAGTTTTTGATAATTCTTGTTTATATATTACTTAGTCATCATTTTTGTGTGCATATTTTGAAGGGAAAAACCTAAGAAAATTAATTACAATGCAATTTTGGCCTGCATTTATCACTATTTGTCATTTCTCAGATTTTTTCCATTTTCTTACAACTCGATATTTGCTAGTTGTTCAGGTTGAAGTGAAGTCAAGGAAACTGGACAGAGTACTTAGAATAGGAGGAAATAACGAAGTTTGGTGAAGACAGTGATGGGATGGATGAAAGGGCAGCCTTTGATCACCAAGGTTTCCAAAATTATGCAGTATGTCTCAAGTTCAAAAACTACTAATGTGTCTTTTCTTTCAGCTCTGAAAGATCATTGTACCTTCTTACGATTTTTGTTACCTTGGACCAATTTGGATGTTAAAGCATTCCTTGTATTTGATATGGCCACAAGAAAAATCTATGAATGAAATAATTCCTTTTGTTCGGGATTACGAGGTTCCAATTGGTTCAGTGAATAAACAATGTAGGGACATGTTTATATACACGTTTCAGTAATTAATTATATTTTTCATGTTAGGCAACTAATCCTTGGGTTAGTTTGTGTTAGGTAATCAATTATTAGAGTCCAAGAAACCTGGGGAACTGATTCACCAGTTTATTGATGTATTTATATGTGTACACATTGTACATCATTCTTTGAGACATTCCTTAATATATTGTTGAGTTTGTTTCCAGTTTGTGTGTTGTGCATCCTACAGTGGTATCAACGCAGGTGAGATGCTATGTTGAATGAGAGCATGGTTAATATGCTCAGTCTGATAGAATGAGTATGATAGAATGAGCCACAGTTGTGTGGCCTTCTTATAGACGTTGGTTGGGAATGTTATTATTGAATGGTCGCAGCGTGATACACCCAAAACCCCTGTCGAATTGCTGGAACATGACAAAGACTTGGATGCCTTGTTTATTAATTAGAGGCAATGATGAAGGGTTCAATTATGCAATCTGACGGAGAGCAAGTTAGTAAGGCCTATTGCTATAAATTATTTTGGACTGGAAGACCATAGTGCCACATCGATTGTGGGGTCAGTGCCATTGTTTGAAGTTGTACTGCCACCTGCCAAGCGTGACTCCTTGGAGAGTCATGTCAAAATTTGTGGATGCGCTTTTGGATTGCCTTTGGAGATCGACTGCCAAGAGATCTTTTGCATTTTTTCTGTGCACAACACAAAAAAATTGCTTGGATACCAAGAAAACACATAAAATAGGACTTGTGGAGATGCAATAATAGACTTTTGTGCAAGATCTTAGTCCTTGATGGCCATGCCCAGGGAAGTAATTTGATTTATTATTATTATTAAAATGTAGCGAAGATGCTTATTTTCGGAAGAGCACATCAAGGCTGTTTGGATGTTTTTTTTGGAGTTATCTGATGCTATTGTTTTAAAAGGGGAGTTGGATACAATGTCAAGTAGAAATTGTAGTAAAGTCGTTGGAGTGTAGAGGATATTTTCAGTTTATGCATTGCGGTAGAAAGATCAAGTGAACTATGTTTCATGCAGGAAACAATTCAAATAATATGTTAGAAAACACTATTGGGGATATATGATAGTAATTTTTGCTGGTGCATTAGAAGGTTTATAATCACCAGAGTCTTAGCTGCATAGTCAATAGTTTTTTTTACTGAGAATACTTCGTACTGAAAAGAAGAGAACAATCACAAATCAAAGCCGATAGTCGTCTTAAAGCATCCATATTGTATTCAAATAATTAATCAAACATTGAGACAGAATGACTTTCTTCGATCAACATCAATACAGAGCCAAAGATTACAGTGGTCATTTGTTGGAGAAGTAGTCATATGGGGTATGTATCTAGTTACTACTAGTGCAGAAGGCCGTGATAACTATATCTTATACTAAGATCATATATGTACGAATAAGATTTGACTGAATGCTAGAGCATTGTGAAAATATTTGAGAAAGAGTTAGACAACCATTTTAATAGTGTTGGGTGGTTTTAGATAATTGGTGAGTCAAAACCATAACATGCAGTTAGTGGCACTATAATCTGAATATGAATGTAGGCAAACTTTTCTTTTGCAGAAGAAATTTTTGAAAACCATTTCACATTCACCATAGACTTTCTATATTGTGTGACATTGAAGAACATAGAAGTCTGGGTCCATGATATCATCCTGCCGTTTGTTAATAGCAAAAGACCAATGGTTGGAAGGAGTGTAGAAATTACAAGCTACAGGATCTTTAACCATTAGGAGAATTCCGCACAGAATCTATGAGGGACAGGTGTTGAGCTCAGGTGAGTGCGGGTTTTGGAGGGAGTAATAAACCTTGTGCAAATTCATCAAAACCCGTGACGCTTTTACACTGTTTGGATTTTTGTTGATGCTGCCCAATTGTTGTTGAAAAGGCTTGGGACCCGCCTGATTTTTCTCCACATGTTTACTGTTTATTCTGATTGTTAAGCCTAACCAGAAGATTTGCAGAGAAACATTATTATAGCTGTATCAAAATTTTGTAGCTAATTGTTCTGGGGCAGTTTTCTCTCTCGAGGATATTATTTATGAGTGGATTTTATTGATTGAATTTGGTTAATTTGATTTTGGTCTCTCCAAGGTTGAGAAATGACATTTGATTAGCTTTGATTTGGATATAAAATAAAGAGTGTATGAATATAAAATCAAGAAGAGAAAAGGACATTGTGGTTAGCCAAGTTTGTATAGTTACATGGTGTATAAGAGATCACAAGTTTAAATCCTTGTTGTTGATGGGTGCATGATCGATTGAGTTCGAAACTCAGTTAATCGTTGTAAATTTGTTTTTATTGGGTGCATTTTCGATGGTAGACGACACCCCTTTTTCTGAGTCGATTGCAAGTTTACTTTGATACTGCACTGGAGAAAATGGCCAAAATAAATGACTTTGTATAGTTATTAAGCAGTTTAATACTATATACTGTCCATAACGATGTACAAGTTAGCAAAGACATGATCTATGAAATCCAATCATGTTTGCAAAATGCTAAAAGAAAAATTGATTTTTTGGAGTCAGAGTCACAGTTACAACGAGCCAAACTTCAAAAGAAAACTTGTGATTCTGAATTGGTGTTTGTTCAGAACAACAATTTGTTTGAGTTTGATCATCAGTTAAAGAATGATCAGAGAAATAAAGTACTTTCAAGTGAAAATTTGGATGCAGTTAGAAGTGTTGATGTGAAACTTGTTGTAAGACCATAGGAAGAGTCGATGACACACAATAAACACATAACGGTCTTGGTTATAACAATGATGTATTTTTTCACATTCCAGACTTTGATAAACCTATAAAATTTCAAAGTGCAGGATTTCTGGATGGTGTGGTTCTAGAAAAGTTGATATATGCCAACATTGTAAGAGAGTTGGACATATGAAAGATCAGTGTTTTGATCTTCACCCGTGCGAGCATTGTGGAAAGCGAAATCACGAGGCAAACAAATGTTCCAAAAAGAAGAACACTACAAGAGAGAAGCTAGGTTTTGGATGGATTTCTTCTTGGGAATGGACGAAAGCAGCCAAGAATATATACAGATCATATTGAAGAATTTTTTCGAGAGTGACGAATCTTGCAATGATGACAAATATTTCTCACCTTGTATCTGACAAGGGGGGATTTGTTGGCAGGTGGTCTGCTACAGGTGTTGGTGTCCCGTGTTTTGATAGTTTGGCAAATCAAAAGACAAGGCAACATCAGAACCAATCTTTAGAGTTCCAGGATCTAGTCCTCCTATTCTCAGAGAGGGATCTCTCGGATGTTTGTTTGCAAAGGTTTATCTTGTGTGCTTAGAATATGGATTTTAGAATAGTTATTAAGTGCAGGTGTTTGTTTGTTTGTTTGGGTGGATTGATACCATAGAACATAAAAGATCTAGGAAAGATATATAGAACGGAGAAACATCTGGTTCATTGGGAAATGGAGTCAATAAGAGGTCATAACATACTCATCAATGGATATGGGATATCAGAGGGAAAATCTAACTTGGCTGCAGGATCCTTTGATTTTGGAATGAGATGGACATCAATGATTTGAAAAGAGAAGTTTAATTCTCAGACAAAGGGAGTTTGAAAGCATAATTTGAACAATAAAGAGCTATTTGGTAGATAGGGCTAACCATGAATTCTACAAATCACAGCTTTAAGCAAATAATGATTTCAAAACAACTTTTAAAATGAAATCTAAGATTCGGGGAACACCCTATTTCCTCAAAGATTTTATTTCAAATGACTTAGAAAACATAAAAGATTCACTGATAATTGCAGTCATAGAAGAGGGAACACCTAACACATCTATGATTACAACTATAAATACCTTCAAGGCAACTGTTTAAGCAAGGACAAAGGGCAAGATCGGAACAGACCTCCTTGATTCGCTATAAACAAGAAACTTCAAAGGGAGACTTCAATAACAATTTTTAAGTGGCAGCAGACAAGCAGGGAAAACCATAAATCATGCTGAAACCTGTTAGCCTCCTATACCAATAGGTGTCATTTTTCATGATTGTCTTGATTGAACTATGCAATATGTTCAAACCTTTTTCTTGTGCAAAGGTGTTCCATATTTTTGAAAAAAAACCAAAAAATCAAAAAATTTAAAAAATGTAAAGAGGGTATACCCTAAAAGAAAAATCAAAGGGTAAGAAAAATAAAATGGTCAAAAAAGTGAAAGAAATGAACCCCAAACAAAAATAGACCAGGAAAGTGTGCAAGTCTAAATGCCACTACTATTTCATTTTTTGTAAATAAACAAAATTGTGTGCAGCTTGTCAAAATTTTGCCACAATTTATGAAGAGTCAAACTGTATAAACTTGACTCATTCATTTTTCAATTTCATGTTGTAGAATAGAGAATAAATATCTGACCAAACAATTTAATCTTGACAGATAATAGATAGGTAGAGTTAATAAAAGGTGCTCAACAGTTTAATCTGAGCTCTTGGATGTAATAAGGGTAGAATTAGATAGATTTGCCATGTAAAAGAAAAAGAAGATTGATAAGGGTTTGCAAGTCCAAATGCACCCTAATAAAGAAGAGAAAATGGTAGTTTAAAATAGATAGGGTAGGTAGATGGTGTTGCAAAGTTTCATATGATGAATGATGGTGCTAAATGTGTTTGATCTTTAACTTTCATCACAAATACTGAAGCAAGAAATGCACTAGAAAATTCACAGAAAGCAAATTCAAAATCATTAACTTCCCACATCACTTTCTCTCTAAGATTTTTACTAATTTCCCCAAAGTGCTAAGGTATTTGGAGATTAAAGGGGCTCAAGGCATTTCCTTGACTTTTGGAGGGACCGGACCCTCGGCCTAATGATCAAAAAGACCTAAGTACTTGAAGTTATTCATCATTATAATCATTCACTTTTATCCTTTTCCTAAGTAAAATCCTATTTTACTTAGGAAAATCATGTAAATTTCCATAATAAACCCTCAAAATTACTTACTATTCTATGTTTAAGTGTTGAAATTGAGAATGTACAATTTACTTCAGAAATCTTTACTTTCTTAGTTATAGTTAAGTATTTTGAGTTTGCCTTGTCCTTTGTCATGTTAACTTCTGATTTATTTATTAAATCCCTAGTGAAAAGACCTTATCCTATAGTACATAACTCCTTCTTACCTAAATATCCCAAAAACCCCTCTTATTATAAATTTTGGCCAAAGTTATTTAATCCCTTTTGTTGACTAAAAATCCCCCAATAAAAACCCTTTGGCTAAAATATACCCATATAGAATATTTCCTACCCCTATGGTGAATAAATGACATTTATTTATTACCATATAATAAGAAATATCGAAAAAGGTTTTAACATATAGTTTTATATGTTTAAAACGAAAAAATAAAACCCATTCCCTTAGCATTTTAATTCCGCTCGATACTTTAACCTTAGTTAAAAACCCCTAACTCCGCCGCAACCGTGTATAAACTATGGGGTTAATTAATCACCAGGATTAATTAATAACCATTCATTCTGCCAATCATAAGCCTCCCAGGATATTTAATTAAGTTAATCATGTTTTTATCCACCATCGGGCCCGCGCATTAAAACCCCGCCATTTCCACGTCCCGTCCACCATCAGATCACCCTCCCGAAGATCAACGGCCCAGGATCGTTCCGCTGGCCGTATCGCGTCCGAAAAATAACGAGCGGGGGCACGGTGGTTTTGAAATAGTACTCCGACCACGTGTCAGTCGACTAATGGAATCGCTGCCTCCCCGTTAAATACCGCCATCGCTCGAAAGCGGTGCGGAAATTACCGCTTACCGCTTACCGCTTACCGCCCAGTCTCAATGACGTATGCCCCCGTACCAGATGACGTCATCCTCGAAAAAATAAAAATTCCCATTGACTTTGTAAATAAAACAAAAAGCCGTGTTTTTCTGTCATTTTCACTGTTGAAAGCGACTGCGTCCTCCTCTGAAGAATTTGAAAATTCCGCTGATTGAGAGGCCGCCAACCAAATTGCCGAACACCATTGTTAAAACCAGTGCCCAAGCATCCATCCGCCATCGACCAGTACCTGCAAAGTTCAAACTTCTCCATTAAACAGGTATTTATTCGATTTTCTTGCCGAAACTCTCTGAAAAATCCACTTTCCTGTGTTAAAAATTCACGCCAGAGTCTAGAAAAGGGTTAATATCAGTCTATTCTAATTCCTCCAAGTAAAATCAAAGCTCCCAGAATCAAATTTGTGCCCGGTCTGTGAAGAAAACCCTGAAACTTCCATTTTGAATACACAAGAACCAAAATGGAAGCTCCGACAGCCCTGAATGTAACCCCATTGAAAGCCCCTCACAGAGAGTTAGAATACTTGCCCTTAGTGGATAAAGACTTTCAAATTAAAGACTTAGTTTTCGATGAAAGTCCCCTTCGAAGTTATTGTCGCTGCAGAGATGATTATTCGAAAGGTCTGGATGTCATTGGATTGTGGGAATCCAATTTCCGAAGATATCTTATCCCCTCAGTCTATATTTTCCCAGAAATTATGCACTACTGTCACTCCAACTATGATTCAACTCAAAGGGCAGTGTTGTCTCCTGACCAGAGTATCCTTTTCCCCATCACTCCTCAAGCTATCAATACAATGCTCCATTTTGAACCTGATCAAGATCTTACTCCTTTGTCCATGGAAGAACTACTTGAAAAGTCTACCCAACTATCTCCAAAAAAATTGAAATGCATTTGCCAGACTTTTATGTTACCTGAACATCAACCTAAGGGACCTCCTCCCTATGGTTTTGCTTATTTTAATAATTTGGGCAGACTCATCCTCAATATGATATCCTTTTTCATGGGTTTCAATACAAGTGAATATTTATGAAATAACCCTGGTATTGCTGTCTATCTTTACTCCTGGGCAACCTCCTGTAGCAAAATACGACTTTGCATCTTTCATTGCCAATAAAATCCATGACCAGTTCATGAGGCTAGATAATGAGAAAGTGTTTAAATATTCCTCAGTCATTTACCATCTCATCATCTACTATCAATCAGAGAAGTTCCCTTTTCCTGTCAAAAAGCTTGATGCCAAGGGAAACCCTAGATCAGTTATATTTTGGTCTGCCATAACTCATTCTTCCTATGATTCTCCCTATTCTTATGCTGAGTTCATCGATCTTTTTGTATATCCTGCAACTACCTTGTTGACAGGAATTCCCCCTCCAAGGCTCAGTAATGAGATTAAGAAGACTTTGCAGCTTTCAAGGACATATAAATTTGGGGACTGGTATTTATATCAAAATCATTCAGTCATCAGAATATATGGATGTGAATTATATCCATTCAGGTTGCCAAAATATGTGCCTATGAGACTTTTTGCCTTAGAATATTTCAGGCAAATGAATAATTCTGATATGATTCATTTTTTTAGTGTAAAAAAGAAAGCCCAACTCAGGATCAAAAGTCAATTAGGTCCCTTCATATGCAATTCTAGGGACGCTGAGCGAGAAGCAGAAGATATACTACAAAACCGTTGCAAGTTACCGAGGAGTTTTCGTTGGGTTCCTTATGATCCATTCGGTTTTATCTGTGATAAAAGAATGAAGAACAAATCATCCCCATACTTTCACCACAGGATTCCTGAAATAGAACAATATGCTAATCAAGATGAGTGGGTGGAAGGAACACTAGTTGAGCAAGATAATGAAGAAGACAATAGAAACAAAATTATGAAAGATCTTGAGAAAAAGTTTGACCTAGAATCTTTTGGTCAAGTGCAGGTACCTCACATTGGCACTTCTTCAGCAGGAAATCTCCAATAGGGGTTACAGGAAGAGAGTCCATCAATTGCAGTAGAGTTTAAAGGCAAAGGGAAAGAACCTGAAATACAGGTCATTGAAACTTTCATCATGGCAGAGAATCCTCAAACCTCCAGGGCACCAGATCAAACACAGGTTTCTCCTACTCAAGTAAATCATCCTGAAGTTTCAGAATTGCAAACTCCATATAATATGGAAATAGGAAAGAAAAGACAGGCTCCAAATCCTACTCCTCCCAAAGAATCCTCAGAGCTACATCAAGCTAAAAATCAGAAACCCGATCCACTTCCAGAAGTGGAAATTATTGATGAGATGTTTGATGATGAAAGAGAAGATAGTCAACTAAATGGCACAGTTAGTGAAACACACACAGGACACAAAGGAAAAGAATTGCAAAAACAGTTGAGTACTGAAGTATCTTCTTTTAAGCCACCAAAAACAGATGCAGGTGATATCAAGAGAAATTTCATTAATATAAAAGCAAAGAATGATCCATTGAGAATGAAGGTATATGATCAGTATCTAAAAATGGCTCCACACAATCAGGAAAGATTGATGTCAGCATTTGACATTCAACAAGGCAAAATGATGATGAGCCATTTCAAATCCAAAGTACCAAAGCCCATGACAGCATCTGATTATATTAGGACCAATTTTGAGGTCCTGGCAAAAGACATTCATCCCTTGGACCAGATAGAGTTGCATAGACAAACTTGGGAAATGATATACTCCACCCTTATTGATAAGGCCATGGCAGCCCTTAGGCTGCGAGATTATTTAAATAATACAAACACACAGTTGCAAATTGAGAAGGCTTCTTCTCAGGCAAAAGATAACATAATAAAGTCTCTGGAAGATATAATCATCAGTTTGGGTCACAATCCCAAAGATATCAAAAGCATTGAGGCACTAATTAAAAAGAAAGATGATGATATCGCTGCACTGAGAAAGCAGCTGAAATTGCCAGCCTCAAGGCATCCCCAGACCCAAGAAGTTCTGAAGGAAAATTCACAGGAAGAAATGATGGAGTTGCTCTTGAAAATGACTGAGCAACTGAGTGAAACAGAGAAAGAATTGGAACAGGCATTAAGAGAAAAACAGGATATCATGCAAAAATCCACAACAGCAGATCAAAAAACAGAGTCAGCACAGGTAAACACTTCCGGTTTAAGTTCTGATGAATTGGTAAAAAAAATGGAAAGTTTAAAACTCAGAGTCACAGAACTCCAAACCACAAAATTGCAGTTAGTAAATTTGGAGAAGAAATATGATATGTCTAAGAAGACTGTTGCTGATAATACCAGGGAAATTAAAAGGTTGGAAAAATTGGTTAAGGCTTTAGAAAAAGATATTTCATTAGAGAAGCCTTTGAGAGAAATAAATGAAATTCTTTGGGATAATATAATTGAGTCAATAAAAAGTATTTGGTCCTTTGTTCAAACGATCTTTGAACAAAATGACTTGATCAAAGTAGCTCAGGAAGAAATAGACAAAACAAGAGATGAATTAAGGGGCAGACCTGAGCAAGCCAATCAACTTATACAGTTTTTGAACACCCGGACTAAGCAACAACTTGCAGAGTTAGGAATTGATGACAGGACAGGCACTATTTTAGAAATAAAAAGAGTTTTTACCAAAAGAACTCTTATGCAGAATTTGGAAAGGAAATGCTCAGATATTCTGGAAGAAATAAATGCTTTTAAAGGGAAATTTCAGGTTTTATTGGACAATGGGTTACCCAGTCCTATGCTCTCAGAGGACAAGATAATGGACCTGGAAACCTATGTTAATAAAATAGATATACATGCTCATAACACAACTGCTAATTCTATCAGTTCGTCAGAAGCAACATTGCCAACAGGGAGGAATCTCTACGACAGGTTAAAGAATTTGTTTCATCTTGAGCAGGAAATAAAGTATTTGTTCCCTAATCAGCCCACTTTTTACAGATACACAGAGGCTGATGAAACATTAAGAAAACTTAAAAGAACCATAATAGCAGAAGATCAATGGTGGGAAGACTTATTGGACATTTTATGAAATTTATCTTCAGGTTGAGAATTTTATTTTTTTACTATCATGTAAAGGATAAATAATGAGCACAGGTTAAAGAGTATCAGTTGGGCAGTTGAAAGAGTATCAGTAGAAACAGAGAGTATCAAACAAGCAAAAGAATTACTCAAAGGGACAGCATCGAGCTTTATTATAGCACCTGCCTCCAGCACATCCACAAAAGAAGGAAGCATTTAGTGACTTGGATGCCTCATCATCAACTAAGAGTTGGATCAAATTCGAATTCTCCTCTTTGTTATCACCTATCCATAAGAAATAGTGCCAAATAGATGAATTAGTTTGAGTGTCCTTTACTTAAGTTCTATTTATGTAAAATAGTTGGAGAGATTTGTGAACCAATTTTGATATTTTTTCAAGATATTTTAGTTTAGAATTTGTATAAATACTCCATCAATTGGAGTATTGAGGGTGGATTCTACTACTTTGCTGTGACATTGATGTTTTTGGAATAAAAGTGTTTTGGAGAAATTTATTTGTGGCTTGCTGGATGATACTTTGAAGCTCAAGACTTTTTGCAGGATTCATGTGTTGGACTCTAGTTCAATAAGTTTTTCTCTCCTATGTCTTAAGTTTTATATCTGTTTATATTATCATTGTGTCCATTTCTGAATAATTGACATAAAAGAATAAATCAGAATTTACTTGATTGTACTCTGATTTCAGTTGTGATTATTCTAAATGTTTTCCTCTAAATTAGTTATAAGCAACGAATTCTTAATTGCTCTTGCTTCTCTAATTTAAGCATATTGATTACTATAGTAAAGAATTCTTCACTGCTTTTTATTTGTAATCATTCCATTTCTTTCTTTTGAACATGTTGAAAGATTCTTGAGTGCCTTTCATCCCTTCAAAACCCATTCCATCCACTTTAATTCCTAAAAATTGTTCTATGTTTGGCTATCTTGCCCTGCAAAGCCATCTTGTGTGTAGAAGATTAATCCAGTAAAGCCATCCTTTGACTCCATAGCCCAATGGCCTGAAAATATTCAACCTTGCCCTTAGTTGGCGAATTCCACTATTTTCAAACAAACTCTTGGATTTATAACTAGCCTAAAACTTTCTAAGAACAAAGATAAATTATAAAGAGAGAGCCCTCTCTGGATGCAGATTGGCTAGATTCTGCATCTGAAGGTTGGTTTGTGGTTACCTCGGGTATACTTTCCTTTTCCACAACTTCAAGGAAAACCTGAGTGATAACAAAACCAACTATTCAAACTATTAAGGAAATAAACGAGCATGAAGACTAAAGAGAGAGATTAAAGACTCTAAAATACTTCAGCAGAAGAAAACATAAAACAATGAAGGATGAACAGGTCTAAGGTGCTTCCAGGAGTCATTTCTTAGCCTAAAAATTTCAACCTACTGTAGTAAGAAGTTATGGAACATAATGAAAATAGGGGAAAACATAAAAAAATTCAGAATACTTCACCAACAGCCAAGCTCATGGATCCGATGATAGAGCCTTCTCAAGAACAAGCATGCAACAACATCATCAGGACTTCCAAGACTTCAAATTTTTTCTTCAACTTCAACAGACTATGTATTTATTTCAGAGAGTTTCAATATTACAACTAGTGATCAACCAACAACCAACCAACACTTTCTCATCTTCTCCAGTAATATTTATAGAAGAATGAGGAGGTGAAGATGGGGTAAAATATCTTCTAAGTTCAATCAATTAAGTAGGCCAATAGTAACCAGATCTAAGAATTTTGTTTGCTGTGGCCTTCCAGTAGAGGTGTCCTCCACATTCTCCGTCATGCAACTCATGCATGATTTTTCCCGCATCATCTTCAAGTAAAAATTTAAGCAAAATTCCAACAACATTTTTCCAATATAATACTCCATCTAATATGAAAAAACTGAAAGCTTTTTGCTTCAAAAATCTAGCTTTAGTTTTAGACAGAGAAGGAGGGGCATTTAAATATAAAAGAACATAAACGATGTCAGCATACCAAGAAGAATTTAGAAAAGTTTCTTCAATAAAAGGAGCAGTGGATTCTTCTATTTCTTCCAACACATCTACCATATTTATGTCAACTGCTTGGAAGTTAGACTTAGCCATAAGTTTTGCTAACCCCTACCCTTTAACTAGTTTGGTGGGCTTGATTTCTAAGTCATATTCAAGAATAGTTGCAATCCATTTTCCCCTTTTACCATCAGGGTCTTGACTTAGAATGTCCTTGACAACAGTATGTGGAACAAAAGCGATTACGTGAGAGTGTAAAATATAGACCCTAAAGTCTTTTAATGCTTTCACTAATGCTAAGGCTTGCTTCTCCATGATGTTATATTTGAGAGGAGCATCTCTTAGGGCCCTACTAAAGAAAGATATTGGTTGTTCTTGCCCCAAGTCATTCTTTTGAAGTAATACTGTAGCTATGGTATGTTCAGATGAAAAAGAAAAGATATAAAATTCTTTGGTGAAATATGGACTAATCAGGACTGGTGTTTGAGTAATAGCTTGTTTGACCAGTTCGAATGATTGTTTAGCTGGTAAAGTCCATTTTACACCTACATATTTCTTAAGCATGTTTGTAATGTTTTTTAATAGCTCAACAAGGTTGGGGATGAACCTCCTCAGAAAATTAATCTTTCCAATGAAAGATTGCAATTATTTGAGGCTTCTAGGATGGTTGATCTGCAATATGCCATCTATCCTTGTAGGGTCGATTTTGATTCCCTCTTATGAAATTATATGGCCAAGAAGTTTACCTTCTTGGAGACCAAAGAGTGTCTTCTTGGGATTCAATGACAAGCCAAATCTCCTACACTTCTCAAAAACTTTTTTTAAGTGAATCAAATGTTCCTCATCATTTTTTGAGAAAACGGTTATGTCATCAAGGTAAATGATTATGAAATAGCCAATATCTTCAGAGAAATCTATGTCCACGGCCCTTTGGAAGGTGGCCCCTACATTCATCAATACGAAATGCATTTTGACATACATAAAGGTGCCCTAAGGTGTGGTAAAAGCAGTTTTGAGTTGATCACTCGGGAGTACTAACACCTGGTTGTAACCTGAAAACCCATTTAAGAGGGATATTATTTTAGACCCAACTACCCTTTGAAGTATATGGTCCATCTTGGGTAAGGGGTAGTTGTCTTTCAAAGAGGCTCTGTTTAAATTTATGAAGTCAATACAGAGCCTGATTTCCCCTGTTTTCTTTCTAACAGAAACTAAGTTTGATATCCACTCTGAAAATCTAATGGGTACTATGATTCCAGCATCATGCATTTTTTCAATCTCTGCCTTAACCAGAGGTAGTAAGAGAGGATTTATTCTCCTTATTTTTTGTTTGAAAGGCTTTTGATTTTCCTTCAAAGGAATTTTATGCTGGATGATGCTGGTATCGTATGATTTTAGGTCTTCGTATCCCCAAGCAAAAACGTCTTTAAACTCTTTGAACAACTCTATGTATTGTAGTTGTATGTGAGCTAGGAGAGTGCTGGACAGCTTGATCATCTTGGGTTCTGCTAGAATTCCTATGTTATTCTCTTCTATATTTGTTTCCACAGGCTCTATTCTCGGTTCTTTGGCTACGTCATTAAAATAAAAAAGGTGTTATAAAGGTGCTAGACCTCTTGGAATTTTATCATTTTTGCATTGTAAAACCTCCAAGTCTTCTTGGTCTGTGTTGTCAGCTATCTCTGCTTCAAAATGATTTTCATAATGATTTATATCAGCAGTATATGTTATTTCAACTTCTGGGATTTGTTCAATATATAAGCAATTTTATTTATGGCTGGTTTCTGATATTGGTATGCGGAAATAATTTTCTGATTTCAAGAAATCATCTATGTGTTTGTCAGAATCAAACACTTGCCAGTGATCTTCGTTGTCAGGCACATCAAGCCTATGTTTTACCTTCACATTGAGTTGTTCATTTATTTCGG
The DNA here is from genome assembly GCA_034641835.2 of Pinus albicaulis. Taxonomy (NCBI): domain Eukaryota; kingdom Viridiplantae; phylum Streptophyta; class Pinopsida; order Pinales; family Pinaceae; genus Pinus; species Pinus albicaulis. The sequence continues at coordinate 971,975,401 of CM076577.1, read as the reverse complement.
GTATCTAGAAATTGCTGACATTGAAAGCGAGTTCATTTGCTAGATGATTCAGTTCTCTTGGAATGAAAATAAGTTCGTACTTCTCAAAGGTTTTTAATAGATCAGGGGCAGCGTTTCGATATTCCCTACGTCTTGGGTTTTTAGCTGAGTATTCTCCTTTGATTTGTCTTATGATAAGCTCAGAATCTCCTAAGATTGATATCCTTTGGGCTTTTGACTGTTTAAGCAGTTGTAAGCCTAGGAGAAGTGCTTCATACTTAGCAATATTGTTAGTGCATGGGAAATCCAATTTGTATGAAAAACTCTGTTTTGTATTTTGAATATACACACCTGCTCCTGCACTTGTTTTATTACAAGATCCATCAAATTTTAGGGTCCAAATTATGTCATTCCTATTTTCATTTTCTTGTTGCTGTTGATTGGTAATGTTTTGAATTTGATTGAAGGGAAGATTTGATTGTTCTAGTGAACCGACTGGGTCCGTGTTTTCCTTATCTGGCTGAGTGATTTCATCTTCGTTACATAAGATAAAGGAATCTAAACTTGATTGAATAGAATAGATTGGAGAGTTGTTTGGTTTGTCTATGTTGCTCACCATGTACTTCATGTGGAATTCCCTGTATAGTCTTTTGTTTTGGTTAAAGACAGGGATGGTGGCATAAGACATGTCCATTTGAAGGCTCCCCAAGATCTTGATAAGAGCATGCCATACTTAGGGGGAATGTTAGCTACAACTATGTCCATGACCAAACTCTTAGCAGGGATTTGGGCTAAGTTAACACACAAATATTTGATTAAACCCAAACATTTGACTCTGCTTGAGTCAAAGGAATACAAATCTTTGTATGGTTTAGTAATTTCTAAGCCTAAGCTTTCCATCACTACCTTGGGCATTAGGTTGTGTGAAGCTCCAGAGTCTAACATGGCATTATGTAAGATTTTCTCATGTATGTTCAAGCTAACATAGAAGGGAGGGACAACCCCTTCTTGGTATTTTCCTTCAACTTCTAGACCAAACAACAACTCAGGTTTGTCATCTGTTAAGTTTAAAGTGTCAGTATCACTTCCTAAGTTCAAAGCTTTCAAAACTTGGATTTTATACACCTCCTGGGCTACTAGTTCAGCTAGGGGGATGGTAATTTTTATCTTAGAAATATCTCCCTCAAGGCTGAAAGGAATAATTGACTTGTTTGTATTTACATCTGTTTTTTCAATTGAATTCTTTTCAACAAATTTTATTTGCTGAACCTTGTTTAGACTGGTAATTGGGACAGTTTTATTAGGACCAGTAGCTGAAGTGATTGGGATACTCTGTTCAACATTTGGCTGGACACCTTTATCTTTGTTTAAGTCTGGTTTCTTGGCCAAAATGTTGGTTTTCTCTACTGTCTTTTTGGGCTGGTTTTCTGCATTTTTCTTGACAACATTGCTAGTGTTCTTACCTTTTGAATTATCTATGTTTCCCTTGCTCCTAAGATCATACTGTTTGTACCTCCATGATTTCATTTTCAAAACCCAATCCATAGTCATCAGAATCTTCATAGGTGTTTGTATTTTGATCATAAGAGAAGAACTCTTGTTCTTCCTCAGTGAGGAAAACATCATCCCCACTGTTTGATCCAATCAAGTTTACATGAGATTCTTCCAACCTTTCCAACTCCCTATCTTCCTCATATTGATCTACATAGTTCTGTTGAAAGGGAGGTCTAATCTGTTGGTCACATTCTTTTTTCTTATCTTGATTGTTGTCCCTTCTATAATTCTGATTTCTATTTCTGTTTTGGGAGTTGTTCTGATTGTCTCTTGGCTGTGTTCTCTCAAGTATGCTCATCCTTTTCATGATATCTTCCAACATCTGTTCTGTTTTTGAGCTAGATGTGGAGGGTGTAGCGTCATCTTTATAAGTTACCCTCTTCTCTGATCTCAACCTATTTCTTTTCTCAATTATGTTTGCTTCTACGCTCACAGCTCCTTTCTGCATGTCTTCTAAGGTTGAGTAATCCCTCTCTCTTAACTGATACATCATGTCAACATCAAGGCATTTGGGATATCTTACTAAGGCCATGCCTTGAGGAGGTTTCATGTGAGGTGGAAGAGCATTGTAAATGCTATTAAACCTAGCGGAGTAGTCAGGAATACTCTCTCCTTGATTTCTCTTGAGGCTGCTATATTTTGCTAGTATTTGGAGAGGATTCTTTTTGAGTTCCCATTTGTTGATAAATGTTTGATATAAGGCAGGGAGATCATTAATGCTATTAGGAGGTAAGTTTTTGAACCATTTCTTTACATCTCCTCCTAAATTCTGGGCGAAGATCCTCATGTTCACAGTTTCTTCTTCTATCTCCATGTAATCAAATGCATCTTCCATCCTATCTACTTGATGTTGGGTTGTTGTAGACTCTTTTCCAGTGAAGTGAGCGATTTTAGATTGGTAATCATTTGGTAAGGTAAGTAGAGGTTGTGGTAACACTAACGGGGCATACCATGTTGCCATGGCTGGGAATAAGGGTGGATTTACAAGAGGTGGATTTACAATAGTGAAAGTGGGCTGAACAAGAGTGTTTTGCACAGTGGTAGTGTGAATTGGAGTGGAATAAATACTTGGACCAGCAAACTGATTTTGAGCAGACTTGTTATGAAAAAGGCTAAAGTGATAAAGAAGCTGGGAATCAAGAGGAGTGGAAGGTGAGGCTTCTCTACTGAAGCTTTGTTGCAAATCTGCGATATCAAGGTTAGTTTGGTTTAAGTCACCTTGAGATTTGGTTCTAAAGATGTTCTTTGTATGATGTAAATCAAAGTGTGAATCCTCTAAGACAATAAGGTTTTCAGGGACAGAATTTGTTCTTAAGAGGCTCCTATTAGCAGCTGATTTTCTAGAGTTAGAAGTCTTCCACAAAATTCTCTCAGGATTGTCAATGATTAAAGGAGGATTTGGGTCTGGACGGGATCTAGTGTTGATCCTATGTGAAGCCAGACTGTTTTTCAAAAATGAGAGAGGTGGGGGTTTTAGGGACTGTTTTTGGAAGCTTCACCTCTCAGGATGTTTTGTCTAATATGGGACTGGGCTTCTAAACTTTCTTCAAGGGTGGTTAACAAAGTCTTAAAGAGGTTTTGGGAACCTGGATGAGTAATAGGCCTATTGGGGCTAGTGGAGTCGCCAGGTGGAAACTTTTAGTTTTTTATGAAGGTAAGATATTTGATGGTTCCACCACCATGCTTATTATGAAGCCAAACTGAAATGTTTTGGGTTTTTCTGAGTTTCTTGATCTTATAGGTTATGAGAGTGTCCTAAATCTGACTTAACACTTAGCTAAGGTGTCAAAACATACAGATTTCACTCGTATGGCTTGGTAACTGCTTCCTTTAAGGTTTGATAAGGTTTAATGAGAATCCTAAGGGTTACTTAGTTTGTGACTGATTCAATTAAGTCCTATCATGATTACCATTGCTTGGTAGTGCTTGAGGGAGGTTACTTATGTTATACTTAGACAGTGAGTGTTTTGTTTTGAATATTTTACTCAGCATCCCACCGTGATCGCCATTATGTTGGTGTCCCGTGTTTTGATAGTTTGGAAAATCAAAAGACAAGGCAACATCGGAACCAATATTTAGAGTTCCAGGATCTAGTCCTCCTGTTCTCAGAGAGGGATCTCTCAGATGTTTGTTTGCAAAGGTTTATCTTGTGTGCTTAGAATATGGATTTTAGACTAGTTATTAGGTGCAGGTGTTTGTTTGTTTGGTTGGATTGATACCACCGAACATAAAAGATCTAGGAAAGATATATAGAACGGAGAAACATCTGGTTCATTGGGCAATGGAGTCAATAAGAGGTCATAACATACTCATCAATGGATATGGGATATCAGAGGGAAAATCCAACTTGGCCGCAGGATCCTTTGATTTTGGAATGAGATGAACATCAATGATTTGAAAAGAGAAGTTTAATTCTCAAACAAAGGGAATTTGAAAGCATAATTTGAACAATAAAGAGATATTTGGTAGACAGGGCTAACCATGAATTCTACAAATCACAACTTTAAGAAAATAATGATTTCAAAACAACTTTTAAAATGAAATCTAAGATTCACGGAACACCCTATTTCCTCAAAGATTTTATTTCAAATGACTTAGAAAACATAAAAGATTCACTGATAATTGCAGTCATAGAAGAGGGAACACCTAACACATCTATGATTACAACTATAAAGACCTTCAACGCAACTGTTTAAGCAAGGACAAAGGGCAAGATCGGAACAGACCTCCTTGATTCGCTATAAATAAGAAACTTCAAAGGGAGACTTCAATAACAGTTTTTAAGTGGCAGCAGACAAGCAGGGAAAACCATAAATCATGATGAAACCAACTATTCGAACTATTAAGGAAATAAATGAGCATGAAGACTAAAGAGAGAGATTAAAGACTCTAAAATACTTCAGCAGAAGAAAACATAAAACAGTGAAGGATGAATAGGTCTAAGGTGCTTCCAGGAGTCATTTCTTAGCCTAAAAATTTCAACCTACTGTAGTAAGAAGTTATGGAACATAATGAAAACAAGGGAAAACATAAAACAATTCAGAATACTTCACCAACAGCCAAGCTCATGGATCCAATGATAGAGCCTTCTCAGTCACAAGCATGCAACAACATCATCAAGGCTTCCAAGACTTCAATTTCTTCTTCAACTTCAACAGACTATGTATTTATTTCAGAGAGTTTCAATATTACAACTAGTGATCAACCAACAACCAACCAACACTTTCTCATCTTCTCCAGTAATATTTATAGAAGAATGAGGAGGTGAAGATGGGGTAAAATATCTTCTAAGTTCAATCAATTCAATGCACTATCTCTCGGCCTTTGAGGGGCTCAATAGAGAAGTTTTTTGATATTTCCCCTATATTAATTGGTTCACATTAACTATTAGGCTTGCTGGAAAGAGTTTGTTGACTTCAAGGCTTTTGGTTATCTTGGAAATAACTTCCGCTGACAGTTTACAATAAGTTCCTTTAGTTGGAATAACTATTTAGCTGTATTGATGCAAAATATCTCCTGGTCTGGTAATAACTTCGGCCTCCTTTTGATTGCTTTGAGGTTGCAGGTGGCTCAGAGGTAGCTGGGGGGATTCAATTAGCCCCTGATGTGGCAGCTTACGCTTTTTTTTTGATAAAACACTTACGTATTTCTTTAAAATTTGTTTCAGTCGGAAGGATTAGGCTTTTGATAAATTTTTTTAGCCGTGATCCCTGCAAATATGTCTTCCATCCTCCGTCTTGGTTCATTTTGATCTTCGTCACTGATACTCTCTGACTGTGCCCGATTCCTAGTTTCTGCGGGTATACGGGGCTGCGCAGGGTTATGTGGCATCAATGCTTCAAGGATGATTGATGAAACGTGGACTTAACACCTGCAAATGTTTTCCTTTGACAAACCGAAGGTGGGAGGATCGTCACCCTCTGCCTTCGAATTTTCTTCAGACATAGTGAAAAAACCTTTGAGCCCTGCAAAATACGAACAAAAATTATTAAATCCATGCATTTATAGGTTACTGCTTTAGAAGGCACGTGGAGAGAGCGTGGCCGTTGGATGACATCATCCAATGGTCGGGATTTGATGGGAAGGCGAAATAATTGTTTAAAACATAGCCGTCGATCGCGCAAAGATCGACGGTCGGGAGCGGAGAAAGGAAAATCAAAGCGGAACATGTTGACTGGGCGACGAATCAGGGTGGTGGAATATGGGCCGTCGATCTGCAGATCAGATCGACGGTAGAGATGCTGTTACCGCTGCGCCGTATCCTGGTTAATCGTCGGGCATCTTCGGTGGGCGATTGCCATCGGCTGGCCCGCCCCAGATTGGACGGTGTACATCGATATCGCGCCGGGTTTGCTGCCGAAATTTAATGCATGATGGGGGGGGGGGGGGGGGGGGGGGCGGTTTTCAAATAGTGCACGGGACGCGTGTCATGCGGTAAATGGCATCGCTAGCGATCGGGAAAAAACCGCCCGTGCTCAAAAGCGGTGCGATGGATACCGCGCGGTTTTGGCAATGAAAAGTGGATGGCGGGGACCACCGGGCTGATGGACTCTAGACGGTGGAGATTGATTTGAATTTCGGACCGGTGGGAAAATTATGATATAATAGAAATTGAAAAATTAACATAACCAAAGGTTTATATTAATTTACAATGCGGCTTGGTGCCCGACTGCGGGGCCACAGGTTATATGGAAAGCCATATGACCGAGGAATTGTGGATGAGGGCTAATAGGCATGGGGTAATGCAATAAACGCTTAGAAGACTTAGCTCTCGGTTCCTGACACCAGGGCGTTTGGAGGGGAGGGGTTTAAGAACTTAGCCCAAGGGGGCTTGAGTTTGTAATAAGAAAAATGGGTTTTTATGTAATTTTCAATGCCTTTCAAAGGATTTGGAGGATTTCGATAAGGCAAAGAAAAATCCTTGAAACCTTATCAGGGGGATTCTGATGAAGGGGAAAGGGGAGAATCATGAAAATGAGGGTTTTTCATGGGAGATGAGGGGGTAAAATGAGGTTAGTTTTGGAAGTGGAAAGAGGAGGAAACATGGAGTTTGCAGCAGTTTTTCTTCGTGTAATGACAATAGAATTTCTGAGTTGCAAAGGGGAAAAGCAGTGACAATTGTCCAAAGATAAGATATTATCAAAAGTCTTTAAGCATAAAATTTTTTTAGCAGTGAAATTGTTTCTTAAAGGCTATCCAAAATCATTTGGCCACCAGTTGATATGACATAATTTATAGGGGGCTAACAACAGGTTTGAGTTCGAGATGTCAAGCGAGCCTGAGTTAGTGATCCACATCCTGAGCCACAACTTCAGTTGATTGAGTTGTTTCTGAGCGAGCACTTCCAGATTTAGAATTGCTCGAGGAACTGCTGTGACAATTCCAGAGTTTGTGGTCATCTTAAAACCACATTTTTTGTTTTAATAATTGCTATGTAGGTTCCGTAATAGTGTTGGTTGAGACACTGAGTTCTCCCATGTTCGGTTTGTGGTCATCCTTGAAAACCGTTTCTGAGAGACATTCAACTCTTGGCTGAGATGCATTTCTGCATTTTGAGCTCTCATTCTTGGAATTTGGTATATCCCTTTAGATTAAGGGGGGAATGTTAGGCAACTAATACTTGGGTTAGTTTGTGTTAGGTAATCGGTTATTAGAGTCTAAGAAACCTGGGGAACTGATTCAACAATTTCTTGATGTATTTATATGTGTACACATTGTACATCATCATTTGAGACATTCATTAATATATTGTTGAGTTTGTTTCTAGTTTGAGTGTTGTGTGTCCTACATTTCATATGTAGTTTCACTCGTTTTTATTTGTGAAATTGCTGACTCATTTTTACCTGTTTTCATTTTGCAACACTTGAATTAAAAAAGGTCGTTCTTAATTTGTTTATTTTGCATGCTTTTAGTCACACATTTTGATTTCAAATATTGGGTTTGTTAAGATTTTTAGAGTCATAATCATTTGAGTCTAAGATTCTTTTTGTTTGTAAATGGCCTTAAATTAGGCACGTTGATATACACTACATATGCAAATTAAGGACTTAACTTACAAGTCCGGAGTCTAGTGGACCATGATAAAACAATAATTGGTTGCATTAACTTGATTTATTACTTGAACACATTACGCCCAGCATTTAAGTTTTACGCCTCTCCTTCATAGATTTTTCATTGTTTTTCTTCCAAAATATTTGGTTTCATGATCCAACAAAGTTGGAATAAAGGAATATCTACATAAGAATGATACCCAAAAAAGCATGGACATTTACGCATTTTTTGAAAGTTGTAACGAACATTTGGTGCTTTGATGTGTTTGGCTTTTTTTAATTTGGTTTTGGTGCTTTGATATGTTTGGCTTTTTTTATTTGGTTTCTACCGTACCTACGTGGTCAATTTTAGATAATATGTATTGTGGTGATGTATTAATGTTATGTTGCAACTGAAATGGTGTTTGTTAATGTAAGTGTTTAAAAGGATTATATTGGGTGTAGCAAACTGGTAAACATTAGTTACTATGCAGTTTCTGGCGTTGCCTATGTTAAAATGGACTCCGAGAGTGACTTTTGACAAAGGTACTGGAAATGGAAGAAGGAAATAGGCCACTTTGCGTTAATTGTAAGTGATCATGTCATATATTAAAGATAAGAAAAGGGGATTTTTTCCACATTCCAAGAAAGCAAAGAGAAGGCCACAAAAATGAATCTCTCTTCTGAAGGAAAGTGTATCTCTCTTCTGAAGGAAAGTGTAGGGAGTAGAACTAGCGGAGAAAGGTTTTAAATAAAACCTGCAGTGGGTGCGTCACAGCGCTTCCGTTTCACTTATCTCTGCGAATACTCTACCTAGGAATAAAGGAACGTTTATGTAGCGATAAGATAGGCTATTCAATTTTGGAGTTTAGAGTCATTGATGGCATGAGTAAAAATGGGATTTCGGGATTTCTTTGTATCTGACAATGAAATTATAGTTTCATTCTTATATGCTAATGTTAACATGAGGATTGGAGATACATGACCTCTACATTCTTACTTCAAGGAGTAAAATGTGCATGAGTTATTTATACTATTCTCAAGGCTTATTTCTGTTTTGTTTGTGACAACATACTCTCACTTCTCTCATTATGTTAACACCGGTACCCTTGAATTTCGTATGGGTATGAAACAATTTCGATTCAATCTCTTTGGATATGTACATACTATATTTCTTTTGAAAGATTGGTGGAGTGGAAAAATATGAATGCTTTCATGAGTTATCCTTGATTGTCGTACGGGTATGAACAATTTCGATTCAATCTCTTTGGATATGTACATACTATATTTCTTTTGAATAATTGGTGGAGTGAAAAAATAGGAATGCTTTCATGAGTTCTTGTAGCATCTATTCCTTTTCTTATATGCAAGGTTAAATGAAAAATAAGTTTTGAACCTATCGAGAACGATACAATTTTTATAAGGTATATTTTTCATTGAATGTATTTTTCGAACATGACCTCGTTCCCTCACCATGACAGCGTGTTGGAGACAAAGATATTGGAGATGTGGCCTTAGATAACAACAATAATGGGAGCATGGTAAAGACAAATTCCCTAAGCTTCAGAGGTCGCAAGGTGGAATGCAGGATATGTTGGTCGAGCAAAGGAGTTAACATGGTGGCGAGCATTAAGTTACATGTGAGGTCGGACATGAGAATTAACATTGAGAGGGTGCAGATGTAGAGGGTAGGATTACTCTTTTGAATACTTAAGCTATTCACATGTTGATAAGTAGGTGGAGTGATGTTGCATAATTGGCAGTGTTTGATGGTGGTTATGTCAGCATTAAATTTCTTACTAAGGCAGGGGAGCACCTCGATCTAAGTGGAAATTTCAAAATTTAGTTGTAAAAAAATTTAATACTTATAAATTTATATATACATTACAAGAAATAATTCAACAATTTTTAAATATATTTCACTTAATAAAAGTCAATAAAATGTTATTTAAAAAATAAATAAATCATTTTGTAAATTTTCAAGTCCAAGTAACCCTTCCAAATAATACGAGTACAAAAATAAATATAATAATACTTCCAAATAAAACAGGTACAAAAATAAATATAATAATAGAATGAAGGCTTTTCATAACCCTTCCAAATAAAATGCGTACAAAAATAAATATGATAATAGATTGAATTTATTTTCAACGTAATAATATTTCATTCTACTACTCAAGATTGGGGTGGAACCCGAGATGAGAGAGCAAAATTAAAGACTGTTACAAGGACCCTAGTAGAGAAACAGAAAAGAATCATTATCAATAGAAAGCCAAGCCAACAGAGAAGAATCCATTCTCTCCAGCGGAGAAAAATGCAGTTTTAAGCCGACAGGAAAAAGGAAAAAGGAGACTCTGTTCTTGTGCCCTAGCAGACATCTCAGAAGAAGAATGTCCAAAGTGTGAAATGCTTTTGAAGGAGGCCACATGCGATTGCCTTGTTAACAATGTATAGTCTCCGGTTCAGGCCCAAGCACGAGTTGTGATTAAATGCTTGCTCATTGCTTGAAGGATGTGTGGAGCCGCTGGTTCAACTGGTTGAAGGAGAACTTCCCGGTCTATCCATTTCACATTTGCTCGACAGAAATTTGCCTTAGGGTTCGAGTCTGGTAGGTTTGGTTGCGTGCTAGTGATGAGATTTCCGTCTGTTCTAGTTGAGCGCTTCTATGCATTCTGTTGTTTTCAACTGAATTCGATCCAAGGATCGGCTCGCGCAGGCGGTAAGCGAAATCAGCAATATCAACTCATTGTCTCTGTTGCATAGCATGAATCCCAATACCTTGGACATGCCTGGTTAGGGTTTTTCAGTCCGGCTCTGGTTTGTATGTCTGGGTTAGGGTCTTATTAAGGTTCGATTTTGCCCAGTATTTGGTTGGTTGAAACGAGAGGATTCATAGGATCGGGTGAGCTCCTGCTAGAGCGTAGCTCAGGGTCTTAGGAATGGCTTCGGGACCGACGAGAGATCGAGCAGATTATGACTATCTCACAAAACTGTACGTTTTTAAACTTTTTTCTCTATACATGTCCCTTTTGCTGAAATCAAAATTTATGATACAATCAAAGTTTCGAAAGCTTATTTCTTTGGATGAAATTAGAGAAAATATACAAGTTAATGGTTGTTGATCACTGAAAATAAGTGGAGTCCCGAGGGCCTTATAAGCCATTGGATCAGAGAATTGGTTTTAATTGAGCGGTTTGCATCTAGGTTTAGGAAGCCCGAGGTCATAGAAGTAAAATCGGGGTTAGATCTATTCCCATGTGTGGCTTTGGCACGAGTCAGGCCTTGTGGCATTTAGATCTATGTCGAACACAGTAATGGTGTGGGAAAGATCTGTGCCTAATGCTCAAACTGTTCCACGACATTCAGTTTTCCTTACTCCTTCGAATCCTATCTGAAACTGACTCAAGCTTGATATAATATTATAAAGAGAATATGAAAATGTAACTATTCCGAGAATTTACCAGTAGATCAAAACAGGAGCACCTTGCAGGGCATAGTTGGCGTGAAAGTCCGACGATTCAGAAAATGTTAAAGGGGATAGTGCAGTAGGGGAATATCTTAAGTAATCAAATAAAAAAATGAATATCCTGCAAGAGATCTTAGTTGACTGACGAGGTTGATGGGATATCAAACTGTTCACTAAGATTCCATTCTCGCTGTGGTCTGTCCCATGTGGGTGGCATGTTGAAAAAGAGATGAGTTCAGGTGCAAGTGATGGACGAATTTGGTAGAATATATTCTCCGTAGACTTCGCAACCATGCAGAAGGAAGTCCATGTTAGAGGGAAGTCCATGTTATATGATGCATCCTCATAATGATGCATCCTCAGACTTTGGGAAGTCACCAAGAGTAAATAGATATCTTATTAAAATTCCATGAAATTATTGGGAGATAGTAAGGCTGGATATTTGTCATGTTAATTAGTGGTCAAGGAATAGTAATTTTGTAATTGATGGCATAGTCTATTAGTGGTCGTAGCTTGTGGAATATAACCTTTCATATATGATTGTTTTAAGATGGTTGTAAGGATGAGAATCATTACATCTGATTATGCAACACATTGTGTTTGAAAATGTTTGCACTGTGGAGAAGTTAAATTGGAATAGGGGAAATCCTGTTTTTTGCAACCACAAATATGACATTCTTTTATACCAAGGATCTTACTAAGCTAATTTTTGCTCTTTCAAGATTATTTTACTAGTAGTGTTTAATGTTCTAAAATGTGTTGTTATCAAAATTTGACTTTTGAAGCCAATGGTATTTTTGTTTTAAAATTACATCTCTAGAAAATATTTTGTTTTTCTAGACATTTAATGTAGTTAATTCCGTGAGAGATGATTATAATTTAGTTCACTTATCATATATTGGCAATTTGAAAAACAAACATCAGTAATACTTGTTTGAATAATGCTATTAGCGAAGGGGTTGGTAAAATTTGAAGGTTTTTGCTACCTCCTATTGTTGGTCATAGAGTCTGTTTGATTTTCTCTTTTCAATTTGCTGTGCAAAATTTCAATTTATTTGCATGCAATTGTTGGGTTCATAAGTCATTTTTTTATTAACCTTGTTAGTGCCCAAATCATGTTACCATAAATGGAATCACAAGATATTTTTCCAAGAGATGTTCAAGAAACAAAAGGAGTATTTAAAAACATTTATAATTATTTTTTTGAAGCACCATAGTACACAATAACATCAAGTACTATCATGGGAAAGGAATGTTTGGATGTGCGTTTGGTTGCATTGTAGGAGGGAGGCTTTATTTTGGAGTAACCCAAAGTTGAGTTGTCACAAATCACAGGTTCTTTTTTAACAATTTTTGGTCTTTCAAGATTCTTTTCCTAGCAGTGACTATTCACTGGTCTGTGGATGGAGGATCATTGAGATTAGAATTTGAAGGTTTAAGTGCTAGGTGGGGAAGTTGTTGCTGGATATTGTGAAGACTTGAAGAGTTTCCATTGTATAATGCAAATTTTTCATGACTTGCTTGTAAATTGAAATCATGAAGACTCAAAAAATTGTTAGGATTGTTACCATGTCTTTTGCGAGGATGGATTAGAGCATTGACCATTAAGTCGATTTAATATTGCAAATGGGAGGTTGGATGATCAAAATGGTAGTTAGAGACACCATTTCCTATCAAAGCTAAAATCCCAAAATATTTGTACTATGTGGAGTAAGGATAGAGCTAAACATTAATGATTATAACTATAGGTAGAACCAATTCTCACTCGATTGGAAATTGTGCTTGATCATATTTTCTCGACTTGAAAATAACATATTCAACAATATCATAGGATCATATCAACATACATCAAAATTTCCAAGGAGCATGGCATGAAGTTTTGAAATAAGATGGACAAAGTTCAATTTGTCCATTATTAAGAGTCAAATCCAAAATCATGTTTCAAAATATGGTAATACACAACAAATATAATAGCTTACGAATAAGTGGCAAAGAAGGGTCTCATGCTTTTGTGCAGTGTTGTTCCAATTGCATGAACTTATTTTTTTGGATATACTGGATATTTGGCCTCTTAACCTTGCTAATTAGTCCTTTTGAGGTTGCATCTAGGTTTCCCATGTTAATGATAATAAGGTAGATGTCTAGTATGTGAAACTAGTCATGCTTTTGGTTTGTCTCATCAATCATAGTTGATTTTTTCTAGAAGTGATTGAGTCAAGCATATGCGAAAAAAAAAACTTAATCTTTTCAAGATTTGTTTCTAATTTTTTCCCTAAGTATTAACAATATATACAAACACTGATAAATTCCAAAATAGTATTGGAAAATGAGATGAAACCAAATTGCCATTTTGGTGACAGACATAATGGTTGGGTTGAAGTGTGGGAACTTTGGGATAACAAAGGATTTTCTCTTCCCTAGAGGACACTCCTCAAATTATTTGGGATAGTAATCCAGATAAGAAAATTGGATAATAAATAAATCTTTGGAGTATAGATACACTTCATAGTAATTTTTTTCTTGTTTGAATATATCCACTTGTAAAATTCTAATATAGGTGTTGTGAATCAGACTTCAATGCATGTGATTCACAGAAAGGGTTTGTGACCTCTTGCTCAGAGAACTCTACCATTGTGACCTTTATAGCTTGTGCTCATAAGGAAACATGCACATTTAAAGTGCATGCTAATAGAGGGCATTTATTTGCAACACGTTTTGTGGTTTTTACTTTACCCATTAATTAATGACACCTACGATTAATAACTCTTTGGTAATTTTAAATATTGTAAACTTGATTACAAATTATAGTCATTGAAGTGGAGGGGTTTATTTGAGATTGCATCCTTGAAAGAAATAGTCTCCAAGGATTAAAATACATGTTTTCCCATCTCTCCTTTTTCTAGGCACGACACCAAAATTAGAATAGTGTCTTTGCATTTGTTAGACAATAGATAATGGTCATCAAGTAGGTTTCCTGCAAACAAAGTTATTTCTGCTCTACTTTTTACTTTTTATTTACTATAAAATCAAGAAAGTTCACCCAAAAAATTAAGGTTTCCCTATGATAGGCTTGGCAATAATTTGAAATCTTGCTTTGATTTCAAAGCCCTCTTAAATTAAGGTACCCTAACATTTCCATTGTTACCATTTTTTTTGTTAAATACTTTTTTTTTCAAATATTTTGTTGAACACTTTCCATGCAACCTCAGGTCCAAAGGAAATATTTTGTTTTTGGCCTAAGTGATCCTGATTGAAACGTGTTAACTACCGATCTATCTATGAGTACATACGAGAATATTACTTTACCATACCCCTAAGAACACATCTAAGCCATTATTTTTTGTGCTTGTACTATCATGTTAGTCCCTAAAGAGCAGTCTAGGTTCTTCCATTGCTAATAGAAACAATCATAGAGCTCTTTCCATATGAGCCATGTTAACATATTTTCAATTTTCTTTGTGTATGTGAGTTCCTTTGAGCAAACTCAAACCAACAATAACTTAGGTGCCTCTATTTGCACTACCTTTAATCTTTGACACTTTGTGATTGCCACTTCAAGGCATTCCTTCATTGTGCAAGGCAAGGAATGCGTTGACTAGTTAGTGAATAGTAAACACCCCAATATTTGTGGTGTTCTTTGCCTTAATAACTTTAGTAGAAGGCTCAGAAATTGACCTTTGCCTAGAGGAATAACGATAAAGCTCTAGGAAAGTTTTGCAGTCACTGCCAAAGTTCCCTCTATGGCTCAGGCTCATAAGGAAACATGCTCGTTTAAATTCCATGATAATAGAGTTCATTTCTTTGCAATAAGTTCTATGGTTTTATCTTCACCTCTTAATTGATGACATATATGATTAATAAATCTTTAGTAAAGTTTAATATATTGTAAACTTGATTACATTAAATTATAGTATTGGAGTGTTAATACTCTAATATTATGCGCTTGGATAACCCATTATATTAAAAGGTATTTTAGGGATGTCTTTCAGAAAGTGGCATTCATGGGACACCTACCCTAGTGGAAAGGATGTGTCCTTGACCCACATTTGTTTTTATGTGTATGTCTGTGTTAAAGGGGCTTCCAATATGAGGATGAGTTGCATTACCCTTTAGATGCATTATCGAGTCACTTATAAATATGCACATTTAGATTGGGTTACTTGTTACATAGATGCATTTATTTTTATCTGTAAATAATTTTATTTTCCCCAATTTTTCACAACTTCATTGTGATTTTAACAATTTTCATTATAGAATAACAAGAATTTGTATGGTTAAACTGTATTGCACACACACATTTGTCATTTCCTTTGAAGGACCCAAATTTCTTGGATAATGATACATAGGATTGAACTGGAAATTTAAATGGAAAACAAAAATTGGCATCATTTGGACATAGCTAACAAAAGTTTCTCCGAGACATGTTCAGATTTTCAAAGAAAAAGAATCAAGTGCCAAACATGCTATCTGTTTAACTTATTTTGATGATTTCTTCAATCTTGATACATTTTGGCATTTTGTTGAGGCTTGTATCAGTTACAAATTTTAGGTAAAATATTAGCATAATCATCCTTGCCTGCCACATGAAAGACAAGACTAGTCTATGTACTACTATGTAGATTCTTCATAGAATTTATAATATGTTGTTTCCTTAGTATTTATATGAACCATAAATGGTATTAAATTAATATAATAAGGTCGTGTTTTTCTTATGTCCTAATTATCATGCCGTATTAAGAGTTATCTTTGATAGCTAAACAATTTCATTTTTTTCATGGTGTTCAATGTTCCTTTTCATGATTGAAGGGTGGATATTTAATTATCATTGCAGGAACGTGAGACTATCCTTATATATTTTAAGAATACATCATCTCTAGGTATAGGAATTATTTCAACTACAAGCTTAGAAGGGAGTGTCTAAATCACAGGAAAACAAAAAACATCTCTTTCCCCTCCCCTAGGCAGTGGGAGAATCTGGTCCCCTTACCTCCCCCACCTAATGATACAATTATAGCCAAAATTGGCTCATTCCAATTAAAAACATTGGATCAGAGTTTTCAATGGACACTTCAAGGCATAATGCTGATCACTTATTGGATCTTTCTCAACTTAAGGTAATTTTTTTTATTATCCCTTATAATTATTTGTTGATTTCTCTTATTTACCCTTCTTCCTTTTTGGAGGTAAATCCACATTGAGCATGTTTGGAATTGATTGAATTTTTCCTTTTTTTTTAGGGTCTGAAGATGAACTTACCTTCAAGAACTTCTTTTAGCTCAACAAAGACCTCTTCTTCTTCTGGATGGGAAACATTTTGAAGAATCTGTTGCAACTACTTCCAACTTTCAGTAAATAAATCATGTTGTCAGTTCAACTTCTGCAATCATAATGGAAGAAACACTTGGAAATGAAAGGAAGGTGAATTCACATTTGTTGCCTCAATCATAGGTGTAGTTCATAAAGATATTTAAGAAATTAAGTGAGATTATGAAACCTGATGGTTAAAGCACCTTCTGAATATCTAGAATATATGTAATTATTTTGATCCTTTAACCACGAGTATTTGAGATACCATTCTAGAATATATGTAAACATTTTTTCCTATTGATTTATAGCATTTTGTAATTTTAGCTTAAGCAACATGTAAAATCACTGTATTTGTTTTCTAAAATATCATATTTGATGTAAACTTGGCTGAAATTCCTTCCATGTAATTTAGTTCCAGATCCAGATCCAGGTGTTTACATGTCAGAACCTAGGTTCATTAAGATGACAACCTTTTTTGAAGATATCCACCATAAGAACTAGGACCAGCAATGCTTATCGTTGCCATATCTCTTTCATCATCAAGACTAACATACTGAGGATTTGTAACCCATGGAGGCCCATGGTAGTCATTGCAATGCAATTTATTAGAATGCATACCATGTCCACAAGTTTTTACAATAAATCTATGCATACAATGTGGAAATTTCTTATTATTAATTTACCACATCAGAAATGGCATCATTCACATCATTTTGAATAAATCGACAAAGTCAACATATTTTTTTTCACATTTACAAATTCCCTCACATTTGTTGGTTCCTGAAGCTAGAGCACTTTCATAACAAAAATAGGCAAAGTCAAGTAGCAAAAACGGTCCACTCCCTTTTCACATGCTGATAGTAGAATGATTTTTTATTAGAGGCACTATTTGTTTGCTTCTTTTGGTTAGAAAATGGTTTTCTCTTGGTTGTATGTGACTTTTAATTTATCATATGTAGCATGTTGACAAATGGAAAATAATAATGTGTGACATTTATCTTGCAGAAATTGATGCTAAATGAAAGGATACAGAGTTTAACCAAGCTAAAATTTGCTTTGGTATAGGCGAAGGAACATGTTAAAAATATGCCTAAGACTACACCATATAGAGAGTTTGAAATATGGATTTTTATTTTGCATATATGTTCTTTTTCTACCCAAGATATCACAACAAGAAAAATATTGATATTGTAGAAATTGTTTGAGGACTTCATTGAGGTTAATTTTCTGATGTCCTACTTGATTGATAATTTCTCATATGTCAGGAAGACTATAAATATGAATTAATATGTTCCTAAAACAAATCAGATTAAAATTTTATAAATATAAATATAAAAACAAATGTCAATGTATTTGTTTGATTATTACTTGACTCTGTTGTGGGAAGGTTACAGGAAATGTGATTGGAAAAAGGATGGGGATACAATGCAATGAATGTCTTGAATGTGATTCATTTGTTGTTAGAGATCCTTCAGGCACTTGAGCCATTGACTTTGGAAATGATTCAGCTAGTAGGGATTCCTATGGTTTTTAATGGTGTGATTATTTCACCTCATGGTTATTTTGGGTAAGCAAATGTTTTAGGAATTCCATACAAGACATCAGTGGACAGGTAAACATTTTTTTTTTTATAATTGCAATGTCCATTGCATTATATCCTCTCTTTATTGTTTGATTGTATTTTGATGTTTCTTTTTATTTTGTTTTGTCTTTTAACTATGAAATTGAAAATACTTGGTATCATACCCATTTAAAGAATAGTGAAAACTTGAAAATGAAATTAGTATTACACGATATTAATTGGAATCATTTAGCTATTTTGTATTAAAATATTTTCATGACTAACAGAAAAGTTTACTTTCATGTTGTTATTTGAGCACGTGCTATTTATATACTTGACCAAATTCATGTGTTAGGAAATGAAATGTTGTTGCGAATAAAACGACAAGGATTAAACATCACACCTTAGATTATTGTGCCTATATTTTCCCTAAAAGTTGAATACTAAGTTACTAAGGTGTTATTTTCTATGGTTACATTTTATTTTCTTTGTTTATACAGGTCATATGGCCACATTACAGTTGCCACTATCGCCCAACTGAAGAAAACTTGTTCGAGTTTCTTGCTTGTATGGGGAAAAATGGTTCTGACATTGTTGGTGTTGAGGTATATGTTGTATAAACGCTTTATAGTATACTTTAGTTTATATTATAGTTTTCATTGTCTTTCATGTCTTACACTCTGCATTGCATCTTCTTTTGTTTTCAGAAAAAGAACTCATTATGATGGTAAGAAGCAGGAATTGTAGAAAGAGGAGAGCAATAACACTGGAGCGACAAATGAAAAAGGAGAAAGACAAGAGAATTGGTCTAGTGATACCCTTAGAGCCAATATCCTGCATAAGACACATATATAGAAATTGATGGTCAAATATTGAGAGTTGGTGAATTCACCTGCAATGACTTGGCGAGACAATGTAATGTTTTGAAGTGATGAAACATCATTTCATGTGAAAATTGTAGTCCAACCAATATTAAGTTGGAAACTATATTGTAATACTTGAACATTTCTTATTATATAATTTATGTGGTTAAAATTATTTATAGTTGCACTTGATATTGTTTAGTATTGTAATTAACATATGCAACTTTGCATTTTCATATTAGATGAACATGCACATTTTATGGCATTTTTTAAATTGAGTTCACAAAATTATACTAATTAATTTATGTTGATAAATAGTGAATACATAAAATCAATCTAAAACTACTAAATTAGTAGCTTATATTGATTAATGATGAACACAAATAAAATGAATATATAACTAAGTAATTTATAATGATTACTAATGAAATTAAATGAAATGAATATACACTACTAAATTAGCCGTTTATATAATGACTATAAAACTACATAAAAAAATATAAATGACTACTGCAAATGATAAATTTGTGATTATAAATGATGACTAAAATTTGCATATATATGACTATTAGTAGCTAATTTACAATATCTTATAACACAACCAAGATTTAGTCATATTTCTTTGGTCGCTATTTGGTTTCAAACAATTACTAAAATTTGCGTATATATGACTATTAATAGCTAATTTACCGTGTCTTATAACACAACTAACATTTTGGTCATTAATTCGTTTTTTCGGGTGATCATATAGTAATATATTTTGTTGTATATTTGGTCATTCATTGTGGTAATTCATGTCTAAATCAATGACTAAATTAATGACCAAATTTACGACTGAATATACTACTAGATGATAAAACTAAGACAACCAATTAATGAATAATATAAAAATGACTAAAATTGGCCACGTTATAAGATACTGTAAATTAGTTACTATTGGTCACTGACTAAAAAATTGTCATTTATATGCAAATTTTAGTTGTTTTTTAGTAGCTAATTATCCATTTTTTACTAGTGATACAAACAATTTTTGCTTTCTCTCGATGCCACCGTGGAATGTTAGCCATATTAATCTCCTTTGAAGTGATCCAACTTATAAATGCAAATAATTTAGATATGAAACATCATAGGTCTTGGGGGAAGTCATGGTTCACACACCCACACACGAGCAAAGGATATTGACAATGCACAGTAAATAGTACATTATACAAAAATTAATTATAAAAATTCTCATTACATAAAAATAAAAAATATATAATAAAATCATGTTTTTGACATATGTACTCTTAGAAGGTTCAAATGGTTATGAAATTTCAACCCCAACAAACGATCTTCCATAGTGAAGCAGTGTTGTAGTGAATACCCATATAAAGAAGGAACCCTCACACTCATTATGACTTCCTTCTCCAAAAAAATACCATCTTTCTTTAAAATCCTTGGGACACCACTTTCTTTAAAAGACCAAGAGGGACCAACCTCTCCTCTAGTTTCTCGTCTTGGCCAATGTTTCTTTTTAGTTTTTGAAGAAATAAGATCTCTCCTAATAGCCAATGTGTCACTTTATTTCGATGATATGTGCCTCCATAAAGAATATGAAACATTTTTAAACATATGCATGGGATATAGTAAGTGAGCAATCTTAAGATGCTCCCAATATGGTAGATCATAAAACACAAATTTCATTTTCATCCCAATAGGAAATGTCTCAACATATGTGTCGAAGAATTCTGGACCATTGAACATAGGCTCCCCATTTGATTCGAACATTTATAAAAACTCCTCCTTCTCTCTATCATATTCTTTAATCCATTCAACTGGTGTCATTATTGCAAACCTTTGTGTTCTCTCTGGTTTACCATTGAAAGCAAATGTTTCTCTTTTGGGAGGAATACCCTAGAGCAGTCATACAATGGATTTCGTAGGTGGTTGAACCACCTAACCTTCAGAGAAGGTCCACAACATTTACATCCATGATAGCCTTTTGTTACAAGACTTGTGAAATTATTATATATAGGTTGACGCGTTAGAGACCACGAAGATTTGAACAATTGCAGTGAATTAAATTAACATGTGAAACAATATTGTTACTAAACAAATCAATATGAATTGTAATTTACCAAAGCAAACTCCTAAGCTTGGATAATCATGTATGGTGTAAGCACATATACCATACAACGTAAAATTCCTCTTTGTTGTGACGGGTCTTGATACATCGTACACATTTATTCCTTCCCATAATTCCTTCAATTCATCTACCAATGGTCGTAATTAGACATCCATATTCTTCACTTGTCTTATACCAGGGACTATGAGAGGCAACATAAGATGTTCATTCTTCATGGAAAACCATGAGGGGATATTGTTATGGATCACTACTTCATGCCAAACAAAATAGTTGGTGTTTTGGAGGGAATATGGGTTGACACCATCCATGGCTATGCTAATTTGTAGACTTCGTACTTCATCCTTGAATTTTCCAGGCCATGTATCATTTATATGCTTCATGGCTATTGATTATGTTAGGATTCACATAACTCCTGACACATTTCTATGTGAGGCATGCCATCTCTACAACATAACATGCCAAAATTTTCTTTCACATTGTATAGCAACATCATTGTCCTAAGTTGATTAAAATTTGACTTGCTGCCAGGTCCAAAGAGAGGGTTGTTGGAAGCATATTTCAGGCTTTCGAACAAGGTCTCAGTGCTATGACCATCATCCCCTAGCTCATCATTTTGGAATGCATCTAACAAAATTTCCTCCATGACAGTCTTATCCCGTAAGTAATCATCCATACCGACCTCCATTTGATTGCCTCCATTGCCAACTTGTAATGAATAACTACTATTGTTGTAGTCAATCCTAACTAGTGAATCTGGACGTAGTGGGAATTGAATAGGTGGTTGATTCAACCATTATTCGTATGCTTCCTCTCTGATTCTTGCTCTTAATGCAACCTTCTCTCAAGTTGACATTGTAGTGGGGTGCTCTGGAAGATGGTAGGTGGGTCGCTCATCATCACTAGAATCCTAAATTCAAAAAATATTGAACGTCATTAGTACAATATCTTTGATATTAGTAAGCACACCAATGCAATTAGTTTGTTGAAATTACATTATACCAAACAATTATTACCATCATTGATCCAGGATTGCGACTGGAAGAT
The DNA here is from genome assembly GCA_034641835.2 of Pinus albicaulis. NCBI lineage: Eukaryota > Viridiplantae > Streptophyta > Pinopsida > Pinales > Pinaceae > Pinus > Pinus albicaulis. The sequence goes on along the minus strand of CM076577.1, from coordinate 971,953,473 downwards.
GCCATGTTCCAATTGGTAGAGTGAAGAGGCTGCCCATTTTCATCTACCAACTGCTTGCAATATGCTACTCCTCATAATAACTTCCGACGTTTTTGAAAATATGGAGTGACATTTTATGCGTCTGAACTTGTAATATTCCTAAATTAGCATGCAACTAATTGGAATATTAATTTTTCTCTTGTCATTTAGTTATATGAATAAATGGGTAGGGAGGCCCATAAATCTCTTTAGTAGGAATAAAATCCCTCTTAATGTGAAAATGGATCATCTTCATAGCTGGATAAAGCACCCTCATGTGTGAACAAGGGCTAAGGCATGTGGACAAGGTCAAGTTTGACCAAGTCAACAGCGCTGGTATGGAGGGAGTGGATCATCATTAAGAGACAACACAATGTGAATGGAAGGAAGACTCCATGATAGTGGAAATCCTAATGAGTGGGACCCAAGGTGAGAAGGCTCACATTGTTTATAAGGAGGGAAAGGTAGCCATATGAGGTTATGTTATTGATTATTGATTTTGTGGTCTGTATGACTTCTTGCATCCTTCAACTATTTAGTTGAGCTTGCAATGCTGTTTAGCACAGCGTGTTCCCGAGTGGGGATCCCACCTCTACCGTTGAGGTAGCCTCTTGGAAGATCATTGTACTATCATTTCCACACATTCGACATTTTGGCCAAGCTTCAGTCTTCAGCTACAATGCAATTTCTGTTCAAATTTGTGTTGTGTTTCAGGGTGTTGCAGTGGAGGGTTGAGAAACCCAATTTCTGAGCCAATTTTTCAGGGGAGGAAGCATTATTCTCATTGGGAGATCATAAAGGGAGGTTCTTATGATTTATTTCACATCTTGGCACCAGCCTAACCCATTCCCATAATTTACAGCACAGATTCCCTCTTTGACTGCGTTATTTCAGTGAGCATTTGTAGTGGAGGTTTCAGTGCTTGTTTTGGAGGGTGAGATCTTCAGTGTTGGGATTAGCCTTTCACTTGAAGGATCTAGTGGAGGGGATATATTCATTTAGATATCATTTTCAGCCATATCCATCTAGTTATTCAGTTGTAGCTGCTATTCAGCCCTAGGGCTGCGTTCCGACATTTTGGTATTTTGGGTATTTCTGGAAACCCTTCCCGGGTTCTCTTGGAAAGGTGTTTAGGAGTCTAGATTAGATATAATTTTTGGGATTCAACTGCGTTAATTTAGTTATTCATCTATGACCATTTTCATGAGAGGTAGTCATAACTGACTAATTTCTCATGATTTTTGAATAGTCCACTTAGCACTCATTTCATCAGGTGATGCTCACAGGGGTGAAGAAGTGGGATTGAAACTAGTTAAATGAATCACATAGTGTCAATCATCACTTCCGGGGCTTGCACCTAGTAACTAGGACTTCCCGAGAGGTCACCCATCCCAGAACTCCTCTGGCTCAAGCACGCTTAACTGTGGAGTTTTCCCCACAATCAAGCCCACTTAGCTTGCTACCCCATTTGCAAAACCTTAGCAACTATTGTGCCTCATGAACCATTCAAGAAGAGATCCCTTTTACTCTTAGTATTTTAAGTATGAGGGGTTTCCACAGTGCATTATATTAGATATCATTTTTGGGATTCAACTGCGTTAATTTAGTCATTCATCTATGACCATTTCCATGAGAGGTAGTCATAACTGACTAATTTCTCATGATTTTTGAATAGTCTACTTAGCACTCATTGCATCGGGTGATGCTCACAGGGGTGAAGAAGTGGGATTGAAACTAGTGAAATGAATCACATGGCGTCAATCATCACTTCCGGGGCTTGCACTGCACTGTGACTTCCCGGAGTGTCACCCATCCTGCACACTGCCTGGCCGCGAATCAGGAGTTTTACCCACAATCAAGCCCACTTAGCTTGCCATCTCATCAGTAAAACCTTAGCAACTATTGTGCCTCATGAACCATTCAAGAAGAGATCCCTCTACACTTAGTATTTTAAGTATGAGGGGTTTCTCAGCATTATAATAGATATGATTTTTTGATCTAAATGCTGCTAATTTAGTCATTCATCTATGACCATTTCCATGAGAGGTATTCGTAACTGACTAATTTCTCATGATTTTTGAATAGTCCACTTAGCACTCATTGCATCGGGTGATGCTCACAGGGGTGAAGAAGTGGGATTGAAACTAGTGAAATGAATCGCATAGCGTCAATCATCACTTCTGGGGCTTGCACCCGGTAAGCAGGACTTCTCGAGAGGTCACCCATCCCAAAACTCGTCTGGCTCAAGCGCACTTAACTATGGAGTTTTCCCCACAATCAAGCCCACTTAGCTTGCTACCCCATTTGCAAAACCTTAGCAACTATTGTGCCTCATGAACCATTCAAGAAGAGATCCCTTTACTCTTAGTATTTTTAGTTGCTAAGGAGTCTAGATCTTCACTCCTAACATTATTTGAGCTATATAACAGTAGATCTACATTGATATATCTTTATGCAGTATTTTATGCCTAAAAATGCGTTGTCATGGCTCATGGCACTTGTATAGCAACATTTCTCATGTATTATCATATTTTCCTATTGGAGGCTTGTTTCCCATTGCTTGAGTGACTTAATTCTCAAGATCTTGTGCTTAAATATTTGCTGATATATGTAATAATATGGATGTACATTTGTCTCATGTAACGGTGTATTGATTTATTCACTGCATTTTCCATTATTGTGTTCACATATTGCTGCTTCCCCATTTGGGAATATTACAGTGGTATTAGAGCATAATCTTGGCTCAGCCTGTGGATCTTAGCCAATATGCTATAAGAAGAAGAAGAGAAGAAAAAAATATCTAAAATGATGGAAGGAATGAGCTTTGTCTCATCACTTTTTCAGATCTATGAAGAACCTCTCCAAGGAGGTCAAGCATATGCAAGAGGAGAGATGCAATGAGACCTCTAAAGGGTTTCAAGAACAGAAAGGTCCATGTACTTCCTATCAGCAGAAGAAAGAACCGACGTTGGATAGAGCTCCAAGGCAATACACTATGCCCTTTTCTTTTGAGGAAGAAGACAAAAGGCATGGAGATGGAGGACACTTGGATCATGAGATTCTAAGTGAATACCTTGCAAAATATAAGTCTCAACCTAGAGCCTTCAAGGAGAATATAACTCTCCCATAGTTCATTCAGCTCAAAGAAGAAATAAGACCTTGCAGCAATATATTCCTATTGCCTACATTTGATGGGTCATCCACATGTACAAAAAGAGCTTGGGGAATGAAGTTGGATGCATTTTTTCTGCTACATCCAGTGGTAGAAAGAGAAGATGTTGATATTGCAGCTCTGCACCTTGAGGGTGAAGAAAACATTTGGTGGTTCAGCCATTTGAGTCATGCAAGAGTGATTGCATATGCAGATTTTACTCAAAGGTTGATCAAGAAATTTGACAAGAAGAAAAAAGGGGAGAAGGAACTTCCACCACCACTTACTGCAGGAGAAATTGCACCAGGAGAAAGGATACTTGCATCTTTGCAAAGTGATCTTGATCTCTTGACATTTAGAGTCCCATGCACTATTATGGAGATGCATGAGGAGGAGGAGACTTGTACCAGCGTTGATGCAGCCATAGAAGATTAGTCATCATCATCAGTAGTTGGGGAAGTCAGCACACTGGAGGAAGGAACCCTTGTAACAATACAAGATGTTCCCAAGCACAACCAAGGTATGCAAAAATTTCCACTTTATATTATTTCAGCACATCTTATGGAGGAGTGTGGGAAGATGCCATTGCATGACCTAGGGTCAAGATACACTGCTGATTTGGAGCAACACACTATCACTGCACTGAGGAGCCTTGACAGAATCAAGGAAGAGATAAACAGTAATCCTGGTTATTCATTGTTGAGCTGCACACAACTCTTGGGGCTGGAGTGTAGATTTTTGGAGGATAGGATGAGCATTTCCCTAAACAATCCAATGCAGAACTGTATGTTCAGCATTGAGCATGAGCATGGGACAACAAATGTACCATTATGGAGATCAAAAACGCTGTCATTGAGCAGCAGCGCTGAGTTGGGGGCCCAACTATTATTGGAGCATTCTAATGACCATTATACTTGTGTGACAATGGAGGGAAGATGATTGATGAGAAACATCTTATCTTTCATTATTGTGATGGATATTTCTTGATGAGAATTTCACAGCTCAATGAGAAGACTTTGCCTTCATACTTGGATCCTTATGGATTCAATGCGGTCATTGATGAGTGGTCTTCACTTGAAGATCTCTGAGAGATTTCATTTCAACATCCCATGAAATGCAAAGATAGAAATCTGATTTGGGAGGATGGTATTCTCCACTGGAGGAGTACCAAAGTGGAGTATGGTAGGAGACACTTACATTTGGATGAATGAGTGTGGGTGGTGAACATGAGGTTGGTGAGCCACTTGCATATCTATGACACAGGGCAGCAGGAGGCATGGCTGCGTTGGCTACTCTTGAAAGAGTTTGGCCATCATGTGACATATCCTTCTTCAAAGGGTATGTTGGTGGATGGAAATTGGCATGGCACTAGCATCATAATGCAGCAAAGAGTTTGGGTGTATTGGGGTGATGTGATATCTTTCATATCAACCATCATGTTGTTGCTCCATAGTTTATATGGTGATGGTGTGGGGAGGCAACAAGAGTTGATGTTGCTTTGGAAACTCTTGGGGGAGTATGGGCTGAATTTCTCCCATACTTTACAGGATATTTCAGGAGAAAGGAATGGCACAATCCAAGTGCAAGGATGCTACCCTTCAGCATTGAAGGATTAGGAGGTACTTCTACATAGGGAGGAGACTTCCACACATAGCAGCATGATGGTGGATAAATTTGGCATATGGAATTTCAAAGAATGGAGTCATGGAGTGGTGAGAGACTTATCACTAAGGCCAACAATGCTGTCACTTGGGAGTATGTATTTATTGATGGAGTGTTCCAAGGGGGGTATGCATCCCTTCATTTTGTATACCTTTATGAGGAGATTCTCATGGGAGGGCTCATCTATGGACCTCACTTTCAGCCTACTCACAATGCGTGGTAAGGAATGTATTTCTGTACTTATTGATCATTTTATAAAGTATTTGCATCTTCTCACCATCTATGTACAATGCATTGTTCCACAAGAGGGAAAGATTATCTTTGGGTTTCATGGTCATTCTAGGACCAAAATTCATGATGGAGATAGCCCTTGTTTGCATGACCTTGGGAAAATGTGGTTTTATTTTTATGCTCAGCTGATATATAATGCCATTTATTATCTCATAGTAGATGAGAAAACATGCAAAACTAGAAACTTGTTGAAAGACAACTTGCCACATGATGTTCTACAATAACAGTTGGTAAAGCTACACTGAATCCACTGGAGAAACCATTGGTACCATCCAAAATTTCACATAACCTCCATCATTTTTTTGATTTGGATACCACATGGTGATGATGTACCATTCACTTTGTATGGAATGGTTTGGGCTCATGAAACTAGAGGAGGGGTATTTGGAGATCCAGTTGTCCTTTTGTATCTTGAGGGCAACATTATTGCAGACCAATATCAACAAAAACTCTACACTTTCCATAAGTGGAGAGAAAGACAGCGTGGGGTAGGCCATTTTGTTTACCATGTTCAGTTATGCAGCCCACCTACATTGCAGGAGCCACCGGTGGAGGAGATTTTTCATGAGTTTCCATGTTGGAGGGTGTTGAAGAGGTAAATCCCCTCTGCAGATAGAGGCGATCCCACTATCCCAGATCGGGTCTAGCAACAATCAAGTCACACAATGACGCTGGTTCCTAGTTACAAAAAGACAAAGATCACGATAAGTAGCCTACCTCAAATCCCACACAGTTGTCGTTGAAGAAAATACGACGTTTCCCGTCTCTCACTTGATAGATCACGATCCTTCCGTTCGACACGTCCGCACACCTGTACACATGCAAGGAGACAACGACATACAATGTAAAATCTAAAGCATGTAACTATATATCAGTCAGAGAGGATATAATTCATTGCATTACATAAAGAAATGAACACATGAATGGAACCAAAATCATAGTCGCTTATATTATAAATGACAAAAGGGAGATTACAACCAAAAGCTCTGACGTTATGATCTTCCTTCGGTGGAGATGACAGTGGAGCATGTCTCAACAAAGCCTGTCGGGAATCTGGACGAAGCTCTCTCTCTTTGGCTTGGCTCTCAAAAGTTGCCCGGCTATAGTTTCCTTCCTACAAGTTCAACTAGCTTGCTAATGGAGAAGGAAAGATTTTATAGATGGAGGAAAGGAGGTTGGGATCCCTATAATCATGGGATAGGCCCTATCGCTAAGGAAGCTTCCATGATAGGTGGAAAACCACTTCCTATACATGGAGATCCGGAGCCAAACCACCCAACTCCTTTTGATGACTTGTTCAGGAGTTTGTTGGAATCAAAATTCCACCATTTATTTTTAAAAAACATCCCTTATTAAGCTTGGCGCGAGTGAAACATGGGGGAAAAGCACCAATTGGCGTGCCCTCTAGTGTGGATTTCCCCCATTGGCACGAGGGCTGAGCTGGCTATTCGCGCCAAGGCTAAAAGATCTGTTTTTAGGGTTTTTCAGAGGAAAATTTCTTCAAGGGAATGTTTGTCCTTATATAAGAGGATGCCATGAAGGTGGTTTCAGGTCATGTTACTGCTCACAGGTCATGGGAATAGCCCTCGAATGTGCGGGACGAGGGATAGCATGGACGGTGACAAAACACTGTGTAACAGAGGGTGACTCACTTTTTGTGGATGATAGCTTGGGGATGGGGGCTTCACATGGGAATGATAGTTCCCAATATATTTCAGATTCCATGCCTCAAGAAGGCCTTTAGACAACACATTGTTGCCTCCATGGGTATTTTACTTCTTCATGATGATAGTTATTTTGGATGGTCACCAAAAGCTAATATGCATACTTGGGAGAAGCAATTTGGCGATTTATTGATAAGGCAACATCTTGTTCCTTGGAGGAGTTTATCATATGAGGATGTTACAGGAGGAGGAGAGGAGGCTCTTCAGTTCTATCCTTGTAGCTGCTTGAGGACAATAAACATTTGGAAGGGGAGGACTGTAATATTCCTAAATTAGCATGCAACTAATTGGAATATTAATTTTTCTCTTGTCATTTATTTAGATGAATAAATGGGTAGGGAGGCCCATAAATCTCTTTAGTAGGAATAAAATCCCTCTTAATGTGAAAAGGGATCATCTTCATAGCTGGATAAAGCACCCTCATGTGTGAACAGGGGCTAAGGCATGTGGACAAGGTCAATTTTGACCAAGTCAACAACGCTGGTATAGAGGGAGTGGATCATCATTAAGAGACATCACAGTGTGAATGGAAGGAAGAATCCATGATAGTGGAAACCCTAATGAGTGGTACCCAAGGTGAGAAGGCTCACATTGATTAAAAGGAGGGCAAGGCAACCATATGAGGTTATGTTATTGATTATTGATTTTGTGGTCTGTATGACTTCTTGCATCCTTCAGCTGTTTAGTTGAGCTTGCAGTGATATGTAGCACAGGGTGTTCCCGAGCGGGGATCCCACCTCTACCCTTGAGGTAGCCTCTTGGAAGAGAATTTTACTATCATTTCCACACATTCGGCATTCTGGCCAAGCTTCAGTCTTCAGCTACAATGTAGTTTCTCTTCATATTTGTGTTGGGTTGCAGGGTGTTGCAGTGGAGGGTTGATAACCCACTTTCTAAGCTAGTTTTTCAGGGGAGGAAGAATTATTCTCATTGGGAGATACACAAGGGAGGTTCTTATGATTTATTTCACATCTTGGCACCAGGCCAACCTATTCCCATCATTTACAGCACAGATTCCCTCTTTGACTGCATTATTTCAGTGAGCATTTGCAGTGGAGGTTTCAGTGCTTGTTTTGGAGGGTGAGATCTTCAGTGTTGGGACCAGCCTTTCACTTGAAGGATCTAGTGGAGGAGATATATTAATTTAGATATCATTTTTCAGCCATCTCCATCCAGTTATTCAGTTGCAGCATCTATTCAGCCCTAGGGCTGCATTCCGACATTTTGGTATTTTGGGTATTTCTGAAAACCCTTCCCGAGTTCTCTTGGAAAGGTGTTTAGGAGTCTAGATCTTCACTTCTAGCATTATTTGAGCTATATAATAGCAGAGCTACATTGATCTATCTTTATGCAGCAATTTATGCCCTAAAACTGTGTTGTCATGGCTCATGGCACTTGTATAGCAACATTTCTCATGTATTAGCATATTTTCCTATTGCAGGCTTGTTTCCCATTGCTTGAGTGACTTGATGCTCAAGATCTTGTGATTAAATATTTTCTAATATATATAATAATATGGCTGTACATTTTTCTCATGTAATGGTGTATTGATTTATTCACTTCTTTTTCTATTATTGTGTTCACATATTGCTGCTTCCCCATTTGGGAATATTACAGAACTCGATTATGAATTAGGTTCGTGCAAATTTGGAAACATTTTTATTCAAATTGACATGGATTAAAAATAAATAATTTCAATTAGATAATCGAAATATAAATAAAATGGAAAGGGAGAACTTCGTGAAAGACTTTGATCAACAATATGAAATGAGTTGGAATTTGAAGAATTGGTCATTTGATATTAATTAGATTTTGTCCCTGCATTTGAGAAAACCAGAAATAAAAATTTGTGTGCATATCCACAATTAATCTCAATAACCATATAACCACAATATGAATTTCAATATAGTTTTCAAACCATTTTTCAAGGATAAGGTGACTTTAAGCGGAAAATGTAGACTATGAACTATTGTAATTCATGTGGATGCATTCTAAGGGATAATTTGAGATTAATATTCCATTTTATGTGAAATAAAAATTTAGATATCTTTTAAACCAAATTGGTGCATTTATCAGATAAAGCGCGCTGATGCATTTAAAACATTAACAACACCGGGGCGTTCAAATAATACCCACACCGCTTTCAAACATTCTGAAAAAAAATATGTTATCATATCAGTGGTCTTCTACAAAAACACACCGATGTGTTTAAAAATAAAACAACACCACTACGTAGTTATTTCCCGATTTAAAAAAATAAAAATGAATTCAACCAACAAGGTGCTGTTATAACAATTAGAGCACCAATGATTTTAAATAGAAACCACACCATTTCAGAATTTCGAATAAAAAAAAAGTTTCATGTCGATGCATTGAATTATTTTTCGTCTCGACAATGTCGGTGCGCTTTTTTTATAAACACATTAGTGCACTTAACTATTGAATGCACCAATGTGCGGAGAAATTGAAAAAAAAAACACGATTTAAAAATAAATAAATTAAAAAACAAGTGACAATTGATTTTTCGAAATCTAATTTCATAAAGTCTTTTAAATAGTAAAAAATTATTCACCATTTCATTAATTTACCTAAAATTTCACATGAGTGATTTGCAAGAGAGACATACCAGGAGCACTATTCAACAACATAATACTTTGTGGTAGCAAAACTATTCAGAAGATCAAAACTTGAAAGGTATGGTGATTCAGTAAAAAACATGCATTGTAATTTTTTTAAAAATTTATTGTTTATTTTACTAATAAAAAATTTACAATTTCTGTTAGGGTTTAATTGAAGGAGAATTAATTTTCAAGAGAGTTAATTTTCAAGAGAGACATACTGAGAGCACTATGGAGCTGCGATTCACTCAAAACCCTAGATAGAAAAAAATTTAAATTTTGTTGTTAAAATATTTTACAATTTATGTTAGATTTATTCAAAATTCAAAAAAATAAAAATAAAAACCTTGTATAATAAAATATTTACTATAGATTTTACTAGTATAAATTTTTATGATCTGCTTTCCTATTTAAATTTAGTTAAAATTCCAACAAAAAACAAAAAACATTAATACTTACCTTAAACCCTTGCTTCTTCCTGCAAAATTTCACCATAGGGTTTAACTTCCTCTACCACTTCACAATTATGGTTTTTCAATTTAGGGATTTTAGATTTAATGGGTTTGTGTACTCACTATATATAGGGTGTTTGACATGTAAAATAGGGGAATCAATTATTGAATTGGATCCAAAATTTATTGGTCGTCTCCATTTTTTTCTTCAAAACGGCTATATGTTATGCGGTGCTCCCTCTGCAATATAACACACTGATGCTCCCTTTGCAATACAATGCACCAACATATTAGAACACTCTTTATTCTATCTAGTCTGTTAATTGTTGCTTTCGGTGTAATATAGCGCACCAACACACCTCTTTCAAATAATACCGTTAGATCATTATGGTGAATTTACCCTTACAAATCGCACCGTAATAAAAAACAATTTTCCATGATGGTGCTGAACAATTAAACACGTGGTGCGTATAATGTTCTAAACGCTCTGGTGCATTTATTTAGGTGAATGCATTAGCTACCAGATATTTTTTGGCTGAAAATATTATTTGATTGATTTGTAAAATATATTTAATGACTTCTATATTGAATGATACAGGTTTATATTGATAAAAAATGTGTCAGAAGGTCTCAAGTAAAAAAAATATTGATTGACACAATGATAACACATAAAAAAAAAGCAAAGAAGGCAAGTTCTTTGTAAACTCTTTAAAAGATTAATATGTTTGAGCTATATGTAAGTTTAACTAATATGTATTGTTTGGAGTGTGTCATGTATAGCCGCAAAATGAACAAGGTCGATAAGATTATTTCTAATCTAAGTGAAAAAGAGCGTAAAAGATTGATAGAAAAATTGTATAATGATAAATCAAGTGAATAAAAAAATACTATTCAATATGAGTTTATTTATTTATTTATTTTTTATTTTTAAGAATATTAGATAACATGTTTCAAACAATCTATTCATTCATATATGTTTAATGTTATATAGGGAACAACAACGAAGGGAAAGATCAATGTCCTTCTAAGAAAAGAAAAATTATAGAACATGTAAATGATGATGAATTGGTCCTTAGATCATCTGGAGTGGTGTTGGAGGTTAATGAAAGGGGGGGAATTTTTTAGAGAACTATGGGGGGTCTAGTAGAACGAATGTATAAACGTAATTTCCACTTACAATACAAAAACCAATCCAATGATTCTAAGAACCAAATTATATCTAAAATACAGAAAACGTTTCCAGAGTAATGGTCAGTGAGATATGTCAAACTTGCAATAGCAAAAACATACAACAACAAAAAATAGTCTTTCCAAAGGTAATATTCCTAATTGTATAAAATTATTTTATGGAATTATATGTATATATTACAACAAATATTAATTCATTAATATTGATTTAGTTATATTTAGTTTTCATATATAATTATAAAAACAATTTATTACCTTTTTCATGAAGATTATGAAAATCTCAAATGATCAATGCGTTGATATGTGAAACATGCCAGTAGGAATGTCCAAAAAAGTGTACAAGGATATGGTCAAAGAAATTGACATAATTGCATCACAGGTGGAGTCATGTCAACAACAACATGCTTCAAATGTATGTAATCATGATTGACTTTGTACATATAAAATTATATTTTAGCACTAAATATTATCAAGTATTTTCTTGCAGAAAAGAAAATAAGATGGAACTCATTCAACACATAAAACATGACGAAAAGGAAGAAAATGGTTGATTTAAAAGTTTGTGAGTAATTGTTAATATTTCCTTATAACAACTCAAGGTTCCATTTTTGTATATTTAAAGTTGCTTTACAACAACCATCCTTTAATGTCTTCAAATAAGTGCTAACATATAAAGAATACCCATCAGAAGAATTGATTGGCATTAGGTTAAATAAAGGTTGTGGGTATATGTTGGGATATCAAAAATTGATTGTGGAATTTGTAAGTATCTATGTTGTTTTACTTCTATGAGTTTATAATTAATAGAACAAAAAAATCAATTATATTAAATCTATGATTTATAATGGGGTTTAAAACATGCAGGAAACAAAGTATGGAACTACGACAACATAAGACTTGTTGCAATAAGACATGAGACTTGGTTTTGAAACCATGTGCACAATTTATGAGTCACTTCTTGCTATGGTACATTGTTATTTGATTTACATTGATGTATATTGTTTATTTCAATTTTCAATATTCTCACCAATGTAGATACACTCATTACACTTTATTTTTATGTTTGCAGATGGAACTGAAAGATCAAGAAGACTGAAACAATTGATGCAATCAGAAAACATTCTTCCAAATAACCCAAGTCATGGAAGTAACTCGAGCAGTGATAATAGTTCCAACGAAGAATGATGATCGATTTGGATACCAATGCAACATGTTGTACTTTTTGAAGTAATTTTTTGTGAAAATCAGACATTTTGTTTAATGTAATAGACATACTGTCCCAATTGAAAGACAAGGGGTTACCAATAACAATCCCATTTTGTATTACAAATACCCTCTTATTGATATATAATAAAATACATTTTAATTCATTTTATTGTGTTATCCAATGTCATTGTGAAATGTTACACCACTGATTATATATATGGATGATTAAATATCATAATGAAGAGACGTGAAATATGATAATATAACAAATTAATCCAAACATCATATAGTAATTCACTAATCAAATTTTAATTTATATGAAATTTTTTATAAGATATATGTCGATTTTTCGATGAATCCAGATTTAAAAAATTATAATAATTGCACTGTCACACGTCAATGTTTCCAAAAGAGAAAATCTCATTCAAAAATCAATGTGTCTATAACATAAAAAAACACTGTGAAGACATCTTTTTGCCTGCCCAGTGCCTTTTAAGAAAATGAGAGCACCAATGCGTTTATCACTTCAAGCAATGGTCCTGTTTGAGATTAATGCCCAGGTGCATTGTAATTCTTAACACATTAATGCTTTCATATAGCTAAATCGCTCATCCTACAAAATATTATTTCTATCCTAATTCTTTAGGAAAACTAACAACACTAGTCCTTTTGTATAACTAACGCACCGAGGTCTTTGTATTAAAGATACACATCAACGTTGCAAGTTTTAAAAAAAAGCACCAACACAATAATTATTTTTTGCATGCCTTGGTGTCGTTCCTTAAAACCTCTGCTATCCAAAACAATTTTTTTTTTGAAAATTTTTGCCAATTTTATAACACCAAAAACTTTTGTTATAACCTATGTCAGAAGGTATTTTCCTTGTAGTATTAATGACCTCCTATTGAAGAAAAAAAATAAAGATGAGGGAGTTGGTTATCCTATTAAACTATTACTCGAGGAATCCCTTGTGCAAAAAAGGAATGAGATGATGGATAAATTTTCCCAGATCCTTTGACGATTTCCAACAATTGATGCATCTTTTTCATGTAGCCACTTCAGAGACGTCGTTGCCTTCATGGTGAAAGTTAGTTTTGATATTATTTTATTTGAAGGCTAGATAGATGCAAATGATCTAGACAAATAGTTAAATATATTGTAAGGGTGTTTTATATTCAAAAATTTTCCAATAGAGAAAATATTATCTTTGTGCTCCTCTAGTATGTCCCTCATGTTAAGGATTGGTGGGAGACTTACCACGAGCAAAAGGACACAAAATATTTTTCAATGTTAGCAGTCATACCAACTTGGGGCTCTTTCAGGGAGGATATTAAGGAAAAATATTGCCCTGTTGGAAGCTATGATGACTAGTACACGAGATGGACCACACTGCAGTAGGAGAGGGCCCAAATAGTGCCAAAGTTCACAAATATCTTCCATACCTTGGAGACCAAGTTGGGTATCAAAAACTTTGAGCGATATCTGGTGCTCAAGTATGGTGCAAGTCTACACAGATATTTTCTAATAGAAATGGAGTTTATAGACATCTATTCAATAGGTGAGACATATAAATATGCTATCAAAATCAAGTAGAGATTTAAGCAAAAAAAAACCAATAATTTTTATTTGTGACAACCTCATAGCAAAAGTTGGGCAAAGATAGTGCCAACCCATAGAAAAAAGGACAAAACCAAGATAGGACCAACCTATTATGACCACAAACAAAGAAGGGTAATGGGAAGATGAAGAAAAACATGAAAAAGTGGTATACGTTCCATAAGAACCCCTTGCATATATAATACCGATGAATGTCGCTCAAAGAAGTCAGTTGTGGTCGAGCTGAAAGCCTTAAAGTCACATGCAAGTTGTGAATCTAAATAGGATATAGACAAGGGGAAGCGGATCACTGATGCAGAATCCAGTGCCATCGTCACTATCACCAAGTTCTACCCATGTGAACCCAAGAATCGAAGGAAGGTGAGCACATTTTTTCACTCACAAATGTGGGTGAAGGGTTCTTCGTTGCACTTCATTGTCAATAGTGGAAGTAAAAAAACCTCATCTCAGTAGAGGTCGTCAAGAATTTGGACTTGCCAACAACACCATACCCATAACCATACATAATTTGGTGGATATTCCAAGGGTGAGACCATTGCGTCATCCAACAACACCACCTACCCTACAACATCAACCACTTTAATGATAAGTTATTGTGTGACATTGACCCCTTTGGAGTTTTTGATGCTATTTTAGGCCAACCATACTTATGGAAGCTTTGTGTTGTATATGAGTATAGACCTCATAATGTTATTATTATTTTTGGAAAACAACTATACATGATACCAAAGGTAGCAAACGCGAGAAACCATGACGACTAGGGTTTACTGCATAGAGCACCAACATCGCTTATCGGCGGCCTCTCTGGGTTGCACATTTGGTAGACGGAGGGTATGACTGTGCCCTCACCCTGCATATGCAACGACATGGTTTGAATATCGACTATGCGAATACGTAGGTCCCTTTGGTGTTCTCGCCCGAATCCCCATCGCCCTGTTAGGCTCTATTCCATGGCTTGCGCAGGAAGCTTCCAAAAGACTGGCTCCGATGCACCTGTTATGATATGGCCTTCAAGCTTAGTTTCATGGGGGCTGCGGCGTAATAAAGATAAGGAGAATCAATAACCTGAAGCCCAGATTAAAATTGGGGTCGGCGACCACAAGTGGGGACTGGGATCTGGTGTCAGCGGCCACAAGAAGGGATTGGGATCATACACCCCCTTAGAATACAATGCACATACAAGGTCTACAATGTAATATTCCTAAATTAGCACACAACTAATTGGAATATTAAATTTTTATTTTTCTCTTGGATAGAGGAATAAGAGGGTATGGAGACCCATAAATCTCCTTAGTAGGAATAAAAAGACACTCCTAATGTGAATGGAGGTCATCTAAAAGCTGGATTGAAGACCCTTAGGTGTGAAAATGGGCTGGAGCATGAAGATTGGGTCAACTTTGACCAAATCAAACATCACTGTTATGGAGGAGTGGCATTCATGGTGGGACAACGCAGTTTTGGAGGGAGATTGACTGCATGGAGGTAATGACCTAATTGAGTGGGGCCAAGGGTGAGGAAGCTCATAAATTATATAAGGAAGAGGATGGAAGCCATATGGGGTTATGTTTTGGATTATTATTTTTTATATGGTCTATTTAGACTTGTTGCTCTCTTTAGCTCTTTAGCTAAGATTGGAGTGCTGTTTAGCACTGGGTGTTGACCGAGCGGGAATCCCACATCTTCCTTGAGAGGCCTCTTGGAGGAGTATTGCACTACATTTCCACACTCAGGATTAAGGCCAAGATACAACTTTCTTCATCAACACAGTTTCTGCTTAGAGTTGTGCTGTGTTGCAGGGTGCAACAGTGAAGAATTACATTGCGTGACTTCAGAGCTAGTTTTGCAGTGGAGGAAGGTTTCCATCCATTGGAAGGCCTGTAAAGAAGCCCCTTGGGTTTTATTCACATATTTGGCATCAGGCCAAGGATTATTTATCCCCTACAACGCAATTTTAGTCCAGATCTGCGTTATTTTAGGGAGGAGTGGCAGGGGTGGTTGCAGTGGTTGTTTTGGGAGGTGATTTATTCAGTGGAGGAGCCATTCTTTCATCCAGAGGATCTATTGGAGAAGAGCTGTAGGTTTCAACATCATCTTCAGCCATATATTCTCATTTCTATTGTTGCAACATACCTTTAGCCCTAGGGCTGCAGCTTGCATTGGCACATTGTGTGCATTTTCCAGAAACCGTCTTGGGTTGTCTTGGATAGCTGATCTAGTGCCCAGATCTGTATGTCTAGTATCTATTGTGGCCTATATCAGGATTTTTATTTCATTGTATGATATCCAATTATAATTATGCTTAATATGACTACGCTGTAGCAACTCTCTGACATTTTGTATTGTAGCAACAACTCATATTTGGGAGTGATTGTCTATGCGAGGCTTGTTTCCTCATTTCCTATGACTTAAGCCTCACTATTTTTTATTGATTTGTTTTTCTTATACATAATTTTATGGCTCCATATTGATCTCCATTGTCGATGTGTTGATTTTTCATTGCTATTTCCAGTTTTATGCACTATATTCCTACTTTTCCCATTTGGGAATATTACAATGGTATTAGAGCATAATCTTGGCTTAGCTTGTGGATCTCAGCCATTATGCTATCACGAGAATAAGAAGAAGGAGAAAGAGATCAGAACGATGGAAATAATGAGTTTTATATAATATCTTTTCAGATCTAAGAGGGACCTCACCAAGGGGGTCAAGCAAATAAAAGTGGAGAAAATAAATGAAACCACACTAGGGTTTTAAGATGAGGAAGGTCCATGTACTTCCTATCAGCAAAAGAGAGATTCGATATTACATAGGGATCCAAAGAAAATAGTATGCCCTTTCATTTTGAAGAGGAAGAGAAGAGGCATGGAGATGGAGGGCACTTAGATCATGAGATTCTAAGAGAGTATCTTGCAGAATACAAGTCTCAACCTAGAGCTTTTAAGGAGAATCTAACTCTCCCACAATTCATTCAGCTCAAAGAAGAAAGAAGACCTTGCAACAATAGATTTCTATTGCCTACATTTGATGGGTCGTCCACATGTACAACAAGAGCTTGGGGAATGAAGTTGGATGAATTTTTCCTACTACATCCTATAGTAGAGAGAGAAGTTGTTGATATTGGAGCGCTGCACCTTGAGGGTGAAGAAAACATTTTGTGGTTCAGCCATTTGAGTCATGCAAGAGTGATTGCATATGTAGATTTTACTCAAAGGTTGATCAAGAAGTTTGACAAAAATAAATCATAGGAGAAGAAACTTCCACCACCACTTGCTGCAGGAGCACTTGCATATGGAGAAAGAAAACTTGCACCTTTGCAAAGTGGTCTTGATCCCTTGAAATTTAGAATCCCATGCACTATTCTGGAGATGCATGAGGAGGAGGATACTTGTACCAGTGCTGATGCAACCATAAAAGAGCAGCCATCATCATTAATAGTTGGGGAAGCCATCACACCGGAAGGAGGAACCCTTGTAGTAGTACAAGATGTTCCCAAGCTTTACCAAGGTATGCATATGTTTCCACTTTCTGTTATTTCAGCATATCATGTGGAGAATTGTGGGAATATACCATTGCATGACCTAAGGTCAAAGCACATTGCTGATTTGGAGTAGCAGAATATCATTGCGCTAAGGAGCCTTGATTTTTTCAAGGGAGAGATGTACATTCATCCTAGTGTGTTATTGTTGAGCTGCACACAACTCTTGGGGTTGGAGTGTATAATTTTGGAGGATGGGATGAACATTGTCCTAAGAAAAGCAATGCAGAACTATGTGTTCAACATTGAGCATAACCTTGAGACAACATATGCACCACCATGGAAATCAAAAGTGTTTTCATTGAGCAACAGTGATGAGTTGGGGGCCCCACCATTATTGGAGCATTCCAATGACCTTTCTACATGGATAACAGAGGATAGGAAGATGGTTGATGGAGGACATCTTATGATGGATGACATCTCCCATTATTGTGATGGACTCTTCTTGATTAGCACTTCACATTTTGATGAGAATTTTTTTCCTACCACTTATTTGGATCCTTATGGGGTCAACATGGTCATTGATGAGTGGTCATCATTTGGAGATCTCTAGGAGATTTCATTTCAACATCCCATGAAATGCAAAGATAGAAATATGATTTGGGAGGATGGTATTCTTTATTGGAGGAATGCCAATTTTGGGCATGAAGATAGACACTCACCATTGGTTTGATGGGTGATGTTGATGAGCAAGAGGCCAGAAAGCCACTTGTAGATCTATGACATAGGGCAGCAGGAGACAAGGTTGCGTTGGCTAATCTTGAAAGAGTTTGGTTGTCATATGACACATTCTATTTTAAAGAGTATGCTGGTGAATGGGACTTGGCATGGCACTTGCATCATATGGCATCAAGTAGTTTGGGTGAATTGTGTTGATATGAAATTATTCATGTTAATCATCATGTTTTCACCTCATGATTTGTATGATGGAGGTGTGGGGAGGCAACAAGAGTTTTTGTTGCTTTGGAAGCTCTTGGGAGAGTATGGGATGATTTTCTCCCATGATTTGCATGATGTTGTAGGAGTAGGTGATGGCACTATCATGGTGCAAAGGGGCTACTCCTTAGCCTTGGAGGATCAAGAGGTACTTCCACTTTGGAAGGAATCTCCCATATATAGCAGCATTATGGTAGATGAATTTGACATTTGGCATGCCAAAGAATGGAGCTATGAGATGACAAAAGCCTTATTACAAAGGGCAACAACACTGTCACTTGGGAGCTTGGGTTTGTTGATGGAGTGTTCCAAGTAGGAGATGAGAGTGATGGAGTAGTGGATGGAGACATCTATTACCATGATATGATCTTCTTGACTTAGATCTCCAAGCATAAGAAGAATGCTTTGCATGCAGCCCATGGTTCATTCCTTTTCATAAAGATATGCCATACCGCTATGGAGGGCTCATTCATGGATCTTATTATCAACCTACTCTCAGTACATGGTAAGAATTGTGTTTTTGCACTTATTGATTATCTAACACAGTATTTTCATTCTCTTACCATCTCTATACAGTGCATTGCTCCACAAGAGGGCAAGCCTCTATTTTGGCTCCATAGTTATTTTGGGACCAACATCTATGATGGAGATAGCCATTTCTTGTATGGTTTTGGGCAAGTGTTGTACTATTTCCTGTATGCTCAGTTGATATACAATGCCATTTACTATTTACTAGTAGATGAGATGACATGCACAACTAGCAAATTGTTTGGAGACAACTTGCCATATTATGTTATGAAACAAAAATTAGAAAAATTGCGCTGTGATTACTTGGGAGACTGTTGGTACTTTCCAGCACCTTATAAAACCTTCAATACCTCTCTCATTTGGATTCCATATGATGATAATGTCATATTCACTTTATATGGGATGATCTGGGCAAGAACCAAAGAGTGGGTCTTTGAGGATCCAATTCCTTTTTGCTTCATGAAGGCAACATTATTGCAGCCCAAATTCAACAACAACTCTACATTTATCATAAGTGGAGAGAGAGACAATGTGGGATGGACAATTTGATTCATCATGATCATCTATGCAGCTCACCTACTTTGTAGGAGCTTAAGGTGGAGGGGATCTTTCATGAGTTTCCATGTTGGAGGGTGACTCACTTTTTGTGGATGATAGCTTGGGGATGGATGTTTCACATGGGAATGATAGTTCCAAATATATTTTAGATTCCATGCCTCAGGAAGGCCTCTAGACCACATATAGTTTCTTCCAGGGATATTCCAATTATTCACGATGAGAGCCATTTGGATTTTTCACCAAAGGCATACTTATACACTTGGGAGGAGTAGCTTGGAGACTTATTGATGAGACAACATCTTGTTCATTGGGGGAACTTATCATATGAGGATGCTACAGGAGGAAGAGGAGAGGCTCTTTAGTTCTATCCTTGTAGTTGTTTGAGGACAAGAAACATTTGGGAGAGGAGGACTGTAATATTCCTAAATTAGCACACTGCTAATTGGAATATTAAATTTTGATTTTGCTCTTAGATAGAGGAATAAGAGGGTATTGAGACCCATAAATCTCCTTAGTAGGAATAAAAAGACACTCCTAGTGTGAATGGAGGTCATCTAAAAGCTAGATTGAAGACCCTTAGGTGTGAAAAGGGGTTGGAGCATGAATACTGGGTCATCTTTGACCAAATCAAACAACGCTGTTATGGAGGAGTGGCATTCATGGTGGGACAACGCAGTTTTGGATGGAGATTGATTGCATGGAGGGAGTGACCTAATTGAGTGGGGCCAAGGGTGAGGTATCTCATAACTTATATAAGGAAGATGATGGAAACCATATGGGGTTATGTTTTGGATTATTATTTTGTATATGGTCTGTTTAGACTTGTTTCTCTCTTCAACTATTTAGCTAAGATTGCAGTGCTGTTTAGCACAGGGTGTTCCCAAGCGGGAATCCCACCTCTTCCTTGAGAGGCCTCTTGGAGGATTATTGCACTACATTTTCACACTCAGGCTTAAGGCCAAGCTACAAATTTCTTCATCAGCGCAGTTTCTTCTTAGAGTTGTGTTGTGTTGCAGGGTGCAGCAGTGGAGAATTACATTGGGTGACTTCAGAGCTAGTTTTGCAGTGGAGGAAGGTTTCCATCCATTGGAAGGCCTATAAAGAAGCCCCTTGGGTTTTATTGACATATTTTGCATCAGGACAAGGAGTATTTATCCTCTACAATGCAGTTTCAGTCCAGATCTGCGTTATTTTAGAGAGGAGTTGCAGGGGTGGTTGCAGTGGTTGTTTTGGGAGGTGATTTCTTCAGTGGAGGAGCCATTCTTTCATCTGGAGGATCTATTGGAGAAGAGATGTAGGTTTCTACATAAGCTTCAGCCATATCTTCTCATTTATTTTGTTGTAGCATACTTTTAGACCTAGGGCTGGAGCTTGCATTAGCACATTGTGTGCATTTTCTGGAAACCCTCTTGGGTTGTCTTGGAAAGCTGATCTAGTGCCCAAATTTATATGTCTAATATCTATTGTGGCCTTTATCAGAATTTTTATTTCATTGTATGATATCCAGTTGTAGTTATGCTTAATATGACTGTGTTATAGCAACTCTTCAGCATTTTGTATTGTATTAGCAGCTCATATTTGGGAGTGATTGTCTATGGGAGGCTTGTTTCCTCATTTCCTATGATTTATGCCTCACTATTTTGTATTGATTTTCTGTTCTTATACATAATGTTATGGCTCCATATTGATCTCCATTGTTGATGTGTTGATTTGTCACTGCTATTTCCAGTTTTATGCACTATATTCCTACTTTTCCCATTTGGGAATATTACAGTGGTATCAGAGCATAATCTTGGCTCAGCTTGTGGATATTAGCCATTATGATATCATGAGAATAAGAAGAAGGATAAAGAGACAAGAATGATGGAAAGAATGAGTTTTATCTCATCTCTTTTCAGATCTAAGAGGAACCTCACCAAGGAGGTCAAGCAAATAAAAGTGGACAAAAGAAATGAAACCACACTAGGGTTTCATGATGAGGAAGGTCCATGTACTTCCTATCATCAAAAGAGAGATCTGGTATTGCATAGAGCTCCAAAGAAACATACTATGCCCTTTCCTTTTAAAGAGGAAGACAAGAGGCATGGAGATGGAGGGCACTTAGATCATGAGATTCTAAGTGAGTATCTTGTAGAATACAAGTCTCAACCTAGAGTTTTCAAGGAGAATCTAACTCTCCCACAGTTCATTCATCTCAAAGAAGAAAGAAGGCCTTGCAGCAATATATTTCTATTTCCTACATTTTATGGGTCATTCACATGTACAACAAGAGCTTGAGGAATGAATTTGGATGCATTTTTCCTACTACATCCAGTAGTAGAGAAAGAAGTTGTTGAGATTGGAGCGCTGCACCTTGAGGGTGAAGAAAACATTTGGTGGTTCAACCATTTGAGTCATGCAAGAGTGACTACATATGCAGATTTTACTCAAAGGTTCATCAAGAAGTTTGACAAAAATAAATCATAGGAGAAGAAGCTTCCACCACCACTTACTGCAGGAGCACTTGCATAAGGAGAAAGAACACTTGCACCTTTGAAAAGTGGTCTTGATCTCTTGAAATTTAGAGTCCCATGCACTATTCTGGAGATGCATGAGGAGGAGGAGACTTCTACCAACGCTGATGCAACCATAGAAGAGCAGCCATCATCATCAATAGTTGGGGAAGCCATCACATCGGAAGGAGGAACCCTTGTAGCAGTACAAGATGTTCCCAAGATTTACCAAGGTATGCATATGTTTCCACTTTCTGTTATTTCATGATATCACGTGGAGAATTATGGGAATATACCATTACATGACCTAGGGTCAAAGCACATTGTTGATTTGGAGCAACAGACTGTCACTGAGGAGCCTTGATTTGTTCAAGGGAGATATGTACATTCATCCTAGTGTGTTATTGTTGAGCTGCACACAACTCTTGGGGTTGGAGTGTAGAATTTTGGAGGATGGGATGAACATTGTCCTGAGCAAAGCAATGCATAACTATGTGTTCAACATTGAGCATAACCTTGAGACAACATATGCACCACCATGGAGATCAACAACGCTGTCATTGAGTAGCAGTGATGAGTTGGGGGCCCAACCATTATTGGATCATTCTAATGACCTTTCTACATGGATAGCAGAGGATAGGCAGATGGTTGATGGAGGACATCTCCCATTATTGTGATGGAAACTTCTTGATGAGCACTTCACATTTGATGAGAATTTTTTTCCTACCACTTATTTGGATCCTTATGGGGCCAACATGGTCATTGATGAGTGGTCATCATTTGGAGATCTCCAGGAGATTTCATTTAAACATCCCATGAAATGCAAAGATAGAAATCTAATTTGGGAGGATGGTATTCTTTATTGGAGGAATTCCAATTTTGGGCATGAAGATAGACACTCACCATTGGTTGGATGGGTGATGTTGATGAGCAAGAGGCTGGAAAGCCACTTGCAGATCTATGACACAGGGCATCAGGAGGCAAGGCTACGTTGGCTACTCTTGAAAGAGTTTGGTCATCATAAAGAGTATGCTGGTGGATGGGACTTGGCATGGAACTTACATCATATGGTAGCAAGTAGTTTGGGTGCATTGTGTTGATATGACATTATTCATGTCAATCATCATGTTTTCACCTCATGATTTGTATGATGGAGGTGTAGGGAGGCAACAATATTTTTTGTTGCTTTGGAAGCTCTTGGGAGAGTATGGGTTGATTTTCTCCCATGCTTTGCATGATGTTGCAGGAGTAGGTGATGGCACTATAATGGTGCAAAGGGGCTACTCCTTAGCCTTGGAGGATAATGAGGTACTTCCACTTTGGAAGGAATCTCCCATATATAGCAGCATTATGGTAGATGACTTTGACATTTGGCATGTCAAAGAATGGAGCTATGAGATGACAGGAGCTTTATTATAAAGGGGAAAAACGCTATCACTTGGGAGGTTGGGTTTGTTGATGGAGTGTTCCCAGGATCACTTCACATATGATGCACTTAGTGGACAAGTAAGAGATGAGAGTGATGGAGTAGTGGATGGAGACATCTATTACCATGATATGATCTTCTTTACTTGGATCTCCAAGCACAAGAAGAATTCTTTGCATGCAGCCCATGGTTCATTCCTTTTCATGGAGATATTCCATACCACTATGGAGGGCTCATTCATGGATCTTATTATCAACCTAATCTCAGTACATGGTAAGAATTGTGTTTTTTCACTTATTGATTATCTAACACAGTATTTGCATTCTCTTACCATATCTATACAGTGGATTGTTCCACAAGAGGGCAAGCCTCTATTTGGGCTTCATGGTTATTTTGGGACCAACATCTATGATGGACATAGCCATTTCTTGCATGGCTTTGGGCAAGTGTTGTACTATTTCCTATATTCTCAGTTGATATAAAATGGCATTTACTATTTACTAGTAGATGAGATGACATGCGCAACTAGCAAATTGTTTGGAGACAACTTGCCATATTATGTTATGAAACAACAGTTAGAAAAACTGTGTTGTGACTACTTGGGAGACTGTTGGTACTTTTCGGCACCTTATAAAACCTTCAGTACCTCTCTCATTTGGATTCCATATGATGACAATGTCATATTCAATTTATATAGGTGTAAAGGCATGCCGATAGTGTTTTGGGTTTTTTTCACCTTACAATATATATACAAATATCACAATCAAATTAGAATTACTATGTAGAAATGCCTCAGAGAAATTAACTTTTTGTAATTACTATCACTGCATTATGCCAACATGAAATCTTAAGTAGAAGAGAAGAGAATACAATAGGTGAAAGAGATAGCTTTACAAAGTTGTAAAACAAAAACACTTCTTACTTAATGAAGTCATTCTTTAGAACACGTATGTGAATCATGGCGAGAAATGTAGTTAGAAGAAGAACTGTTACACAAGAATTTGGAAACTCCATTTGGGTCTGAAAACAACCAAAGTAGGTTAAATAATGGCTACGAAGTGTGCGATGCCATATGTGTACTTGGATCAACCAACTCGCTAATATCACCAAAAATAAATGGAGAAGCACAATATATCATCACCCAGTTGAGCCACACTGTTATCCCAATTCAAAAAATTTACTTTCCTTGGTCGATTCTATCATATCCAATTCAAATACGGTGTTTCGGAAGTGGTAGGCATCAAGGTGATCCCAGCATAAGCTATGAAATTACAACACCCACAAATTGGGGCATACACATCGTGCCTGAAAAGATTGATTTTTTTGTAGATAAATTTGGGAAATATGTCAAGACTAAGTTATGCAGGCATTCACATATTCATACCTTTCGTTGATCTTATCGCTTATGAGCATGCTTTGAAAGAGGAAGCTATTCCTATTCCAGATCAATCAACAATTACAAAAGACAATGTTAGTATTTTCATTGGTGGTGTACTTTATGTGAAGATTGTCGATCCATTTAGAGCATCATATGGTGTTGAGAATCCCATTTATGCTATTATTAAGCTTGCACAAACAAGCGTGTGCAGAGAATTGGGTAAGATCACATTAGATAAAATATTTGAAGAACTCTTACACAAGAATTTATAATGGACAACCAATGGATTTCGAAATGCTGGGGAAATGATGAAGACTTTGTATATTTATCCATTCACCATTCAAATGGAGTTTGAGTCTCCACCCACTTAACTGAGTACGTGAAAGAAACTTCGATCTCCTTGTCCTCGGTAATGTCAATAGTAAAATTTGGATCTGCACGAACAATAATTTCTATGATGGGATCATTCTTGTACAATATTTCAAAGTGGAGGTGTTTGTAAAGTAAAATTGGATTTGCATTATTTTATTTATTGATTTTTCCTATAGAACCCCAGATAGGAAAGTCATCATAATACATTTGAAAATTATAATCCTTCTTCACTGCTTCTCTAAATTTCGCCAAAACCTCCTTAGTTAATTTTTTCCTGCGAAGAAGTTAAATTTTTTATCTTCCTGGAAATCAAGCTTATATCGAGCACCAACCATTCGGTCACCATTTAACACTTCTCCAAGATCTTCCCTCTTCTTAGTCACCTTATCTGCAATATTGACAGAACATTGCTTATTAATAATATGCCACAACAAACATGCTCGTTTCTTCTACAAAATACATAGTCAAGAAAGTCAAATATGCAAAATTTGTACAAACCTGGAGGATCGAATGGCGAATAAAAATACTAGTATGTTTCATTGAAAAACATATATAAAAGAAATGAACATTTGATAATTGATAGATAAATGCATAAAAACAATGATACTTTAAATTTAAACTGATAAAATTTAACTGTAGTGACCCTCATAGATTCTAGTAGCACACATAACTATCATATCACCATTGTATTCACTCCACAATTGTTTGCAACAAGTTGTCTAGTCTATGGGAAAGTTTGATACATAAATCCAAGATTTTCTTTTTTCATGTAGGTTCTTTGAACTGTAGTGACCTTTGTGGATTCTGGAATCACACATAGCTATCATATCATCATTGTATCCACTCCACAATTGTTTGCAACAGGCTATCTAGTCTATGGAAAAGTTTGATACATAAAGCCAATATTTGCTTTTGTTATGTAGGTTCTTTGAACTTTAGTGACCATCGTGGATTCTGGCAGCACACATAACTATCATATCATAATTGTATCCGATCCACAATTGTTTGCAATAGTTTGTCTAGTCTACGAGAAAGTTTGATACATAAAGTCCAAATTTGCTTTTGTCATGTAGGTTATTTGATAGATTATTAATGGTTCCTCCAGTCCCTACACAACCAAAAAATATGTCTTTTCCTCCTCAGATATCCTTCAAGGAAATTGTGGTTCTATGGATTTATACCGACGAAGCCTCTCACCCAAGCGAGTAATTACTCTGAGGAAAGTTTTGTTTTTTTAATCCTCATGAAAACAATTTGTGGCCTGTCAAAGTTATTCATACAAGTATTTTGCTAAATATCCTATCTTACAGCCAGAGAGTACAGGTGGGTCCATGTCCTTTCTCTCTTATTTTTTGAAAGCAATATCATGACTCTGGGTACCAGAAAGTTTCCTCCTCTTCTTTTATGTCAGAGATAAACATTAATTAGTGCCGATTTAAAGTTGAAAGAGGAGGCCAATAGAAACAATATTAAGATGAAGGGATCCCTAAACATATTAACAAGACGAAGGAGATGAAAATGGGAGAGTGGTCTTGAGGGAAACAACATAGAATTTTCGTGTAGAAGAACACAAAGTGAAGATGTGAAAATTTATGTTGGTATTTTCTAGAAGGCACCCTCAATTAAACACAAATTTTCATCTGTCTATAGAAAATTGTGCAATGATTTGACTCTGAAAGAATGAGAAGGCTAACTTGACATTAAACAGGGAAAAAATTGAAAGACACGAAATGTATGAAGGATTTCACAAATACATCAAGGCGAAGAAAAAATGAATTGCAGTGCAAAAGACTTTAGAGTCAACACACCAACCAAAATTTCCCACTAATTTAAAATCTAATTGATGAAAAAAGTTATAATAAATGACATGGAGTTATGGGACACCTGTTCGAGATTCTGTTAGGGAGGACGAATCTCAACAATATCATCACGATAAGCCTCACAATAGAAATGCCTATTAGCATAATTAAAGGATATAAATATTATTGTGGTTGTGTTATCTTTTTTATTTCAAGATTGCACACTTATTTATTGACAATTTTAATACTATGGATCTCAAAGATAGCCAAGGAGTTGAATTTCTTTCTATAAAGTACCCATAATTTTATTCATTTTAATATAGCCAATGAGTTGAATTTAATTTTATATCCAACACTATTTTCAAGTGATGGTTGCAAATGGAGGAACTATAAATTTCTCAGGGAAGTGTCATAATATCAATTTAACCATGGGGGAATATGTATTGAATAATATAATGCTTGCAATAATAATGGGTGGTGCTGATGTTGTAACAGGAGTCCATTAGTTACAATATTTGGGGAAGATAACTTCTAATTTTCAAGAAATTTTCTTAAAAAGTTTCTGGAAGGAAAGGGAATTGAATTAAGGGGTATCACGGGGAAACCTAGAAATCCAATTATCTCTAATAGCATGAAAAATATTTTGAAGAAGAAACAACAAGGGGTAATTGCACAATTATAATCACTAGATGTTCAAACATTTAAGTCATCCATTTCTCCACATCTTCAAAGAGTCCTTGAAAATAATTCCAAGGTATTTAAGTTTCCTAAAGGTCTTCCACCTATTCACGATCACGATCATGATATTTACTTGATTACCAGAAGTGTTCCTCCAAACATCAGACCTTACAAATATCCCTATTCCTAGAAGAGTGAAATTGAAAATATGGTTGTAGAAATGCTAGAGGAATGTATAATTAAACCTAGAAAAATTTCCTCTCTTCTCCAGTAGTATTGGTGCACAAGAAGGATGGATCATGGCATATGTTTCTGGATTATAGAGGGCTCGATAAGCTAACTTATTAAAGACAAATTTCTCATTCCAGTCATTAATGAATTTTTGAATGAACTACATGGAATAATTTACTGAACACCAAGCTAGAAATTTCGGCGTTTGTATTTCCGAGCTATAGACCATATGGGTTTCATAGTGTCACATGAAATTGATCACTTTTTTTTACAAATCTTATTTTGCATCTTAATTTAGAAAACTATTTGTATTATAAAATATCACTTTACAACCAAATAGACTTTAAAAAAAAAATGTAGATAATGTCAAAAATTATTCAACTATAACTATAAGCATAACAAATGACCAACGAAATTACATCAATCATTAGATATATAAAATAAAATGATTCTGAGCCTTATTAAAAATTCATATCTCGTAGATGGATACATAAAGGTCAAATTGACATTTTGAACATTTATGCCTAGAAATCTTCAGTAGAACTCTATCCATGCATACACTAAACATTGACAATCTGAAAACAAGCCATAATATGGTCTAAATTTAGAAATATAATATGTATTTTCAAAGGTATATAGTGTGCATAAAAACTACCAACAGACTATATGGCATCGATGAACAAAAAACCTACATGGCACTACTGAAGTTGAGGAACTACATTGCACCTCAACAATTAACAATCCTAAATTTCTTTCCAAATGTCCAACTTTCCTGGTGACTAAAATCCTCTGTAAAAGAACCAAATAAAAACCATTTCATCTAGAGTGATGCCATTTATTCCATCTCCTTCAACACTCTAGCTGATTTAGATTTTCAATGGAGTCTCTTGGGGAATGAACACCGATCCCCTTGGTGGTTTTTTTAACTTGTGGTGATGACCTATGAGTATGTGAAGACCCAGTATGTTTATTCCCATTAGAAGCTAGAAAAGAGTTTCTTCTCCTTGCAGGACCGAACTCTTCAACATCTGGACTTGAATCTAGCCAATTAACAACACTAGATTTGACTTTTGTTGACACATAGGTAGCCATGTAATATGGAAGAGATGTGCTTCCTTGTGAATCATTTTCTAAATAATAATCTTTCTTAAAGCTATATGATTTTTTCTTCTTCTAGAAACGAGTGACTTTTCAAGACTACTTTTGATAGCTGACTCAAGCCTCTTATGCTTGGTACGAATAGAGTCACCACAAGAAATGACACCTTCTTGTGCTGACACTTTTTATGACTTATTGGTTTCAAGTGAACTACTTGTTGACTCGTCTTATTGGTTTCATGTGAACTGCTTATTGACTGATGAATTGGGGATGTTCCCTCAACATAAGGAATGGAATCAAATTTTTTATTTGATAGCTTATCTAAACTACAATCACACTTCTGAGCTTCAGCTCGAGGTGGAAGTTGAACTGAAGGGGAGTCAAATTTTGAGCTCAATACAATTACTGGCTAAAATTTAACAAAATCCATAACTGAGTTAAATGTACCTTTATTACTCTTAGCTTCAACTTTAGGCTGATTTCAGACAAAATCCATATCCAATGTTAAAGACCTTCTAACGCTATCAGTGGATTTCTTAGCTTCAACCTGAAGTGTTGTAGAATTAAATTCTGCATTCGAAGCCTTTTCTCACTTACGATTATGATCCTCCAAACTATAATGACCATTCTCAGCTACAACATGAGGTTGAAGTTGATTTGAAAAAATAATCCAAGTTTGTATTTGATGAATTCCTAGGTTGAATTGAAACGAAATCTACAACTATGTTCAATGTACATTTCCAATTTGCAGCTTCAACTTTACGGTGATTCAAAAAAAAATCCATATCTGAAGTTAAAATTTTTCTGAGCTATGTCTAGGTTTCTCAACTTCGATAGGAACTAATATAGAACCAACCACAACATTCAAAGGATTCTTCTGAATTTAAGTCCGATTCTATTAAAATGTCAGATAAACGACAAAAACTGTCAAATGGAAATATTGCAAATGAAAAATCTTTGGAACATCCTCTTCCTAAAAAGAGTTATAGTCTATCTTCAATGTCTTTTAAGCATCAACATAGAATCTCCTGGAGATATTGGGGTGATCAACAAAACCTCTCAGAGGAGACCTATGCAATGATCTGTCGAATATGTGAGGAAGAAGTGCCCACATCTCACTTAGAAGAGCACTTGCGTCTTTGTACAATTGCTGATATATGTGACCTAAAGGGTTTAAGTGTAGATGAACGTCTGAGAAGGATTGCAAAACAAAAGAAAGGTCATGTCAGATCAACATGTTGCTAGCAAATAAGACTAGTTTTTGCGAAAATGAGGATCTTCCCCAGGTAAACTTCTTTTTAACATGGGGCTATTATTGTTGTGTATTTGAAAATCTAATCGCTAGTCTTGTTTAGTCAGCAACGCACTCAGCCAAGATAATTACTGATAATTTCTCATCGAGTGTGTATAACAGTAGCTATGTATTGTATATAAGCTTGATATACCTCAGAAAATGCACTAATCAATTTGGATAGAGAATAAATTGCGTAAATGTGGCTAGAAAAAACTTTCATTTAGCTTTATTCCAAATAATGCTTATCATGGTTAATACTGCAATTGAGATTATCTAGAAAAGGTATAGCAATAATTAAGAAATACCCTCCAGTAGCAGATTAATTATATTTTCATGCAAATAACACAGGGATCTGATCCTTTAGATAATTATGCAAGGGAAATTTAGATAAGAAGGATCCTATTTTGAACGTGGCATGCATTCTACAACGTACAATCCAAATTTGTAAATGGCCTCATATGGTCTCAATATCCTTCATGAAAAAAAATAGAAGATGTACATGGTGTGCTGCCCTTATTGGATTCCTCCCCATAAGAGCTTCCAAATCCCTGGCGTAAGCTTTCTCTTGCCATAGATATGCATGTTAAATTTGAAAGGGTGATAAGGCATTTTCTGCTGCACTCATGAAACTCAACTTTAAACCTAGGTAGCTTAAAACTTGAACGACTTCAATCTTAATCTGGGCCACATTAATCTACAAACACATACTGTTGGAAATTATGAACAGTGAAAATACGCTAAACAGAACCATTTAAGAATGCATCTGTATTCTATTTCAAACTCTAAAGAAGAAAATTACAATGTATAAGCTCAAATAAAAAATCCAAAACTTACTAACGAACACAAAGGCGCACCCTACATCTCCTTTACAAAATATGAAGAAGAGGGAAGATATAATGCATCTGTTCACATATATGAAGTGCACAAGGTGACTTAGTCAAACCCTAACCCTAATCCACTTAGCGAACACTCCCTCTTATTTGGATAGAAGTGCCAAAGATATTGCACCCAGACTGGAGGATAGCTGTGGCATTCATGTATGCGTAATCCTCCTTTGGGTCTGTTCCCTTACCAACTCCCCATGCTAGTGCCCTAGTTTTCATAGCGATCCGTGCCCTACTCTAATGATATTAAGAGCATGAAAAAATCTCTACGAATATAACTAGAAGAGCTTGGTGCGTTAAGTTAAGGCATTCTTGCACCCTCACTCATTCTCTCTGACATAACTCCAACATTGCTCTCAAGAACACTAGGGCTGCACCATCCTCTAATCTGTTGCACCCTCACTCATTCGCTTGTACATAGCTGCTCCAATGTTGCTCTCAAGAACATTAGTGCTGCACCATCCTCTGATCTGTTACTCCCTCATGCTGTCTGTACAAGAATTATGTTTCTTTCTGCTGGAACTGCTACGCCAGCAAGGATCTGATGTTACACTCCCTCTTAGTGAGGAAAGTGTTTTCATTTTTCCACTAGTTTGAGTCTCTTAGTCAAATTCTTGAACTTCTCCCCAACTAGGGCTTTTGTTGAAACATTCATAACTTTGAATTTGAATGAACATGCTCTAGTATCACTGCACTCTTCAGAACTCTGTTCCCAAGGAAATTCTATTGGATATCTATGTGCTTGGAGCGTTTATTGAAATGTTGGGTTCTTAGAGAGCTTGATACAACTCCAATTGTCACAGTGTACCACTGTAGGCTCCAATATCTAATAGGGCAACTCTGCAATTAACTTGTTATATGAACTCGATCCTTGAGGGAATGGTGCTAGATATTTGTTCTTGGAATGGTTAGTGTAACATTGGAATATCAGAGAGTCTGATACCACTCTAATTGTCACAACATACCACAGTAGGCTCCAACATCCAATTGATCAAATCTTCAATTAACTTGAAAATCCAGATGGATTCACAACTAGCATCGCCGGTTGCGATGGATTTTTCTTTTGTCAAACTAAGTGATGTTGTTGTCTGATTCTTGTTGAACCAGGATATCAGAATTGAACCCAAACTAAAACAAGGCCCTGAAGAACTCTTCTTGCCACTTGCATGACTAGCCTAGGTAGAATCCACAAAACCATGCAGCATCAATTCTTCATCTCCAGCATATGTCAAACCATAGTGCACTATGATCTTCAAGTATTGCAGCACATGTTTTGCAGTAACCTAGTGAATTGACTATGGATCAAAGTTTTTACTGAAAATTAAAAATTAGTTTTAGAATTCATTAGATACATAAAGGAACCTCTCAACTGTCTATAAATTGATGGATCTACCAAATTTTAAATTTAATCTGCTGATAAGTTCAAATTTGATATCATAGGAGTAACCATGGGCTTACAATCCATCCTCTGAAATCTCATATGAATCTCGATTGCATACTTACACTGTCTAAGGAAGGTCTGCTCTAGAGTGTAGGCTCAAGAAATAATGCATAAATATGATGTCCTTCATATTGAATTGAGGTGCTAGCTGTGTCTGGCACAATGCATGTTGCATGTCTGAAAAAGCCCCGAGAGACAACCATGCATCGTACTAGAGATTTACAATCGCAGATGGTGCCAAATATCATATGAATAACATCTTCAAGAAGGCGATCAAAAAAATTTGGTTGTCTATCTTCCATCTTCACTGTAGTTCTACAAGACATTCAATAAAATGTAAGTGATATCATCAATCAACTCTTGCAAAAAAACCTTAAATATATCCATTCTGAATTGTTTAAGTTGAATGTCAAAATACAACTTTAAATTCTTAGGCAAAGATACACACATACCCGATACTATACAATATAAATAGGGAAAAAATAGGTAAAATTTGAAAGCCTATAAAAGTATTGGTTGACCCTCTTTTATACTCTACTTCCATGCCCTCATCCACAGACCATCATGCTCCACATGTATGTAAGGACCTACAGTACTAATTGTTATACATTATACTGTACACTTGTTCAAAGAATTTCTATACCAAGGTTATGAATTTTGGATGTCCCAAAACTAATAAAGTTTTGCTATTATGAGTCAACTATTGATCACATCAGGATATGAAAGAAATTCCTATAAACTATTCCCTAACAATATATGTAAACATTATGATTTCCATCTAACAAACCTGGCAAGTTCTCTTGGAGAATGTTCCATTCCTGCTGAAATTTCTTCATCCATTTACGCTTATTAATATGCTGTGAAAAAAAATTTAAAAACTTCAATAATACCCCATAAACATGGAAAAGAACATTTCTTTTGGCAACAAAAACCACAAAAAGGGATGAGAAGAGCATTCCCTTTAATAAATGTATACCTGGTTTGTTTCTTGGTGGTAGAAGTGATCCATAGGGTCCTTTACACTATCAAACTGTTTGAAGTGACCTAGGTCATGATAACCACTACTAAGCAAGCTATGCAGTGAAATTTCCTCCCTTTTTTGTTCCATATGCACTGTATTTTCCTCCATTTTCTGTTCCATATGAATTTACCGAATATCAACTTAACTAAATCAAAATCAACAACTTTCCAACTTTCAAGACCATATTAATCATATTCTTCAGCATTATTGCAAACCGATGCATCATCTTCATCTCTACGAACCACAAATATTTTTTGAGGTCCAACCTGCATAACAAACACAAAAAATTAACCTTTGGCAACAAAAGTAAATTCATAGTGTTTATTCTGTGATATCCTGTTTATAATGTGGCAATGATACCAATGAAGAAATGGTAAGAGGTTACCATGGTTTAATGTAGACTCTCTGACCCAAATCCTACACGATCTCCTTGGGGCTCAGTTTGAATCATCTCAATCTTATATGTAGCCTGAAAAGTAGAAACCAAAGTTAATAGAAAATTTTGTTAAAATAAATATAATAAACACAATAAATATTCTTAACAAAAAGTATTGATACCTGTGTCACGACTGGAACCTGAGAAGGAATAATCTCTTCAGGCAGACCTTGATGTGTAGCACATACCTGAAAATTCAATAATGTTAAGAGTTACACCATATAAAATTATGTTCATCTTAAAGTCACTTGCAATTTAATGTAAAAATCTAGATAGATAATACATGTGAGACCACTGGAACATATGAAGGTATCATGTCTTCAGGAAGCCCTTCATGTCTAGCGCTAACCTGAAAATTCCATATTATTAAGACTCATACCATATAAAATTATGTGACATAAATTCATTTTCAATTTGACGTACAAAAATATAGATAGATAGTAATGAATGTGGCACCTGTACATGATCATGTCCATGATCTACAAAATGAGGATCAGGGGCAAAGCAATGTTGTTCTAAGAATGTTGTAAACTACATAAGTTAAATAAATATATTGGCGTAAGTTTTTGGAGACTAAATTTATATACACCAAAAAAACATGTTACATGCACTCTAGCTTATATTATAAATGTGTATTTTAAAATAGATCAAAACATGCTTGTACATACCTCACCCATGGTGTGTATTTTTTGTCTAATGGCTCGCTCATAGTGGTCTCTATAGGAGGATAAATACTCCAGAAGCTCATCTCACTCCATTTCCCTCAACACGTCATTTGGAATACTCACAAATGAACGAAATCCTGTACTAGATGAAGGTTGGCTTGTCCCTAAGCCGACGTCCACCCCTCCTAAAGCAACTGCAATATGTTCTTGTTTCTTCTCCCTCATCTAAGATGCAACACTAGAGATAAGGGCTAACTCCTTTGGAACTGTAACTACCCTAGGTGGTCGATGTGCTAAACGAGGTGTTGTAGGCTTGAACCCAACATCTCACATAGTATTATGTCATTCATATGTACGACCTTTTCTAGCTCCATAGAATTTGGACCCCGCATTTGTATAGTTAGGGTCCATGTGCTCTCAGAATTGAGCATAAAAAATCCTAACAAAATATTGCGGCACCTCATCATTATTTGGGAACTTCCCGTAGGCATACAGGAACTTCTCATAAATATAAGGTGTAATATTGGGATAATTGAACCTTGCAATCTTCAGATGTTTTTTGTCTTCAGGCCGCAAGTCAAATAATGACAAGGCCATTTCTTTAGTGACCTCACTTTTAACTTCATTGTAGGAGTGGATACCAATCACTGACGCTCTCCTCCTACGCATCATGTCAAAAAAAACTTGGGTTGATGGTCCAAACCCACGATAATTCTCTATCAAACTCTCCAAATTGTGCAAAACAATTTGGAGACAATCTCGACTAGGGGTAGAGATATTGCAACTTTGAAATTCATTGCGCAATCTCATGGAATGCTCCCTCATCCCATCAACAGTAAGTAAGGAGATGGTAGCTTCCAAGGCATCTCCTCAGGAATATCACCAGAATGGGTGTAAAGGGGACCATAACTCAGATTTCGAGCAAACTCATGAACCCTACGACCTCTCCCCCTAGGAGGGCGACAAACACCACTTCTAACATGTTAAATTATTGCACATATTAAAAATTAATAATTTATAAGGAAAATTTGTATTTAAAAAACTTGTCTAGTCATTTGAAAATACCTCGTGGAAAAACTATCTCATCCTCTTTGCTCATCGAACTAGGATTGTTCCCTTCCGAGGAATGAAGGTCTCTACTAGCCATTGTACAAAACATTAAATTTTTTTATAACACAAGTACATGAGACACACAATAAGTTTCATATTAAACATACATCAAACAATAAAATTTCCTTTAGATTTTACCTAAACGAGAACTATCCAAGTGTGGGATGGATGGCACAGGCTG
The DNA here is from genome assembly GCA_034641835.2 of Pinus albicaulis. Classification (NCBI taxonomy): domain Eukaryota; kingdom Viridiplantae; phylum Streptophyta; class Pinopsida; order Pinales; family Pinaceae; genus Pinus; species Pinus albicaulis. Next base: position 971,917,483 of record CM076577.1, on the reverse strand, counting down.
AGACATTGTTCTCCTTTGTCCCTCACCAGCAATAGGGCTAACCCTAACTCCTACATTTGCACCTATGGAGCATAATTTTTTCACATTAAACACATGTCATTTGAAAAAAAAATTCACCTGTTCAACATTGAATATAACGTAAACTTAAAGATTTTAACTAGCAATCTAATGTGTACCTATACCGTGTATAATATACCCCTCAGAAAGGGATCTATGAAATTGGGGATGAATGGGAACAGGTCTATGGGGCTCCTCTTGTTCGATTTGGTGTCTGGGCGCACGAGTCATATGAGTGCGTCCACCTGTGCAGGACAACAAAAATTTCACATTAATCAATTTTTCACAACGAAAAATAAATATAACCTACTTGAAAACATGACATAACTAAAAAATCAATGTACTTGATAATCCTCCTCTCATGGAGAGGTCTCTGGAGGGCTCGCCTGATGCCATTGTTGCTATAGTATCAAATAAAATTTTTTCCCCTCATAAACAAATTAGAAAACAAATTATCAATCGACAGTCATGTCATCAATTGATGAATAACAGGTAGTATAGCTCCTTGATATAAAAGGGCTCGACAATAGTACATGGCATAATATCTCATGGCACTAACTAAGGTGGGTCAATCATTCCTCTAGTTGTACAACTTGACTACCTAAGTATTAGTGAGTGGTCTCCTCGAGTGTTGTTCTACGTCTTTTGGAGCAATAAGACGGTTGGTTAGCCTATTGAAATAGGGCTTCATGTATACCTAGGGGAATTCCTATATTCCTAAAGGTACATGGAGGTGAGATTTTGTTTGCAAGTATTGTCTTATGTTGTAGTACTGTAAGCGATACTAGCAAGGGTTACAAGTGTTTCACACAATGTGATTCCACTTTATTTCCTACATTTATTGTTCCTCTACTGTAGTATTACCCAGTTATGGATAGATCAACGTGTTATTAACGGGCATTAGAACACAATCCCAAAATAAAGTTTAAATATATATGAGCTTGCTAACCAAAGGAAAGGTATCCTAAAATAGAAATAAAATAAGTTGTGCAAGGTATGTTTTGAGGCTGAAATTGCAAATTGCTCACAACTTCTGCTATACTTCTTTGATTGGTTATTATGACCCCAATCATGAAATACTACAAGATCATTAGATCTATTGTCACTGGATTGGCATAATTTTTTTATTAATGGAGTTGGAAAATCATCATTTTGTAGGGTTAATAACCTTGTCTAATAATCATTATTGGAAAAAAGGCCATTGCCTCAATTCTTCTTCTTTCTAAGTTCCTCATCCTATTGTTTTGTAGTCACCATCAATAGTCACAACTGATGTTCTGGTGAAATATTCCTCCTCAAGAGCAATGGAATCTTAGTTAATGGATATTTATAACAAATCCTTGTGAAGTGTTGAGGATGGAGAACATTGTACATCACGATGGGGCTCCATTAATGTATTATCACACTTGATATGTAAGGCCTTTCAGGCCCTTGTATTCATGATTTTTTCGTTTTATTGTAGAAAATATATTTTAAATAGCTAGGCCAACATTTGAAATTCTCTTCCTTTTTTGGTTCAAGCATGTCAGCATTTTCAAATACATGTGAATGAATCTGGACCCCAAGAAATATCCATGTTTAACCAGAAATTCTTGTGGTTTCCTTTATGTTATTTTGCATTCACATGCCGCTCTATTCTTTTTTTCTCATCCAGTATAAAGGACTTACATTCCCAGTCTGTTATGTCTCCTAGATATTTTACTCTATTTCAGATTTAATAAGCTATACAATGTCAATAACAGCTCAGAAGGTAGGTCGGAAAGCAATGCAGACTCCAAATATCATAGAGGTTCTATCAACCTATATTGTTAGTTATCTGGTGCATTATACCTGTTGACTATCAGAAAACAATAGCTGTAATCCTATTATGTACTGGCATTTTGTTTCTTTTGATTCAAAAGTTTCAAATTCAAATTGCCATAAAATCTTAAATCTAATTATTTATTAACCTACATGTTTGAACAAATTTCTTTTTTCATAAATTTTTTAATCCTTTGTATGGAAATTTAAGTGTCTAACACTGATTGGGATGCTCAAGAAAAATGTATATGTGATAGTTCTCATTTGAGAAACTTTGTATGCCTATTGTACTACCCATTTCATGATAGCCTTACATTCAATGATATCTAGTGTGTTATTATTTTACTCAATGTGATTCACATCAAATATATTCTCTTTTTACTCATCCAGAGGTGATGATTTTGATTGAATGCTAAAGATACAAAAATAGTTGTTTATAATTACAGTTTTAATTCTGATAATTTTAGGATTTTGTCTCTAAACTTGTAATTTGTCACAGAGTACTCTAGTGAATTTATGTAGATCTATTTGTTTCCTACTTGTTTATTGATCCATGTAAATCGTGGTGGATCCACAAATTTTGTAGAAAGATCCCCTATAAGGAGCCACCTGCTTGTTGATTCCATAGATCAGATTAACAAGTATTTTACGTTGCTCAATAAAAGGAAATGGGTACCAACAAGAGACATAGATACAGGCATATCTCATGGAGGTAAAACTGGAGAGGGTAAAAAGTATAATTGAGCAACAGGTTTGATAACAAGGAAACTGGCCACTTTGGTCTGTATCAGTGAATAAATGAAGCAAAGTATGAGCATGAGATGCAGATATGAGGAAACATTCATTTATACTGTCTGTAATATGACTAACCCAAATCACATAAAATCCACGAGTCAGTGTCATATTCTTGATCACTCCATCTGGTTACATTCATTTTTATATTCTGTGATTGAGAACGTAGCCCACAGAATACTTAACCTCACATAAAAATCATAGGAAGAACCTCAGATAGCAACATTTCCAAGTTTCCATGTCAAACTATTAGCCCAAGAGTGAATTTACAGAGAAGACTGTGAGTGAGAGGCATGAAGCCCAGTTGGGCATTATAAGACAAATTAATGTATCGACCAAAAGCCCCTTCTCACACACGCTTACATTCATTTATAGGGAGACATGTGTTTTCCCTTTGAAGAAGAAAACCGTAAACCACCTTTCTCTATTTTAGTACACTTTTAGGTGCTATTTCAGGAGAATCAACAAAATATTAAAGAATATATAATTAGGGTAACCCTATGGTGACTGAAAAGAATCTGAGGTGGTGGAAGGAAGTTTATTCCAATCCCCTCCTGTAGGGGAACCCATTTTCTTGCAATGGCAAGCGAGGTGAATTTGTATGTTGGTATTAATTATTATTATCATTGTGACATGCAAACATACTCATGGTGCTCTATTAGAGACAATACCCATTTATTTTTGGTTGGTATTATCATTGTGACATGCAAACATACTCATTGTGCCCTGTCAGAGATCTAGGGCCCTTTTCCCCTTTTCCGTCATCCCTGCCATTTTTGTTGAGCCCGGGCTATGGTCAGCGCAGTCAGTAGAAGAATCACCTAGGAAGGTATCAGAGGATAGATTGTCGAAGGGATCAAAACCTATAATGCAAAATGGACAAGTGCAAGCAATCAAACAGGAAAATCACTATGAAAAAATTAGTCAAGCTTGATGTTGATGAAAAGCACTTAATGACAATGAAAATCTCAATCAAGGATGAAAATCTTGAACAAGAGTGTAAATAAGCTATTCCTAAATTCTCCAAACTCCCTTAACCTTCTAGTAAATCCTCTTTATTAAGGTGAGAGAGCGGTGATAAGGCAGGAACTGAATCAGTTCAGTTATCTGTTATTTTCACTTGGTAACCCAAACGAAACTTGACTCACAATTGACCTGGGTTGCTACCTATTGGGTTGCATCGACTAGCGAGGGTTTGGTGGGGTTAAAACCAACTGGAATCCATGACCATAGAGCATATTGCAACTCAGGGAAGGATTGTCGCAACTGGGAAGAGAATTGCATGAGTTGTGCACTTCTGTTTGGGAGGTGTAGAGGTTTTATGTCTACTTATGCAATAGTGGACCTCACTCCCATTATTCATGGATGCCCCATATTCCACCGAAGTTATAAAATCATTACTTCCCCTGGTACATGTTGAATTTTAATTCTTCGCAGAAAATTTACATGTTGAATTTTAATTCTTCACAGGAAATTTATATGTTGAATTTTAATTATTCGCAGGAAATCTATGGCATCAGGTTGAGAAATTCCATTCGAAAAAACAAATTCGAGACTTGCTTGGCTAAATATCCAATTTGTCACTGGTGCTTATGACAGACTCGATTGCTGAGGTGGCTCGAAAATGACAGGGCTTGTTCTGCTCTAGTGTACAGGTTTGTGTGGGCCAGGGGTTTGCAAAATGTCGAGGGAGACAGGATTTTGTAGTTTTTTTATAAGAATAAAACTCTCGGATGAGAGTTAAAACAACTCTAGGCCGAGAGTTTTAAAACTCTCGTTCGAGAGTTTACCCGAGAGTTTATGGAAATTAAAATCTCAGACGAGAAATTACTTAACTCTCGGACGAGAGTTAAAACAACTTTAAAACAACTCTAGGCCAAGAGTTTTAAAACTCTTGTCGGAGAGTTTCCCCAGAGTTTATGTCAATAAAACTCTCGGACGAGAAAATACTTAAATCTCGTCCGATAGTAGTTTAACTCTAGTCAAGCCCAATCTGACTCTCAAGCGAAACATTAAAAATCTCTCGGATGAGAGTTTTAAAAACTCTCGGTCGAGAATTTGAGTTGACTATTTTCTCGAACGAGAAATTAAAAATTTCACCCAAATTTTGGCCATCCGCCAAAAAGTGTTTCCCAACTTTGGGTTTTCACCCAAACCCTAAGAGTATAAATCTTAAGATTAATATATTAAACCCTAAGTTTAATATATTAAGTTGTAGGATTAAAAACCTTAAGATTAATTCTATAAACATAGGATTTTTTTGAATGTGGTTCACGGTCTCTGGAGATCGGTGACTGCTACGTCCACGGAAACAATCACGGGTATATCCCTGAAAGTATCAGTCCCATCAGCTCATTTCAGAGCCTAACCACTGAGGGTGTCAAGGAGAATTGACCACGTGTCCTCTTATAGTGAGGTGCTTATGTAATGGGTACTCGACCAATTGAGCTAACCCTCAGGGCTTATAAACATAGGATTAATATTATAAACTATAACATTATAAACCCTAGAATAAATACTATAAACTCTAATATTATAAATCCAATATTAAACCCTAATGTTAAACCCCAATTTTGTAATGTCATAATGTGACATTGAATAAATCCACAATGTAATGTAACATTTCGACAATGATTATCAAATTATTTGTCATATTAAAACAATGTTTGTCACAATGCGGCATTGGATAGAATTTAATACCATTCCAATCTCACATTAAACATTAATATGAAACCAAATATTATAAACCCTAACTTAAATAAAAACCACTATTGTAAACCCTAATATTAATATATTAATATTATAAAGCCCTAAACCCTACGATTAATATATTAAACCCTAGGGTTAATATTATAAACCCTAAGATTAGATTAATATTAAACACTGAGATTATAAGCCTTAGGATTAATATTACAAATGATAAGATTAATATTTAAACCTTAGCAATAATATTATAAACCCTAAGATTATAAACATTATGACAATGATTGTTAAATCCTTATATTGTGACAATCATTGTCATAATTTTTATAATCTTAGGGTTTATAATATTATTGCTAAGGTTTAAATATTAATCTTATCATTTGTAATATTATAAACCCTTGGATTAATATTAAATCCTAAGTTTAATATTATAAACCCTAAGATTAATGTTATAAACCCTAAGATTGTAAACCTTATGATTATAACCATAAGATTAATTTTATAAATATTAGGATTATAAACCTTCATCTTTTACCTAAGAATCTTCTACTGCATTATAAGGGTCATAATATGACATTAATATTAAACCCTAAGATTAATATTATAAACCCTAGGAATAATATTATAAACAATAGGGATTATAAATCCTAGGATCAATATTATAAACCCTTGAATTATGAACTCTGTGATTAATATTATAAACCTTAGAATTAATATTATAAATCTTCCTCTTGCATATAATAATCTTCTTAATGAGAAAAAATCTTATGTTGGTTTTGATTTTGAATTGGACTCTTTGATAAATTCTATGTAATTGGATGCACCAAACTCAAAATGAGTACTCTAACCTTCCTCTAAGCCAACCTTGCAAAAGTCAAGATTAAGACTTTGCTTGGATAGGCCTCACTTATTCTCTCAAATATAAATTCAACCTTTTTTTTGATTTTTTAAAAATGCTAAAAATAATACATGGAGAATTTTTTGTTCAAATTTGAAGTTGCTATTATTCTTCAAAGATTTTTAATTCATGATAGAGGGCATAAAATTATTTCCCATATAAATAAAAATAAAAATAAAAATTATGAAAATAATTTTTTAAAATTTTCAATTATTGTTATGGAGGCCATCCATCCATTTATCACCTATCTATTAAAATTTCATCTTAGTAGTAGGTATTGAAAATCAAAAATTTTAATTGTGGTTAATCCTTTTGTTTTTTTATAAAAGAGAAACATTTCCAATTTGAATAAACTCTCTATTCTCTGGTTGCTTTGTTTTACATCTGGTACCTACCAATCTTCCATTGCTCCATCTCTAGATCTTCTTACTTGCGACTCCACTTTTATTGCCTACTTTATTTTCTTACATTTACTATTTCCTCTGTCGTCTTGCATTTATGAATATTACTTTCACATGATATTTATATGCCTAGTTATTTTCCAGATATATCAATAAGCACTAGAGCTCAAAATTGATTATATATATATATATATATATATATATATATATATATATATATATATATATATATATATATGACAAAAAATAATGTTATTTATATGTTCTTTCGTAGATGTTGTCCTACATCATAATGCACATTTACTAATCAATAGGCCTATAATTCTTATGGAAAAAAGATTCTTCTGAGTTATATTTCTTTTATGGAAAATAGTTTCTATTGTTTTTTCTTTATTAGAGATTACAAAGAAACTCAACAAATAATACTGTATTTTGATTTCTTTTACCAAACTCATTTCAATTTTTCAAACAATTAGGCGAGTTACCTTATAAAAAAGAAATTAATGTTTCATTATAATACAATTTAATTATATTTAAATAATAACATTCATGAGATAAAAAGAAATGATCCTATTGAATTTCCTCCATATAATTCGTATATAAATTATAAGTAAATAATTCAATTTATAGAGTGTAAGTCAACAATCATATTAAAATTTGTCCATATAATTTATATATAAATTGTAATGTAGGTACTTGTTCAAATGTATATGAAACTCTAACTTATACACAAGATTCTTTATTTGAAGTATAAACAACTTAATGCAATAGAATTTGTGATAATAGAACATAAATATTAAAATAAAAATTTACACATATTAAATTCAATTATAATAATAATTTACCCATATTAAATTAAATTACATTCACTTATAATAATAATTCATCAACATAATACAAAGTTGTCATATAACGTGTTATCACTCTTATTGTCGTTATAAAAAATTTAAATTTAAAAGATGACATGTTTGTTAGTTATAGCCTTGTGTTATTTCGTCTATGACTACAATGATTCTCGTGATATTTGTGTTATAGCCTTTTGTTTTGAATAAAAAGTTTCATTTGTGGGTACTTCAACTAATAAATATTCAATTCAATGTGAAATTCAAAATTCATAACTAAATACTCATGTTGTATCAAATCCTTTTGTAGTCTACTAAAAAAATTAATATATTAGTCTATTATAATCATTCACTGTCACAATTAATATATTTTAATTCAAAATTAGTTATAGATTTAGTGTAATTCAATACTTCATTGGTTTTTCTCAATGGCTTATTATAAATTAATAAACTTATTTTAATTCAAAATTAGCTATAGATTTAGTGTAATTCAATACTTCATTTGTTTTTCTCAATGGCTTATTATAAATTAATAAACGTATTTTAACACAATGTTGACACTATGCAAACACCATATTTGATATTTATAAATGTATTTCAACATAATCATGAATAAATGTATCTCAACACAATCATGAGAAAATATGGTTGATGTTTAATAAATTAATTATTAAGTAAGAAAATGTTTGATAAAAATGATATCATTAGAGTTTTGTTGACTAGTTTCGAATTATTCACTGTAGTTCATAATCAAGACAAGATGAAAAATTAAATCTTGATATAAAGTTAAATAGGCGAAGATAATTTTTTTTAGCTGTTATAATATAACAATTAGATTTGACTAAATAAATATTATTTATTAATAAATAATATTTTAATATAAGGAAATAATTATTAGAATATAGTTGTTAATATTGAATTAAGGAAAAAATTAATAAAAAGAAAATTTTAATGAAATGAATATCTAAAATAATAATAATATTTAGGTCAAGTATAAATAATCAAAACAATAAACAATTAATAAAAATAATATTTGGGTTAAACTTAAATAATCCAAAACAATTAATTCTAAAAACTTAAAAATAAATAAAATTGATAAATGGTCAAACTTAAATAAAGAATATTTGGGTCAAATCTCAATAATCAAAACAGTAAAATAAAATAATATTTGAGTCAAATTTAAATTATCAAAATAATTAATTCTAAAAACTTAAAAATAAATAAAAATAATAAATGGTGAACAAAAATAAATAGATAAAATAAATATAAATAATAAATAATCAACAAAAATAAATAAATAATATAAATATAAATAAATAAATGAAATAAAAGTAAATAAATATATCGATCAATAATGAAGAAAAAAAGGTAACTAATCGTTTATTAGTAATAAAAAATACAAGTAAATATTAAAAATTAAAAATCAAGAAATTAGGAGAAAAAATAAATATATAAATGATATAATAATAATAATAAATGGATAAATAATAAATTAAAAGGGTATCCAACCATTGCTAATTTCCCTTTTGATTAATTATTTTCCTTAATTCAATATTAACAACTAAATTTTAACAATGATTTTCTTATACTAAAATATTATTTATTGATAAATATTATTTATTTAGTGAAATCTATTTGTTAAATTATAACTTACAATTTTTTTCTCTTCATCCATTTAACTCGATGTCAAGATTTGATTTTTCATCTTGTTATTTAATTGAAATTAGTTGTTAACACTTTCTCTGAGTTTAATAGGATATTTTATTTTGTTATTTATATGACAAACAAAACATCCCGTGAGACTTGCATTCTATCATTTACTAAATATTTAATAACTAGCATTTACACCAAGAAATGTAAAGACACGTGGCTAGTGTTTTGGATTTTTTTCACCCTTACAATATACATACAAATATATCACAATCAGATTAGAATTACTATGCAAAAATGACTCAAAAATTAAGTTTTTCTAATTGCTATAACTACATTATACCAACATAAAATTTTAAGTAAAAGAGAAAAAAAGACAATAGGTGAAAGAGATAACTTTGCAAAGTTGTAAAACAAAAACACTTCTTACTTAATGAAGTCATTCTTTAGAACACGTATGTGAATCATGGCGAGAAATGCAGTTAGAAGAAGAAGTATTACACCAGAACTTGGAAACTTCATTTGGGTCTGAAATCAACCAAAGCAGGTTAAATAATGGCTACGAAGAGTGCGATGCCATACGTGTACTTGGATCAGCCAACTCCATAATATCGCCAAAAATAAATGGAGAAGCACAATCTATCATCACCCAGTTGAGCCACACTGTTATCCCAGTTCACAAATTTCAATTTCCTTGGTCGATTCTATCATAACCATTTCAAATATGGTGTTTCGGAAGTGGTAGGTATCGAGGTGATCCTAGCATAAGCTATGACATTCCAACACCCACAAATTGGGGCATAAACATCGTGCCTGAAAAGATTGCTTTTGTTGTAGAGAAATTTGGGAAATATGTCAAGACTAAGTTATGCAGGCATTATCATATGGTGTTGAGAATCCAATTTATGCTGTTATTCAGCTTGCACAAACAAGCATGTGCAGTGAATTGGGCAAGATCATATTACATAAAACATTTGAATAACTCTTACACAAGAATTTATAATGGAAAACCAATGGATTTCGAAATGTTGGCGCAATGATGAAGACTTTGAATATTTATCCATTCGCCATTCAAATGGAGTTTGAGTCTCCATCCACTTAACTAAGTACGTGAAATAAACTTCAATCTCCTTGTCCTCGGTAATGTCAATAGTAAAATTTGGATCTGCACGAACAATAATTTCTATGACGGGATCATTGTTGTACAAGATTTCAAAGTGGAGGTGTTTGTAAAGTAAAATTGGATCTGCATTATTTTCTTTATCGATTTTTCCTATAGAACCCCATATAGGAAAGTAATACATTTGAAAATAATAATTCTTCTTCAGTGCTTCTCTAAATTTCGCCAAATCCTCCTTAGTTAAATTTTTCCTGCGAAGAAGTTAAGATTTTTATCTCCCTGGAAATCAAGCTTATATCGAGCACCAACCATTCGGTCACCATTTAACACTTCTCCAAGATCTTCCCTCTTCTTAGTCACCTTATCTGCAATATTGACAGAACATTGCTTATTAATAATATGCCACAACAAACATGCTCGTTTCTTCTACAAAATACATAGTCAAGAAAGTCAAATATGCAAAATTTGTACAAACCTGGAGGATCGAATGGCAAATAAAAATACCGGTATGTTTCATTGCAAAACATATATAAAAGAAATGAACATTTGATAATTGATAGATAAATGCATAAAAACAACGATACTTTAAATTTAAACTGATAAAATTTGTGACCCTCATGGATTCTAGCAGCACACATAACTATCATATCACCACTGTATCCGCTCCACATTTGTTTGCAACACGTTGTCTAGTATATGGGAAAGTTTTATACATAAATCCAAGCTTTGCTTTTATCATGTAGGTTCTTTGAACTGTAGTGACCTTTGTGGATTCTGGCATCACACATAACTATCATATAATCATTGTATCCACTCCACAATTGTTTGCAACATGCTGTCTAGTCTATGGGAAAGTTTGATACGTAAAGCCAATCCTTGCTTCTGTCATGTATGTTCTTTGAACTGTAGTGACCATCGTGGATTCTGGCAGCACACATAACTATCATATCATCATTGTATCCGATCCACAATTGTTTGCAACAGTTTGTCTAGTCTATGGGAAAGTTCGATACATAAAGCCCAACTTTTCTTTTGTCATGTACGTTCTTTGATAGAGTATTAACGATTCCTCCAGGCCCTTCACAACCAACAAATGTGTCTTTTCCTCCTCATATATCCTTCAAGGAAATCGTGGTTCTAGGGATTTCTACTGACGAAGCCTCTCACCCAAGCGAGCAATTCCTCCCAGGAAAGTTTTGTTTTGTTCTCCTCATGAAAACAATTTGTGGCATGTCGAAGTTCTTCATACAAGTATATTGCTAAATATACTATCTTACACCCAGGGAGTACAGGTGGGTCCATGTCCTTTCTCTCTTATTCGTTGAAACCAATATCATGACTCTGGGCAACAGAAAGTCTCCTCCTCTTCACACAGTGTTAAGAAATTCCACTTTCATCATGCTCACTCATTTTCTCTTTTCTGCCAGAGATAAACATTGATCAGTGCCGATTTGAAGTTCAAAGAGGAGGCCAATAGCAACAATCTTAAGATGAAGGGATCCCTAAAGACATTAACAAGACGAAGGAGATGGAAATGGGAGAGTGGCCGTGAAGGAAACAACACAGAATTTCTGTGTAGAAGAACCCAAAGTGAAGATGCGAAAAGTTATGTTGGTATTTGCTGGAAGGCACCCTCAATTAAACACGACTTTTCATCCCATTCTATAGAAAATTGTGCAGTGATTTGACTCTCAAAGACATCCCTAAACACCTTAACAAGACGAAGGAGATGGAAATGGGAGAGTGGCCGTCAGTGATCAAATTTGAACACGTCAGAGCCCTTCAAAGGGTCTCTGGCACGTCAGAGAAGTGAGGAGGCAAATTTACCCATCAAAAAAAATTTAATTTTGAATTTTTACAAGTTTTAAAAGAAGGTTGAATAATATTATAAAATGTTTTCAGAAGTGCTGTCCTGTCAGCGCCCGTCACAATTTTTTTTGCCAGTGGCTCTTCCGTGGAACGCATTGCAATTTGCGTGGCAGGGGTAGTGAGTTAGTGACTCGTGAGCAGAGAAGTGTCGCAACTTGCAAGTTGCAACGAAGACGGTAGACGGTAGACCCGTCATAGTTCACTTACTTGTATGCGTGGCTGACTCCTCACTGGTCAGTGGTCACTCCAGGAGTCCAGTCTCCAAGTCCAAGGTTGCCGGCAGCTGCCTAGTGGACTGTGGTAGCGGAGCATTGAAGGAACAACATTGAAGACAATTAATGGCATTGCCAACTCCAAGCCAACCTTACCAACTTCCAAGTTATGGATTCCCGAGGAAGCCGAACCTGTTGGAGGCCTCAGGCAGCGAAGTTACAATACAAGTTTGTAATGTCGAGTTCTGGGATAGTTGGACCCTAGTTTCCTGAAGCAGAACTTATTCGAATTGAGCAGCGAGGAGGGTTTCAAGGTTGTTGGAGTTTGGTTCTTGACTCTAGCAGGAAACACGGAATAAAGGGCAACCACTGAGCCTGGTCATATTCGACCTATGGAGGAGAAGCCTCAACAGGCTAGCGAGGACATTTATTGAAATCTAAAATTGTTCTGCAGCTCGGATCCTCCGATAAAAGGAACGTAGTTTGGCAGCAGGATAAGAATTGCGGTGGCTCAAGGAAGTCGAGATTATAGCAGGTTCGAAATTGACAACTTAGATAGCATAAAGACCAGAAATCATAAGAAACAGAATTCATTTATAAATTTGTGATCCCTGGTTAGGATAATTGTTACTGTGGATTTGGATTTGTCGTGGTTCATAGTCCTCACCTGTGAGGAACTGAAGTTGTTTGAATTAAGTTTCATATTGTGGCACTGGTTTTATATGTTATTGAGCAATATATTGCCAAATATTATTATGTTGTTGTTTATTCAAATTTTCTCTAGCTACCTTTGTTCATTGTATTACTAAAGACAGAGTAGCAATTATCAATTAAATTTTAACCATTGTAATAGAAAAGAAAGGTTAACTGTCAGGATATCTTAGGGCAAAATTACCCCAAAACACCACACAAAATGGTTACCCATTGGACTGTATTTCCCTGGAGTTTCAGTCACCAAACAAGACCCCCCTAAAAATTACTCCTTGTGATTGCCAAATTATAGCGAAATGAGATGAATCCTAGACTGTTTGAATGGATAGCTTGAGAAAATTTGTGACTGTCCTGTAGGTGTCATAGTGAAGATTTGGATAGCTTCCCAAGTTCCCATCTTTTGGGACCGTGTTACAAAATTTTGAAGGCAAATATGGACATTTTTGTTTTGTTTAAAATGGCAGTATGAGATTAGAAAGAAGAGACAACCTCTTGATAGCCTCTAGCATCCAAGTCCTCCAAACCCTGAACAAAGGCAATACATCATGATTTGAAAGTGTTTCTCTTGTACATATCCTAACAACATTTGTGTGATACTCAGGGCATCAATGGTTGTGGATGCCCATGAATTATGATTTCTTATGATTGGAAGTCCGGGATAGAAGATTGCAAGTGTTAATTTCAGGAGAAAAAATCGCGTTGCATAGGAAACTTTTGACACTTCTACTGTTTCAATGACTCAATTATCAATTGGTGACGTTCGTGAAATATGCCAACGACCCGTGATGAAAGAAGGCCTAAAACAGGGAAGCATTACATCTTGAATAATAACATTTGATTTTTGAATGAATCACTTTCTCATCCAGATTTGTAATCACAGGTTTGAGGCATCTTTGGTAAATGATAAAGCAACGAATATAGTCTAGTAATATGAATTTTTGGGTATCTTGGCAGCTTGTGGCTTTCATAGTAGCTAGTACAATCATATAATGATCAGACCAACATTAAGCTTATGTCCAAGCCCTTGATAACAGCTTCTACAAGTTTCATTTTAGCCTGAAAATGATGATACATGTGGTAGACTTATGACATTGATATTGAGGTGGCCTAGGGCAGATTCTACAGCCAAATTGGACTAAAATTTCATGTTGTTATGTGAATTTTGCGGCAAATTTTGAAGAGCCCTGAGACCATGAGGTACCCTACTGTGAATTTTAGCAAAGTATTGTAAATTCGATGGCCTCTCTCTAGTAGAAAACATAGTTTTGTATAGCAGTTTGGAGACCAGTAGACAACAATTTGTACCCCCAAAGCAGTGTGAGATGTGACAGCCCTACAGATCTGTGTAATTGGACCAGATCACCATGGTAGGGCTTCTTCAGGGTGACAATGCATAACAGTGAAAACCCTTAGATAATCAGACCATAGGGCCTGGATAGATGTCTTTTATTAGAGTAATGATAAATAATAAGCCATTAACTAAACATCAAGGTCTTAGTGAACCTATGGACATGACAATAAATCGTATGTTATGATATGTGGTTGAATGCAATAAAGCTATCTCAAGCAGCGCACCGCAGACCTGTGTCTAGAAGCTATTTTATCAACGCACTAGGGGCCCATGACTCGAGCTTCAGACTTAGAGCTAAGGTTTTTCTTTTCATTGCGTTGGAGAAGAGAAGAACTGCAACATGCAAGTTTGCAACCTGTAGCCAAAGAGCCATTCCTCAGTCTCACTGCTCAGGACTCAGGAGTGTCAGGACTCAGGACTCAGAGCTCAACGATAAAATATTTTCAATCGGCTGCACAAACAACCAGGTACTCAAAACCCTTGAATCCGTCCATCTTTCAAGCCTATATGTGTATACACAATTCCATATTGTTTATGTTCAGGAGTTGTTAGGGTATTTTAATTTGTATTTTTCAGAAGTAAATCATTGTGTTTTGCTGATAGTTGATTTTTTAAGTACTTCATCATTCAAATATTTATGTTCAGCCCATATTGAGTGTCTGGGAAGAGTTTCTTCTTAAGTTCTTGGAATGGATTCAGTGTTTTGATGCCTCTAGCGTTCCGAGTTCCTTAGACTTCTCATTGTTTATGCTCTGACTCGCTTAAACTTCTACGGTTTATGCCTGCAACTTCCTAAGATATCTTAGGCACTTCTGCATTGACGGTATTGCTTAATGTGCTTTTGAGTGTAGTCATTTGTGGATGGTGTCTGTCTTTCTGAGCTCATTCAATTTCACTTCCTCAACAACTACGGGGAAATCCGAAACTTCTTCCTGCGTATCCAAATTAACTAGCATTTGGATATCCCCTGCGGCGGAGAGGCATCCTCTATCTATAGCAGGCTTTGAATTTCTCCTTAATATGTCCACCCTGAGTGCTACACGTTTACCATCTACAGATGTCCAGTCTTTTGCTGCAATATGAGATATCACAATTTTCACATCATTCAAGAAAGCAGTACCACAATGGCAGCAGTGTTAGTTCATCTGGTGTGGCTTTTACTCCCTGTACAGGTCATTCACCGCTGCAATCATTGCCTTCCATTGACTCCTGAACAGGGTTATTGTGGGTTGTTTTGTTGTGTTGTGGTTTTTTCTGTTGGGCAACCACATTAAAGTCGACAGGAATGTTGTTAGCTTACAGGGTTTAAGTCAGACTGTTTTGTTATGGTGGCACCGTTGCAGTTATGTAGTGGCAATTAGTTGAAATTTTCATGGACAACACGAGCATTGAGATCTTGGAAGTATTTAAAAGTCTTTTATTAACATAAATATTGATGATTTTGTCTTTCTGAAAATGAAATGTAAAAATAATGTATTGTGGTCAATTGAAATGTTTTTTTTTTTAAAACCCTTCATCATGGAAGGGCGACATAAATATATGCCCTTCTAATTGAAATTAAGACCCGCCCTTAAAATTTGATCACTGGTGGCCGTGAGGGAAACAACGTGGAATTTCCGTGTAGAAGAACCCAAAGTGAAGATGCGAAAAGTTATGTTGGTATTTGCTGGAAGGCACCCTCAATTAAACACAACTTTTCATCTCATTCTATAGAAAATTGTGCAGTAATTTGACTTGAAAGACTAAGAATGCCGACTTGACATTAAAGAGAGAAAAATGTGAAAGACACGAAATGTAGGAAGGATTCCACAAATACATCAAGGCTGTGAAAAAACGAATTGCAGAGCAGAAGACTTCAGAGTCAACACACCAATCAAACTTTCCCACTAATTTAAAATTTAATTTATGAAAAAAGTTATAATAAACAACATGGAATTATGGGAAATCTGCTCAAGATTTTGTTAGGGAGGAGGAATCTCAACAATGTCATCACGATAAACTTCACACTAGAAATGTCTATGGCATAATTAAAGGATATAAATATTAATGTGGTTGTGTTAATTTTTTTTTTTTTTTTTTTTTTTTTTTTTTTTTAATTTCGAGATTGCACACTTATTTATCCACAATTTTAATATTGTGGATCTCAAAGATAGTCAAGGAGTTGAATTTCTTTCTATAAAGTGCCCATAATTTTATTCATTTTAATATGGCCAATGAGTTGAATTTTTTTTTTTTATCCAACACTATTTTCAAGTGATAGTTGCAAATGGAGGAACTATAAATTGCTCAGGGAAGTGTCATAATATCAATTTAACCATGGGGGAATATGTATTGTATAATATAATGTTTGCAATAATAATGGGTGGTGCTGATGTTGTAATAGGAGTCGAGTGGTTACAATATTTGGGGAAGATAGCTTCGAATTTTCAAGAACTTTTCTTGAAAAGTTTATGGATGGAAAGGGAATTGAATTAAGGGGTATCACGAGGAAACCTAGAAATCCAATTATCTCTAATAGCATGAAAAAGATTTTGAAGAAGAAACAACAATGGGCAATTGCACAATTATCATCACTAGATGTTCAAATATTTAAGTCATCCATTTCTCCACATCTTCAAAGGGCCCTTGACAATCATTCCAAGGTATTTGAGATTCCTAAACGTCTTCCACCTATTCGTGATCCCGATCATGCTATTTACTTGATTACCAGAAGTGTTCCTCCAAACATCAGACCTTATAGATATCCCTATGCCCAGAAGAGTGAAATTGAACATATGGTTGTAGAAATGCTAGAGTAAGGCATAATTAAAACTAGAAAAAATTCCTTCTCTTCTCCAGTAGTATTGGTGCACAAGAAGGATGGATCATGGCATATGTATCTGGATTATAGAGAGATCGATAAGCTAACTTATTAAAGACAAATTTCTCATTCTTGTCATTAATGAATTTTTGAATGAGCTACATGGAACAATTTACTTCACCAAGCTAGATCTTTGCTCAGGATATCATCAAATTAGAATGAAGACAAAAGACATTCCAAAAAAACATTTAGAACTTAGGAAGGTCACTATGAATTTTTTTCCATGTCATTTGGTCTTACTAATGCACCTTGAATATTTCAAGGTTTTATGAATTTTATTTTCAAACCCTTCTTCAAAAAATTTGTTTTAGTATTTTTCAATGATGTACTAATCTACAACAAGTCTTCAAAATATCATCCTCAACATGTTGACAGGGTGCTCAAACTATTGGAGGAGAAACAATTGTATGAAAAACCCTCCAAATGTTTCTTTGGGTTACATGAAGTGGAATATTTGGGTCATATTGTATCTTGTGAGGGTGTTAAGGTTGAACCTAACAAAATTAAAGCCATAAAGGAATGGAAAATCCCCACAATCTTAAGGAATATTGAAGTATTTCTCGTGTTGACAAGGTATTGTCGCAATTTTGTTAGGAATTATGGGAAAATATCAGGATTGGACTAACACCATTATTGAAGAAAGATGCATTTTTTTGGACTCCAGAAGCAACTAATGCCTTTGAATATCTTAAAGAGGCAATGTGATGAGCACCTGTCTTCGCTACACCAGACTTCACAAAAACCCTTATTTTTTGGAATTTGATGCCTCGGGAAATGGAATTGGTGCCGTTTTAATGCAAGAAGGAATACCCATTGCTTTTGAAAGTTGTTCAATCAAGGGAAAGTATTTACACAAACCTATTTATGAAAATGAAATGTTGTAAATCCTACATGATCTGAAGAAATGACATCCTTACCTAATGGGAAGAAACTTCAAGGTAAAAAATGATCATGGTAGTCTTAAATACTTCTTGGAACAAATATTATCTTAAGAGAAGCAACAAAAATGGGTCATAAAGATGTTGGGTTATGACTTTGAAATCATCTACAAAAAAGGGAAGCAAAATTTTGTTGTAGATGCACTCTCAAGGGAGGATGAGGATGTGGAATAATTTCTCTGTTCCATTTCTATTATCCAACCTGATTGGATAATCGAAGCAAGGGATGAATGGAAGAATGTCAAAGAGGTTTGGACACTCATTCAAAAGTTGCAACAAGATCCTAGTGCATCTGATACATTTATCTAGAAAAATGATTCATTTTCGTATAAAGATCGCTTATATCTATGCAAGAACTCCCAGCTCAAATAAAAGGTTCTTTCGGAATTGCACACCTCTCTTATATGAGGGTACTCAAGTTTTCTAAAAAATTACCACATGGTTAAGAAGGAATGTTTTTGGGATGGCCTTAAATCTTATATTCAAAATTTTGTGGAAGAATTTTTGGTTTTCAACAAAATAAAGTTGAGACAATTAAGACTTCGGGTCTTTTACATCCACTAGCCATTCCAAGTCAGCGTTGGGAGGAAGTATCAATGGATTTTATCACTAGTTTACCCAAATCTGAAAGAAAAAGTGTCAACATGGTGGTAGTTGATAGAATTACCAAATATGCACAGTTTTGTGCACTATCTCATCCTTTTAAAGCCTGTACAATCGCTACTACATTTGTGGAAATAGTTCAAAAGCCACTTGGAAACCCAAAAATTACTATAAGTGACAAAGATCGAATTTGAATCAGTGGAAAATTTTTAGACACAATTATTTTCTTGTCTTGGAACTCAATTAGCTTATAACTCATATTATCATCCTTATTCCGATGGGAAAATTGAGATAGTGAAAAAATGTTTGGAAGGATATCTTTGTTGCTTTGTATCTGATAAACAAACACAATGGGTCAAGTGGTTATATTTGGCAGAATCATTATATAACACTTCCTTCTATATCACAAAAAAATGACCCCATTTATGGCACTTTATGGATGTCATCCACATCCATCACATTGTCTTTAAGAGACAATTATAAGGTTCAAGCAAGGTGATTGGGTATTTTAAGCCCACAGCCATCCATACAAATGTCCCTCAAGCAAGCCAAGAAGGATCCTAATTATCACCCAAGTACTATGGCCCTTACCAGGTATTGCAAAGTATTGGGATTATGGCATACAAATTGGACTTGCTCGCATCTTCGTGAGTACACCCAGTTTTCCATGTTTCATGCTTAAAGGATGTTATAGGTGACAAGCTCCTAGTTCAAACTATATTGTCAGGACTTGAATAAGAAGGAAAAATCATATTGGAACATGAAACAATTAACGAAACAAGAATTTGACAACTAAGTATGCTTGTCCCTCTTAAAATAAAAATAAAATATTATCTAAATAAAAAAATATGTGAGCTATAATAAAAAAGAAAAAAAAATGCATATTTAATTAATTGTCCATATGATATAATATAATTTCATTTAAAATAATTAGAAGTAAAAAAATGTGAGTAAGACGTTTAAATCTTATACTTTTCAAAAGTATTTTAAAATGTGATATTACCTTCATATTTATCTATATATACAGAAAAAAATGCTAAGAAAAATATTTTAATGTTGAATAGAATACAATATCTAAAGTGGGTTATGAATACAATATTTTAATATGAATTAATATTTATTTAAAAATATATAAATAACAAAAAAACCAGTTTAATGTGCACTAACAAAATGGCTCAATGAACATGTTATGTAATCTCTATAACATTCGAAAATACAATTTAAAAAATAAAAAATTACACATTGTTTTTTAACTCTAAAATAAGTTTACACGTGAAGAAATTTGATCCCTCTTAGATCAGTGGTAAAGAAGGATCTATGCTTATTTTATAAGAAATTGGAGACTTCCATAGTTATGCATATTGTTGGAGATTTCAATAAGAGAAATGTGTAATGGATTTAAGATTTGTTTTAGATGGTTACTCCATTCATCATGAGAGACCATAAAACAATATAATTATAGTTTTTGGTTAGTGTCTTTTCCTTAATTTAATTTATAATACAATATTTTATTATTTATCACAATTATTATTCCTCATTTTTTATTGATAAAATTCTCCCAATTTTAATTTTACCTTCTACTTATATATTGACCATTAAATTTATATTTTATTAAATGTTGACCTAATCTTTGCCTTTAACATTATAATTTTTTTGACTTTGATTTAATAATTTTTAATATTTTATATTCAACTAAAATCCTTTTTAATATTCTTTTGTTAATTAAAATAAATTATATTTTTAGGGACTTTGGAATTGGATGCATCTTCCTAATACTTCTGAAAATCAAATCCAAAGAAACAATATAGATCAAAAAATTCTGAGATCAAAGATATAAAATCAACTCCAAAGAAACAATATAGATCGAAAAATTCTGAGATCAAAGATTTAAAATAAATTAAAATAAGAGTTAATTAAAAGTCTACTAAAATAAAAATAAAAATTAATAATACATAATTTTTTATTAATTGAAAATAAGTATGAGGAAGCATTTGAGTTTCAATTAATAATTTATAAGTAATTAATAAATTGAAATTAAATGATCTAATTAAAGATAGAAATTTAAAATTAATAATAATGAAAATAATAATAAGTTTTATTTAACACACTTCCAAATTTAAAAATAATTGATTTAAAGTCATTTAAAATAAAAATAAATTAAAATTAATAAAAATAAATAATAAATAATAAATACAAGAATTAAAGACAAATTATTCAAATTCAGCTAGGATCTAATGAAAATTAGATACAAAATTAATTGTAAATAGGATAAATTTATTAGAAATAATTTAAAATTCATGGGAAATTTTGGAGAAAAATATACATTAGAAATAATTTAAAATTTATGGGAAATTTTGGAGATACTCAGAGAAATAATATAAGGAAATAATTAGATTTTTTAATTATATGACTAGTGACTCAATGGGAGAGATGGTGTATGACGAGTTTTCAGGATTGGCTAAGCCTTTATCCATCCTCTCTATTAAAATTATTAAGGTTCTTCTTGATTTCAAGGGCTTATTTTCAATTAATAAAAATTATATGTATTATTATTATTATTTTAAAGACCTTTTCATTCATCTTTTTCAAAAAGTAGGTTACAACTAGAATTCGAGGAGTTCAGTTGCCTCAACCTGTCCATAAGGAAACCAGGTTTGTCGGCCATTGAACAACATTGTATTATATTTAAAAACGAAAGTTTGAGTCTTTCTAACAAACCCTTGTATGGCTAAATGTCTTGTAAACTTCTATGATCTATGTAACTGAAACATAATAGTCTAACTGACAGCTTTACCATATATAGTTAAACAAAATTTAAAATCAAACTAAACCAAGCATAATGCTATTCGTCATAGGAATCCAGAGGAGGAATCCAAAGGAGCTGGATCTTTTGCAGTTGAACTCGACAACTCAGTCTGAAAGACACAAAATGTGTTTCTCAATGCGACTGAGGCAGACATTCTGCTACTGAAGTTGGAATTTAATAAGATGAAATTCCTTCTGAAGTTCTTGAAAACCAAGATTAGACTTAAAAGATCCAACTGGAGGGTTTATGATGGACTTGGCCACAATGTTCTTCATTAACCAAGGTTAGACTTAAAAGGTCCAACTGGAGGGTTTATGATGGACTTGGCCACAATGTTCTTCATTAACCAATACAAGATACAAGTGGACAGTCGGCTTATATTAGGAGGTGTGGCCGTGGCCAAGGTCAAAGATCAGTTCTCTCCAATCTTCCTAGTGAATCTTCGTTTCTGCCCGTTGATTAAGATCTGATTCCCAATTAGATATCAACTGCCAAACCTGAGAAGGGGTTCCCATACGCATGGGCGACATCTCGGATTATTCGAGTTGCAAACTTGTGACCCTGACTGCTCTACTGACGGGGCTGGGTTGAACTATTGATGTTGCGCCGTCCCACTTTCCTTCCATTGTTAAAAATATGACAACAAAATGTAAATTTACTTATTACCTATGTAGTTGGAATAACGAAATGTAGTTTGAATAACGAGATGTAGTTGGAATAATGAAATATGTCTAGGTTAAATAAGATGGCCTGAGAGGCTTGTAAAGAATGGAGAATCATTTTTGGTTAATAAGAGTTTCCAAGTGTTTTATCCTTCAGTTTCTAATTTAATTATTTTTCCTATTTCTT
Organism: Pinus albicaulis; assembly: GCA_034641835.2. Classification (NCBI taxonomy): domain Eukaryota; kingdom Viridiplantae; phylum Streptophyta; class Pinopsida; order Pinales; family Pinaceae; genus Pinus; species Pinus albicaulis. The sequence continues at coordinate 971,895,021 of CM076577.1, read as the reverse complement.
TCTGACTTATTGTTTTCCCCACAACAAGTGGTATCAAAGCTTGGGAGTCGATCTTGTTTGTTGGTTAATCAGAAGAGGATTACGTCAACATTCAAACACAAAGCAGAAATCATCGAGTGGTGAGACCATTGCCTGGTTTCATTGGTGATTGGCTGGCAACTGAATTTGGTTTGCCGTTAGAATCAGAAGAGGATTATGCTAGCGCTCAAACACAAAGCAGAAGCCGTCGAGTGGTGAGACCATTGCCTGGTGCCGTCGAGGAGAACGCTCCGCTGGAAGCACAAGGGAGACCACTGGAAGGTATCTGTCGAGTAGTAGTGGTGGAGAGTGACGCACTGTTAGCCATATACGTGGAAAGCATTGTCGAGGGTTTCCTCTGCATGGATAGACAAGCCAAGAACTGCTACCAGTCGTCGAGTAGAAGTGGTGGAGAGCCATCGACAGAGAACCATTGTTGCTGCTGCTAGGAGAAGAGTGGGGTTCGTCGAGTGGAGAACTGGGGAGAGCCACTGCAAAAAGAAGCCAGCCATTTACTACTGGGATAAGAGTGGGCTTCGTCAAGCCATTTCCCGTTTGCATTAAATAAGGTTTTGCCATCTGTGGGTTTCTTTCTTGCCATCCGCGGGTTTTAGCCAAAGCATCGAGAAGCTGGAGTGAACGGGTAATTTTAAACAGAACTATTCTTTGTTTTTAAAAAAAATTCAAGTCAGGAAATCAACATTTGTTGAAAAGGGTTGTTTTTGAACAGAAATTGTTTATGTAAAAGGGTTTGACCAGAAATTGTTCAGTTTAAAAAAAAGGGAGAATAGGGTTTGAAGTTTTTTGTGATATTTCTCTCAAGTAATAGTAGGGGTTTGTTTTTTTGAAGAAATTGTGGAAGAAATTGTTTGTTTTTAAAAAAGGGTTCAGTTTTTCAAGAATTGATTTAGTTGAAAAGGTGGAAAAGAAATAGAAATTGTATTTCTTTGAAAAACTAGTAGAAGAAGGGAAATCTAAAACCTTTAAAACCCTAGAAGAAGAGAGGAAATCTTGAAACCCTAGAAGAAGAGGGGAAAATCTTGAAACCCTGGAAGAAGAGGGGAATTTTTTTTTTATTAATTTGTAGAAGAAGGGAAATCTGAAACCCTAGGAGGAAGAAATGGAAAAAATGACAAACGCAAAATTTGAGGTGGAAAAATTCACCGGGAAAAACAATTTTTCTCTTTGGAAACTGAAGGTTAGGGATTTTCTGGTGCAACAAGGGTTGCACAAGGCATTAGACAGAGTAAATAAAAAACCGGCAAGCATGACGAGTTCGGACTGGGAGGACTTGGATGCTTGAGCTCTTAGTATCGTTTGATTTTGTTTGGCAGATGAAGTACTCTTCAATATTGTTGGAGAGAGTACAATTGCAGGGTTGTGGAAAAAATTGGAAACACTATATATGAAAAAATCTTTGACAAATAGAATCTATTTAAAAAGACAACTGTACAGTCTTCAGATGAAGGAGGGTACGAAAATTGCAGATCACTTAAATGTTTTTAATACGCTTATTTGCCAGTTGTCTGATATGGAAGTAAAAATGGAGGAATAAGACAAGGCAATAACCTTGTTGTGTTCCCTGCCTGAGTCATGGGATGAATTCGTGACCTCAATCAGTTTGAGCACTGCCGATTCATTAAAACTTGAAGCTGTCGTGGGTGCTCTCTTGTCTGAAGAGGTACGAAGAAAATCTAGCATTGAGACATCGACACTTGAAGCCATGGTAGCCAGAGGTCGGTCAAAGGAAAGGGGGGAGAAGACAAGAGGTTCTTCCAGATCGAAGTCAAAGAGCGGCAAGAAGTGTAAAGCCAAGTGCTGGTACTGCAATAAACTTGGACACCTCAAGAAAGATTGTTGGAAACGGAAGGAGTCGGAGAAACATAACAAGGAAGAAAACCAGGTTGATTCAAGTATGGTTGATGAGGTTTTAATTGCTAAAGCTCTCCCTGTCTGTAATGTCTCTCAAGATGCTGATAATTTTCTATTAGACTCTAGTGCTTCTCATCATATGAGTCCGCACTGAAGTTGGTTTAATTCATATGAAACTGTATATGGTAGTTCTGTTTTCATGGGAAATAATGCATCTTGTCAGACTGTTGGGATTGGTAATGTAAAAATTAAAATGTATGATGGTACAGTTAAAACATTATTTGATGTTAGGCATGTACCTTATCTAAAGAAAAACTTGATTTCCTTGGGAGTTTTGGATTCGAGTGGTTATAAATTTACAGGTCAGAATGGAGTGCTGAAAGTCTCAAAAGGAGCCTTGGTTGTGATGAAGGCTGAAAAGGTCGGAAATCTATACAGACTCAAAGGAAGGACTCAAGTTAGTGAAGCATCGATCGTATCAGAGAAAGCAAAAGAAGGTTCTCGTCTATGGCATCAGCGGTTGGGTCACATGAGCGAGAAAGGTCTTCAGGTACTGATGAACCGCAAGTTGCTTCCTGATTTGAAATCTTTGAAATTGAATTTTTGTAAATATTGCGTGTTTGGTAAACAATGTAAATAAAGGTTCAAGACTGGAAATCATAATAGTAAGAATATTTTGGACTACATTCATTCTGATTTGTGGGGACCATATCCTACTGTGTCTTATGGTGGTGCATCATATTTTTTAACGTTTATTGATGATTTCTCCCGAAAATTTTGGGTCTATATGTTGAAAAAGAAAGCTGATGTATTTAATGTGTTTAAAAAATTTAAAACAATGGTGAAAAAGAAAACAGACAAATCAATTAAATGTTTAAGAACTGACAATGGCAGTGAATTTACGTCTTTAGAATTTGAACAATTTTGTAAGGATGAAGGGATTGTTAGACATAAAACTGTTGTTTATACCCCTCATCAAAATGGCGTTGCTGAACGGATGAATCAGACTCTTATGGAATGAGCCAGAAGCATGATCAGTAATGATAACTTGCAAAAGGATTTATGGGTAGAAGCAATATCCACTGCTTGTTATTTAGTTAACAGATCACCTTCAGTTGCAATAAACTATAAAATTCCTGAAGAAGTTTGGTCGGGTCAGTCTTGTGATTATTCGCATTTGAAGATTTTTGGTTGTGATGCCTATGCTCTTATTCCTAGAAATCAGTGTTCAAAATTAGATCCAAAATCGAAATGTTGTGTATTTGTTGGATATGATTATTTATTGAAGGGATATAGGTTGTGGGATCCTTCTTCATGGAAGATAGTCATTAGTAGATATGTAACATTTGATGAATCTTCTCTTTTAAAACCAGATGTCGAAAAGGTTGAACAGGAGCAGGTATCGCCAAGTCAGCAGATTCAATTGGAGGCTAAAATTTTTTCAGAAAGTCGAAAGGAAGGAGAGACTTCTGAAGGTAGAGAAGCAAAGGAAACTGGAGAAATTCCAGAAGAAGTTCAGCAACCAGTCACTCTACGAAGGTCTACAAGGGAAAGAAAAACACCTAAAAGGTATGAAGATTCTGCTTCATCGTTTGCATTAATTACTGAAGATGGGGAACCTTCTTGTTATCAGGAAGCAGTAGATGATGCAGATAGCAAGATATGGAAAAAGGCTATGGAAGAAGAAATGGATTCCTTAGCCAAGAACTATACCTGGGATCTTGTAGAACTTCCTGAAGGGAGAAGTGTTGTTGGGTGCAAATGGGTCTTCAAATTGAAAAGGAAAGTTGATGGAAGTATCGAAAGGTATAAGGCGAGACTAGTTGCAAAAGGGTATTCGTAGGTTGAAGGTGTTGACTTTCATTAGATCTTTTCACCAGTAGTTAAACTTGTTTCTATTCGTACTGTGTTAGAACTAACTGCTTTACTTGACCTTGAGTTAGAACAGTTAAATGTTAAAACAACATTTCTTCATGGTGATTTGGATGAAGAGATATATATGGATCAGCCATAAGGTTTTGTACAAGGTCGCAACAGAAAATTAGTTTGCAAGCTCAGGAAATCATTGTATGGCCTGAGGCAGTCACCCAGGCAATGGTACAAGAAATTTGATTCCTTCATGGTGAGCCAAAATTTTATCAGAAGTGAGTATGATCATTGTGTATACTTCAAAATTTTCAATGGCATATTCATTATCCTGGTGTTGTATGTTGATGATATGCTTATTGCAAGCAAAAGCATGGTAGAAATCAACAAGTTAAAGGCTCAGCTCTCTAGGACGTTTGAAATGAAGGATCTTGGAGTAGCAAAACATATCTTGGGCATGGAGATACACAGAGACAGGAAGAATGGTAAGCTTTGGTTATCACAACAGAAGTATGTGGAGAAAGTACTTGAAAAGTTCGGTATGAACAATGTGAAACCTGTTAATGTTCCATTAGCTTCCCATTTTAAGCTTTCTTCGGATTTAAGTCCTAGAACTAATGAAGAAAAGAAGTATATGTCTCATGTACCTTATGCAAATGCTGTAGGAAACTTAATGTATGCGATGGTATCTACAAGACCTGACATTTCACATGCAGTTGTAGTTGTCAGCAGGTTCATGGAAAATCCAGGGGAAGAACATTGGAGAGCAGTGAAATGGGTGCTTCAGTATTTGAGAGGCACAAGTGACCATTGCATCAGCTTTGATGGTCGTGAAGGTTCAGTCTGCGGATATGTGGATGTTGATTATGCAGGTGATTTGGACAAAAGGAGGTATACTACAGGTTATGTTTTTACTTTTGCAGGTGGAGTAATCAACTGGATGTCAAAGCTTCAAGAGACAGTTGCTTTGTCCACTACTGAAGCGGAGTATATAGCTGCTTCAGATGCCTGTAAAGAGGCAATCTGGTTAAAAGGTCTGCTTGATGATATTGGAAGGACGCAAGAGAAAGTGAATGTGTTTTGTGACAATCAGAGCGCCATTCATTTGGCTACAAATCCAGCCTATCACAACAAGACCAAGCACATCGATGTAAGGTATCATTTTCTGAGACATGTAATCGAAGGCGACAAAGTAGTTCTCAGGAAGGTCCGCACACAGGAAAATCATGCAGATATATTCACGAAGCCAGTTACATAGAGAAGCTAAGATGGTGTCTCGCTTCTCTTGGCTTGCAGAAAAGATGATGAATGGGCATGGGCAAGGGATTAGGAAAATTGTTGTCAAGGTGGAGTTTGTTAAAAATATGACAACAAAATGTAAATTTACTTATTACCTATGTAGTTGGAATAACGAAATGTAGTTTGAATAACGAGATGTAGTTGGAATAACGAAATATGTCTAAGTTAAATAAAATCGCCTGAGAGGCTTGTAAAGAATGGAGAATCATTTTTGGTTAATAAGAGTTTCCAAATATTTTATCCTTTAGTTTCTAATTCAGTTATTTTTCCTATTTCTTTCTGACTTATTGTTTTCCCCACAACATCTGTGACCACGTCCACCTCTTGCTAAAGAGACAAAACTTGAGGTGGGGAGAGCCATGAAACATGTCGGTAAAGCTATGGTGGGGTAGAGACTCCCAAAAAAGATAACCCAAACCCCGAACGTGAAGTAGCCAACGGGTTTTAGGTCCCGATCGTTACACATACAATAAATACCTTAAAGATGAACACAAAATAACAACACTAAACACTGAACATTAGGCCTTAACCCAAGGAAAGGAACCGCAGACTCAGGCTCCTCGAGTGCGCTTAACACCAAACACAAGGAACCATATGCATAAGACCCTGTTTCGTCAACAATTTCGTACACAACAAATGAAGGATACGACGAATACAAACACCCAAACATTTAGCGTATATAGAACTCCAAGCTCTAGAAAGACCATACATTCCCATGCAAGAGAGTAAAATTCCAAAAAGAAGAGAGACAACAATATGGAATGTAGACAGTTCATAACACAAAATTTCAAGATCTTTCCATAATTCATGACAGATAGTACACTCGCTTGCAAAACCCATATTATGAAACCTTCCCTTTCGAATTGACACGGGGATGAAGGACGACGATAGCATGCGCTGAAAAGGATGACAAGAATTGAAAAACTGAAAAGAAGTGGAGCAGAGGATTGCTCTTCACAATATTACAAATAGATTAAATAAGATTACATTGGAAACATCAGTAATAAATGACTGGAGTTAAACTCGACTAAAATGGACTAACTGAAACTAAATTGGACAGTTGGACTAACGGTTTCGACACCTAGCAGGTGGTTGGGATTACATTCTTTAACACTCCCTTTTAATTACAACCACATACAAATTTAATTCAGATACCTGCTGGTCTATGTCTCAGCGAGGTTTACAATTTAAAAAAAAATTCACTTCAACTAGATTTGGTTTTCTTCTTCTCTTCTTCCAAATTATGTAGCCTCTAAATTGTTTCAGATTTTTTGCTTTGTAGTATCCTTCAAACCTCAGTTTCTTGATTTGTTGGTGCAGGTATTTTACTGTTCCAGGCTGTCTAAGCATTTCCTGGACATCTTCAAGAAATGTCGGCTGCTGCCACATATTGTTTTCTATAGTGCGCTTTTCATCATCCATCTGCTGCAACATAAGATTAGAACAATATCTTATCTCTTCATAACTCCAATGCATGAAAATTTCATTGACATGTTCATCATGCATGTCATCTTCATCATTCATATCTACATCTTCTGTGTAGATCTCATCCAGACATGGTGTTGCAATCCATGTTTCAATAAACTTTAGCTCTTCTTCATAATCAATTTGTGTCCCTGCACACTTGAAATCAATGTTAGAATAAAAAATATTTTCAGAATGACATTGGTTCTGGTCTTTTTGCTCTTCAGTGAGAGCTTTCTCCTGTTGTGCTTCCTTTTCTGCTTCTGCGTCTATCTCTGTTTCTGCATTCCCTTTGCAGACTTCTTTCTTTGCTTCTGTCTTTGCTTCTTTCTCTGTTTCTTCCTTCTTCTGTGTAATGAGAAATTTCTGCTGTTGGGCTTCCTTCTCTGCCTCTTTCTCTATTTCTTCCTTCTGCTCTGCAATGAGAGATTTCTGCTGTTGTGCTTCCTTTGTTGTCTCTGTCTCTTTCTCTATTTCTTTTTTCCCTTTGCAGACTGTCTTTATCTCTGTTTCTGTCTCTGTCTTTTCTTCACTAACCTATGCTGGTGCAATCAGGTTGTCTTCGACTGACTGAAGTGGGGTTACCTCACCAAATAGCATCATGTCAATATCATGTTTTTGTTGCATCATCTGCAACCAGTCATCATTAGCCAAAAATTCATTATCAAAGTTTACATCAACCATTAAATTTCCATCAGCAAGCTGTGTTGCTGGATTCATAAAAATATCATCAGCAAGCTGTGTTGCTGGAATCATCACATCTTCGTCAGCAAGCCACGTTGCTGGTATCATCAAATTTTCGTCAGCAAGCTCCATTGCTAGAATCATCAAATCATCGTCCACATGTAGTTGTGTACAGTGGGGTTCGCAAGCATCTTCGTGCTCTCTCTCTGCTTCTTCTGCACTTATTTCGCAGACATCATCCACCTGTGACTGAGCACAGTGGAATTCAACAAAATCTTTATCTCGTTTTAGATCTGCTGCTACAGATCCACCTTGATATTCAACTTCAATGCTCCCCCTTGCACCAAAACATCTCTCAAGGGTATCCCAAGCCTCCTTGGCTGTCTTGGCATCTGAGGTCAGAAGGAGAATGCTGTCATCGACAGATTCTTTTATGCATTTTAACGCATAGGCGTCTTTTTGCTTTCTTATTTCCAGATCTAAAAAAATCTCGAACATCTTCTGTTTTTTCTTTAGCCTCTTGGCTTTTCCGATGACTTCGTTTGGCTTCCACAAACAGATGAGTCTACATATGCTTCAAATACCTTGCTTCTAAAAAATTCTCTTTTACAAGGCTTTCACACTCACAATTTTAAGGTTTTTTTTTTTTTTTTTAAAAACGGAATCTCCTTTTCGAAAACAAACTTCACAGATGTTGTTTAAAAAAATCCTTTTTCCTTTTAAAAAACCTTTTCACATTTTAAGTTTTTTTTAATAGACAAAAAAAAACTGAAAAAAACCCTTTCCCTTAACATTTGAAAACCTTTGTATTAAAGCTTTTTTAATACTTCACATGCATATTTTGCATTTACGTTTTTTTAAAAAAAACGTTTTGAATGGATTAATGCTGCATTAAAAAAATATACCTTAACGCATGTAATGAAATCCTGTCCCACGTGCAGCCTAACGCAAGCAATTCACTTCGGCAAGCCAGTTTTCCGCGGCAGTTTGAAATTTGTTAAGTTAGTGGAACTAACGCAGCTGATGCTCTTGGCCCCTGCGTTCTAATGCGGATTTTCTTATCAACCAGTGCGTTAGTGTAACGCTGATCTTCATTCAAAACAGTGCGTTAATGCATCAAATTTTTTGAAAAAAAATTTCGGCTTTTTTCTCGAAGAGTCTTCAAATTTCTGCAATTCGTTTCGCCGGTGCTTTCTCGAGCTTCGCTTGGCTTTTTCTGTTTTTTGTTGTTCTTTTGCTTCTCGCAGAAGGTGTTCTTCTTCAAACTTCTGCTGCTCTTCAATGAGTCTTATGCAAGCTCGCCTCTCCTCTCCACTGCTCCAATTTGGCTTTGTTGCTAATTTCTGGGGAGGCTTATACAAACTAGCTCGGATACCATGACAAGAATTGAAAAACTGAAAAGAAGTGGAGCAGAAGATTGCTTTTCACAATATTACAAATAGATTAAATAAGATCACATTGCAAACATCAGTGATAAATGACTGGAGTTAAACTCAATTAAACCATACTAACTGAAACTAAACTGGACACTTAGACTGACGGTTTTGACACCTAGTAGGGGATTGAGATTACATTCTTTAACAAAAAAAATAGAAAGAAATATCATAGCTGAGATCTGAGGACATGAAACGAAGGGAACCGATTGCAACATAGCTTCCATCTCAAGCAGCCCTCAGCAACCCAGTACCATGATAACAATATCAGATATGAAAACCAGCAAACCGACGCCTGAGAATGAGCAAAGGCAAGCCCTTAACCACCTCAATAAGGTTCTGCTCGGGATGGTTCCATTAACAGTAACTCCGTGCATGCCCACTACCACCCTGATATCATTACCACACGTGCAAGGGCAGTGGCTTCGTCCCCCACCGGTCCTTTCTTACCTAAGGTTACTCATGGCCTTGATCCCGATCAGTGATCAAATTTTAAGGGCGGGTCTTAATTTCAATTAGAAGGGCATATATTTATGTCGCCCTTCCATGATGAAGGGTTTAAAAAAAAAAAACATTTCAATTGACCACAATACATTATTTTTACATTTCATTTTCAGAAAGACAAAATCATCAATATTTATGTTAATAAAAGACTTTTAAATACTTCCAAGATCTCAATGCTCGTGTTGTCCATGAAAATTTCAACTAATTGCCACTACATAACTGCAACGGTGCCACCATAACAAAACAGTCCGACTTAAACCCTGTAAGCTAACAACATTCCTGTCGACTTTAATGTGGTTGCCCAACAGAAAAAACCACAACACAACAAAACAACCCACAATAACCCTGTTCAGGAGTCAATGGAAGGCAATGATTGCAGCGGTGAATGACCTGTACAGGGAGTAAAAGCCACACCAGATGAACTAACACTGCTGCCACTGTGGTACTGCTTTCTTGAATGATGTGAAAATTGTGATATCTCAGATTGCAGCAAAAGACTGGACATCTGTAGATGGTAAACGTGTAGCACTCAGGGTGGACATATTAAGGAGAAATTCAAAGCCTGCTATATATAGAGGATGCCTCTCTGCCGCAGGGGATATCCAAATGCTAGTTAATTTGGATACGCAGGAAGAAGTTTCGGATTTCCCCGTAGTTGTTGAGGAAGTGAAATTGAATGAGCTCAGAAAGACAGACACCATCCACAAATGACTACACTCAAAAGCACATTAAGCAATACCGTCAATGCAGAAGTGCCTAAGATATCTTATGAAGTTGCAGGCATAAACCGTAGAATTTTAAGCGAGTCAGAGCATAAACAATGAGAAGTCTAAGGAACTTGGAACGCTAGAGGCATCAAAACACTGAATCCATTCCAAGAACTTAAGAAGAAACTCTTCCCAGACACTCAATATGGGCTGAACATAAATATTTGAATGATGAAGTACTTAAAAAATCAACTATCAGCAAAACACAATGATTTACTTCTGAAAAATACAAATTAAAATACCCTAACAACTCCTGAACATAAACAATATGGAATTGTGTATACACAGATAGGCTTGAAAGATGGACGGATTCAAGGGTTTTGAGTACCTGGTTGTTTGTGCAGCCGATTGAAAATATTTTATCGTTGAGCTCTGAGTCCTGAGTCCTGACACTCCTGAGTCCTGAGCAGTGAGACTGAGGAATGGCTCTTTGGCTACAGGTTGCAAACTTGCATGTTGCAGTTCTTCTCTTCTCCAACGCAATGAAAAGAAAAACCTTAGCCTCCGAGTCCGAAGCTCGAGTCATGGGCCCCTAAGTGCGTTGATAAAATAGCTTCTAGACACAGGTCTGCAGTGCGCTGCTTGAGATAGCTTTATTGCATTCAACCACATATCATAACATACGATTTATTGTCATGTCCATAGGTTCACTGAGACCTTGATGTTTAGTTAATGGCTTATTATTTATCATTACTCTAATAAAAGACATCTATCCAGGCCCTATGGTCTGATTATCTAAGGGTTTTCACTGTTATGCATTGTCACCCTGAAGAAGCCCTACCACGGTGATCTGGTCCAATTACACAGATCTGTAGGGCTGTCACATCTCACACTGCTTTGGGGGTACAAATTGTTGTCTACTGGTCTCCAAACTGCTATACAAAACTATGTTTTCTACTAGAGAGAGGCCATCGAATTTACAATACTTTGCTAAAATTCACAGTAGGGTACCTCATGGTCTTAGGGCTCTTCAAAATCTGCCGCAAAATTCACATAACAACATGAAATTTTAGTCCAATTTGGCTGTAGAATCTGCCCTAGGCCACCTCAATATCAATGTCATAAGTCTACCACATGTATCATTATTTTCAGGCTAAAATGAAACTTGTAGAAGCTGTTATCAAGGGCTTGGACATAAGCATAATGTTGGTCTGATCATTATATGATTGTACTAGCTACTATGAAAGCCACAAGCTGCCAAGATACCCAAAAATTCATATTACTAGACTATATTCGTTGCTTTATCATTTACCAAAGATGCCTCAAACCTGTGATTACAAATCTGGATGAGAAAGTGATTCATTCAAAAATCAAATGCTATTATTCAAGATGTAATGCTTCCTTGTTTTAGGCCTTCTTTCATCACGGGTCGTTGGCATATTTCACGAACGTCACCAATTGGTAATTGAGTCATTGAAACAGTAGAAGTGTCAAAAGTTTCCTATGCAACGCGATTTTTTCTCCTGAAATTAACACTTGCAATCTTCTATCCCGGACTTCCAATCATAAGAAATCATAATTCATGGGCATCCACAACCATTGATGCCCTGAGTATCACACAAATGTTGTTAGGATATGTACAAGAGAAACACTTTCAAATCATGATGTATTGCCTTTGTTCAGGGTTTGGAGGACTTGGATGCTAGAGGCTATCAAGAGGTTGTCTCTTCTTTCTAATCTCATACTGCCATTTTAAACAAAACAAAAATGTCCATATTTGCCTTCAAAATTTTGTAACACGGTCCCAAAAGATGGGAACTTGGGAAGCTATCCAAATATTCACTATGACACCTACATGACAGTCACAAATTTTCTCAAGCTATCCATTCAAACAGTCTAGGATTCATCTCATTTCGCTATAATTTGGCAATCACAAGGAGTAATTTTTAGGGGGGTCTTGTTTGGTGACTGAAACTCCAGGGAAATACAGTCCAATGGGTAACCATTTTGTGTGGTGTTTTGGGGTAATTTTGCCCTAAGATATCCTGACAGTTAACCTTTCTTTTCTATTACAATGGTTAAAATTTAATTGATAATTGCTACTGTCTTTAGTAATACAGTGAACAAAGGTAGCTAGAGAAAATTTGAATAAACAACAACATAATAATATTTGGCAATATATTGCTCAATAACATATAAAACCAGTGCCACAATATGAAACTTAATTCAAACAACTTCAGTTCCTCACAGGTGAGGACTACGAACCACGACAAATCCAAATCCACAGTAACAATTATCCTAACCAGGGATCACAAATTTATAAATGAATTCTGTTTCTTATGATTTCTGGTCTTTATGCTATCTAAGTTGTCAATTTCGAACCTGCTATAATCTCGACTTCCTTGAGCCACCGCAATTCTTATCCTGCTGCCAAACTACGTTCCTTTTATCGGAGGATCCGAGCTGCAGAACAATTTTAGATTTCAATAAATGTCCTCGCTAGCCTGTTGAGGCTTCTCCTCCATAGGTCGAATATGACCAGGCTCAGTGGTTGCCCTTTATTCCGTGTTTCCTGCTAGAGTCAAGAACCAAACTCCAACAACCTTGAAACCCTCCTCGCTGCTCAATTCGAATAAGTTCTGCTTCAGGAAACTAGGGTCCAACTATCCCAGAACTCGACATTACAAACTTGTATTGTAACTTCGCTGCCTGAGGCCTCCAACAGGTTCGGCTTCCTCGGGAATCCATAACTTGGAAGTTGGTAAGGTTGGCTTGGAGTTGGCAATGCCATTAATTGTCTTCAATGTTGTTCCTTCAATGCTCCGCTACCACAGTCCACTAGGCAGCTGCCGGCAACCTTGGACTTGGAGACTGGACTCCTGGAGTGACCACTGACCAGTGAGGAGTCAGCCACGCATACAAGTAAGTGAACTATGACGGGTCTACCGTCTACCGTCTTCGTTGCAACTTGCAAGTTGTGACACTTCTCTGCTCACGAGTCACTAACTCACTACCCCTGCCATGCAAATTGCAATGCGTTCCACGGAAGAGCCACTGGCAAAAAAAATTGTGACGGGCGCTGACAGGACAACACTTCTGAAAACATTTTATAATATTATTCAACCTTCTTTTAAAACTTGTAAAAATTCAAAATTAAATTTTTTTTGACGGGTAAATTTGCCTCCTCACTTCTCTGACGTGCCAGAGACCCTTTGAAGGGCTCTGACGTGTTCAAATTTGATCACTGATCCCGATGGACTCGATTTGCAACACGCACACGCATCCCCATCGAGGAATGTATTATTAATTCTTATTTCAATTATTTTTTAGATTTTTAATTAACCCTTATTTTAATTTATTTTAAATTATTAATTTTCAATTTGAATTGGTTCTATTTAACTAATTCCTATGCTTATATTGCTTATATTATTATTAATTTTCAAGTAATTCTTATTTTTTTCTCATTCATTATTTTAATTATTTAAGCTTTAATTCTTAATTCCTATTTTCTATTAATAGATATTATTTTATTACTAATTCTTAAGTTATTGTAAATTAGTTAATTATTAATAATTTTAATTCTCATTAATTCTTAGTTTATTTTTTAATTAATACTTATTTTATAATTTCAATTTGTGAATTTGATCAAATACAATTTTCAAATTATTTAACTTAATTTATTTAAATTTAAATTTTGATTAAATATTTGTTTTACTTGTGAATTTATTTTAATAAATTTTTATAAACTTGATTTTGACTAAAATTATTCTGTACTCTTTAATCCAACAAATACTTAATTCTTGTTACCCTATAAATTGGCTCTTCACCACTAATTTCTATAGGCAAGTGTGAAGGCTATGTATAAGTATGTCCGTCCCTCTTAAATAAGCAATGTGGCTATAATAATAATAATAATAAGTTATGCTATGCATATTTAATTAGTTGTGCATATAATCTTATATAAGTACAGGTAAAGTAATTAGAAGTGAAAAGAAAGTGAGTATTTAATTAGTTATCTATATAATCTTATATAATTCCAAGGAAAGGAATTAGAAGTAAAAAAGAAAAGAAAAGAAGTTAGTAAGATGTTTAAACCTTATAATTTTCAAAAATATTTTAACGCTTGATATCAACTTCTCTCTATATAGCAAAAAATATTAAAATAAAATATTTTAATGTTTTATAGAATATAATATCCAATGTAAGTTGTGAATAAAATATTCTTATATGAATTAATATTGACGTATACTTAAACATATATTAATAACAAAAAACTAGTTTAATGTGCACTAATAAAATGACTCAATGCACATGTTATGTAATCTCTATAACAATAGAAAATACAATTTAAACAATAATGTTTTTTTGCACTCTAAAAAAAGTTTGCACCTGAAGAAATTTGATCTCTCTCAACTCATGTTAGATCTGTGGTTAAGATGGATCTATGCTACTTTACTGACATCAACTCTTTGGTCCTAGAGTGTCACAAACATACACTTGTGGTACTCTTTCAACCACTTATAGCGGGTGTGACACAACTACACCTTTTATTTTTACCAATACTAGAGTGCATGGAATACAACTACTTCAACACTTAGTTAATTCAATCTTCAAGAGTTCTTCATTAATGCATTTGAATAACATAAAAATTTTAATTGATCATTCATCAACACAAAAGTATGCCCATACATACTTGGGAAGGACAACTCTCGTGAAGTCTACCCAATTATATAAAATATTAGTTTATAATATTTTTCAAATACAATTCTCCCAATTCGTGCAACCAACAATTCAACCTGCACACTTCTACAACTTGTCGTGTCAACAATACTATCCCGGGTCACCTTTTGGCCTTTTTCTGCATGCTACCCGAATTATGTGTTCGAGTCGTGTCTTTCTATGCACGCGGGTCACCCTACTTGTATTGCCCTGCACGTGTTCCTATCCTGTTTAACACTTTCACAGAATGCTTGAACCACCAAAGTATCGACCTTGCCTGTAGGTCCGCCATAGTGGCCTTGCGTCGCCTAGGTCACTAAAATACCACCTCGGCTCAAATTTTCGTGCCACATGTCACAATTCTGCACGTTATGCACTATACAGTGGTTCGACTTGCACGAATTCTTGCTCGCGGGTCTATACGCATTGCATGTCGTGTAGACAGACTTGACTCAGCTGACTTTCTACCCACTGGTATGTTCATCTGAGAAAGCCCAAATCTTTGCCTTGGCTAACTTCGGCCTTCGTTGTGGTCTACCTTCTGTCTTAGCTATTTGGTTTCCTTCACTAGCTATTTTCTTGATGCTTTAGCTCATTTCCTTATTCGATGGTTGAGTTTGGATGATCCTTTGAATTCCATCACTCATGTTACACACACACACACACACACACACACACACACACACACACACATATATGAGTCGGGGTGGATCCGAATCCTCCAACTGCCACGATTATTCACCACTTCACATATGGTCGTCCTGTCGTGTGTTAAGTCGGCCTGCAGGCTATGCATCAGCCCAACACCATAATCTAATATCACAATGTTTTATGATGCCCTGTCGCTTAGGTCGTTCGGGTCGACCGTGCCACCCGTTCACCTAACTCGCCCGTCGCGTTCACCACTGTCCGTTGGTCTCCATGTTACAACACGTCCATCCGCCAGTTCTCCACATACTCGCTATGGGTGGGCGCTTGCCTCGGTGCTCATCTTGGGTTTCTCGGTGTGCCCTCTTCCAACCGTTCACCGTGCATGCTTCGTTCACCAAGTCACCACGACTCGCCCGTTCTGTGCACGAATCGCCCAAGATGGGCACCCGCCAATATGGTGCGCCCGCTCATCACCAAGGGTTGGATCCCGCCAACACATCGCGCCCGCTATATGTGTGCCCATCACCGTTTCACTTCGCTGAATGTCACACCAGGTCGTCGCACAACCCGAGTTAGTCAATACAGGTGCCTGTCGCACATGGGTGCGCCCGTTACAACATGGTCGAACGACTCCATGACTCGGAGTCCTGACATCCTCCACCAGTCTTAAAATGTTGTCGCCCTCGACAACAACATCATATTGTCGCAGTTTCACTGGCTCCAACATCCCAAATTCCATGCTGCGAACTTTGTCGTATCTTAGATGAACCTCCAAAAGGCCCAAAATATCATGTCGGAATCCAAAGTGATCCACTTACTACCTAATCCTTGCTCCAAATCTATCACGACTCAGTAAGAATATCATGTGCTGTATCCCCCTGTAATGGTGATTAGTTGGGTAGCTAGTCAAACCGTAACATCGCCTCCACAAGAACGCATGCCTCCTACCTCATCATATGTGTCCATCATGCCCCACAACCTGCTCATAATGTTAAGAGGAATCACTGCCATGAGTAGAAGACAATGAGCCTCATCCCCATGTTAGTCTAAGAAGAGGAGGAGGATGTGGAGGCCGAGGGCCATCCCTCATCCTTCTCCAAAAACTCAATCCACCTATCTGGATTTTCCTCTGAAAACTTGAAACTTACTTCAACGTGTCCAGAATGTCCAAATCATCTAGAAATGACTCTTCTTTCTCCCAATTTGGTTGAATTTTGCAAAAGTTATGGCCTCCTCAATTATGGCCTAGGAAACCCCACTAAAACTGGAGAAACTACAGTTAGG
The DNA here is from genome assembly GCA_034641835.2 of Pinus albicaulis. Classification (NCBI taxonomy): domain Eukaryota; kingdom Viridiplantae; phylum Streptophyta; class Pinopsida; order Pinales; family Pinaceae; genus Pinus; species Pinus albicaulis. The sequence continues at coordinate 971,878,520 of CM076577.1, read as the reverse complement.
GTCACTAAATGTGGGGGCAATGCCTGATTTTGGGGCTTCACCATATTAAACTGCAGTTAATTAGAGTTAAGCATGATATTAATTAGGGATAAAACTTTGGTTTAGCGCTAATCACGCTCCTTAACCAAATCCGAATTTATGAAATAGGATTAGTGCTTAAACAAGGCTTATGAGTTAGTAAACCCGTATTAATTTTAATCCCGCTCATTTAGCAATAGCGTTGCTCCTGGTCTTCTTCCTATGGTTTTGTGGTGAGGGGACTAGCCCACGGGGCTGGCTCCCTCCTTATCCCTGTTGGTCAAACCTTATGAATATAAATAAATGTCGGCAGCTATATAAGTTAAGATGTAAAGCTGTGGTATGATGGTATATTGGTGCACTCGCTTGGGGGAGGTCGTGGGGTCAAGCCCTGACCTCTGCCCTTCCATTGGTAATATATTTTGCCACCTAATATATTAAAACCTGACCTTTGATAATATGAATTCAGACCATTGTTTGAAATTCAGATTTGAACCATAGTTGCAATTCGGCCATTATATATATATATATATATATATATATTGACCATTGATATTGAAATTCGTCCCTGACCTTGGTCCACCAGAGGGGGCACGTGGTGGCCGCTGGCTGCACCATGTGTCCGCCTCTGGTTGGACTATCCCCAACCTTTAATAAAATTTCAATATCCATTAAAATATGAAATTCGACCTTAGGAGATAATATAAACAAATTTCACCTTCCAAACATTCCATCGAATCCCGCAGTGTCACTTTTCATAGTGTCATTGAGCGAAAATGACAGAATATTCCCAGAATATCCTTTTCTTTGCTAACTACCTTGCCATGTCAGCATTCTGTCCTTTTGGCAAATTTTTAGTTGTTTAGGAAAGCGAATAGAAGGCTCTATCTTCCTCATCTAGATACGGTTTTCGATGAAACAATTTGCACTGGATTCCTGGTGACGATATCTTTCGCTTTCGTTCAGTTCCCAATCGATTTCGAGCACTTCCAACTTTTAGCTTTAACACTGAGCACCTGCTCATTCCTCCCCACTAGAAGCCTTTTGGACCCCAAAATCTCTTTGATTGCTGATAATGTGGATGAGGGTACAGTTCCCTCACCCTTCCAGTCTCAATCCACTGAAATTTTACCATTTTCATCAATTGGATCTTTTCACAAAAACTGATCTTTTCCCTTAACTCTTGAGACCCTCTCTTGCCGTTGTAGACACATTCATACTGAAATTCCCTTGAATTTGAAGAGAAGCAAGCTTTTCTTGCAGAAACAAACTTGTTCCCACCTTGTTCATTAATCAAAGGAAACTTAAAAGTGTCTCATCTCAGACATTGTCGTCATGGCGATTCTTAGTTGATCTTGCTTTGTACTTGCATCGAATTTGGCCTACACACTTCTACAACCTGTCATGTCAACAATACTTTCACAGGTCACCTTTCGGCCTTTTTTTCATGTTGCCCAAATTCTGGGTTGGAGTCGTGTCTTTTTTATCTAAATCTAAATGTTATTTTTTCTATGCTAATTTCATCTTTAGAATTATAATTAATTTTCTGATATTTTACTTTATGTGCATAGGTTTCTTGAGGTGTTTGTGAGTGTCAAATAGGTAAATGTACTAAATTTTATGTTAAATTCATGAGTATTTTAACTTAAAAACATAATATTGAACAACAACAATAAAATTTACAACAAACCGTCAAATGATCCATTAACACAGTGTTTTGATGAAGGAGTTTACCCCTCCTGGACTACATCTCCTTGGTCCAGCGTCCATGGCTTGGGCCTCTGTATTAACTAAAATGTGAAAAAAGTGTTGTTTACAATCATCTATTGCTTCAGAAACTTGCTTCAATGTGTCCAGAACGTCCAAATCATCTAGAAATGACTCTTCTTGCTCCCAATTTGGTCGAATTTTGCAAAAGTTATGGCGTCCTTAATTACGGCCTAGGAAACCCCACTAAAACTGGAGAAACTCTAGTTAGGGCCACAAAATTTGGGGGCAACGCCTAATTTGGGGGCTCCACCATATTAAACTGCAGTTAATTAGAGTTAAGCATGATATAAATTAGGTATAAACCTTTGGTTTAGCAGTAATCATGCTCCTTAACCAAATCTGAATTTATGAAATAGGAATAGCACTTAAACAAGGGTTATGGGTTAATAAACTCGTATTAATTTTAATCTCGCGCATTTAGCAATAGCGTCGCTCCTGGTCTTCTACCTGTGGCCCTGTGGTGAGGGGGATGGCCCGCGGGGCTAGCTCGCTCCTTATCCCCATTGGTCAAACCTTATGAATATAAATAAATGTTGGTGGCTATATAAGTTAAGACGTAAAGCTATGGTATGATGGTGTATTGGTGTGCTCGCTTGGGGGAGGTCATGGGGTTAAGCCCTAACTTCCGCCCTTTCATTGGTAATATATTTTGCCACCCAATATATTAAAACTCGACCTTTGATAATATGAATTCAGACCATTGTTTGAAATTCAGATTTGAACCATAGTTGCAATTCGACCATTGTATATATAAAAATTTCGACCATTGATAATTGAAATTCGTCCCTGACCTTGGTCCACCAGAGGGGGCACGTGGTGGCCACTCACTGCACCATGTGTCCACCTCTGGTTGGACTATCCCCAACCTTTATTAAAATTTCAATATCCATTAAAATATGAAATTCAACCTTAGGAGATAACATAAAAAAATTTCACCTTCCAAACTTTCTGGCGAATCTTGCAGTGAAACTTTTCATAATGTCAATGGGCGAAAATGATAGAATATTCCTAAAATATCATTTTTTTTGCTGACTAGGCTGCCATGTTAGAATTCTGTCATTTTTGCAATTTTTTAGCTATAAAGGAAAACGAATAGAAGGCTCTATCTTCCTCATCCGGAGTTGGTTTTCAATGAAACAAATTGTGTCAGATTTTTGGCGACTAGCTCTTAGCTGTCATTCAGTTTCCAATCAATTCTAAGCACTTCCAATTTTAAGATTTAACATTGAGTACCTGATCGCATTTTCTACACGCTGGTCACCCAACCACCCTGCACGCATTCCTATCCTGTTCAACACTTTCACCGAATGCTTGAACCACCAAAGTATCGACCCTACCTGTAGGTCTGCCATAGCAGCTTTGGGTTGCCCAGGTCACTAAAATACTACCTCCACTCAAACCACTGTGTCGCAGGTCATAACTTTGCATGTTACGCGCTATACAGGGTCTTGGCCTGCACAAAGTCTTGCCCGCGGGTCTGCATGCGCTGCGCATCGTGCAGACATACCTGACTCACCCGAATTTTTTCCCGCTGGTCTGTTCGTCCGAGAAACCCCAAATCTCCGCCTTGGTTAACTTAGGCCTTCAATTCTGCGATACACCTACTGCCTTAGTTATTTGGTTGCCTTTGCTAGCTGTCTGTCCGATGCTTCAGCTTGCTTCCTTGTTTAATGGTTGAGTTTGAATGATCCTTTGAATGCCATCACCCACATTCGAATATATATATATATATATATGTGAGTTGTGGTGGAACTGACTCCTCCAACCACGATGACTGTTCACCACTTCGCATATGGTCGACCCGTCGTGTGGTGAGTCAGCTTGCAAGCTATGCGTCGACCCAACACCATAATCTAATATCACAACATTTTATGCTACCCGATCGTTCGGGTTGTTCGGGTCAGCCATGCCACTCATTCACCTGACTCGCCTTTCACATTCACCACCACCCGTCGTTCTCCACATTACAACAAGCCCGTCCGTCGGTTCTCCACAAACTCGCTATGGGTGGGCACTTACCTGGGTGCCCGACTCTGGTTGTCTAGTGCACCCTCACCCACGTGTTCACCATGCATGCTTCATTCACCAAGTGACCACGACTCGCCCAAGGTGGGCGTCCGCCAATACGACCCACCCGTTCATTACCAAGGGTGGGCGCCCGTCAACATGACACGCCTGATATACATGCACCCATCACTATCGTGCTTCAACAAATGTCAGACCAAGCAGTCGCACAACCCGAGTTAGTTTATACGGGCGCCAGTCACAAATATGTGCGCTTGTTACAAGATGGTCACACGAATCCACAACTCAGAGTCCAGAAAAAGAAGATGGATGGAGTAACCGTTGGAAATGTTGGATGAATCATAAATCCAATACACAATTCTCTTCTGGAAATATCCAACAACCATTTTTTTATTAATTTGTTTTTCTTAAAGAGAATAGAATATAAAATGACTTTTTACATAACACTAAATTTTTTTTATCATTTAAATTGTTTTTTAATTTTGTTTTTTTATATGGAACTATAAATATTCATATAAAAATATAATTCAACATGAGAGCATTTTTTTTTAAAATTTTATTTTAAAAATAAAATTAATATAAAATCAACAAAAATATATTTTTAAAATAGTTTTTTCATAAATCTCATAAATGCCACTTCAGTTATTAATATTAAGTCAAATCCAAGATATGTTGAATTTTGTTTATCCATAAGTATAAAGTACTAATATATAACCAATCTAGATCCATGTTAATTCTATATTTATTAAGCACTAAGAGCTATCTGATCTCTTAAGCTGCAAACCTCCTTTTTAAGTGCAAAAATTGAGGAAAGCTTTGAGATATTTGATCCCTCTAAACGCTTGATAGATACAAAATTAGTATGGATCTAGGTTGGTTTAATACATATAATCAATAATTATAATTATAATTCTTATTTTTATTTTTTAATTTTTTATGTAATTTGATCAAATCAAAATCTTTACATAACATAAACTTATAACATATTTTCCATACTAATAGAGTCACCATATATAATTTATTTTTAATATTTAAAAATTAAATTCACATTAAAATATTAACTACTTTATTTTGACTTTTAATCATTTGTGAATGTCAAGTCCAAACCTTAGTGTTACATTGAAACTTGTTATATTCAATGTTTTCTTTACTTTAATGTTTTGATTTTTCATAAACTACAAATAGTTAAGTTATTAATATTTTATTATACATATATATTAAGTTAAATTTTATTATCAAAGAAAATATACAATTAACCTATGTCTTTGCTTATAAGTGGCTTGCTTCTTGAGAAACACTTGGGAAAACAAACCATTAGTAAAATAGCAAGATGTTTATCGAAAAGTGAATCAAGTGTTTAGATAAGAAATGAAAAAACATAACAAGTTCTAAATTCCTATGAAATTTTAAAAGTTGACTATATGTTAAAAACATAGACAAAATTTGTAATTAAACTATATGAACCAACCTTTAAGGGTTTGCATGACATAGAAACGTGACAAAATGAGAGGACCAAAGCATAAAAAAATAGGAGGAGGTGGATACCTCCACCTTAATGGTGCTGGGATGCCCCTGGTAATTGCTTTTACTTGTGCCTGGAGCTGAAGCTACTGCATTCATAATAATACTTTCGAGATAGGTTTCCATTATTTTCTTGTTAAGCACCACCTCATCCAAGATTAATACAATTTCTTAATTTTCATCATTTGTGTCAATGATCACCCTCCAAAACAACATTTTAATTCTCCAATAGAAGATAGTTAACAAATAATTGTTTTACTTGCCATGGGTGTGCATCGTGTCAGTCACCTAGTTTCTAGTGTCCTCCAAAAACTCTGAATTTGATAGATAGTTCCTCTCCATTGCAACATCATTTTCAAATTCTCATAATTATTCTTTAAGAATTAAATGAGTACAAGTACCTAGGGATTGATTTCAATAACAAACTTAACTGGGAGGACTACAGAAAGAAGAGAATTTTAGGAGGGTGGAAAGCATTATATGCTCTTCAAAACAGATGTAGAGAGGCAAAGTTATGGGATTGGAAATGATTAAAGTGTTTTTTGGACTCCTAGTTTGTCCAGTGATGTTATATGGGTGTGAATTGTTGGCTAGCAACACCCCCATCTCAAAATGGAAATAAATTGAGAAAATACAAAAATACTTGATCATGAGCAAGTTCAAAATAAAAAGTTCGGTACCTTATGAGATAACACTCACTAGTACATTTGGTCAAAATTTTGACACTTTAGTTCTGACACTTTTGACGTATTATCGGAAATTTACCCAAATTTTCTCATTTTTTAAAATCCGGCCAACAAACGTCGCTATAGCGACATATAGGGAAATCGTCGGTATTACGATGTTTAGGTACGTCGTCAGAACACCGACGTTTTGGGACACAAGGTCGGAACTGCGACATCTCTAAGACACGAGTCAGGATTGCGACATTTGGAGAGAACCGTCGCTATTGCGATGTTTAGAGATACTCGTCGGTAGTGTGAAGCTATTGGGAACAACCGTCGGTATTGTGACGGTTTGCCAAAAACCGTCGGTATTGCGATGGTTAGACCGCACGTCAGTATTGCGATGGTGAGACTAAATGTCAGAACATCGACAATGGTAAATGTAACGACGTAATTTTTTGTAATGTTTTTTTTCTTTATTTTATTAATTTTTATAGGATTATAATAATATATTTGTTATTTGTTTACTAGGGTGATTTAATTGACCATTATTTTGCAATGTTGTTTTTTTATTTTATTAATTTTTATAGGATTATAATAATATATTTTTTATTTGTTTACTACTGTGATTTAATCGACCATTATTGTGTTAGCTATTACTATGTTAGCTAGGTGAAGCTAACAAAAATAATAATATATTTGTTGTATTTAATTGTTATTAATTTCTCTTTAAATTATAACATGTTTAATCTTAAAAATGAATATATATATATATATATATATATATATATATATATCAAATCATCTTTAAATTTAATGAATGAATAAATTAGAAGTTTTATTATAACTTTTTCAAAATATAATGTCCTATATATTGAAGAATGTTTACCATTTTTTCATTACAATATTCGTATTGTGATTACCCTACAAATCGTAGCCCAATGTGGGACCTCCCCACCTGCTTTGACATGGTGACAGATCACACTTTCAATAGTTGCAATTCATGAATGTCACTCTCCTAGTACTGACTAACGTGTGCGTCACCTTGGCAATTCAATTCAACATGAGATTTTGCCTTCAACGTTGCTTAATTTTTGTACCACGCCACTATAACCTCACACATAACCACGTCATCGTTGATGGGGAAGAATTTGTATCATAATGGTAATATGATGGATCTCATTCATTGTCAAAACACCCCTAATCACTTCCCCGAGGAAGCAGCCACCATGGAAACCTTGTGCAACAAGAGAATTGGCATGTACCACAATATCCATCACAACTCCAAGTAGAGTGAAACACCCTTAAATCATGCATAGTGTGCCCAAATAATGGTAATGTGATCTCCCTCAGTCTCATAAATATTATGCATTCCAATACTCTCATGTGCTTTAATTACCATGACCATGTGAAGTTATTTAAGATCAACATCCCTTTTATCTAGAGCATATCATTCGGTGCAGGTTGCAATATGTGTCATAAAATTTGTGATTCAGCTTCACAGGGAAGGCCTCTTGACCTTAAGGACTTGGCATTCTAGCCATTATCTGCCTTCAATAACTCTCCCTCTCTAGCCTTCTGCTCGAAATTTCTATTACCCTCTCCTATGTTCATGCATGTCATCCCTTTAGCCTTTTTGCAAGCTTCACATCCAAATTTCCTTAGAAAGGGTTGCGGGTCTAGTCGGGTTGAGTGGGGTCGTGTTAGGTTGTGGTGTTAGGTCGGGTCATGTGAGTTCGGGTCGTGAGGTCAGGTTGGGTCAGGTCGTGTGAGGTCGGGTCAGGTCGGGTCATGTGAGGTCGGGTCGGGTCGGGTCGTGTGAGGTCGGGTCAGGCCGGGTAGTGTGAGGGCACCCAAGGAACGCATCTGAGTTGGGTCGTGTTGGGTCGTGTGAGGTCGCGCAAGGAAACACGTTCGAGCGGGTCAGGTAGGGTTCAATCAGGTTGTGTGAGGCCACACAAGGAAACACATTCAGGTAGGTTGTGTTGGGTCGTGTCATGTGAGGGCGCCCAAGGAAATGCATTTGAGCAGGTCGGGTCGGGTCGGGTCGAGTCGAGTGAGGGCGCTCAGGAAAATGCTTTCGAGCGAGTTTTCTCAGGTCGTGTCGTGTGAGGGTGCCCGAGGAAACACATTCGGGCGGGTCAGGTCATGTGAGGGCGCCTGAGGAAACACGTTCGATCGAGCTGTGTCAATTCGGGTCGGGTAGGTTCGGTTCAGGTCAAGTCGTGTGAGGGCACACAAGGAAATAGGTTTGCCGTAGGTTGGGGAGGGTTGGGTCGGGTTGTGTGAGGGCACTCAGGGAAATGCATATGGGCGGGTCACGTTGCGTCGGGTTGTTGGAGGGCACCTAGGGAAACACGTTTGGGTGGATCAGGTCGTGTGAGGGTGGTCATATAAAAAATTCTAAGTTGTGACTGCCCGTGTGCCTTGTACTACACGTTTGAGCGATGCGTTTTCTGTTTTCTCCGTCGTGCCATGTGAGGGTGCGATATGAAACACATTCAGGTCAGATCGTGTGAGGGAGGTCGTATAAAAAATATAAGTTGTGACCGCCTGTATGCCTTGTGCACGTTTGTGTGACTCGTTTTCCGTTTGCTCCCTTGTCATGCCAGCTTAATCGACGTTCGGGCGTGTTGGGTTTTTCCAGGAAAAGATCGCTATGTTTTTCTAAGCCAATATGAACAATTCTTTTACTCAGAGGTTCCAGGTGAGAACGGATGGTCATTTGCTATTAGATATGATCCAAGAGGAAGGCCAGTAGTGTATACTGTAGAGGAAGGGGATGATATTGATGAAGAAGAAGATGATGCAGTGGCAGATGAGCAAGAAGATGCATTGACAGAAGAAGAAGATATAGAAGATGAACCAGGCGTAGGAGACAAGGAAACAATTATTGATGATGATGTCGATGAGGATATTATTGAAAATGACATAATTGATGATGATGATGACATGGTCGATCATTTCATCACCGTTTCTGAATCAGATGTTGGTATAGATGTCGATCAGTTGGATGAAGATCAAGAAGATACAGAAGAAGAATATTGATATATATGTTCTGTTCAAGTATGAGCTGGTATGTTATAACTTTATATTTTAATCATTATAGAAATATTTTTTATGCACAATGGCTCATTTTCTAGGGGCTTGGAAGGACTGAGCGATTGAATAAAATTTAATAACAGATCAAGAGTATCATGAATAGAAGGAAGGGATCGAGTGACAATACCCACCAAGTCCGGTGCAGGTTCCATTGGAGCCTGAGTGTCCTATTCTTGGTTCAATATCTCACCGACAAGAGGGATCTACAGTTGTTCAATCTGTTCCTCCATCCCTTCCATTGGGATAAGCCCCTCTTCCTACTGATGCACGACCTCTTCCATTTGTTCCTGCTCACCACCTTCTGACTAATTAGCTACCTGAGCCCGATAATCATTCCTGTAGACTACCATTTGATGACGCCTCCTACTAATTCCTAGAGGGAAGTATTTGACCAAATGATCACCATGCTTGTGATGTCTATGGCACCGAAAAGGAAGGTGCTCGTAATCAATAATTTGGAAGAAAGATTTTTCATCGAGATGTAAGTGGATTTTTTCAACTAGATCTTCTCTTGGAACAAGATGAACCAATATACGAGCCACATTCAGAAAGATGCACATACTATTCCCAATGGCCCTGAAAATATCCATTGTCCATAAGTGTGGAGGTAACGCCAACCTGAAATGACATATCCACGTCCAGAAAGATGCACATACTATTCCCAATGGCCCTGAAAATGTTCATTGTCCATAAGTGTGGAGGTAACGCCAACAGATGCACCCAAACCAGGATCTCATCCACTCTTTCCCACTTCACATCAAATATGGGTGTCTACCACTTGAAGAGAATCAATGCAATGCCAAAACACCAATTGCGTGCAAGGACCCATTAATCTAGGTCTCTTTGTTCGCAAACCTAATCATGAACCACCCCTTTGATAGAGTTATCACCTCCACCTCCTTATCCAGAGATTCTCCCCAATATTTTTCAATCCAATCACCTATAAATTGAGCAGAGAAGAATTTTCCACGTGCTATGCCCACCAGTATGGTCTCCAAGGCCACCATCATTCGGTCTACTTGTATGTTCACTCCGAAAACCAGATTTGGGTATTCAAAGTTTTCCTTAATGAATTTTCCTTTTTTTCTTTTTAATCCTGCTTATTGATAGTTTTGGGGCAGTTCTGGAAGCGATGAAAACTCCGCGACATCCTCCCCCTCCTCTTCGGATATAAGCCCAAAACACCCTTCCACTTGCACCACTCCGGTAGTACTAGCCCCAGGTACCTGTAAAGCTTCTACAGACTCGGGAAATAAGCCATGAGAGAACACTAACTCATTATTCCCCTAACCCCTAAATGCACCTAAATCCCTAACCCTTAAGCCCCCAATTCCTAACCCCTTAACCACTAACTCATTATTCTCCTAACCCTGAACCCTAATCCTCATTATTCCTCTAACCCCTAATCCCATGATCTTCTTTGTTTTTGGCTTTTCCATAAATTAATTTACTATTTTCTCTATGATATCCACGCTCATCACTTTACGTGGTATGTATTTGCTATGGAAAATGGCCTGATTGCATGCCACCAAATATTTTTCACGAGATAATAGGGAAATCCTGGTAAAATTGCATTGAACAATATGATACCCAATCTTGAGTGAATTCCTTTAATGATTCTTTTTTCTATCAAGAAAACATTGGAGCCAAATTGAATAGGTGATAATCCAAGCATTTTATATATAGGGACATGAAATTAATGTATGAGAGATGGATTTTTCCTCCACATGGCATAAGGCATAATGATTTGGACCAAACCATCCTCATTGAGTAGATTTTCGTATGTTAGAAATTTACTATTCAATGTCAACCATAACATCACTTTACATTTGAGTTGAAAAGAGTGTTTCCATAAATATTGCCAACACCACCTAATTTGTTGTTGTGTGGTGTTTGATTCTAAAAAGGCCTTGTAACCCAATTTTTTTGTGCATTCCCCTAAATGGAATTCTTTGACCAGATCAATCGATCTGGATCGACTTCATCCAAATGGATAAGGGAATATACCATCATATATCATGTGATTTTCATTTTATATAGCTAAATAAATATTATCACTATAATATTATATATATATCTCACTTTTCCTTTTTTTATTAAAAGAATGTTGTAATTAATAAAAAATTATAGTGCGATTGGATTTTGAGTATTTTGTTTTTAAATTTTGTTAAGGTTCAAAATTCAAGGAAGAGACTAAAAAAAAATCTATCCACATTGAGGGTTGGTGTGGCCTGGGATAACTATGAATCTCAAATGCTTTTGATATCTTATATTCCCATGAGTTGTGTTTTATTAGACAGCTACAAGCTAGTCTTGCAAACCCCAAATAACTTTGATAGCTTATCCCTTGGGTTGTAGTTTATTAGACAACAAGATAGTCTTGCAAGTCACTGATAGCTAGTAAACCAAAAAATATATATAAAATAATGTTGCAAGTCCCACAAGTCTCGAATAGCTAACAAACCAAAAAAAAATACAAAATAATGTCGTAAGAGAAGCTTTTATTGGCAAGTCTTAGGATCAAATATGGGGATTGGTGGTAACAAAAAATAAATTTAGTGAAGAATTCAAGTTATATTACTGTAAAAATAACAATATAAAGAAAAAAATAACATCTTCTTGAGAAAATAACCATTCATTGTCAACCACATCAGTTGTAGGAGTAGTTTGATCTAGTCATCTCACAATACCTTCACTTATAAACTTGTGACATAGCACATGCATTCATGGAATTTTAAATAATACCCTCAATTTCCATAGATATTGATAAGGATCTACCAAAATCATTTTCTTGAATCCCCCTCCTAATACATATTTCCTATTAAGGCTCCCTATTTTTATTAAATACCTAATTGTATACTTCCTAATACCTCTAAATCCTCCCCCCACCACCCTCCACTGATACACCCAATTATATCCCCCAAATACCTACAATATATTGAATTTATTCATTATAACTTAAAAACCTCCTTTATGAATGAACATTATAAGATATTGGTCAACAGGGTGAAGTCCTCATGGTTCATATATGGCAAGGACCTACACTAAATAAGATGATTAGTGGACTAGACAAGGTTACACATTTTGGAACAAGGTTGCAGAAATTTGAACCTATCTAAAATAGTGAGAGCCAACATTGGTAAATGATTTTTAATATGGGTTGGGAAATGGGTTTAGTGCATGTTTTGATCACACCTCTCACAAGCATGTCTCCTTTCTTTGTACCTTGGTCTAATATGATGGGAAATTTGGTGGGACCTAACTAATCTACACCACCATGGTAGGCCAATAGTGTGACATGTAAATTAACTCATGGTGCATGGCCTAACCCCTGAACCCTAATCCTCTAACCCCTAATCCCCTAACCTCTAAGCCCCTAACATAAAAAATAATAATTAATTAATCAATTAACATATGATCTAATGACTAATTTTTAATTAATTTTACTAATTCATATTTAATCAATTGAAATCAATTCTTACCGCCCTTTTTCCAACAATATTGCCCGAATGCAATTCTTACTGCTAAATCTTTCCAGCAATGCGAATGCAATTCTTACAGGTTAATGCAGCTTCCGTGCGCTAGACCTGTAATCATTTTGTAGTTCCATATTATCCAGCATTTGGAATGAAAGCATATCCTGTGGAGGCAATAGAGTAATAGACGCTGGAAGTGGGGGAAACAATACTGTCAAAGGGAGCTGCATTTAGACATTTTCACATACGTTGGTTCAGGGGGAAATTTGTCAACCCACAAAATGGTAATGACCTTTGTTTGATTTTACGAAGATTGGTTATTTTTTGGACTATGTTTAGACTTACAATAGGACCTATTTCTTCTTTTGATCTAGCTTTCAACATTCTGTAGAAATGATTTTGTTTACATTTAAGAATATGGCCGATTACGCTTCCCTCTTGTCTTTAATTGTTTATTCTTACTCAAAATCGAGCTCTGGCTTGATACCTCTAATAATAGATTCAAGGTGTTGATACCTTCAGTTTCTATCCAAGATCCCCTTAATGTTATCAACCTCTCTGTGGTATCCTAAGTCAAATAGTTCAAATATGAGGTTGGGTTCAACAACAATTAGGTTCAGTTTGAATTCAATTTTTATTTTTATGAGGTTCATATGAAGTTTGCGATGAGGCTTATCTATATACATTTTTCATTATCTATAGAGTCTGACTACAGTGGTGATTGGTCCTAGATACAAACCCCATGGGCCATGACACATGCTACAGGCTATAACTTGAGTTGTGGGTGTGGCACATACTTTAGGCCACAACTTGAGTTGTGAGCCATATCAAATCCCTTGGAGGTTGGGCACAACAAGGGTGGCAAATCGAAAACAAAATAAGTCTTTATGGGTACTGAACCATCAACCTGGTAGGTATGTGGTCTATCTGGCAATGGTAATGGAGGGTAGAAATCCACAGAGAAGAGAATTAAGACTAGAATTGGGATAAAGCAATCACATGGTCGAATAAGGTTAGCAGGATCAAGGGTCAACATCAATGGAAAGAGGGTTAGTGACATGGGTAATGGAGACAAGTTGGTTGAGTGAAGAGTGAACAAAAAAGTGCAAAAAGGATTCTAAGTCAAGGGATCTAGGGTTAGAAAAAATTTACTTTGTTATTTATAAAAAATGAGAAAATCAATAAAAAAAACCCAATTTTCCCTTCAAGTTCAAATTCAACTTGAATTCAACTTGAGGTTCGGTCATGAGGTTTGAAGAACCTAATAAAACCTAAGAATTTTCTTTAGGTTCGTTGAATTTTAAACTTCAAGTTTGAATTTCGGTGAACCATGTGACATAGATGGTATCAATGTTTTTAGCTTGCCAAAGGGATTGCTAAGCTTCTCAATGCTCATAGTTAAGAGTCTTTAAAAGTTAGACCACAAATATCAATTGCATCATAGGCTGATAGAATATGTTTCCCTTAAGAGGTATTAAGTAAAATCAGACAAATACCACCATCTACCTACAATTCTCTCTACCTTTTTGATACTCTTTTTCCTTCCAACATGAATCTAAGGTGCTTTGTGCATCAAGTGGTGGATGGGTAAAATCATAAACTAGTTTGTCTATTACTTGAGATGTTTGCATCACCTCCAAAATGTTAAAACCCTTAAGGAAACTCCCTCACCTCAATTTCCAAGGCCTCTCCCAATCTTTGTTGCATGCCTCTTTCCTTTTTTTTTTGCATCTCTATATCACGATTTCATATGTCTTATTGGGACAAACAACTAGATTGTTGTCAGAAAGTGCAGCCACGTAGTATACAAGCTAGTTTATACCCCCAGAGTAATTATCATTGTATCATTCACATCTTACCCAAGAACCCTCTAAATTTATCCCAAATTGCCAACGATGTCTAAGATTTTTGATAATGGTTTTGAAGCAAATTTCAAGTCTTAACCAAACTGACCTAGAAATTCAAAGATGGGAATTGAGGGAAAAAAGAAATGTGAAATCTTATGTATCAAAATGTAGTCCAAATTTTTTTCTAACATTCTAATTATAGTAACTTATAGCTATTTTAAAGCTAAGTGGCCATGCTATGAGGGACATCCCTATTCCATCAGAACCAATCAGGAGTTGCACTTGGTCTCATCTACACCCACTCAAGAGGTTTTGAATGTGGATCTCTGTGTTAATAAAAACCTAATCACCTCACTGTTAGCTGCTACGCACCACAACCATGGGCTGTAGCCTCTATTTTTCCTGTTATACCCATCAAAACCCATTCTAAATGCCTTCAAATGGTTCAATGTTGGTTCTAAACAGCTCCATGGCACTCCCAAGACACCCAAGCACTTGAAGAAAATATCCTAAGATAAAGAAATTTAAGAAAATAAGAACTGTTAGTTGACTGAATCTTTTGCCAGCTGAAAATCACCTTAAGGCCAAAAGATTACAACTAGCCTATTAATTCACTCGAAATTCTCCTTAAAACCCCGAAATATGCTTGCAAATGGCCTTCAAAAAATTCTCACAAATGACTTTGTGTTCAAGTCAAGGGGTTTCAAAGGAAAATACAAGGTGAAAAACTCCCTCTTATCCCCAAAACCGCCAGCAACATCAAAAACTACCATTAATTTAGACTTACCATACTCCACTGCGCATGGGAGAACTTGCCAACACTCATAAGTACAACAAGTATTGACTGCCCAATGCTTGGTCAATGTGAGTTTTTTCCCAAGTACTCGCCAAGCCGCCACACTCCTGTGCAATGTTTTAAAACTTGGACTTAGCCTCAGAATTGGTCAAGGGTCAACTAGGACTTGGAATGACTCAGATTGATCTGATTTTAATTGCTTGGTTTGATAAAAAAATACAGATAATATTTAAATTTTAATGAAAAACTATATTTTGAAATTTGAAGATTCAAAGCCATGATTCCAAACCATTAGAGACAAAATATGCACAGTTTACTCATATATATATATATATATATATATATATATATATATATATATATAATCAGTGAGGCTCTACATGGCCTCTAGAGTGGGAAGGGCCCTTAAAAAGGATTAGGAAAATATAATTTTTGAATGAAAAAAGGTAATGCCCTCCCTAAAAAATTTACCCTTGGGCCTTCAAGTATCTACAGAGTATAAACCTAGAGATACTCTACTAAAATTACAGTGAGAAGAAATACTTATTTGTTGTGGGAACATTCAACAAACCACACATGTGATGAATCGTTGCTTGCACACAGAAATTTTGATCCTAGATAAACCCACAAATCTATACATACCCTAAATTAGCAGGCTTACCAACAACCAAACTTATGCTAGAAAAATATGCCAAACAGGCTGAAGCACAGCTTGAAATCCAAGATAACAGGAAAGAATACCTCCAACCAGCAACATAATTTTTGGCGTGTAATTGACATGCCTGTACCAGCAACACAGTGGAGGAGGAAACTACCAAAATCCATTATAATAAACATGACATAGGCACACTAAATAGATCTTCTCAAACCCTAGGTTTTCTGGGCATATTTACAGCATGTTGGCAGAAACAAGAAAAAGTTAGTGGAGGGGCTGCAAAGAGGCTAAAATAAGGCCAAATTTCTATCCAGGAAAATATGCTCTAAAATATCAACAAAAATACAGGTCAAATAATGACCTATGCATAACATAACATGCCCAAATTCCATCAAAAAATGACTTGGACAATAAGGTACGGACTCAGCCGATTTGGGCCAGTTTGGTACCAAACCATCCAAGTCATGCCTTGTGGTTTGGTACCAAAACAGTCCGACTCGACCGAGTAGGTACTGGCCCTCTGAACCAATCCATTGGCCAAGATGATATGGTTGTCCAAGTTAACTTGGTCCAAGTTTTAAAACACTGCACATAAGTACTCCCAAGCAATACCCAAGTCTATGGAAACTATGGAACAAATAATGATTAATTACCAAACTGTCATGTTGAGCACCATACTCATAATTTAATGATGCATGTAAGGGAAACTTTAGAGGATATATGACCATCGTCTCAAGCAACCTTAGAAGATTCTATTAGACTTTTGAATTTCATGTTTTTCCTTGCCACTTTAAGCGTGACATAATATTGATAGGTATATTTCTCTATCAGGTAACTATTGACAGGATTCCCATGAAATACCCCTTCTTTTCTATTTATGCTTCCTTTAATGTTTATCTTTTTGGCCTGCAAGCTATTCCCAAAAGATGGGAAATGTTTCACATGTTGTCTTCCAAATCATGAAAATCATCAAAAGTTAGGAAATGTTTCACAGGTTGTCTTCCAAATCAAGAAAATCATCTAAGATTCAAAGCAACACAGATTTGGGGACATAAGTTTTGTGGCAAAGGTCGTTTGATTGAATAATTATTGTGTGCTCTTGAATCATAATGAGTTTACCTCCTGTAATTAAGAAAATTCTACTTTATAATGTACTTAGAATGTCTAATTTTCGCCATCTTACTCAATAACCCATATAAATCAAGGTTGAGTTTTATCAATATAATTCCATATGTTTTAAGCACCCCCTTCTCCCTTCCGGCACTAGAAGTTTCTTATCCTTTGATGTCACTTCACCTCAGTTTAACCTATCACAACTAACCTAACCTTATCTTGTGTGGAGGAACAAAATGCATGCACTGAAATATCTATCACAACTCGTAACAAACATAAACATCATCAGGTCAACATAGAATGAAGAAAAAGTAAGAGAGTTTGCAATTAGTAACCACCATCTACGTAACCACCATGTACAACACGCAAATGGCTATAACAACTGTCACTGCTGTCAAAGGACTCTACACATACCCAGAAAATATGTTTACCACACTTACAACTGATGTGATTGCAACCTTCAGTTTTTTCAATTGTGAACCCACAACCAGGACACCTTTAACATCCTCTTTGCCTTTGCACCAATCTTTGAGAGAGGCATCAGGATATTGCTTGAATTCTCTATATTATTCACATGACAGGTACGGAAGATACTCTAGATGACAGGTTGTACACAACTTCTCGCCAATTATTCTAATGGTTCGCTAGTTTTCAACAGACTTCTTGTAAATCATGTACTTATTTTGTACTTGCGACTTTTTTGTTATCTTTATATTTTCAAAATTAAAATTCAACATAACATCAAAATAGCTCTCTGGAAACCTTAAATATGGCCCTAGATAAAAAACTAAATGATGTGCATATGATTGTGTATGCATGATAACTACAATTATAACAATTGGTGCCCACTAGCCAAGGCCCCAGTGGATTTTAATCATATAGAAAAGTGATATATTATGATGTAATCAAATTTTGGAGGCCCAGGTGTAACCATAGTTTTAAAAACACACAACCCAAGATCACCTTGAGGCTACTACTGACTAGGAAAGTTAATCGTCCCACAAGTAATGTGACCACTCGTTATAAGGATCTGGCAAGGGCACTGTAGATAAGAAAGCGTTGTCTTCATATATAGTTCATAGCCCTTGTCTGCCATTTGATCATGCAACTTCAAAGCCTCTAAGATCTTGTTCTCTTTTATTAGCCCATAGATTATGGTAATATATGTAATAATGTCAGGCATGAAGTCATTCTCATTCATTTCTTCGAGGAGAAGGAAATCTTCATCCAATTTCCTTCCCTTGCAATATCCATTGACCAATGCATTATAGGTCACTACAGTTAGCTTTATTCTGCTCATTAAAGCTTCACTGAAAATATCTTTAGCCTCATCTAATCTACCTACTTTGCAGAAATTGTCTACTAGCAAGGTGTAAGTATAAATATTTGGCTTACACTCCTTAATTTTAATTATACTCAACCACTTCAGGGCCTCTCTTATGTATAATTTACTAATTATTATTTAAATGTAGTTGTCTTAGGTTTATTAAGTGAAAGGGCATGATCAAAGATCACGCCTCTTCACCAAGGGACACCGTGAGGCTATATTTAAAGCCTTGGTGATTCCTCATTGTAAACACCTCATCTTTTATCAATAATAATATATACTTATTCAATTTTACCAGAGTTTTTACACTCCATTGGTATCAGAGCAGTTCGCCCCTCGGATTCTGTTGCTGTATCAGATGAATTTTTTTCCACAAAAATAAACTCCAGAACCCCCCGTCCGCTGCCCTCAGCCACTTACACTGTTCCTTGCTGCCTCCATCTATCACGTTATCCACTCCCCATACTGTCCTACTACAAAAGTTCCTGCGTTACTTCTGTCACCCCCACCATTCTTATTTTCGCTTCTGGCTATCACTGTCTGCTCTCGCGGTCAAGAGTTCCTCAGCACGTAATCAACGTTAGAAGCAAGAAACCAACCAACAACTTACTATTAGCAAAGCACAGTGCTATTCTGTCTCCTTTTTTCTACATACCAATATCATAGGCAAGCAACTGGTAGCTTACCATTAGCCAAAGCATAATGCTGTTTGGTCTCTTTTCTTCTGCATACCGATATCAGTGGTATTGAAGCGTTTTCTTCCAAGCGTAGGTATATCCGCATACCAATATATCTGAACCCAGGGTTTTCAACTCGGACGTGTGACCGGTCGTGGAGAGGTGCAACTTCACGGAAGGTAGTGTGGGCATTTAGTATATGGTGAACGATTTTTGTTTAAAAGAAACATTCCGACATCTAAAAACTGGATAGGTATTCTTTTAAATATTGAACAATTTTTTTTTATAGTTATAATAAATATACTATATAATTACAATCAATAATTATATATATATATATATATATATATATATTTAAACAAAAAAAAAGAAAAAAAAAGGAAAAAACTGGCAGATAAATATTCACCACCTCATACATGCTCAATGTCTTCGTCAATGTCGATGGCCGAATTCCAAAAAAAATTGCTGGATCTTGAGAAACAGATCAATAATAATTCTGATGACGTCGGCAAAAGATTAGTCGATCTCGAGGGTACAGTTGCAGGACATTCCGACAACATCAAAAAGCTTCAAGATACGACAAATCGGATAGAAAGACAAATTTGGTTAAATCATAGCGAGGCCACAGAAAATCATAGCCAAGCAATGAAAAAGCTAACAGAACTCTGCGACAAGATAAATCAGACACAACGACCAATATTTCCCAATATGGAACATAATCAACAGAAAAATTCAGCAGATTCAGGGAATTCATAAGAGCATCATGAAACAACCAAGTCCCCACATCATCATGAAGATAGTAATGCAGATTCTCAAAATAAGCAGCTTTGTAATGGATTTGATAATTAATACCCCCTACTCATTCCACCATTAGCATGTCATCGAAGAGCAAAAATCGAGCTACCCAAGTTTGACGGTAATGAAAAAAATAGCGTTGCATGGCTTAATAAAGCCGAAGAATATTTTGAGATTTATGAAATTAACAGTGATGGCGAAAAATTTAAGCATGCTTCTATGAAAATGGAAGGAGAAGCATATAATTGGTATATGTGGTGGAAAAAGACAACGCTTGCTATTAGTTGGACGAAATTTAAGGATGCATTCTTTAAAATTTTTCAAGGTATAAAAGAAGAATTTTTTTTTTTCAACATTCATCAAATTACGCCAAAAAGGAGATGTGGATGAGTACACTTGAGAATGGGAGACCTTAGCAACACGAGTACCTGGATTGTCAGAATCTCGTTTAATCTAGTCTTTCATCTCAGGACTTAAAATCCATATACAAGAAGAGCTCGAAGTTCATGACATTACATCAATAGAACTAGCAAGGTAAAAAGAAAAAACGGTTGAAAAGAAATTTGAAAGGTTATCTTGGTCAAAACTAGAAAGAGTATATTCGAGACGAAGGTTTCCTCAATCTACAAATGTAGATAACATAAAATATGTTTCACCACGCCTTCGTGAAGGAGACAAATCTAACATGGAAATACAAAGGATGAGAGAGGGCAAGTGCAAACATTGTGGCGAAAAGTGGGACCCTAAGTACAGATGTGCTAATGGAAAAGAAAAAAAATTGTATAAATGTGAAGCAACTAATGACTCTAACAATGATGATTCAGATGTAGAAGGAATAGAAGACACCCCAGAGTTCTCTGCAGAAGTAGACGATGAAAGCATTCCGCAAGTGTCATTATCAGCCATGACAGGTATATCACAACCACAGACACTAAAATTAAGAGGACATATTAAGAAAAACAACGTAATGGTTCTCATCGACACTGGCAACACCCACAATTTTCTAGATTCAACCATGTCCAAAAGACTCAACATATTTACTTTTCCCATGCCTAATATGAAGGTAATGGTGGCCGATGGTAAGAATACTAAGCAAGTAGGGAAATTCCATAAGGTCAAATTAGAGATTAAGGACTTTAGTTTAGAATCTCCATTCTAAGCCGTACCACTAGGAGGAGTAGATGTGGTCTTAGGAATTCAATGGCTACAAACCTTAGGTACTTATTCTGCCAACCATCAGAAGCAATTTATAAGCTTTAAGTGGGAAGGGTAGAAGCACAAGTTATATGGATTCCAAGCACCAGAAAATCAAATCATATCATCATCCCAGATGATGAAGATGATTCGAAAAGGAGCGCCAGCCTATATAGTACAATGTCATCAGTTATAAATGTTATCTACAAAAAGGATCCACAAAGAGTCACCAGAAGTACAAGGAATAGTTCAGAAACATGAAAAAGTATTCCAAGACCTACCAATGAAAATTCCTCCTAATAGGGAAATCGAACATACAATAAAAGTCAAGGCAGGATCAGACCTTGTCAACATCAAGCCTTATCGCTACCCACATCACCAAAATATTGAAATTGAGAAGATAATCCAAGACCTTTTAAAATGTGGGGTCATCTTGAAAAGCAAGAGTCCTTATGTCGCCCCAGTTATATTGGTAAGGAAAAAATATGGATTGTTCCGGCTATGCATTGACTACAGAGGATTAAATAAAATAACAATTAAAAATAAGTTTCCAATTCCCTTTATCGATGAAATGCTAGATGAGCTACATGGCGCAAAATACTTCTCTAAGTTAGACTTAAGGTCAAGCTATTACCAGACCAGAATCAGATTGGAGGATATACCAAAAACTGCGTTTCAAACACATGAAGGTCATTACGAGTTTAAAGTAATGCCCTTTGGATTAACAAATGCACCAACTATGTTTCAAGCTACTATGAACGAATTATTTCGTCCATATTAGGAAATTTGTACTAGTATTTTTTGATGATATTTTGATTTATAGTAAAACTGGGAAAGATCTCACATTATTAGAAGATCATCAGTTTTATGCTAAGAAATCCAAATGCACCTTTGGAAAAGAAGAAGTCGAATATCTAGGACACATAATATCCCATGAAGGGGTAAAAGTGGATCCTTCTAAAATCAAGGCTATAAGGGAATGGAATAAACCAGTAAATATATCCAAGCTAAGAGGATTCTTAGGATTAATGGGATATTATCGAAGATTTATTAAAGACTATGCACACAGAACTGCACCTCTTACAAATCTTTTAAAGAAAAATTCATTTCAATGGAATGAAGAAGTAGGAAAGTGTTTTGAAGATTTGAAGGAAGTAATGTCTAATGCACCAGTATTGGCAACTCCCAATTTCTCTAAACCATTTATCATTGAATGTGATGCCTCTGGATTCGATATAGGTGCAATATTAATGCAAGAAGGGCACCCTATCGCTTTTGAAAGCAGGAAGATAATAAACGAGAACGTCTCAAGTCCACATACAACAAGGAAATGCTCGCAATTATGCACGCATTGGCCAAATGGAGAAAATATCTGTTAGGGAGTAAATTTTCCATCCGAACGGATCATAACAGTATTTAGTATCTCCTTCAACAAAAAGAACTCTCTCAAGAACAACAAAAATGGATCGAGAAAATTGCCGCTTTCGACATGGAGATATTACATAAGAAAGGAAAAGACAATGTAGTAGCAGATGCTCAGTCCAGGAAAGATGAAGAACCAACAATACTTTCCGTCTCGGTTTTTGTTCATGAATGGCTTAATGAGATTCAAATTGAGTACGCCAAATATCCAGAAATGTCAGCTATAATCAATAATCTCCCAGGCAATTCAAAATTTGAGTGGAAGAACGATATCTTATGGTACAAAGGAATAATTTATCTAAACTCCAAATCCAAGTTTATATAAAAAATACTCAAGGAATCACATGATTCCATGTCATCCGGGCATGTAGGATATTTTAAAACCTACTACAATGCACGTCAGTCATTTTTTTGAAAGGGTATGAGTCACGATATTCAAAAATATGTAGCAGAATGTGACAAGTGTCAAAGAAATAAAAGTGAAAATATTATGACACCTGGGCTACTTCATCCCTTAAATATTCTAAATCAGAAATGGGAAGAAATATTGATGGATTTTATTGAAGGGTTACCTATATCTGATGGAAAGGATAAGATCTTCGTAGTAGTAGATAGATTCACTAAATATGCTCACTTTATTGCTATAAAGAAAATAGACTCTGCAAAGCAAATTGCTGAGATATTCTGCAAACATCTTTATAAACAACACGGCTTCCCGAAAGTCATTTTCAGCGATAGGGATGCCAAATTTAAAGGAAATTTTTGGAAGGAATTGTTCAACCATATAGGAACCTACCTAAACTTGAGCTCAACTTACCACCCCCAAACAGATGGACAAACAGAGGTTGTCAATAAATGTTTGGAAGCTTACCTATGGTGTTATGCTACGGAAAAACAAAATAAGTGGGTTCAATGGTTGCATCTCGCTGAATGGTGGTATAATTCCACTTACCATACATCGACAAAAATGACTCCATTCCAAGCTTTATATGGATACTAGCCCCCGAAGTGGAAAGATTTTGCTTCAGTCCAATCAAATCCGCGAGCAGTTAAAAACCAGCTAGAAGAACACCAAAAGGTCGTCCAAGTTCTAAAAGAAAATTTGAATATTGCACAGAATCGTATGAAGCAACAGGCTGACCGTAATCGAACTGAGAGATCATTTGAAGTTGGAGACTGGGTGTTTTTCAAGCTCCAACCATACAAGCAGTTGTCCCTAAAACAAAAAGGGAAACATAAGTTAGCTCCCAAGATCTATGGTCCATATCAAATCATCAAAAAGATCAGTCAAGTCGCTTATGGTTTGAACCTTCCCGATACAAGTCGTTTTCACAACGTCTTCCATGTGTCATGCTTAAAAAAATCACTTGGTGACCATCAATCATCCCAAACGACACTTCCATTTTTGGATGATGAAGGGAGGATCATTTTGGAACCCGAAAGTATCCTATCTACCCGAGAAAAGAAGTTACGCTCTCGTGTTATCACAGAATATTTAATCAAATGGAAGGATTTGCCTGAAGAAGAAGCCTCTTGGGAAACGGAAGCATTTCGCCAACAACACCCGTCATTAAGTATGCTTTGAGGAAAAATCATATTTAAGAGAGGGGCAATGTTATGTATAATTTATTAATTATTATTTAAATGTAGTTGTATTAGGTTTATTAAGTGAAAGGGCATGATCAAAGATCATGCCTCTTCACTAAGGGACACCGTGAGGCTGTATTTAAAGCCTTGGTGATTCCCCATTGTAATCACCTCATCTTTTATCAATAATATTATATAATTATTCAAGTTTACCAGAGTTTTTACACTCCAGCCTCTTCTACTCTACCAACAAAACAGAGACCAATGATCATAGAATTGTAAGTCAAAATGTTTGGCTCACACCCATTCCTTATAAATGTGCCTCTAACTTGTTGTGTTGTATGTTGATCTAAAAACTCAGAGAAGATATTGTCTTAATATTTCTGATTTACTATTTAATCTCTTTAAACTCGAATGTCATTTGATGGTAAATTTTTACTCTTTAATGGACAAAGTTTATGTATTAGAAAGGTAAATTTAGAAATTATTTCAATTTTCATTTTGTGTTTTCAATTTAGATATTGTTTTCAACTTTTCACATTTCTAATTTTATTGCAATGTGGCAGACTGATCGTGGAAGTACAGGAACAACCCCAGGATAGGTAAACAATAATAATTTCAGTTTCATATTAGTTTCTTATCTTTAATTTTTTTATATATATTTCATGCTTCTTATTCTTTTATAATGTGGCAGGATGATCGCGGAAAGGGGCCAACCGAAGAACATGTAAAGTGTCGGCCTTGCTCTATCTTCAGGTATTTTAGTTCTTTACATAATTGAAATAATGTTAATTTTTTTCAAATATGCAGACGCCTGGCCATGGTGCGCCTGATGATTCCCTCAACGAGGAAGAGTTGTCTTCATCCCCATGTCCATTGTTGTTGCTGCAAAAAAATGCGCTAAAATAAACCAAGGAACTTGAGCGTTTGGTAGACATTGTGCCTCAAACACCTAAATTAGGAAAAATGATAAGACAACTTATGACCCAGCTAGAAACATATAAGATAATAACAAAAAATCAAAAGGATATTTTTATTGTTCTGCCTTGAGATCAATTGTGATAGGTTGATTTTTAATTTTTACATTAACTAAATTAACAAAAACATTCTTTTGTATGTAGCATTTTCTGGGACCTGATGTCCCTGGTGTTAGTGTTAGTGGAACACAAATGCAAGAGATTGCCGAGGAACCCTCTCGTACAACTTCTATGCCTTTAAGTGGCAGCCAAGAAATGCACCCTGCCCAAGAAGACACACAGCGAACCGCTGAACGTGTTGGCAGTGATGAGGTTGGTATGGCCAACTTTATTATTGCATTTCTTAAAGCTACACGTGTCACCTCCACGGGGACCATTCCAGACACATTTTTGGTGAAAAATGAAGGTGTTCCTATAAAGCAAGTACAACTCCCATGTAAATTTTAATATTTTAACTGTTTCATGTACTCTATATAAAACATATTTTATCATGATTATTATTTTTAAATTAATGATAATATCTTTTTTTCTGTGTAGGAAACAATGATTTCTACAGGGCATTGGAGAGCAAGGCGTTGGTAATTTTTGGCCCAACCATATGCACAAGGTGGAATTCCTAAAATTCCAACCTGAAAAAAGAACTTCTAGACTATCTAAAAAGCCTTTTTGGGGTGGGCACATTTGATAGAACAATGATCGCCCGGGCAGTTGGAAAATATCTAAAATATACCCGGGACACCTATAGGACGCACTTGCAAATTAACTCTAGATACAAGCGTCCTCTCACAGTTCCGGAGAGGGAGTGGAGAGCACTTATTGATGATGGAAAAGAGGAAAAGGCCAAGAAATAAGGAAAAATGCTAACTCGGCCAGCAAGGTAAATTATAACTTTAATTCAATAGCTTTAATTTTCTCTATGTCTAAAATAAAAGTGTGCTACATAATTGACTTCAAGATTTTGATGATAGCTTGCCTAACACTTCGAAGGCAACCAAAGCTAGGATTAAAAAAAAGGCCATCACAAGCTCAGCCAGGGCGGCTACTTGAAATTAGCTGCAAGAATTGTAAGTAGCTAAACATCTTATAATTAATTGTATCGCCTTCCAACATTTTTGTAATCCCATCAAATAACATTAAAAATACACAATCATATGTAATGTAGGGTGATGACTTTGGAACGAAAACCACAGAGGAAGACAGAGAGATCACTTTCTGTTCCAGCTATCAAGCCATAGTTGAATGTTGTAGAAGCTTGGGACAGGTCCCAAGATCCAGAATTCCTGATAAGGTAAAATGTTAACCTTTCAATATGTTTGTTTTCGTCCATAAATTTAATGTTTAACAACTTTGTTTAATAAGGGGAGTAACACTTTCAACGAGCCAAATAACCCAGTTGTAGAGAAGTGCGTTGAGAGTGAAATATTGCCAAAAGTACATGGTCCTCACGTGCAACCTGATCATTCTAGTGGGGACCAGGCCGACAATGCTACTATCAGTGAGGGCCACGACGGTAATTAATTTCCACTTATAAATTTTTCTAATTATACCTTAAGGGTTGTGTCCTTATAGTGTTTTTTGTTTAAATGATAGCGAATGTTGTACTTGATCATCCTACCACCAGAGAGGAACACAGGGCAATGGTTCCAATGGTGACAAATGGTGCACTAGGTAAATAATCTCATTGTAATTTTTTTATATTAATATTACTGAACTAGTTCAATAATATTTAAAAGTTGACAATTAAAATTTAATATAATTTGTTTTTGTAGGCGATGCCCCGTCACTGCATGAGACCAGACATCGTGAGTATGCAACTAGGTCAGTAATGTGGGAAACGCATGAAACAAAAGTTTAGGAGCTTTAGAAGTAGGAATAAGAAAAAGAAAATTTGATAATGTAAATATTGTATTATTATAAGACAAATGTTACCATACTTGGAACCTTTTTTGCGTTATATAAAAACTCATTTATCATACTATTTTTATGCCAAGCACTTTCAATGTTTTATTGCGTACTTTTTGTTGCTTTTCTTTTTTATTATTTATTGAATTTTTATTATTTTTTTATTTTATTTATTTATTTATTTATTTTTATTTTTTCTGCTCGTGAAAATAAAAAAAGAAATATAGATTGGGTATTGGGGAATTGAGAGTGATGTGAGGTGGTTGGGGGGGGTGGGGCATAAGAGCTTCCACCTTCACGTGGTTGGCCCTGTTTAGTAGAGAATAATTTATTGGAGTGATTTAATCTTGGAGCAAACCTCCCTTGATCCAACGTAGCAACAAAAAAGTCACCGTTGACTTAGTTGCTACTCTTTCAAATCGTGGGAGGCTTGTTCCAAGTTCAGGCAACTCGAATAAATTGTTCTTGAAACGAAGAGGAGCTTATTCAGGTATGTTTTGACATTGTCAACATATATTCTAAAATTATCATAAGAATGCATCTTAGAGTAAAAAATACTACATCAATTACTTGTATTTATTGTATAGATAATTATGGATCTTGAATGACTTGGCAGCGTAGGTACAAATCCTCTTGCATCATGAGCAATACAACTTGTCAACCAGAGTCATGTCCAGGATCTTTTTGCTTGTGCGCTTGACCAAGTTCGTAGTGTCACATTTTGTAAGTTCCTTTGCAGTTCATAATTCAAGATGAAGCTTGTTCATGATTATTATATAGTTTTTTGTATGTGTTTTTTCCTCTATTTAATTGTAAGTTTGAACATGCTTTTAAACATTGAAACATTTTTTGTTTTTATAGTATTTTTATACTTACTTGTTCTAGTTATGGTGATATAACCACCATTGTGTCATATCCATATTATCGCATTCCCTTGGGTTGTAGTTAGGTACAAAGGAACTCCAACCAGTTCCAATTCCCTCACATTCCAGTTACAAGGACCATTGGAATAATTGGCACATACCATGTTGGCTCAATTTTTTGGCCATCCTCATTCAAGTAGTCCAAGAGTACATGATCATATTTTGGGAACAAGAAGCGTGTTATTGGTGACATGCATGTGAAAACATATCAAGCGCTTGCATGATCTTTTCCACCCTGGGCTCTGGTACCAAATTTCCCAAGTGGAGCAAGGAGGTTAATGTTGTTACTTCCAACAAAATCTTATGCCATTCCAATAATTGTGCTAGCAAGACTCTGCTCACCATGATGGTAAGCAGAATGCTCTGAGACGTAACCTGAGAATTGAGCAATGTTTTCTTGAGTAACAAAATTTCTCTTGAAAGAGAAAAACAATATTTTCCTTTTCCTTGGTTTCAAACCATCAACCATGGATGGGATGGATCTTTTCAAATAAGCCATGGAAAATAGGATTAGTTCCTTGTTTATAAAGTCGATGTACTTGATAAGCGTGTCATTCTGGTCCAAATATGTTCCCGGCTCAAAATGTCTTAGCCAATTCTTTTCGGCCTCTATTTTCTTCTTGCCAAAGGCCAATTCAATTGCATTTCCATCTTCCTCATTTATCCACATGAAGTCTTTTTTATGTTTGTCCAAATTTTTGAAATATTATTTCCCCTCTTTAGAAGTACTTATACCGAGACCTTTATAGTACTTTATGGTCCATCCTGATGTTGGTCCACCCAGATATTATCTCCATGATTCATACTTAGGCATGGTATAAAAGACAATACCCGTCCATTTTTATGGGTTGCTTTGAAAATAGGAGTAATGAATTCAACAAGAAATGAAGGAATCTTGAGTAGAGATGTCCAGAAAGAGTGTATGAAGTTGAAGTCTGCCCATGATAATATGTTATCAACAACTCCACATTTATCAACTTTCTTCAAAAACTCTTGAGAGAGTTCACAATTTGAACCAAAGCTGTTCTGACGAGTTGTCAGTGTCTCCTTGGTTTGGGATTCAAATGAAATATTGTCAATAAAAGAATTGAAAAAGATCCATAAATGATTCTTTATCGTGTGTACTTTCACCACAGTTGTCTTGTTCTTCTTATTTACAATGTTCATCACATGGGTTGTTATCTGGTTTATTACTAAATCAACGTGGGAACCACCTTTAATGGTAGCTATTCCACTAACAAAGTTGAGGTACTGGTGTCTATACCTCATGTCTTTTCTATGTGGATAGTTAGTTTATTACTTTTGCAAGCAGTAGTGAACTTAGAAAACCAAGTGAATCTTGGGGAGGTCCCCTATCATTGTCTGGAGTTAGAATGCCGTGGCACTCTTGAGGATTTATTTGAAATTTGTACCATTGATATTTTTTTACCATTTTTTGCACATGGTCACGATTTGGATCAAAACCTGATCCTTTTCTCTATTTTTGTCTTGCAGATGAAAGGTTTGATGGATATTAATGGATCAGAGAAGCTTTTAAAAACTACTTAGGGTTTGAGATGTGATCAATTGAAAATGTTGGTGAAATTTAGACGAGATATAATCAGCAAAGGGTGATAAATCTCTATGTTGATTTAAGGATTAAATAAGTCACAAAACATCAATCAATATATCAATACTTAAGTCGAGAAGTAAAATTACTAGGAAGTAACTCCATTACTTAAAAAATTTTCTATGTTGATTAACTTCTTTCTCATATCCAAGAATTGAAATAGATCCTTTTCACCTACCTTCTAGACAATAAAAGGCTAATAAAACCCCTATCTTGTTTATATGATAGTTCACCAACAATCACCACAAAATAAATTCCTTAAATGTTGAAAATGGCCACTGTCCCTGACTAAAATCCCATGATTACCATGTTAGAGATCAACTTGTTAGCGTTATGTCATTAATCAAAGGAGGATGATTCTGGATGCTTAGAGACACATCCAAAAGCAATGGCCAACGTTTCAATGTGGTGGCCAAGAGCATGTTCTTCATGCAGGAACAAGTTTGTACATGGCTTGCATCCTACCACTACCCTTAGTGAAGACAATGCTCTCAACTTTACATAGAAATCCTCTATTTCAGGATGACACGTGTACACCATGACAAATGAAATGCACTTTATTCTAGACCTAAATCTAGTTGTATATGTAATTCGCACATTATTTCACTCAAAATTATATAAACATTGCTAAGGAACGTGTCAACTACATTTTAGATATGTGAATAACCACACCAGTATATGTGTATATCTTTATCTCTGTAGCGAGGGGTTAGATATGGATCTTACATTCAGTTTATTAAGGACCAAGAGATATTTTTAAGGCATGTACCACTTAGCCATGTATAACCATATTTTAGTAATATAAATCCATTAAGTATGGACACACACCAGGAATACCTATCAATTAGAGGTCTGAACTATGGGATGCATTATTCCTTCCACCTTACAGGAATTCCCTATACAAGCAACTAAATCTTGGGTTGTTCCTTAACCATTACGAATGTAGAAGTCCACTAATTTTGAAGGAATGCTCTTCGTGGTAGTCACTTTAGTGGGAATATGGGTCTATATAAATATATTATAGTCACTGGTTACAAAGCCACTTCCAAGGCCAGTAGAATGTGTTAAAGCCAACCAATCATGTGACTCTATGTATATCATATCTAGTACAAATCATATAAAAAATTAGTCCAATGTGTTATTCTTTGGGCATCACAGTTTATAGGATAGAGTTTGGTGTAATAATAGTAGCATTCAATATAATAGTAGAAACATGTCAACTTTTTCACGTAATTCTTCCACATTTTTCCAAAAAAACACATTGCCACGTGCTCTTGTTTTCTCATTTTTCTAAGCAGGGAAATGGGAGCATGTTATGCTATTGATGGCGAAGGTTGTTGTGTCTACCTGTAGGTGCCCCCCTATGGGTCAAGGCCCACTACTTCTGTCTTTTCACCGAAAAACCTTAGAGATAGGTCACTGAAAATCTCAGAGAAGATGTCCGAAAATATCTGTTTGTAGACTGTTTGAATATCACAATCTCAATTTGCAGTGAAGAACAATAATATATTCATTGGTATGTGGAACACCCACATGGAATATAACATGTCATTGTTATTTGGTTCATGATGTTGTGGCACTAAAGTAGAATGATGTGGCACACCTATGTGGTAGATGGTGTATCATCATGACATGGCTCATTGGTGATGTGGTGATGACATGGTGAAAACATTGCACTAACGTGGCACTGACATGGAGAGGAAGTGGAAGGTGATGTGGAGCGCATGTCAAGGAATTGATTCCAAGAAATTTGGAATCCAGTATTTGGCCTATCTCCCAATACTAATAGAACCTAAACTTTTTCAGTTATATTAATTGTAGCTACAAATCGAAAAGAAACCTTAGACAATATGAAATACTTGTAGCTTCCTAATTATGTAGCCATCGTGTGATATTGTTATGCATTACGTTGTTAGAAGCATTTATACAAACTGATAATAAATGAAAATAGGCTATCCCAGTTGGGCATGATGTCAAGGTGTTGCCATGGTGTATTCATGCTTGGGCATAATGTCAAGTATTAGTCTAAATTTAACATTAAACACGATATATTTTTTAATGGACATAATATTATAAATAATAGACACGTATTATTTCCATAGGTATCCTTTATGGATATACATGATATTGTTATTTATCTTAGTAAAGGGTACAAGGTGATGTTATCAAATATTTTTAGTCATGTTTATTGTTGGGAAGTTTGTCTTGCTACAAAAAGCAAATGGAGTCGTTTTTTAATGACTGGGCAGTTTGCCTTGCTACAACAAAAAAGAAATGGGGTTGTGTTTTAATTATTGGGCAGTGTGTCTTGCTACAGTAGCAAGGAAATGGAGCCATGTTTTAATTACTGGGAAGTATATCTTGCTACAGTAATAAGGAAATGGCCATCGCTAAACTTCACATCTAGTGGCTCAACACTATTACCATCACCAACTTATTTCCCATTGACCACCAAACTAGTGGACTTATCCAACTTTGGTGTTTGTGTTAACCAACTGAAATTAGTTGTGCATTTTTCCTTTAAAATTTTGCTAAATATAGTTGAGTCATGGAGTATTTTACACCGTATTGGTAGCATAAGACTAATTGGTATAATTTGTGTGATTTTCATATATAGTTGGTCTTTATATGAGATATTTCCATCACTTGAGTGTGTAACCATGATAAGCACTAGTACAAAGACGTGCTAGAAGAATTCTAGCACGTACTGGAATTCTAAGTGCTTGTCCATTTAACTGTTCATATATGCAAGCTGTTGTTTTGTAGGGTTGAAACTATCACCATATCAATTTTGATATGCAAGTCTCTAGGGTTTTATTGCAACAAGGCTAAGGAATTGACATAAAAGATGAGAAAGTCAATAGAACACAATCATTGTACTTCAAAACTATAGTAGACAAGAATTTGATGTAGTAAAATGCCTGAAGTTCAGTGTTTTACTGAACCAAAAATAAGATGTGATTTTTTAAGGAAAAATACATTGAGAAAAACCATGAGACATAAAATTCAGATAAATTCAGGATTTGGCTTTTGGTCTTGATTTATAGGTTTAAGGCTTTATTTGCAAGCTTTGATGCTCAATTTAGGGTAAGGGTTTCATAGTTTTCCTTTAGGGTTTTTATTTGTTCTTTAATGTCCAAAAATCACTTTTTATAGCTGGTATCTTGCCTGGTAGCAGTTGAAACATCTAAAAATGAGGAAACATTTCAAGGTCATGCTGAAATGGTTGGAAAAGGCTTGGATAAGGCATGGAAATGTTTCAGTGCTGTTTCCAAGCTGTAACCCCTCTGTTTCAGATTATGGAAAGGGGAACAACACATCTTCTTTTTCCCAGATGTTCTCAATAGCTGGTTTGAACTAGCCAGTGTAGTCTAGTTGAATGGGTTTTGATAACATTATCTGTTACATATGTGTTGGTCAATTGGTCATGCTTCAATTCAACAATATATTGCATGAATACCAAATCATGTAACTTTTATTCAAAATGATTTCTTTTCTTTGTGTGAATGTGTTGAAACACACTCTATTGGTGCTCACAAGTCATCCCTAGAAGCGCTACTTGTCTGGCTGAGGATTCTCCTTGAAATCCTTTGCCACTGGGTAAAGGCATCCAAATTGGTTCCATTAATAAGCTACATAAGATGAGGTTTGAACAAATTGTAAAATTCATATTTAGAATTTTAGGTTCTAGATTTTGGAATTAAATATGTAACATTAGTGCTAGTGGTTGTCCTCTAGGTGCACCTCAAGGTAGAGTCCACATCACAAGTGTTATCTTCCAAACGTGGAATTTGGACAAATTTTTTTTTTTGAAAACTGGAAAACAGTAACAACAACAAAATAGTAACAAAACAACAGAAACGATTGGATATCTACAAAGTAAAATTTGGATTAGATAAAGAAAAACCAACAATTTCCAAGACATCACTAAGCAAACAAGCATTACTAGGAAGTTGTGAAGTTGTATATGTAGGAAGAAAATTGAGGAGACTTGGAAAAACAATTGCTATTTGTTGAATTTAATAAGGCCAGAAACCTTGACTTATGACAACCTACTTCAGATTTGGGAATTTTTTCCATAGAAAAGGAATGGAAAAAATATGTGCTGGAAACTCAAATTCAAATTCGTAGAGTGATTAGGTTCCAATTATTTTATGTAAAAATGGAGGCATTTTCAGAGTGTCTCTGTTGTAATAGTTTCATGTAATTAAGATGGAAAGTAAGTTTTATGACTTTCAAAATTTGATCAAATTTAATTATGTGAATGTTTTGTAAAACACTTTGATCAATAAAGGATATTCATTTGGTTAATCTCCTTACATGCTACATTGAACCTTTCTAATATGTGGCATCATTCATTAGTAGAATGATTTCATCCAATGTTGATTCACAATTTGGTCAATTTCTCAGCAGGATTCATTCACTAATTCAGAGAGCCATGTTAATCTTCTTAATCATTCATTTCCATATCTGTGTTCACAAACTTAAGGCCCCATAACATAATTACAATGGAACCAGTCATAGTGAATCTAACATGAATATTAATTGATATATCTATTTTAACTTATTTATTGTTCTATAGTAACTTATGTTGCAACTTTGTACTTAATTAATATTATAAACACCAAGTTGATATACCTCTCTTGAGCTTGAAGAGAACCCACTCTAAACTCAGAGATGTTGTTGAGGAAGTAATGGAAATGTTTCTAAGTTTCTCCAAGCTTGTTCCAAATGGTTTTGGGGACTTTAAGTTTGGGAGACAAAAAATATTAATGTCGTTGTTTTAACAAGTTTAATTCCATAGAATTAGTAGTTCATCTACAACACTGTGGTGAGGATGAGCTGGTTGAAGACCTTGTTTCTCGTCGATTGACTCCACCAAGGGAAAAAACCATTTTCCTCTTAAACAAAAAGACTTGTTACATGTATTCATGCTGAGAGCGGGAAACAAATTTCAAAGAAAGGAGATCTCACTAGGGACTCCATAAAGAGAGATCTGACCTTTTCAATATGGCATACAATGTGAATCCCATGTCTACAGTACTTGACGAGTTGGCAGTGGGTTCGATAATATGATGGACCAAGCTCTCTTCAATCAGAAAATTAAAATTCTTGAAAGCGATCATAACTTAGGTGAACATGAAGATTTTGATGATGACATGCCCCTTAAAATAGAGAAAAAACAATAGACCTTCCCTTGTAATTAAATCCCAATGTTTTCATATAAAAATACTCATCCACTCATCCCAATAGAGGGGATGTCCAACTCCTCAAATACATGAATGATGCTGCATTTTTCAACAACTAGCACATACTTTTGAAGAAGAGTACTTTGAAGTTGTTGATTGTAATGAACATCTTCAATAATCCATGTGCTTCGAATGCCTCATTTCATGAATAATATGATGGTTGTGAGGCCAACAATAGGCATATTTTCCATCAAGCGATGGTGAGAAAGCAAGAGGCTCAAGCAAAAGTACTAGAAAACAATAAGTGCCCCTTTTTTGGCATCACCCCTCCTATCCTTCATGTATAGAGTTGGCTCTTGAAGGATTAAAAAATTATCTAAATTTAAGAATGGAAGTGATGAGGTGTATTCCAAAGATGGCTTCTCCGGATGATGCATTCATCCTAGCTATTGAATATGGAACTCATGCCAAAATAGGACTGCTGGAGTGAAGGGGGAACATGTCTGCAAATTTGTTAAGAATGCAGGGATAACTCAACGTATTGCACTTGCATGGTGGTTTTTAATATGATTTTAAAGTCAATTGATACAAAGGACCTCCAAATATTCTTTGGGATCTACTAAAATATTTATTTATACCTCTGTAAGTGTGTTGTAGCAAACCCTAATTCTACCTTCTGTAATGTGTTGTAGTATTTCTCAAAGGCACATCTATCTAGAAGTAATTTGTGTGAACACGATTACTTTTGCAAAATATCTGTTGGATTCGTGTTTTTTATGATGTGTTTATAGCCTTTGTGATTGATAGTGTGAATGTACTTGTCACACCACCATCTTATTCCCTTGTGCCACCTCCCATGTCTCACTTCCATCTCAAGTTTCAACCATCTATTTAGAGTGTGGTTTTCAGATAATTATACTGAAAGTACCTAGTTGTGATTTTCTGTACGAAAATTCCATAGCCAGTTTAGTCTTTCCTATTCCTGAAACTCCATGGATGCAGAAAATCCCACTACCATGTGACATATTTTGAGATTCTAGTCTACTATTTTCATCCCTATTGTTTGACACAAACTGATACTTCTGTCCTAATGATCCAATATGTGGAGTTTTGGGCTAATTAATGCTCTTGGGCTTGACTCTGACTCCCTTATTAAATTCCAAGTGAAACAAAAAAATTGAGTTCATCATGAGGGACAAATGTTTATAGAATATGAGAATCCACTAAGATCCAAATGCTGCTTAATTTATAATTCTTTTCCACAAGCTGTTTCAAATTTTCATTTTCCTCCAAACGAAGAGAATGAGCATCATTTTACTATTAATATTTTTCAATCAATGTAATCAAGTGTGCATGTAAATTTGAGTTCTTCTCGTACCAATCATATTCTTTAATGGAAATATACATCTGCAGATTTGTGACAAGGGAATTCTCAAATGGATTTGCAACTACCTCATTTTCCATGGCCTACTCTTGGAGTATAATGCAAACTACAGTCATATTCCAACCCTGAAAATGTTAAGTACCCACTTTTTTCTCTTAAACCTATTTGGCTTCCCTCCTTCACAATTTGGCTTCTGAAGAAAAGAGAAATGATTCCCCATTTGAAACCAAATCATTTTCTCAACAATTGTACATTAGATTTCCAAAATTTCTCTGTCAATAACTAGTGTGCTTCTCATCTTTCTCCTTGGATTATTGCACTCCTAAAATCTGCAGTGGTCCTTTTCTTTTATATCCAGTCAAAGTTGAAAATTATATTCAGAAACCCAACAACATTGCACCATGCTTGTGTTTTAAAAGTTGCAGAAGAGTAGTTTAATAGCCAGTTGTTTGTGTGGCCCTACAATATTAATTTTATTGAATGTTGCATATACAAAGAGTATATTGTTACTGTTATAAAAGCATGGGCTTTGTTATGACCTCACTGTTACAACAATTAGAGGTTTCATATTGGGCCTTTATGAAATATACATATTTGTTGTCTAGATTCTACAATTTGTAATTGGGGGTATCAGGAATATCTAGAATTAGAACAAAATCCTCTTGAAGAAATCAGGTTGTGGTGGGTGAGGAACAATGAGAAATATTACGACGCCTTATAATGTGACCTAACCTTCGGTATGGGTTCACCTGTTACATTTCTGTTGCGTGGAGTGTGTTCCATGATGGCATTGATAACTTTTTCTATTATCATTCTGGCTTGCTCCTACGTGTGGGATTACAGTGCTTATGTTTTTGTTTAATTACTAAGTTTAATCAACCTTGTTATTGATGCTTCAGTAGCCTTTGTTAGGGCACCAAAATTTATCTGTCAGGTATTATCAAAAGTAAATTTTGACTAGGAAATTATTTCTCTTGGGTCATACCATTGTATTAAGAACGCACATAGTTATTTCTCTTGGGTCATATTACTGCTCTTGGGTCATACCATTGGAAATTATTGCTCTTGGGTCATATCCTGTGTGACATGTTGGGTGATGATTCAAGACAATTTTTCAGAATCCCGTGAATCTGGACCATGATTATTTGGGATTGTCATCAGTCAGCTTAGCATGGAGTTAATATTGAGATTTTTAGGAGGAACAAATGGTGTGTCTGTTACAGGCATGATAGAATTTAGGGCTGCTTGTATGCAACTTTGTTGGGGTTCATTTGGGCAAGTGTTAATTTGTGAAAATTACGATCCTTGATGGGAAAAAATATTTTTTTATTTTGTTAAAGATATCTTTCATAAAAATAGGTCCTCAAAAAATTACAATTTTGACAAAACTCTACATTTAAGAACGCTTTGTATGCATGCTTGTACCTGAAAAATGTCGGGGTGTGGATATGGTGGTGTAGGGCATTTGATGTGTTATCACTCTAGTAATTCTTAAGTTGTGAGATTTTTAGTTTTTATTCAAAGAACACTAGAGGTAATCACAAACCAACTTTAAAATCTAGGATCTAGCCTTCCCAGGGTTCAGAGAGGGCTTTCTCTTTAAAATTTAACTTTGTTTTGATTTGTAAATATTAGGCTAGTTATGAATGTGCAACTTTGGTTTGGTTTGGTAGATTTGGTGGGAAAAATCACTTAAAAGGAAGGATAGTGGGAAATCTATTTGTCCATTGGGCTAAGGAGTCAAAATCAAGCAAACAAGACTGGGATCAAGGCCAAAAGGTCAAATGTTTTCAGGGCAAGATAGATAACCCTTGAAGATCTTGGAAAGTTGTTTTTATGAGGTGGTATGATCAGGATAAAGGGAAATTAAGAATCCTTTGATCCAGAAAAGGAAGTAGTAGGAAGAGGTCAAACGAGAGAGGGAGCAATTAAGGGTTTCCTGCACTGGAAATCAGAGGAAAACATAGAAATGATAACTAGTTAAAAACAAGGTGGTCTTAACAAATCTTGTAGTAATACTCCTAGTTATTCATTCAAATTTAGAACAAACATAGATGGATGCATGTAACAAAGAAAGATAACAATGACAAGTAAGCAAATACTTCACTCCAAATAGCTCATCACAGGAATCCTGAAGTATGATGCCAATTGGTTTGATCCAGCCCGCTAACTTGAAATTTGACACACAAAAGCTTTCAAGTCCAACAAAAATGACTATAGCAATCTCCAACAATTTTATTCCACACGAAATACTTCTAAAGATGAAGTATATATACATAGTTCTTTACGAAATATCCTAGAATGGTTCTAGGAATTATCTAAGGGAAAATCAAATATCTTTACAACAAAAATAGGGACAACTGCTTAACAAATCAGCAAGTTGTCCTATTTATCCAAAAGAAATAGAAACTGCTTTGAGGATAAGATGCAGCTGGCTGCCTTGGTGTCCTCCTTGATGGCTTTAGATATTTAAATTTGTTTTTGGAATCTGATTTGCCTTGTCTGATACTCTTTCTCTGATTCTATTTATTCACTGATACTCTCTAAACTTTGATACTCTTTAATCATAATCAAAATTGTTTACTGTTGTAAAAATATGTTTTGACTGTAAATCAAAAAACATTTTTTTCTCCTTTCACTTGTCTGTATTTCATCCTTCATAATAAATCTGTGAGTGACTGCCAATCCTCAACTTCAGGAATTTTTTTTTTTGTTTAATTTCCTAAAGTTTTCATCAGCTTCAGTATATCTAGCAAAGGTTGTCTTGATTACAAACAAGTGACTTATCTCATGTTGCAAATAGAATAAGTCTTCAAAGCTTTTGAGTAAGACTTTTCCAGTTGGAATGCCTTGTCCTTGTGGTTTATTTACCTGTTCTTTTGAAAACTCTCTAATTTTCTTATCATATTCATTCTGTGGCATCAGTTTATCATTAATGACCATAATGTCAGGTAGTCCTTTTTGCCTCATATTTGTAAACTTGACCATAAACCTGGTTATGGCAATATTCATACTCTCACACTTTTCTTGTAGTTGCCTCATCAGATTCTTCTTTGTAGTAACTTTCCTAATTTCTAGGATAGTTTCAGTCCTACCAGTAATCTTGAGTTCTTCTAACTCCTGTCTATTTTTACTGTTGAGGAATGTGATCAGCTTTAAAGCTTGTTCTAGTTTATCAGCTAGTTCACTTTGAGTCTTTTGAATTTCTGCTTAGGCCTTTAATAATAACTCTCTTTGTTCAAAAATTCCCTGAATTGAAGGCCATACATCATGGATGGCTTCAATGACATTGCTCCAAAGATGGTTTTTGATATATGATATTTGTTCCTTCAATGTCAATTCCTTTTGAAATTTCTTCAACTCTTCATTAAGTTTGATGGTATTTTTCTCATGTGTCTTTGCATTTATCTGAGCCAATTTGTTTGACTTCTCAAGATTCTCTATCACCTATTTCAATTTACTAATCTCATTTGTCTTAAGAGACATTTCCTCCATAGCTTTTACCAATTTGTTGGCTTCATCTGTATTGTGCACTGCTGTTGTAGATGATTCAGTAGCTGAGGTTGTGGATGAAGTTACTGGCACTGCAATAGCCAATGGTTCTTTGGGTGCCAAATTTTTAGCTAAAGTTGAATGCACTATTGTAGTGATTACGGGAATAACTGTAGGAATCTCTGGTTCTTTCACTGTTTCCTTTTCATGGACAAGTTTTCCCATTTGAATATCGATCTCCTTAATCTATCCAATGAGCTAAAAGATGATGTTTATCATGTCATCTTTGTCATTTTGTTCATGTATGATTTCTTTTGTTTGCGGATGTTCACTTTAAGGAAGTTTGAGTTGTTTCCTCAAGGCTGCTATGTCTTCATTTTTCTTCACCAATAACTCTGTTGCTTTGATATTAACAGGGTCATATCCCACTTGCAAAACTAGTTCTTCTAAGGCTTTTATCCTTAGATCCTTGGCATATAATGAGGCTTTGTCCAACTTCATCTGATCTTGCATGTTGGAGATGGTGTTTTGGAGCTTCTGAGAAATCATGGCTTTATTTGTGACAGTAGATTATAGCATTTCTGAGGTCTGTCTATGGAACTCAATTTGATCAAGAGCATGGATCTTATCTGTCTGGACTTCCAAATCAACTTTCTTACAATCTTTCATTGTCTTAAGAGATTTGACTATGGGCTGTAACATTGAAATTATTAGCTTTTGATTTGAATAATCAAATACAGAAAGGAGCCTGTTTTGCATACTTGGATTCTATTTGAGATATTGTGAATAAATATTGTATTTTTTTTTCCTCATTCTTCAACTTGATTTGTTTATATTTTTCTTTGATATCCAAATCTTTTTCCTCTGCTGCCTGTGAGGAAGAGGCTTCCATGCTTTGTTATCTTTCCATCAACTATGTATCTTCATTGTTAACCTGTTCTTCATTCTAATTCTTTGTGGCTAGCTCATTAATGATCACAGTAGCAACATCTATTTCTGGTAATTTAGTGTTGGTATTTATAAACTCTGTTTCTTCCACATCAATTGTTACTTTTCCTTTACCTGTTGAATCTAAATTGGGCCTTTTGTTATATATGAGTTTGAACTTAGTTTCAGTTGTAGTTTCTGCCACATAGGCTCCTTCTTCTCTTACTCTCTTAGTGGAATTTTCTAACTGATTTGCAGTCTCTAAAGTATGACTAGTATTACTTTTGTTTACTGCATCCGTTAAGGTGTTTTCAGTCCATTCAATCTGATTTGCAATTTTTTCTGTTTCTGGTTTTGCTTCATGGATGAAGGGTGTTAACTTTCATTTAACCCTTAGCTTAATAAAGATCCCTTGTGGATCATAATTCCAAGGAAAACTTTCTTCCAATTTGAATTCTAATAATTGTTTTGCTGCTTCTTTCTCTGCATCCCTGTGATTGTAGATGAATGGCCCTATCTGATCCTTTAGTTTGAATTGAGTTTTATTCTTAGCTGCCATGAAATTTATGGAATCAAAGTTTAGGATTTGCCTGATATACTCCAAGGCAAAGATCCTCATTGAAGGATGTTTGGGTAATTTGTAAGGTAACAAATTTGACCCAAAGACTCTGATCTCAGTATATTTTTCATATAAATACCAGTCACCAACCTTATTCTGCTCTGATAATTGCAATATTTTTTTCATTTCTTCATTTATCCTTCGCTGCTCTGTTTTTGTTAACATTGTAATCACTGGATGTAGGAATAACTCTGAAAATTCTGAATAAGTGAAATTTGTACATTCTTTCCTGAGCAAGGATGTCTAGAAAATGAAAGATAAAGGATTTCCCTCTATGCCAAGCTTTTGGAGAGTAACTGGAAAATTATCAGATTGAAAGTATAAAAACATATGGAAAAGGAAGGAAGTAATCTGAACACTCCCTCAATTTGCAATTTGGTCAATTGATAATGACTATTATCTGCAATGAAACCAGCATAATCAAAGATTACTGATGGGGGTTTCCCTAGGGAGAAAGTGGACAAGAACCCCAAGATGGATTCATCAGTGTGTTCATCAGTAAAATATCCAAGGATGAAGGAAAGCATGGAAATCACATGTCTTGAACCTTCTAGGAATTTAGCAGTAGAATATGGGGGATTTAGATTTGGAATTTCTACATGCAGAGGCATAAATTTCTGAAAAATCATGAATCTCTTGGGAAAATCTAGGCCAATATATAACTTGGTGATGGCCTTTATAGATAAAGGGATTGCTTGGGGGTCAGACTGAAGTTGTAGCATCTGGTTAATTGATTTTGCAGTAATGGTAAACAACACTTCTTTATTAGCATTTACAATGGCCTTTTGCTTAGGCACATAATGTTGCTGACGTAACCTAATGACTTCCTGGCATGGGTGAGTTAAAGGGACAACATATTTGGGCAAGTGGGATTCCCAAATATGGACTTATTCTTCATTATCTAATGAATTTTCATAGCACCAGTTATGGATATCTACCAAGTTAAATTCAACAATGGGATCTGCTATCTTGTAATCAGTATCAGCTAATGGGATATGTTCAATGTCTATGACTGGGGGTTGTAAAGGATTGACAACAATAACAATATTTGAAGTCATGGCAGGGATTGGTTTAGGCACTTTGGAACCTTTAGGCTTGTTTGTACTCTGCTTCTTAGGCATTTTTGGGCTACTTCTGCAAGTTTAAATAGTTTGTAGAAGTATTTTACTTTAGCAGAGGATTTCTTGGATAAATTTAGGCGAAGTATAGATTTTTCTTTGGGTTTTCTTTCCAATTAGGTATGTGAAAAAGGTTTACAAGCTTTTGACTGGTTTAAAACAAGAAACAAGGGTTTCTTGAGTCTCTTACTGAGAAATAGGGCTGAAAGTCTTTTGAAATAGGTCACAGAGGCTTAGGATACCTTCAGAGGTTTTATGGTTTGATTTAAAGCTTTAAATAGTTCCTAGGATTGAAAAAACACAATTTTCTCTCACAATAGCGCATAGTAGTAAAACAAGGTTCTTGGAAAAAATTTGACAGTGTTTGGCCTGTTTTTGGGCCTTTTGACAGCTTCTTTCAATTGATTTTTAAACTCTAAGTGTGTTTTTGTTCTTTAAAATGTCTTTCAAATCGATTGCTAGTTCGAACTTCAGAAAAATACCTGTTGTATGTAGGTATTGGGCTTTAGAAGATGTATATGAGGTTTTGAATGAAACAATCGCTTTTGTGGAGTAATGTGAACAATCCTTGGTGGTCTTTAATGGTCACAGGGCAGATTTTGCAGGCTTTTGGTATAAAAATGGCGAAAAAATGATGCTTTTACAATCGGGGAGGCATGCACTGGGTTTATGCGCAGAATAGAAAAGAATGAATTACATTTCCAAGGTATATTATACATATTTAGGGCTTAATCAGCGTCAACATTTAATATAGGTCAAGTCATGAATATGGGTGGTTTTCGGGCTGAAGGGGTTGAAACAGGTGTGGTTATCACGAAGAATTTGGGCGGTAAGTGGTTTCGGGGCTAACCCATGCGATCCAACAAAAAGTGGGCACGTGGAGGAGAGAGGAAATAGCGAAACCGCTCATTTTGCGCAGATTTGGACCGGGAGTGACTGCACAAATTTTCTATGCGATATGGTGCTTTCGCCGTCGGATCTCGGGGTTAAATGCGAACGGTCCAGATATTTTTGGAAGCTGCATTGGAATGGAGTGGGGTTGGGGTATCATATGTGTGGCGGGTTTTAAACTTTAAACCTTAATAATCATACGTTTAAGTAAAGTTTAAACTTTGGGTTTATGAAAATAGCGAAGGGGTTTGGAAATTTTTAAATGTTTTTGAATAAAAAATTTACAATGTTTTGATCAATGTATAGGCGCAGTTTAATATTATATAGTTATTCAAACTTTTGACATATGCTTGAACACTATAGGGGGCAGGATTAGTTTTTATGGATAGGTTTCGACCAATGGGATTGTAGGGCGGGGTTTTATATTGCACATGTGGAATATTAAACTTTGGTCTAAACTTTAAAATAAAGGGTTTGGGGTTTTATTTTAAATATAAGGGAGTTAATAACATATGGGTAGGTGTAGTTTAGGGATTTAATAAAATAGGTTAGAAGTTGGTAATTAATATGAAATGAAGAGCTAGGGTAAAATGAAAACAAAATACATGTTAACTCTAATTTAAAGTGTAAATAATAGACAAAGTAAAGCATTGTTGTATTTTTAATATTTCACACTTTAACTTAAGACAAATGTGTTTTTAGGGTTTATGAATGATTTTGAAAGGGAATGAAGTTAATTTATTTAGGGTTCTATTTTTACTTAGTAAAAATGGGTTTTTACTTAGGGAAAAGAGATTATGATTTATGAATGAAGGGTAAATATTGATGAATGTGGGTCTAGTGTGGGAATTCAATATTTTTAGCTAGCCAGTCATCGAGCCTTGGGTCTGGTCCCAACAAAAGTCAGAGAAATGCTATGAGCCTTTTTTAACTGATAATTTAGAATACTG
This sequence comes from Pinus albicaulis, assembly GCA_034641835.2. Lineage (NCBI taxonomy): Eukaryota > Viridiplantae > Streptophyta > Pinopsida > Pinales > Pinaceae > Pinus > Pinus albicaulis. The sequence continues at coordinate 971,834,549 of CM076577.1, read as the reverse complement.
AATACTTGTAGGGGAGGGGAAATTAGTGATTTTGCCCAATGATACTTTATTACATGATTGCTCAACTGATTTCTACCTACCCATCTTTGTTTCTAACATTTTTACTCCATTTTCATGGGTGCATTTAGGCTTGCAACCCTAAAACATTTTTCTTTCAAAGCATAAAACTATCTAAGTCTACCTTATTTCATATGAGGGCTCAGATTAAATTGTTGAGCTCTTCATTATTCCCTACCTATCTACTGATTTGTCAAGTTTAAAATGTTTGACAAATATTTATTCTCTATCTAAATCATAAAATTGAAAACATGAAAAGTTAATATTAAACTATTTAACTGATCATGGATTATGGCATTTATTGACACCCTGCACATAATCATTATTCTTGCAGTAAAAGTAAAAGTAGTGGCACTTGGATTTGCTCACTTTCAGGTCTTATTTTATCTCTTTTTTCTTTTGGGGTCTATATTTTTCTAAGTCCTTCGATTTTTTCTTTTAGGACTTTTTACCCTCTTTTTGGCTTTTTATTATTTTTTCATTTTTTCAAAATATGGGAAAACAACTTGCAGAAGCAATGTATGTACATATTTACAAGACTATCAAAGTCAATTCAAAATTTATGAACCCTATTATTATAGGACCCTAACATGATGTAGCTTGGGTTATAAACTTCAATCTAATGATTTTCTTCAACCAGAGAAACATGAGGATTTATGTGAGCTTGTTAGCTTACAAACTTGAATTGGGAAACCTATGAAGGAACTATGTAGTATGAGAAATTAGCATGTGGTTGCTGTTAATTACTCCTGGATTTGGATTGGTGCTTTTCCAATCACATAGGGTTGTCCACAATGATCATATAATGTTCACAGCCTAGCAAGTCTGCATAAATAGCACAGGGTGATCAACACACAAAATGTCTTTTCTTGAGATAAATGCAAGCAACCAAGGACAAAGGTAAACTTTTAGTCAAAATAAGATAATTGAGATTTAATTTCACGAACCAACTACAACAATGAAATTAAATTTTAAAAAAATCACCAAGGCCAATCCACATCACTATAACAAAAGATAATTATTCAACTATGAGATGCAAGGAGCTGCAAAAACACTGTATCATTGAATCCTATCTGCATATTAATCAAAATATTCTTTATATCAAAATGATAAATACAAAATTTGCTGTTGTAACAAGCAATGCACACAGTGAGGACAACAATGAAAGAAGATTGGAAATGAGGGAATGAAAATGCTACACAGTAGACCGCTCTCAAATTCTGTGTCTTCAGAAGAAAATAACAGACTAGAGGAGACTTGCGATTCAAATGATGAGGAATCTCTAAATGAGAGTGTCTTTAAATGTTGTGAAACCAACTCCAAAAATAGAAGAAAAGAGATATCAACGCCTTAGAAATGAGCCACTTCGAGGGGGAAACCTCCAATACATTACATTAACGAAAAATTCTCGGATGATACAAATTACAAAACCTCCTTTCTATATATAGGAATCCATGGGGCCACAATGTAATCCTAGCCGACCTAACAATAATAATTTAAAGGCACAATAATAACAATATGGGGGTTACAGGGGTACAATAATAACAATAAAGGGGTTAGACTAACAACAATAAGGGACTATACTAGTACTATAGGGACCTAACATTAAACATTTCAACTCTCGGTTAAATGAAAAGATTGGGAGTAGGGAAACATCAAAAAAAGTGAAATTGGGAGCAGGGAAACATCACAAAACGTGCAACGTTTTTTTTAACCTGTGTGTTTGTTGCCCTCGGTTTTTTTTACCTGTGTGTTTGTTGTCGTCAGATGGTGAGGAATTTCTAAATGAGGGAGTGTATTTAAACATTTCAACTCTTGGTTAAATGAAAATATTGGGAGAAGGGAAACATCGCAAAACGTGAAATTGGGAGCAGGGCAACATCACAATACGTGAAATTGGTCTGCAACGTTTAAATTGGGAGCAGGGCAACATCAAAAAACGTGAAATTGGTCTGCAACATTTTTTCTTACCTTTGCGATTGTTTCCGTCGGTATTGCGGCATTCCACTACCATCGGTATTCCAACGTAAATCATCCACCGATATTTTGTGTCTGTTTCTGTCGGTACTGCGACGTTTAACTACCGTCGGTCTTGCGACAAAGATATGGCGACGTCGAACTAGCAACGTTCGGAGCCGTCGGACTAGCGACGTTTGGAGGCAAGGTCCAACAATGTTTGAGGGCGTCAGAATAGCAACACTTTGTCTCGTTGGAACTGCGACGCTTCAATAAACGTCCGAAGTGCGACCCCAATTTAAAACGTTGGAGCTAGCATCGCTATACCGACGTTTAAGTTTAAGTGTCGAAGGTACGACGTGAGGAGAAACCACTTTTTGGCGCACCTCAAAACGTCGCTCTTGGGCTGCCTATGTGTCGCAAGAGTGACATTTTGGTCGTCGGAATTTGGGGCAAATGTGCTAGTGGCTGAGTGAAACGGAAGCAACTCCCATCGAAGTAATTTCTATGGTGTGACTCATAAGATATCTAAAAAGAATTGAACAAATGGGAGTAGGTAGATGGTCTAATGTTATCTTCAATGAAGGCATGAGTGAAAGAAAGAAAGCATGGATGAGACAAAACTACACATGGATGCAAAAATGGAATATCTACCTCAATGCCTATCCCACAAATAGCAAGGTGCTAATTTTTTTTGTTATGGATAAGTTTCGTAAACAGGTATGGAGAAAAGAGTTGGGTAGAAAGAAGAAGTAGTACATTGAGGAATTCAACCCTACGTGTGATCTCCACCTAAAAGAGTACATTTGATCTAGAATTCTGTGGTGGGAAAAGGTTCTTATTTCTTAATTAAGAACCAACTCACATCAAATTCAGTGTGAAACAAGATGGTAGAAAATTCCTAAAGAAGCTTGGAAAGAACAAGTGTGTACATTTTTCACGTTTAGGGTAGTGGAATCGGGAAAAAAATTCATTTTGGAATATGATGCATTCAAAGACATCATAGAAAGTTATGGGAATATGTTAGCATCCATTTCTTGGAATTGTATTTTCAGTGAGGGGATTGTTGGAAGGTTGGGCAAGCTCATCATCAATTTGAATAAGAAAAGGATTAAATTGAAAAAGGCAAAAAGAAGGGAACTGATGGTCCCAAAGACTATTTGTAGTCTCATGGACGTTAAAATAACATTTCATTTCGTTTCATTTCTTGGAATGCGGATGGAACTAAATATGAGAATATATGAGTTGAGGCATCAACCCTGATTTTGTCTTAGGAAACACTAAATTCGCCTCGACTTCCACTTCCTCAACGAGTCGAGATCGCCACTAAACCATGTTGTAAACAAAGAAACCTAGATCAAATATTATCGTGATAAAGAAGAAAGAAGAATCTTCTGCTTCAGAGAAGGCAAGGCTCTATGAAGTCTCTTCCTCTCTGTGAAATCCTTGTTGCTATTTTTGAGCCTATAAATCTAAATTAACATGAAGGAAAAATACATAACCAAATAAGAAATTAAGTTCATAAAAAACACATAGGATATATGTGGTAAAACCCTGACAACGTGTTAACGAAATCTCCACGGGGCAAAGGCTTGTAATAATTTTATTAATCAGGGTCATTTAATGACTCTCTGATACATTTTTCCTCTTGAACTAAATTTTTTAATTAATGTACATCGTTAGAAACTTCTTATTATTATATAATTGCCCAATGTATAAAACAAAAGTTATTTAGGTAAACATTTACATTTACATAATCTATTTTAATTCTGAGTATTTTTAACAATCCCAACAAACATGCAAAAGTGAGAAAAAAAGCATACGCAACAGGGGAAATAACAACCCAACTAGCTAAACACACCACATATTTGAAGCCATGAGAAAATGCCTGAAGAGGGAAAAAAACAGCGCATGAAATGATGGGTTGGACATAAAACCAGCTCACGAAATGATGGGTTGGACACAACCATCCAACCAGCCTTGTGTGTGAGTGCAAAATTGCCTCTATGAACAAACCTTCTAGAATTAATACCCTCTCGCATTTTCCATTGCATCAAATAATTTTCCCAAAATTCACTATAATTAGAGTTGGGTTGGTACGTCAACTGCCTTAGTAGATTGGTAACAACACTACTAACACACCCCTCATCACCTAATACAAAAGTATTAACATATATATTAAAATAGCATATAATTAAACTAGCATTTCACCGAAGGATGAAAAAGGAACGCCGAAGGTTATGGCCAATGGACTGACAACGACTTGTGTTCCAACCTTCACGCATTTCGACAACATGCGGGATGACCAGTGCAGCAAAGGCCAACATGTTAGGTCCCTAGATTACTAGTGTAGTCCCTTATTGTTGTTAGTGTAACCCCCTTATTGTTATTTTTGTACCTTGGTAACCCCCATATTGTTATTATTCTGCCCTTACATTATTATTGTTGGGTCGGCTAGGATTATATTGTGACCCCATGGACTCCTATATATAGAAGGAGGTTTTGTCATTTGTATCATCCAAGAATTGTTCATTTATGTAATGTAAAGGAGGCTTCCCCCTCGAAGTGGTTGAATTCTAAGGCATTGATCTCTCTTTTCATCTATTTTTGGAGCTAGTTTCATAACACAACGCTAATCACATGAGGGCAAAACATTGGTACATTGTAATTTTAGCTATTGATTTTGTATTATGGAACATTTTGACTTTTAATCTCTATCACAATAGAAGATTGAAATAGACATCATTAGTTACAACATTTATTTGACCATATGTCTGGCATGGGCATCTCACTTTTAATCTCTATCACAACAGAAGATTGAAGTAGACACCAGTAGTTGCAACCTTGATTTGACTTGCCAAGTAATCCATTTCAGTTATGGACTTGCACAATGTTACCTTTTATGGGAGGATTGCAGAGGCATCAGAGAACTTTGATTTGAAGGAGATCATCGGCATTCATAATGAGGCTGTCGCTGATGATAAGTTGAGACAGAAAACTGCCCTACCACATACTATTGCAAATACTGTATAGCATAATCTCATTGAGATATTGCAGTGGGAGACCAGTCCTTTATCGACCATTCAAACAGAAATTGAGGATACTACCAAGCAAATCTTGGTACAACTGAAATCTCCTAAATATACAGAAGAATATGATCTTCTTGGAATGATGAATTTGACGAGAAGAATTTGGCAGATAATATCAAAGTGTTGATGCAAAAATAACTTGGAAAACCTATTATAAACTTTCTCATGCAAGACTTGCAGCAGAAGGTAGTTGCAATACAGGAATCTCTAAAAGGAATTGAATATTTTCTTGATACATTAATCCCCCGTGATTGCACTTATCATGGTATTGTGCAATAACAACTTGAAGCTTGCCATCAGATATCCTCATCTAGTTCCCTCATCTGGTAAGCACAAGGAATGGATGCCTCTGCATTTGAATTGATAGCCTAGGTTACCTCGTCCCTGTGCATTCCTTTACTCAAGTACCTGTTGCGGCTGATTTGTTAATGGAAGAAATAAGGGGTTATGAAATTGGAGACATGGACACATCTATTCACTTGTTCACACTCGTCGTAAATTCACTTCAAAACACCTCTGATAATGATTATGAAATCATGAAAGATCTGTTGGAATTGAATTTTCATCGTGCAAATGCATACATCAAGAAAATGCGGTACACAAATGCTTTGGTAGATGCTCTGTTTCTGCAGAGGTATGGAGATGCCCATTAGCAGATCCGCATAGCTCAATTACTTGAGGAAACTAAGAATTATGAAGAAGCCTACATGCTTTGGAAATTTATATTTGACAGAGGTCATTTTTATTTAGATCACGATTGTCCCGACATGGAGAGATGCAGAGATCTTTATATATTGAAACTCCGACAACAATTCAAGCGGTATCTTTCTATGTTGGAAATGGTTGCCAGATCGAGATTTGTTTGTCCCTGATATACATCTTTATTTTCCTGAAAAATATGAAGAAAGAAGATCAGAAACAAATGTACAGGAGGATATCGAGGGACAGGCACGAGATGAATTAGTGCTACAAGATTGCTTAATATTGTATGCTACTGGCGTGCAGTACCCAAATAAAAACGAACCTTCAGAGGCAAAGATTTTCTATGTGATTTATCTGCTTCTAGGGTTCATTAACCACTCTTTTATTCCAACTGCTTGAATATTATATGTTGGGAAATCCATGTTCTTGATTGCAGCGAGGGGAAAATAATACCAGAAGAGTCGTTCTAAAGTCCAAGATATATTAAGAATTCAAGAAAATTGATCTTTATTAGAAAACCTAGTTAATTTTTCTTTTCTTTGGCGGATTCAAAATTCAAGAAATTGGTCTTTTCAAGGAAATTGATCTTGTTACAGACCGCAGTTAATTCTTACAGTTTAATGTATGTGTGTATCAGTTCTAGCAGGTCAAGGGATTTGAAGATAGGTAATATTCAGTGCCTTCTGTATAGACAGAATTTCAGGTCTGTGAGGCAAGGCCAAGTGTTTAATGGTAAATTAGATCTTCTATGAAGTTCTAGTTATGTTGGAGGGCCTTTCGAAAGTTCGATCATTGAGATTTTCGGAGGTGGTTGAGGTTGGCGTGACCACTCTTCTGGTCATTTCAGCATTAGTTATCCTCAAGTCAATCTACCTTGTCCATAAGACTAATGGTAGTCCTCGATGATGGTACATTGAATCTATCGTCCTCATCCCAGGATTCCTCGTCCGACTCATTCATAGTAAGCCCAAGCCATTATAGCAAATGGTATCTATTGTGGCGTAAGTGGGTGGATTCAATTATCTTCTCTCGACCATGCAAGAGTTTTGGCTTTCGATTTTGCAAAAGATGGTGGTCTCTCCTTGGATGCATCTGTTGCTGCTGTTGTCATGTCTAGCGGGGATGTTTTGGACCTGGTTATTCCGGTGACCTACCGTCTTCCAATTTCGGGATCCTTTTCCGGCCTTCTGTCCGGAAGTTTTTTGAATTGTTTTTAGGGGTTGGTAAACGGTCCATCAGGCTATCTTTTCTGCAATCTCTCAAGGCTCTCTCTCTCGCTGAGAATTTGGCCTGGGGTGCTCAGTGGCGGCTGCAGGTTCTGGGTGTTGAGGATATCGAAGGATTGTGTAGCAGGTTGGTGATCTTGTCAGATTAGGCTGGATTGTTCTCTTGGGATGTTCACTTGACAGCAGAAGTCTTTTCGACAATTATGGGGATTTACTTACATCTTCATTTCTTCTAGCGACTTCCTCTTTTGGGTGGTTTTGGTGGGTGGGATGGTACCAGTAGGGCTGACGTATCCAATGGGTATTCATTTATTCTCTGGGATGTACTCTTGCTCCAAGATGATATCATATTAGTACGTTGCTGCTAGATCTGTCTAGGAGGGTAGCTTCTTTGGGATTGGGGATCTCTGTCATGACCTTTTTTACCTTGTCATATAGTTAGTGCCAATATAACTATATGACGATTCCACATGTAGTTAGCGCTGCTTCTCCCATCGCTTTTATCAAATAAAAAATTGCTCCATATCTAGGGTTGGGGGATGTACAAGTTTATGTTCGTATATTTTAATATTGTCCTTTTCTTGGTTGGTGGAGCCGAGGCCTTCTGGTTGGTGCCTATCCTTTCACCTGTTTGAGGTGTCAATTATCTCAGGACGTTTTTGTGACATTTGCCTGGTTAGCTTGGCAGTGGCGGCACCCTGTTCTCTCTGACATAATTGTTTATTGTATGCTTGTCAGTATCTCAGTTATGGAAGGTAAGGTATCTGAGCATTCGACGGATTTTGTGCCCCAAAATCTTTTCATTCCAGTTTTACCTGCAGATGATCACAGTCTCACAAACAATTTTGAGGTGGATGATTTCTTAATCAGACAGGCTCTGGAGGATTGCTCTGCGGAAATTGTGAACAAACATCGTCGCCCCAGAAGGAAAAAACATCGTGGGAGAGGTCACTGCAAAAGGAATCCTTTCAAGCACAATATGGAGATCAGGGAGGTATCCCTGGATTATGAAGATCTCTGTGTGCGGGTGGCGAGCTTAAAGAAACGGGCGGTAATTGGAAGATGGATGTTTCCTGATAATGTGGATTTTGATACGGTGGCATGGATTAATCAAAAATGGAATCCCGCTTCCTGGGCTCCCGCTCGAGTTCTGGACCCTTAAGGTGTTGAGGGCGATTGTTAACTCAATAAGGAATACCAAATATATTGATCCAATCATCGTGGGGGCAAGTGATAAAAGAATTGCTTGGATCCTTGTCGAGGTTGATTTTGTGGGTGGTTTGCCTGGCAACGTAGACTTGTTATGGTGCAACAGACGTCATCGACAACGCATAGATTTCTGGGGGATTCCATTCAGGTGTCTTATTTGTCATAAGACTGGTCATCTAAGAGAGCACTGCCCCTATCATCTCCGTCTTGTTCGGGCTGATGCGGCTGTGGCAGGAGTGGGCGTGGGCCGACAGAATAATGCTATCTCCGGCACTTCGGGTGGCTTTCAGTCAGGAAACCCCGTATCCTCGTCATCTGATGATGATGCATATAATACTGCAGATGGTCAAAATGATTTCTCTATTCCTGAAGTTGATGTACCTGCTAGAATAGCTAGTTTTCCATCAGTTGCTCATAATCTGTATAGGGCTCTGGACCCCGAGGTTAATAACGAACCTACTACTATCTCCTCTTCGCCATCTAATGAACAGGGCATTCTTGACATCCCTATCCCAAGTCCCACTTTTGCCCCTTCTGAAACTACTTTCCATGACTCAGCTCTCTTTTCTAGTTCTGGCCAATCGCGACATAAGAGTTACCCTCCCAAAGTTTCTATCCAGTCTTTCTCCAAGTCTTGGAAGGCTAATACTACTACTAAGGGTGCTGACCTTTCTGATGTGCACATTAAACCCAGAGATGACCCACCTATTTTTAGTTCAACAGTTTTCTCCTATGGGGAATCGTCGGAGGCGAGAGCTAGTGTGGCGTCTGATGGGACTCTTTTGTCTCCTCGCTGTACACCGGAACGATCTGACCCTATACACCTATCCGATTCTCCTAGGAACTCTATTGGGAGTGACATTGATTCTCTCATGGGTAACCCTAATATGGACCTTGCCGCACTCACTATCTTTGAAAAACCGCCCGCTTCCCCCAAATTTCCCTCTAACCCCACTTCGACTGCTAACGTCACCATTAGGAAGAAAGAAAAAGCTGCTTGTCGACAAAATAGGGGAAAATTCAAATCCATCTCACTCTTTACTGATGATGATGCAGACCTTACTGATATTCCCATTGCCACATGTGATCCTGCGGACAACTCTTCTAGGGCGCTTATAGCATGCCACCCTCGGCCACCTTCCCCATGACCCACATCATTTCATTGAATTTACGGGGGTTGGGCGATGCCTCCAAGTTTCATTGCCTGATGGATCTCATTGCATCGAAGGATCCGATTATTTTTTTGGGACAAGAGACTATTTCAGACAGGGTGAAAGCTATTAAAATGTTTCTAAAAATAAAAATAGGGTGGCATGCGGAGGCAGTAAATTCGAATGGAAGATCCGGGGGTATGATTGCTATATGGAACCCGGATTCGGTTGTTTTTAAGGCATACAATTTCTTTGGGGGTATTTTGCTATTGGGTCATCTAAGGGGATTCGAAGGTACTTTGAATCTGATAAATATTTATGCTCCATATTCAAATAGGACTGCTTTTTGGAACAAAATGTAGGTGGCGGGGCTGCTATCTCTTCCAAACTTAATTCTGATGGGCGATTTTAATTCCTTGCTGAATGGGGATGAAATTTGGGGCAACAATGCTCACCTCGACTCCATAGGTGGTTTTCTGAATGATATGTTCATTTCTCAGGGGTTAGTGGATGTTAGGCCAAGACCATTGATGCCCACATGGACCAACAGGCGGGCGGGGGTTAATTATATTGGGAAAAGGCTGGACAGAGTGATGGTCAAGGACTCTTTGATGGAGATTTTGGGGGATCCCAGATCCTCAGTGCTGGCATCGGACATATCGGATCACATGCCGATAATTTTGACATGGAACAATAGTGGGGAGATCAAAGGGCGACCTTTCAAATTCAATCGAATTTGGTTGGAAGATTCTGAATATGCCAAGCTGGTTATGGGGATTTGGAAGGATGATGGGGTTTTGGATGGTCTCGCCGGTTGGGAGCACTTTCATCACAGGTTACAGAAGATTAAGGTGGCTTCCAAAAAATGGGAACGCAGAAAGAAGATGGAGCTCAAGGCTAAATACATAGACATCCTGCAGCAGATGGAGGCTATCTTTGCCACTTTCGTCGATTGTAGCCCGGATGAGTCCACTCTGCCTAATCTTAAGCAGCTGGGGAACAAGAAAAGAGAGATATTGAGAATAGAGGAAGTCACTTGGTGTCTTAAGAGCAGAATTAATTGGCTTGCAGAAGGGGATCAAAACACAAAGTTCTTCCACAAATGCGCAAATGAGAGGAAGAACAGGAATGCGATCTAGCACATAAAGAAAGCTGATGATAGTTACGCTACTGCCAACTATGACATTCAAAAACAAGCCCACAGATATTTCTCCTCTTTTTATCAGAAGAAGGATGGGATCAGCAGGGAGAACCAGGTATGGTTTCTGGAGCATGTAAATTGTTTTTTTGATGCTGATGCTATTTCTTCTTTGGATAAAACCATTATAGGGAATGAAGTCCTTTCGGTCCTGAAGTTGTTTTCAAAAGATAAGTGTCCGGGGCCTGATGGTTGGCCGGCGGAATTTTTCATTTTCTTTTTTGATCTATTGGGGGAGGAATTAACTCATATTGTTGATATGATCCGGATTCGGGGTATCATGCCGGCCAACCTCAATTCTATGTTCATTGCTCTTATTCCAAAAGCTACTGATCCTCAAACTTTTGCTAACTATAGGCCGATTGCACTCTGTAATGTGTTATACAATATAACATCAAAGATTATTGCAAATCGTATTAAGGGCACCCTATCGGCCTTCATCTCTAAAGAACAGTATGGTTTTTTACAGGGGAGATCCATTCATGATGCTACAGCAATAGCACAGGAGGTGCTAAATTCTATGCACTTGGAGAAAAAGGAGGCAGTTGTGATGAAAGTGGACCTCCATAAAGCCTATGACTCTATCGACTGGTCCTATATTAGGCTTGTTCTACTTAAAATTGGTCTTCCAATCAGGATCATCTGGTGGATTATGACATGTATCACCACGGTTCGTTTTGCTGTTATTATAAATGGCATTCCTACACAATTATTTGTTGCTGGTCGTGGTTTGCGACAAGGATGCGCTCTGTCCCCTCTGATATTCATCCTTATCATGGATGGGTTCAGTAATATCATGCATAACCCACAGTAGAATGGTTTTATTAACGACTTCTCCTTCTCCAACTCGGTGTCTTCTTCACATTCATTGTTTGTGGATGACCTTCTGTTATTTGGCTATCTTAAAAGGAACCATTGGTTCTACATTCACTACGTGTTTATAAGGTTCGAATTTGCAAATAGCCTTGCCATCAATAAGGGTAAGTCTTTCCTTTTATATGAATATGGGGACCCTCAAGAGATTGCCTTTATAGCAGATTTCCTGGGGGTTGAATATAGAGAGGTTGCAGACGGTTTCACTTACCTGGGTTTCAAAATTAAGCCGTGTGGATATAAGATTCGTGACTGGATGTGGCTGATTGAAAAATTCAGAAGGAGGATTTCCAGATGGACGCACAGATGGCTGTCCATTTGGGGAAGGCTCATAATGATTCAGGCGGTTCTTTCTCAGCTGATGGTTTATTGGGGACACTTGTATTACCTTCCTCACCGAATTGTGCAGATGATCAATAGTATAATTGCCCAGTTTTTGTGGGAGGGATCTCAATTGGTGCATAAATTCCACCTTTGCAGACTTGAGATCCTTTGCAGGCCCAAAGAACACGATGGTTGGGGGATTCTGAACACTCGGATCTTCAACAAGGCACTTCTCATCAAGTCGTTCTGGAGGTCTATTCATGGGAATAGCATCTGAAGCGCCATCATAAAGTGAAAATATATTGAGGGTGATGTTCTTCATCAGCTTTTATGTTTGCAGTTCTCATTGCCCCGGTCAATTTCAACCATATGGTGGAGTTTCAAGAAGATTTTGGGGAATGTGGCAGTCCGGTTGTCCTGGCTATTTAGGGATGGTGACCATATCCCACTAGGTTTCAAAAATATTATTGCTTTACCTCCTAATTCGGGACCCTCGCCACGGCTGCAGTTCCGATTGGCACACAGAGGTATTTTCTATCTATCTCAAACAATTCTTTGCTGGTCTTTCGAGGGCCCAGAGTTTAAAAGCGCTCTGCAATTGGGTCTTGTGGGGGCGGAGGCTACATAATGGGATCAACTGAGGAACTGTCTGCGAGGTGCTGGGCTTTGCTGGGATAGTGGGGGTGATCTGATTGTGTGGGATGGTCCTTTGAAAGATAATGGATTGATTGTCAAGGATATATATAGAAGTATAAATGCCTCTTCTTATCAAGGACAGATTTCAAAGATTTTTCTCCCATTCTGGCGCAGGAAAATACCAACCAAGATTATTCTATTTGGTTGGTTGATATGGAGGGGAAAGGTCTTGACTGGGGAAAATCTAGTTAAGCGTGGTCTTCATGGGCCGTTCAGATTCGTCATATGCTGTTGTGAGATGGAGTCCATATCTCATCTATTTTTTCGTTGCCCTGCTGTTGTGAGATTGTGGAGGCTCTTTAGTTCACACTTTATGGATCCTTCCTGGTCCCCCGGTGATTTCATCTCTTCTGATATAGAATGGGACAAGCTGAGGGGCAAGTTCAGATCGCTGCCTTTTTTCCTTATCTGGGAGGTATGGTTGGCAAGGAACAAATTGTTATTTGATGATGTACTTTTTCAGATTCCTCGCATTTTCTCAGCAATCATGAGGTGGATTGATGATCATCCCACTCTAGTTGTCTCCATATGGGATGGCTCCATTCATATCAGGCCTCATGAGGTGGCCTTTTCGGCCATATATTTTGATGGTGCATGTGTGGGGGGTGTTATGGGATGCGGCGCCTGGATCAAGCTGTCTCAGAGGGAGAGGATCCACATTTTTTGGAACGGGGGCTCGGGGTCTAATAATAAAGCTGAGATCATGGCCCTCTGGGGTGGCCTTCTGGCGGCCTCCAATCTCCAGTTGCTGGACGCTCATGTATATGGGGACTCCAAGGTTGTAATTGGATGGGTGAAAAACAATATGGCTATGATGAGCCCGACTTTACAAGGGTGGGTTCAAAGGATGCGTAGATTATGGACGAGGTTGAATAGGCCGCCCATCAGCCATATTTTCAGGGAGAACAACACCAGGGCTGATGGGCTCTCCAAAAAAGGCATCAACTCTGATTTTGGTTTTATGCAGGTGTTACACTTCAGAGATGGAGTCCAGATCTCGTAATCTTCTATTCCGATACCATAAGTCTGGCGGTCTGAAGGATGTAGGTGTCTGCGTTTTTCTCTTTACAGGATTACTCTGACAGGTATACTTTTTGGTCATTCAGGGGAGCCTGGTTAGAGGGTGATGTGTGCCTACAGATTGGGCGTTTTTCCTGGTTTGAAAATGTTCCTCCAAGCTATATTCTTCAATCTTAGTCTGTTAAATCATATTTCTGATTTTTGATAGGTCTTTTCTAACTGTTATCTCCTCATGTATAAGACTATGCGCTCTATATCCCTTTGTTTTTGCTATATCTATAGGGATTTATGTGATAGAAATTTCTGATGAGATGTGGTTTAACCCCCCCGTAATTTGATATCCACTCTATTATTTTGCCTTTCTTTCTTAGATAGGTACATAATACTGGTGGATGTAATGTTTGGAAATTCTCGCTGCCATAGCTGAGAATATAATGTTATGCGTCAATGAACTGATCAATATAATATATCAGCGTTTTTTTTTCTGTCTGAAAATATCAACGATTTGCACTGTAAAATATGAAAATTTGAACATGGCATCTCAGATTTACAAGACGCTTGTAGAACGAACATGTATGAAACATCTCAGCAAATTACATACCTATCTTCCTGGGCAGAATTCTATGAAAGTTCCAGACATCTAGTTACGGGTTTCGAGATTACGCTGGAATTTTTGAGGAATCTAACCGTAACACCCATGGAAAGGGAATGGCTTATTGGGTCACACCAGCACAGTATTTTAAGTGGTACAGACCCAAAATTGTAGAAGTCCATTGGAGAACTCAAGTCATATTGTAAAGAAGCTACAACATATTACATCCAAGATGATAATATACGGGGACGATTGCTGGTGTTGCAGGCAATTCAAGCTATAATGCCTGGACATCCATACATTGTTCCGATGTTGGTGAGGGAAGATGAAATGATTTATGCCATAAACGACGAATTGGGGAGCTTGGAGACAATTGATAGCACTTTGAATATGGCTAGAAATGAAATTTCTACGGTTTATGGATATCTAGAAAATGTGAATGAAGTGTTTAGGGGGATATCAATATGTAATAGAGAGCATAGAATACAAAGCACAAAGGGATTTGGAGTTGGAGCTTCTCAACAGAATGCTGATCCACATCAACCAGATTTTCCTGCCCACAAGGACATGCAGATTGAAAGTAGCAACAACAAGGCTAGAAAAGAAAACAAAAAGGGAAAGACTAAGAAGAAACAAAGCAAAAAAAAACAGCAACAACATTAAATATCAGGCTATCATTGATTTGGCCTTTGAAATCAAAATTATCTTGTTTGTATATTCCAAAAGATTTATAGCAGACCCATGATATATAAATTCAGTATAATGTACATGAAATGTTTACCAAGTTGTTCTATTTGGTAACAAATTCAAGTGCATGGAGCTTTATTCTTAGTAAACTGTCCAGCTCAGTTCAATGGGTATTTAAATCTTCTAATGTTGGTTGAAGCATGGCGTGTAACAACCTAAAATTTGCACTTAAAAATTACCAACATAAAACTCGGCTACACCTTAATAACAACTGTATATTTTAGATGATAATCTAGTAGGCTTCCGCTTTCGCTTAGATTCAAGCATTCAGACAAAAAAGTATTACCCACTATTGGCTAATACCAAACCAAGATAGAGTTAATACTAAACTTAATTATTGATTTTTTTATCATGGAACATCTTGATTTTTAATCTTTAGCACAATAGAATATTGAAATAGACATCATTAGTTGCAATCTTCATCTCACCATTTGTTTGACATGGGAAACTCAAATCTCATTTTCCCAAATTTATGAAACAATATAACCAGCAACTCAGTGTCATCAACAATTGCCGCAAAATACAGAGAACATATGTCATGCTATCATATTAATATAACCATTCAATACCTGCGAGAAAAAATTATGCATACTACTTTGTAGCATCAAAAAGTTATAAACCCTCCCAACAGTACCTCCCATTTTCTGGAGTCATGCCCTCCTCTGTCTGCACTTTAATTATAGAAACCCCAAAATCTGAAATATTGATAGACACTTTAATTATAGAAACCCCAAAATCTGAAATATTGATAGACTTGTCTATAGCGATGAGCTGATTACCAGGCTTCATATAACTTTGAATAAACCCAAGAATCTATTGATACTCTATGCCCCTTGCCAATTCCAATCTCTTCTTCACTATCCGGTCTCTCAAGGATCTTCACTGCAACATGTCCATCTGTTTTTTATTCAAAAGAACAAGCAGTTTATAAGTGAAGATTGAAAAGTAGATTAAGAGAATGTGATATATAAAAGAGTAATAACAAGTATTGAAACTGAAATTGATGAAGATTTAAAATTATATGAGGTGAATGGGATATATAAAATAGTAATAACAAGTACTGAAAATGAAATAAATGTAGAGTAAAAGCATGTCAATAAGTACACTTTTTTTTTTTTAATAAGAGAACAAATGGAAGATGTGCAAGGGTAGTGTAGGGTTAGGTGAATCACCAGTAAGGTAATCAATTATGGATGATGTTGCAAAGTCCTTGAGGCAAGGTATGCTTCTTCTTTTTTTCGACGGATGACATAAGGATTGTGTTGCATGTGTGAGTAGCAGGCGAAGGTAAAAGATGGAGAGATGCAAAGATCACTCATCAATCTAACTCTAGATATAGTTGTGAAAGTTAGGCCTTGGCGATTGATATTTCCAATGTCGATTGTTGCCTTTTGGAGGGTCATGCCCTGTGACTTATGGATTGTTAATCCCCATGCCATCCGAAGTGGTATTTTTGTGCGAGAAAATTTTGTTACAGGGGGAATTGAAAAATAATTTGGATTTGAAGTATCTCATGGTGGACCTTTGTAGTGAATGAAATCAACAACAACAAATGCTTGTAGGTCGGGGGAGGAGGGGAGGGTTAGAGGTAGTTGTGCAGAAAATAGCAACAACTTTCCCAAGTTCTCCATAGATTGCTTGTTAAAATGATTTGTTGCCTAATGCATAGGATAAATTTTGCATCAAGCTATTCATCTTTTTGAGTAGTGGAGGACTGATGTTTCCTTTGCTCGACATAGCAATGCGCAATGAGAATTTTCAAAATTTTCAGCATGTATTTATTGTGTAGTGCGACAGATTCATTTGTTGCATAGAATTGTGAAATAATTGTTGCTCGATAGGTGGAAAGACAAAATTTGTACGTACCATGAGTAGTTTCCAATCATCCATTGTATGGGTTGCATTCTGAAGGTTGGAGAGAATTCGGCAGAATGAAACATGTTCAAGGGTGCTACCTTGCTGACGAAAGAAAGGTTAGAGTGTGACAATTGCATCAAAGCTATTCCAAAGAGCATTGCCATGAGATGTTCTCACATACATTGGTGTATACTTTACTGGTGGAAGTTTTCCAAGGTCACCGATAAGAATAATAGAGTGTCCACCGAATGAGGTGTTTCTATTAGATGGGAAAGCCTCGCACAAGCGTTCATCAATTTGAGCAAGCCTTTTAGGGCCAACGAAGATCATTTCATCAATGAGAATGTATCTAACACGCTAAATTTTTTCTTGGAGATTCAGGGGATCTTGACCTTCCAAAGGTTGCATGGAGGAGATAGGGATGCGAAGGGCAGAGTGAATTGTTTGTGCATTTATTCAGAAAGCGGCAACACCGGTTGGAGCAAGCAAGAGTAGAGGGATTTTTCTATTGGTAGAGTTGGATAGGAACCAATCCTTGAGGCAGTTGATGAGGAAAGATATGCCAGTCCCAACAGTACCTTGGATGATCATCTTTAGTGCGATGTAGGCGTTGTTTGAAAAGTGGGCAAGTATGATATTAAAATCCATCAGTTGGTTTGGGGATAAGGAGGAAATGTAGTATGGATTTGGAGAGGGGAGATGGAATAGTTGTATGGAGGAGCAATTAAATTCTATGAAGCGAATTACAATCCTTTGAAAGTTTGAAGGGATAAGAGAATGGGCCCAATTATGATTTGCATCAAAGTCATGATGGCCCAACATGTCAAGGTCGTCAAAGAGCATGTTGTTACCTAGGTGGAGTTGAGAAAGGAGTTGCCATTCATCCATGTCCATGGAGGGGTGAAAATGCATTTCAAGACCATCGACATTGTCAAAGTTAATAGGAGGTGGTTCTTCAGTTTCACGTTGGACATGCAATGCATGATATGTGTGTTTAATTTGTTGCCAATGTGAAATACTTTTATCCTAACTTCTACCAATGTCATCAAACAAGTTGCAAAAAGGGCAATACAAGAGTAGTTCACTCCAACAAAAGTCAAAATAAAAATATGCATCTTGAGATGGGATGGAAGTGTAACGAGGTAAGATGCGAATGACCATGGGAGGGAAGATACATTTCCATGGTGATGTTTTGTGACGAGAGGATAATGACCAACAACGTGTGACTTCAATAAGAGACAATGACTCAAGTGAAGGGGGTCCTTGCATGTTTGAAGTGATGAAGGGTGTTGCTGGTTGTTGGGCATCTAAGTTATTTGTGACACATTTGACAAAAAAATTTGTGACATTAAGAGATACAAAAGAACAAATAAATTTTGTGAGGGGGAGTTTTTGGAGCATGTGGCATGTTTCTTTTGCACCAATGTCCCTATCAACAATTGTTTCAGTTAGGAGTGTGCGAACTACATAAATTGTAGGGGAATCAAGAGGACAACTTTGTGCAAGGAGTGCTAGCATTTGGTGGTAGCTTTCAGACTTTGATTCTACTTTTTCTGCATATTTGGTGATGTAGTTCAAGACAACATGACGTGACATGACAAGTTGGCAGTTAATGTTGACCCTCCAAATAGAAAGCATGTGGAGATTGTGTACGTTAAGCCTATCATCGTTCATAGCAGGGCTATATTTTTTTTGGCCAGATGCATTGATGTGCATGGAAGAGGATTCATGTAGCTCCCAAGGGACTCCATAGCGGCAAGATGTAGTAGTGTTCTTTTTGCGAAGACATGTAGAGGAATGACATTTTGTGTGTCGCTGGACACATTTGACAATCTGTTCATAGTCTGTTAGCTTGTTGGAGGTGAGGATGGAGTTTATTGCAAGAAGGAAAGGATCATGAAGCGTCGATTGATGTATTCCTGGATGTTTGTGTTGTAGGGACCGAGGATTCCAAGCAGTCACATATGAATCAAAGGAATCTTTGGCAGTAGCGACGTTTTGTTTGTTGGTCCAGTCAAGGTTGTCCATATCAGGTGCATTTTCGAATGATAGGAAACCATGTATATGTGCAGATCCTCTATGCTGGCATTCATATCTGCACAATATAGAATAGAGAAAGTAAGATTGTTACATGAGAACATGTATATAAAAGTTGAAAGGAAGTTAATGTTTGAGTAATACTTGCACCAATAGTCCTTTAAATGGAATCCTTTTAGTAGGATTTTTTCTAAGAATATTGTGAATCTGCAGTGGATGTTGTTATCACAAAATTGTATTTGATTGGATGCTTATCAAACAACTCACTGTAACTATTTCAAACCAGCTATTGACTGAAGCTTAGCCTCTTCAGTTTGAGAGGGCTCTCTCAAGGGGGGTTTATGATATTGAAAAATGATGGTATTAGATGGCTAACTCTATTGGAAATGTAACTTGTTTTTCATGTTTGCAGGTTGAAAAGAATGCAGGCTTGCTACCATTGGGATTATGGAGTCAACAATCAATAGTTTCAGTAGCAAATTTTCTTGACATGGAAGCTGAGGCATATAGGGGTCTTTAACAGAGGAAATTCACACATAAAACATAGGGCAACACATTCATTTCATCACTAAAGGAAGTCAGAGCATAAAGAATTCTCAGTAATAGAGATGAAATCTAATGTAAATAGTAAGAACATAAAGATATAAATCAATGAGACATTAAAAACCCCATAAGAATCTCAGGTCTGTCAAGAAGAAAGTCACTTTGTATTACTGATATAAGTCAAATACATAAAGCAGCAGTTTAGTGCAAAAAATCTCCAACCCCTAACTACTTCGATGCTTTGTCTTTAAATAGACCTTCTTTACAATAAGGATGATCTGCCTGGTGGCTAGACCATCGAATTCTCCTATGACACATCACATAACTGAAAGACATAACTCCTAACAAAAAACTGTCAGTTATACCTTAAATAAATCATCTCCTAATAGGACTCTAACTCCTATTTATTACATAACTCTACCTTATCTTGTGAAATAGTTACATGTTAGTTACAAAATATGCATCACATGCTCGAAAGATACATGATAGGTTCATTACCACTTTACATATTTAAGACTCTAGAAGACATGTGGAACATAACCCTATTTTTTAGGAATGCATAACCCTTATCTTCAAAGAGTGATTTGGTTGATGACCTGTCTCCTCAGCACTTCCTTCGAGTCATAAATATTTGATGTTGAGCTCCCTTGACATGTTGAAGGAGTCCAGCTATCCAAAACTACCATTAAGATGTTCCAAAACCTTCAAAAATAGCTCGCTACGAAAACATGACAGTTTCTTAGCGAGCTTTGGTAGTGTTGAAAAAGTAGCTTCTGCACTCAAAAAATCTGCTCCTTTGTCGTTCCATGGTGTCAGTCAAGTCAAGACACATCACCACTATCAATCTCCCCTCCTTGAAAACTGCAAAAAATGACTTTAGAGGTAAAAAGGCTGTTACAGGTTTTTTCGTAGCGTTTTCCTGTCTTTAAGCCTAGGAAACGCTCTGAAAAGAGGAAAAACTGTGTAAAAACACAGAATTTTCCTATTTCAAAATTGTCTTCACAAAATGACCTCCTACTGCTAAAACTTGATCTTCTGCATGCAATGAACCCTCCAAAGCATATTTAATCTCAAACTATGACTCTTGTGGGGTTTCCTCCTCATTTATGATTAATTGAGCTATGGGCTTCTCAACCACAGTCATCTTTAAACCTTTATTTTCCAGCTCTTCATGAATCAGTTCAAATTGTTCTTGTAGGTCTTTGACTTGGTCCTTTAGTGTCCTATTCTTAGATTGTAAGTTCAGGTTTACCTTTATGATGTGCTTTACCTCTTTTATTAGTGGTTGAGTCCACTTAATCAATTTTTTTTGTGTTGTCCAAGGTCTTTGAGACACTTGTGACTTGATCCTCCCAAATCTTTCTCATTTGTTCAAACTGCACTCTTTCAGCTCTATGTTTCTTTGCCTCTTTCCTCAAAACTGATATCTCTTCACTTGAATCTTTCAACTGCTCTTTAAGGACTTCAAATTCTGTCTTTTCAATGATTTTCTCTTTGCCCTTATTTTGTTTGATGACTAATTCTTATTTTGCAGGTGAGGAGAGGTCTATGATGCTTGGTGGTGGCTGAACAGTTTCACTGACCTTCTGAGTTTCTTTCCTGCTTTCCAAGACTTTTCTGGCATGTCTTGTCATTGGTTTTCTAGCTTGAAACATGAATCCTGCATCATCACCTGCAAATTCTAACTTCTTAGTTGTTTTTCCTTTCTTAAGCTTCCTTCCTCCCTCATCTATGTCTTCAGCTTGGACTATGGGAGTTTCTTCAATATCAATGGCATGCAAGATGTCCTCTAAGTTACCCTTATCCATTGTTTGGCTCCTTGTAACCCTCTTGCTGCCATGTTTGCTAACTATTGGCTTTTGTTTTGCAGGTGTAGCTTTTGGTATATTAACCTTCTGCAAAGGCTCTGTCTCCATGAACACTGGTTCTAACTGCTCTGCCACTGATGGTGATGGAATATCTTTAGGTTTGGGTACTCTTTTAGGAGTGACAACATCTACTTCAAAACCACTAATGAACAGAAAAGATGACCAGTCTCTACCTAATCTCTTTGACTCCTCTAACACCAACAACTTGATCAAACCATGATGAAAGAGAGAGGTTTCATTTCCTTCTGTTTTAACCTAAACCTTATCTGCCATTTTAGCTAAGCTTCTGTATAAGTAAAAAGGCAAGTCAAGAGACCTCTTACCCACAAAATGCAGCAGAAGCCTAAGGTGATAGGAATAGACCATGTGAAACCTCCCTTCACATGTGAAGTACTTCTGAATGATCAACATCAACTTTGAGTAGTTTTCTTTCATGTAGCTCCTTGGAATAGCATTTGTGAGATCAATTTCACTATGCTATGGCTTGATGAATTCTTTACAGTCCTGCATGGTGAACTTGATGCCTTTGAACCATTTTTCCCCTCCCCTAGGGATTCTTGTTGTTGCTGCAATGGTCTCTGGTGCTACTATGATGTTTAAAATTCTCACCTTTGAAGCTGTCCCATTGAAACTGGTAGCAAAACCCTTAGAAAACTACAAATGACAACCCTGCAACCTTTGGTAGAACTAAAAACAACCTGTTCTTCTGAATATCTCCAAAGCAGTTAGGTCTTCATTTAACAAATTTATGTCCATGGACTCATATCTAAGGCTGTGACCACATTTGTTGGTCTTCTTCCTTGCAGCCATGGTGATTTTATACCTTCTCAGCCTCACTTAATTAGTGACACTTGCAACTTTTGAAAATGCCAGCAACCAGCTTGGCTGGGTGAAACAGCTCTCCAGAACTGAATAGCATGCAAAGATGAAGCGGATAATGAAAAAAGACTCAATTGGGTAATGTTTTAAAGTCTCAATGATAACTCATGTCTTAATCTTGACTCATGCATGCTACAGTAATGATGGCCTCAGACATGACCTTGTACCTTTGAAATAACCCTAACTGACTCGATAGAAATCCACCCTATCTCCTTTAATCATGAACTGACACCTTGCACTAGATTTGACAAGGCAGATAGAAAAACCATTTTTCGTAGCGTGGCTAGTTCATTTTATGACAGTTTTTCTTTGAAACTATTAGGCAGTTTCGTAGCGAAAACTACCATTTTACAGTGTAAAACGCTACGAAAAGAAGAAAAAATGGCTAAAGTGTCCTTTTTGAAATCAAAATATTGGGAAATGAAATATGTCAGCAAATGATGACTGATGGGACATGATATGACTTTGATGAAAGTGGGTTTGACCCTTAGGATAGGTAAAAGATGAAAAAATTTAAATTTTCCTACAACAACTTGTGACAAATGAACTCTATGACCATACCTTTGACAAATGAACTCTATGACCATGTCAAATAATGTTTCAATTTTTATGAGTGATAACAGATGTATTGAGATGCATGATGTGGGTTTGCAATAATGTTCTATATTATCCAACGACGATGATCATCTACATTGGATGGAGGATTATAAGGCATGGCCATTTGTAACTCAGGCCATTTGGTATTGGTTATACTTAATGTGAAGAAGAAGGTAGGGCTTCCAAGCTGAACGATCATGTCAATTAGTTCCCCTCGAGCCTTGGTACAGAAAGAACGACCCCCTCGGAGAGAAGGGTTGAAGCGCATAATTTTTCCTGGAATTATTGAAGGAGGAAGCCGGTGAAGGTGGCCATGGAGGTCAACAATAGTGGTTGGAAAGGTATCTGCAAGGTCCCTTTTAATGAATACATAAGTTATTTCCTGAATGCGATGGTGCATGATAAGGTTGTATAGGTAGTAGTGGAATTTAGGATGTTGTCCAAACCTATTACCATGGTAGTGGATTAGGTACAAAGCGTATTCATGCATATCAACTTGTGTGATTCGTGGTTGTGCTAACATGGTAATTATTGTTGGGAAAAGGGTGGGGAAGGCGATGAAGAGGAGGCCCTCAATGTTGTATTCATTGATTGGGGAGAGCTCAACAATGGGCCATTGAAGCAAATGGGTGGGAGTGGAGTTAGAAGACTCTACATAGGAAAATATTTCATCAATCTTGGTATGGGTGTTTGGTAATGTTGACACAAAAGAGGAGGGATGAGGGTCAGATGAGTAGGGTTGGACAAGGTCTGGGGCAGGAAGATCTGGAAGGTTTAAGTGTGGTTCAAAGGAAGTGGTGGTGACATGGCGTAAGTAAGGAGAGACATCGGTTGGGAGTTCATGAAAATAAGAGAGTGCACATGGGTTTACATGGACATCCTTGTAGTAGGGATCATTTACTATTTTGTATTGCAAAGCTGATAGAACTCGTGATGTACTGATGAAAAATTCATAACTTGTGTGGTTAGGACTACATTTAGTGACGACAAGGATATCTATATGTGCAAGCATGCGTGGAAGAGAGTTGGAAATAGTAGTTATATCTTGAGGGAAGCAAATGGTATTTCCAGAAGATTTGTATTTCCCTCCACGTGCATGGGTCACTTGAAGAATTGGGTTGACACGTGCAATAAGCATCTCTTCAACTTGATTCAAGCAAGAAATAACTCGTGGTTCTTCTCTTGGGTCCATGTTGATTGATAAGGAAAAATTACGAGTAGATAGTTCGGAAGCACATCGGAAACATGTGCAGACGCCATAATGAATCTTTGTTTTCATGGATGGGTAAGATTCGTTACAAAGGAAGCAAGTTTGAAGGGGGCTAAGTTCATCTATTCTTGCAGGAAAATGACGATGTGCTTGTTGGAGAGGATTTTCCATGAAATTTTGAGGAGTTGAAGTGGAATCAGTTTTGGGGGATGGTTGTATACAGGTGTTTGGAGGTGAGGAAAGTAAAGGGATGGGAGAAGTGTGGGTGACAGGTGGAGACGAAGGTGAGAACGGAAGGAGTTGTATGGATGAAAGGGGAGGAAGTTGGATTTGGGAAAGTAAGGGGTTTCTAGAAGGGGTTGTCTGAGAAGGAAATTTGCGCCGATTGTTGTAGAGTAGACGATGCCATGTGTTTATGCCGTCCTTGTTGAGTGCGTAATGCCTGTTTTGCATCATTCTTGGGAGTAGTTTCCATAGCTATCCAATCAAGGAAAGTATTGTTAAATTCTATGCATAAGTGATGTGTGGACAAAGACAAGTAAACAAGGCATGTGAAGGGAGAAAATAGATTATGTAGAAAGAAAAGTGTTGGTGTGAGGAACGAAAAAGACAAGAAAATGTATTCCAATTTGCAAGACAAACAAAGTGAATAAAGAAATAAAAATAAAAATGAACTAGCAAGCATGTACATTTGTAATAAAAAAGTCAATATGTTGGATGGGGAAAGTGAGGATATAAACGAAGAATTTAGTAAGTTGAGAGAGAAGGATGTTGTTGTCCCGTTTATTTGTTTGTTCTGGGTATTAAGTTTTCTGGTTTTGTGTTTTTTTGTAGAAGAAAGCATTGAAACATTTGGTGCAAGTTTTGTATGAAGGTGGGAAGCAAGGGAAGGATGTGTTGGAGGATGAGGGTGTTGTTTTTTTGTATTTTCCTGTATGGAGTAAGTCGAATGGAATTTTACCACAAAACATAGAAGCATGAAATTTGTATTTTATTTTGTTAAAGTGGATTCTGAGAATTAAAGGAACTGGTGAGAAATGAAATGTAGGTGAATAAGATGTCTTAAATTATTGTGTCTTGAATTTTACTTTGCGTCTTTAATTATAACATTGAATAGTGGGATGTTGAATTGAATATTAGTTGTATTAGGAAGTATACGATCATGTAAGTTTATTTTCGATCGAGGAAATGGTACTTTTGTATTACATAAGTATGAAAATAAGTGACTATGTATGATTTCCTTATTAGAACATATCCATATGCATGTGTATTTTAAATATGTGAATGTGGTACAAAGCTCATGAAAGAATTGAGATGGCTGCAACAATGCCTATGAGGAAACAACCATGTATTTATTAAGAGAATGTACAAGAGTAACAAGTATGTTTGTAGTTGAATTTTATAGAAAGTAGTGAAGGAAAAAGTAATGCATGTGAGAGAACACCCATGTATTTTTCAAGAAAATGTACAAGAGTACCAAGTATTTTGTGTAGCCAAAATGTACAAAAAGTATTAGAGATAGAGGTGTACAAAATTTTTTAGAGATAGAGGTGTACGAAGATAATTTCAAGATGACATGCAGATTTTGACAATGTTAATGTGTGCATCAAATAGTGTAAAATCTAGATTGAGAAAGAAGTTGGGAAAGCGAAACAGAGTGGTGATGTAGAAAATGGTTTTGAAAAAAAAATATGGCTTTGATAGTAGTAAAGGGGAAAAAATCAAAGGTTATAGGTATTCCATGAAAAGGGTGTGCAAAAGGAAGGAAAAGTTTCAACAAAAAGGGAGTTTGAACATAGGTGTTTATAGTTGGCGAACTACTTTTTTGGAAGGGGTAGAGATGAATTTGATGTCATTTAGGAGAAGCGCAGATGAAAAAGCATAAGGGAGTGCTTCAGAGTTCATGAGCGTTGGGCGAAGGCATTCTATGCCATTGAAAGTCTTTGTTCTAATAAAAAGTGTGAAAAGGAAGTGGCAGACTTTTACCTTGACAAGGATGTTGTGGATTGTTTCGGGCTCGCTTGAAAAGGATTTGAAGGTCCTTTGCTGAAATGCCCAAGAGCTCCATTGCAACATCATCGAATGCAACGACATTTTCCAAGTGCCTGGTGTGATCATGTAATTGAAGTCGAAGTACACAACGATAGTCACATTCGAGGAAGGTACTATTGCATTTTGTGCAATGCCACATGTTGTAAAATTGTTGGATAGACTTATTCATGAATTGTGTGCCATAAATGTTAAGTGGGCATGCAAGGAAGTAAAAATCTTCCATGTCAATTGTTGTAGCAGTAGCACGAATGACAACCCACGAAGCTTTCTTGGAGTGAGGAAATTCAAGAATCTCATAAATTGTCTTTGTTTTGAGGGGCCTGCTAAGGGTGCCTGTGCATTTTTGGCTGAGGGAAGGCGATGATGCATTGATGCCAAAACTTTGGAACCATTGTTGGAGTTGGTGTGTTTCAGGAAGATTTGGGTCTATTAGAAGGGAAGTGGTGGGAATAGCTCCAATATTTTTTTTCCAATGAACTCGACAACACCACCCCCTTTGATTGCAAGGATTGGAGTGGACCTTGAGGCACAAAGGTCAGAAAGTGTGCGGCCTTCGACATGGAATTGTGTGCCCCATAAGGTGACATCAATGCTGCAACCTAACATGTCACGCAAGGCAATTTTTTTCCTAGGAGTTTCTATTCCATCGCGACGATGAACGATCAATGCAGGAGTTGCGCTAACAAGACCAATAACATCAACAATTGAATTGATAGCTACCATATTGAGTGAATTAATCGAGATGAAATGAAAGTTATTGGAAGGTATTGATTAATCTTCATGTATGGAATCTGCGACGGTTGATGTAGAGAAAATGAGGATTTCGAATGGGAAATTAAGATGATTGTAGCAAGGATTAGGAACCTTTATGGTGCCATTTGATATTGTGTAGAGCTGACCAACTTGTATGAGAGCGTCCAAAGAGTCTGCCAAGTCATTGAAAGAAAAAATGTGGATTTCATCACCTGTCCGATCTAGGAGATCGAACCCGAGAGATTTCCTAGTGCCACATGCATTGTTGTATTGAAGTAGTGGTGTTTTTGCAAGGACCCTACCTTCTATGGACCAATATTTCCTCCATGGGATGAGTGCCTTGAAAGGGATAGTTGTTGGACCAGGAGCGCTATCCATAGCAGAGGATGGAAGATGCCCCCCTATTGTGGTATTTGATGAAAATGTGGAGGCATTTATCGAGGATGAGGTGGCATGGAATGATTTTTTGGTGAGAAGAACAAGATGGGTTGGATCGCTAATTAGAGGTGTTGTACGATGCAAAATTTGAAGCTCGATGACACGAAGCAGCTTGCAAGAAAGAATAAACATGAGAGAGGAGGAGAATAGGGAAAGAAAAGAAAATACTTTAGATAGAAAAAAAAGGACATAAATGGAGGGGAAGGCAAGGAAGGTAGGAAAGAAAGTCGCAACGTACAATGATCGATGGAAGGATGCGAAAAAAAAAAAAATTAGGAGCACAATGGAGCCAACTTGAAGCTCCCCAGATGTTTCAAGGGCATTATGCATTGAAGGTAGCAAGACCACATGTTTATCAGTTCCATCAGATAGTGAGAGATGGTACTGGGGGGCTGCATCCTTGCTTGGGAAAATCTGTTCGATGGAAACAACTTGGAGGGTTGGTTGTAACTCGGTAGAACCACTCATAAATAATGAAAGTGAATTGTTAGTCAAAGTTGGTTCCATTTTGTGGAAGATTTGAAATGTAGTGTTAAAAAACATAAGCATTTTAGTGCAGAGAGGAGGAGAAGGCTACAATATGAAATTAAAAAGACACTAAGGAACAAATATTTTGAAGCAAACATGTGAAATATATAGAAGTATGGGGAAAAATTGTTTGGAGATAAGATTTGCTGTGAAAAGTGAAGGAAGAGATATGCATAGCAAGTATATTGTAAAGTAGAGTTGTATTTTAAACTATGGAAAAATTTCAAATTTACGAGGAAAACACAACTAATCCATGCCATTTTAGGTATGATTGAGATATATTGTTTCAAATATGCAATAAGTAATAGATTGTTTCAAATATGCGGTAAGTTGTTCGATAGATTAAACATGCAATTGGGTAGGGTTGGAATGGGATATACAAAATGCACGAAGTCCAAGAAGCCTTATACTGTTGTATTATATATTGTTTAATATAACGAAGTTGGGGTGAAAAATGTAAAAATTTGTCTATATTTTGTGCTTGTGTGATTTATTGTTGTTTATATTCTGCTGTGAAAAGTAGTTTTGTTGAGTTTTTTGGTTTGATAGCGTCAGAGATTTTAAGATTCTATCCTAGACCCAAGATCGTGAAAATTCAATAGTATTTGGGGTGTCTTACAATGTGGCCCCAGACCATCATAAATAATGATGAGTTCTAGACCAAATAACGCATTAATTAAGAACCAATAGGTCACCGTCTAACCACCATATTTAATCAGGGACTGCAAAGTCCACCTTCAAATCACCACATTCATGAAAAACCATTGAGACAATTAATGGCCAGAGTCAAGATTAACCAATATGTTCCCATCAGGGTTTACAAATGGTCGAACCCCAATCATCAATCTCTCATGCTTCATATTTCTAGGGAAAATACCAATAGAATCAATCATTTTATATTAGAATGAACATCAATAGAAAACATAATAACTTTCAGTTTTCTATAACAAGAGAAGTATGATCATTGTTTATTTTTCATGAATTTTATAAACTGCAATTGTTCACAACATAATAATTTGCAGTTTTCTATAAAAAAATAAGTATGATGATTCTTTATTTTTCATGAATTTTATAAACTGCAATTGTTCATGACATGATATGTTTCATTGCAGACTAGCAACTCCATATAACTAACAACTCCTTGTTGATTCTACAAGGAAAAAAATTCAAGCAACCCATTTGTTGTTGATGTTGTGTAAAATTATCCATAAATCTGTAGTTTGTTTGTCGATTTTCCAAAGGATATAACCACATCAACTTTACTTAAGGCAATAATGCATAACCATGAGGTGTAAAAATCTAAGCACCATTTACGATTTTCCTAGCGTTAACTTTTTATTTTCCTATTCAGGCAATATTTTGAATTACCATATTAGCCAAATTGGTTGGTTGACCCTCCAGAATTAACAATGATGTTTTTGGGTTGCTTGGGAAGAGCCCAATCCAGTTAAACTTGAAACCCATATGAACATATTACGAATAGAACTACAATATTCAACTACAAGTTTAATTCTAAGGTTTTTATTTATGTGTATAATAAAACATTCTGAGATTCAAATTCTTGTAGATTTAAAATTTGCATTCAACAATGCCAAATTTGTTATTATGCATACATCACTATATTAGCTCTTGATTTCATTAGGTCATGCTTGATAATTATATATTAATTATGAAATTCAGTACCAATTTCGTAATATTTTCAACAATAATTAAAACTAAGGGAACTTTGAGGTTAATTTTGTGTAGAATTGAGTGGAATTCATCCATCCTTTGAAACCATATAAGGACAAACATTGCAAATTTGGGACAACAAAAAAAGTATAATAAACAATATGCAACCCAAATTTCACACAGTTGTAGGGAATATCTCTTGCATGGATTTATTATCAACAAATACTAATATGGTATTGTAATATGAAAAAGGGCCAATGCAATGATATATCAGACAACATGGAATGACCCTTTTCATGCAATTATTAAATAATTGCAACATCGATTAGGAATAGTTGGTAGATACACTGTGAATATAAAATTCAAACAAATACCCCAAAAAACAATGAAATTACGCATACTTAAGGTCATTAAGGATAAAGTTCAAAATTTTGACCTAACTGTAGCGAGACAATAAGAAATTAAAATCTATTAGATGAAATTATCGCATACCAAAAATCCAAGTCGAATTACTTTAGGTTGTTTGAATGTCAAGTGAAAAATCATGGGTATCAAAACATAGCACATTTATATTGAATTCCTCACACAAC
Source organism: Pinus albicaulis (assembly GCA_034641835.2). Lineage (NCBI taxonomy): Eukaryota > Viridiplantae > Streptophyta > Pinopsida > Pinales > Pinaceae > Pinus > Pinus albicaulis. Next base: position 971,804,686 of record CM076577.1, on the reverse strand, counting down.
AGTACCAAATTGGTATGAAGCAAGAATGAATCACTGGTATCTGTGACTATATGCAACTGTGCACTTTCACTGGGATAGAAGTTTAAAGAAATAGATATTGTAATTACAAGTTGATAATAGTTATGAAGAAAAGTGCAATATGGACATAATTGAAAGTAGTAGTTACTGGTTCTTTCTTTCATTCTACTTCAGTAAATGCAGATTGGCACATAATTGAGCAATATCACAACTACATTGAATGTTCAATATTTTTTTTCGAAGTCAAGAAGCTGGCATTGGTTCAAAATTTGTAGAACTCCCTTAGTTTGTTTTTCTAACTTAGAATCGTTCAACCTATTTCTCCAAGCAAGGGTTTTCATTTCTATGAGCCACATTGACCTAAACATCAGAGCAATTGCAACTTAGTTTTGGCCAAACTAGAAAAGTTAACCCAATAGCCAAATTGGTGGATAAGTTGAAACCCATTATTATCTTGAGTGCCTATTTCTATGAGAACCACAATGAGGATGACATTACTGATGCCAAATTCAACCCTTTTATGATGGCTCTGTCATGAGACCTATGCTCTATTAAGCAAGAATCACTATCTCTGTGAGAAAGATGATGTTGGTGCTGGGAGCATTTTGTACTTTCATTTGTATCTGCAACTTGTGTAGAGGAATTTTTGCACAAATTATACAAACATAAAAAAATTGTAATATTCTACAACACATTTTGTTTTTACTATAGCAAAGTTCTGTTTTATTCAATTTTGGTAACATTGGTAATTTTGTAAAAATTTGCAATCTTAAATCAGGTCCCAACCATTTTGATGCCCATACCACGGTTAGAATGAAATATGGTTGCTGAGTAGACCAATGAAGCAAATGGTCAGGTGAAAAGATTGCAAGGCACATGACAGAATAAATGACCAAATCATGAGTAATAACTACAAAATAGAGTTGGGCCAAAATTATGTAGAGAGAAACATGTTTGGTATTGTAATTAGAGATAAAACTAAAATATATCACAAAAACCTTGGAGTGCACAATGTGTGAATCACAACAAAGGTAAGAGTCAGGAAATGATACAATGAAATCAACTTTACTTAAGGCAATAATGCATAACCATAAGGCATAGAAATCTAATCACCATTTAGAATTATCCTAGCGCGAATTTTTTATTTTCCTCTTGAGGAAATATTCTGAATGACCACATTAGCCAAATTGGACAGTTGACCCTCCATAATAACGGTGATATTTTGGGTTTCTTGGGAAGAGCGCAATCTAGTTAAACTTAAAACCCATCAAAACAGAATAAGAATACAATTATATTAGACATTCAACTATAGGTTTAATTCCGAGTTTTTATTTCTGTGTATAATAAAACATTCCCAGATTCAAATGCTTGTAGATTAAAATTTTTAGTTCAACAATGCCAAATTTGTTATTATGTATGCATCACTATATCAACTCTTGATTTCATCATGTCATGCTTGAGCATTATATATTGATTATGAAATTCAGTACCAATTTCACAATATTTTCAACAATAATTAAAGCTAAGGAAACTTTGAGGTTATTTTTGTGTAGAATTGAGTGGAATTCATCCATCCTTTGAAACCATATAAGGAAAAGAATTATAAATTTGGGACAACAGAAAAATTATAATAAACAATATGTAGCCCAAATTTCACACAATTGTAGGGAAGGTACCTTAAATGGACTTATTATCGACAAAATACTAATATGGTATTGTAAGATGAACAAGGGCCAAGGCAACGATGTATCCGACATTGTCGAATGGTAATTTTCATGCAATTATTAAATACTTAAAACATCGATTAGGAATAGTTGGCATAAAAACAGTCAATATAAAATTCATATACATACCTTGAAAAACAATGAAATTACACATACTCAAGGTCATGAAGGATAAAGTTCAACATTTTCACCTAACTACAATGAGACATCAAGAAATCAAAATCTATCAGATGAAATTATCCCATACCAAAAAGCCAAGTCGAATTAATTTCTTATTTGAATGTCAAGTGAAGAATTATGGGCATCAAAATATAGCACATTTATATTGAATTGCTCACAAGAGAGTACCAAATTGGTATGAAGCAAGAATGAACGACTGCTTTTTATCTGTGACTATATCAACTGTGTACTTTAACTGGGATAGAAGTTTAAAGCAATAGATATTGTACTTGCAAGTTGATAATTGTTATGAAGAAAAGTGAAATATGCACATAAATGAAAGTAGCAGTTACTGGTTCTTTCTGTTATTCTACTTCAGTAAATGCAGATTGACACTGAATTAAGCAATATCACAACTGCATTGAATGTTCAATATTTTTTTTCGAAGTCAGGGCTCAGAAGATGGAATTGGTTCAAAATTTGTAGAAATCCCTTTTCATATTATTATGTAACTCTAAGTTTGCTTTGGTAGGTTGGAATCGTTCGACCTATTTCTCCAAGCAAGGGGTTTCATTTCTATGAGACACGTCGACCTAAACAACATAGTAGTTGCAACTTAGTTTTGGCCAAATGAGAAAAGTTAACCCAGTAGCCAAATTGGTGGATAACTTGAAACCCATTAATATCTTGAGTGCCCTATTTATATGAGAACCACAATGAGGATGACATTATTGATGTCAAATTCAACCCTTTTTTGAAGGCTTTGTCATGAGACCTGTGCTCTATTAATCAAGAATTACTATCTCGATGAAAAATTTGATCTTGGTGTTGGGAGCATTCTGTACATTCATTTTGTATACATAAAAAAAATTGTAATCTTCTGCAACACATTTTGATTTAACTATAGCAAAGTTCTGTTTTAATCATTTTTGGTAACAACGGAAATTTGATAAGGTTTTACAATCTTAAATCAGGTTCCAACCATTTAGATGGGCAGACCACAGTTAGAATGGAACCTGGTTGCTGAGCAGACTAATGAAGTAAAGGGGCCAGTGAAAAGATTACAAGGTACATCAGAGAATAAATGGCCAAATCATGAGTAATCACTAAAAAATAGAGTTGGACCATCAAGTTCAAGGAAAAGACATTATGTAGAGAGAAACATGTTCACTATTGTATTTAGAGATAAAACTACAAGATATCATAGCAAGCTGGTTGTTAGAAACCATGGCAGAGTAGTCCATGAGACCAGAAACCATGGAAGAGCAGTCCGCAGTCCAGGAGACTAAAAGATGAGATTTTGGGCACCTAAAACAAGAGACAAAACAACAGTCCAAAAGACTAAAACCTGATATTTTGGCCGCCTACGCACTAATACTGTGAGTGTCACCTGTTGGATAGGCAGAGGATTCACACACACAATAACACAAGTATTTCACACACAAAATAATGAGCTGTGACTCTTCAATTAATCTCAATCACTCTGAATCACAATCTGAATACAATGAACCCGGTGAAGGGTATTTAACCTAAATTTACATGCACACACTCTCACATAGCTCAACTTGATAAACTCTCACTTAACTCACTCACCAAATCTATCTATCACTCAACTCAACCAATTCACTTAACTGTTTGTCTAACTCTACATGCGGGAAGTAATTATATATTTTAACACTCCCCCTTAATTATGACCGCTAAACTAAAACATAACTCATGACGACTCAGACATGCCTACTAGTCTATCTCTCAGCTAGGCTTACAACACCCAAGTTTATGTTGTGAAACTCAAACAAATCTACTTCTAATGGCTTTGTAAAGATATCAGCCAATTGATCACTCGATTTACAAGGCTTCAAGTGAACTTCTCCATTGCTCAAAAGTTCTCGAATAAAGTGATATCTAGTATCAATATGCTTTCTCTTTTGATGAAACACACTATTCTTGTATAGTGCAATCGCTGATGTGTTGTCACAGTATATCGTTGTTGATCCTTGCTATTTCTACTTGATTCCATCCAATACTCTTATTAACCATACTGCTTGACATGCTGCTGAAGTCACTGCTACATATTCTGCTTCTGCTGATGATAGTGTCACAATAGGCTGCTTCTTAGATGCCCATGCTATCACACCTGAACCAATATGAAAAACATAACCGGATGTTCTCTTCCGATCATACAAACTTCCTGCAAAATCACTATCTGTATATCCAATCAATTATTTATTTTCAGTACTTGAATACATTATGCCATAATCTCTCGTTCCTGCTATGTATCTTAGAATTCTTTTTCAAACACTCCAATGTGTGTCTTTTGGAGTCTCCATAAATTTGGAAGTCAAAATCACTACCTGCATAATCTCTGGTCTTGTAGCTGTGAGATACATGAGGTTGCCAACCAATCTTTTGAATAAAGTTGGATTGACATATGCTCCTTCATCATCCTTACTTAACTTTGTACCTGTTGCAACTGGTGTATGTACAGGTTTGCAATTGTCCATCCTGAATCGTTTCAACAAATCCCTTGCATATTTATTTTGACAAATAAAAAATCCTTTTTCAGATTTCTCAACTTCAATGCCAAGAAAATATTTCATGAGACCAAGATCTGTCATCTCAAATTCTTTCATCATGGCTGCTTTAAATTCATCTAACTCAAGATCACCTGTAAAAATCATATCATCAACATATAAGCAAACAATCAAAATATGTCCATGCTCATTTACCTTTGTGTATAAGGTAGGCTCAATGCTACTTCTGTAAAATCCATTCTTAATCATGTAACTGTCGATTCTGCTATACCATGCTCTAGGTGCTTGCTTAAGTACATAAAGCGCTTTCTTCAACCTGTAAACTTTGTCTTCTTTACCTTCAACTTCATATCCTGGAGGTTGTTGTACATAAATTTCTTCTTCTAGAATTCCATTCAAGAAGGCTGATTTGACATCCATCTGATATACTTTCCACTTGTTCTGAGCTGCTGTCACTAGAACTACTCTTACAGTATCCAATCTGGCTACCGGAGAAAATGTTTCCCCAAAGTCTATTCCCTGTTTCTGCGAGAATCCTTTTGCTACAAGTCTTGCTTTAAATCTGTCAATCTCACCTTTCTCATTCATTTTAGTCTTGTGCACCCACTTCACACCAATGAGATTTTTATTGTTTTGTAAATCAACCAAATCCCATGTATCATTCTTTTCAATTGAATTCATCTCTTCATCCATGGCTTGCACCCAATTTTCATCTCTGATTGCTTCTTCAAACGAAGAAGGTTGGAATGCCAACAATGCAAAATTTGAACTAACATCCAGATAATCATAAGTATCTTTCAAACTTCTCATATTTTTATTACCATCACTTGATTCATTACCTGATTCGCTGCTTGGAGAATTCTGGTCTATTGATTTGCTTGAAGATCCATGCTTCTCTGAAAATCTTGGAGTCCTTGTTGGTGTGACTCTGTTTGGTGTCTGCTCTCTTGGTTCTTGTTTATCCTCTTCTTCTACATCATCCTCTTCCATCAATGGTGTTTGTGCATCGGTTAGTGTGTCTACAGTCCCATTCCATGACTCTTGTTCTTTGAACACAACATCTCTGCTAATGATTGTCTTCTTGGTGACAGGGTTATACAATTTGTAAGCTTTTGATTGCTCACTATAACTAGTAAAAATGCATTTTTCACTTTGATCATCTAATTTGCCTCTTATTTTCTTAGGCACATGTGCATAGGCTACACATCCAAAAATTATGAAATGAGATACACTACATGACATACCTGACCATGCTTCTTTTGGAACTCTGGTCATCACACTCTTTGTAGGAGATTCGTTTATCACATAAACAACGCATGCAACTGCTTCTGCCCAATACTCATTAGACAAGTGTCTCGCTTTCAACATGCTCCTTGTCATGTTCACGATTGTCTTGTTCTTTCTCTCAGCTACACCATTTTTCTGCGGTGTGTATCTGGTTGTAAACTATCTTCTGATTCCATGCTGTTTGCAGTACTCATGGAATGCCTTCGAATCGTATTCTCCACCACGATCTGATCTCAATACCTTGATTTATCAATCATTTTGGTTCTCCACTAAGGCTTTGAACTCTTTGAACTTCGCAAAAAGTTTTAGACTTCTGCTTCAAAAAGTAAACCCAAGTCTTTGTGCTATAGTCATCAATAAAAGTGAGGAAGTAACAACTTCCACCAATTTACTGTGTCCTCATAGGTCCACACAGGTCGGTATGCACCAACTCAAGTGGTTTCTTTGCTCTGTAAGAAACTCCTTTCGGAAAAATTTCACGGTGTTGCTTTGCCAAGATGCAACACTCACAAGTGCTTGCAGGTTCTTTAATGGGAGGTAAACCTCTGACCATCTGTTTCTGCTGCAATAATGTTAAACCGGAAAAATGCAAGTGTCCAAACCGAAAGTGCCATAACCAGTAATCATCAAAACATGTAGTTGTAAAAAAACTAACCTTATCATTGTAGTTCATAATTAGAGGAAAAAGTCTGTTCCTCATCATCTACACTTTTGCTATTAGCTGCTAGCTTGGGGATTTGTCGTAAATAACACATTGTTGCCCCTGAAAGATAACTTTGTATCATTTCTGCGTCAATTGAACAACACTAATCAAATTGTGTTTGAGTCCAGGGACATAATATACCTCTGATATGGTCTTTGTCTCCCCTTGCTTGGTCAAAATGTTGACCACTCCTTTTCCATCTACATCCACAGTCTTGTTAGTCCGTAACTTTACCTCTGTCTTCACTGATGAATCCAAATTTGCAACCAAATTCTTGTTGTCTGTCATGTGGTTACTGCAACCACTATCTAATAGCCAGACCTTATCAGACAGTTCATGCATGGTGTTACATGCTAGAAACATGGAGTTAGTATTATCTATACTAACATTAGCTCTTTGATTGCCTTAATCAACTATCTTGTTCCTACAATCACGAGCATAATGACCAAATATATTGCAATAATAACACTTTACCTTTGATTTGTCAAAACTTTGATTGTTATGAAAGCTTCTACTGTTGCTGCTTCCACGTCGATGCTCATGCTCTTCTCGACCATCTCTCTTACCAGCATAACTGCCGCCTCGTCCTCTGCCTCTCCATCAACCTCTGCCTCGACCTCTTGAAATATAAACTTGACTTTTGAAGGCTGTTTCTAAATTGGAATCCTTATTTCTGTCTATCCTCGCTTCATGCGATAGAAGGGATCCCATCAACTCATCAACTGTCAGTTTTTCCAAATCCTTCGCTTCTTCTATGGCTGCTACCACAACATCAAACTTGGTAGACAAAGAGCGAAGAACCTTCTCAATCAATGTTCGATCTTTAACATCTTCACCATAGGTTTTTAATTGATTGACGACAAACATGACCCTATTCATGAAGGAATCAATGTCCTTTGTCTCCTTCATCTACAGACTTTCAAAGTCTCTCCTAGTATTCTTCAATTTAACAATATTAACTTTGGCCATACCTTGATAGCTTGTCGCCAAAGTTTCCCATGCTTCCTTTGTTGAAGAAGTTATCATGATCTTCTGGAACACTGCTCGGTCCACTCCCTGTTGGATAAGAAGCAATGCTTGTGCATTCTTCTGCTTGTCTTTCTTCCATTGCTCTCTGTCTGCATTGCTAAGGGCTCATTCTTCTGCGTCGTTCTAAGGTTCTGCGAACCCAAACTTGACATGATCCCATACATCATGTGCTTTTAGCATAGTCTCCATTTTAATAGCCCACACATCGTAATATTTCCTAGTGAAAGAAGGAAGTTGTGGCTGAAAATTTGATGTGGCCATCTTGCCTCAAACAAAAAAAAATTCTCTGACAAAAACCCTAAATTTCTGTTCTTTTTATTTTTATGAAAGCTTTACAAAACTTCTTTAAAAAACCTTTTTTTTTTCTTTTTTATATAGTAATTTTTTTATTAAAAAAATGTATATATAAAAAAAACTTTTGATAAAAACCCTCTTTAAACCTTTATTGGAAAAATAATATAACTTTAAAAATCTCTTTTTCAAAAAAAACATTACTTTTTAAATCCTTAAAGACTTGTACATATAGTATATCAAATCTTTAAACAAAATGGTGGGTAAAATTTCCAAACCCAAACCACCCACGTGACCTTTAATATAATAAAATATAATACCTTTTAAAAAAGGCTCACAGTCACGTATCACAATTCAACCGTTATTTGACTTTTGTTTGCTGTCGGCCGAATTTTGAAACCTGCTTCCGCACTCCCGAAACCTGTAGACTGCGGATTAAACTTGATTTTTTCAAAATCATTAGTTTGTCGATCTCCACAGTTTTTCTTAGGAGAGGTTGCGGACCTCGGCGATTTCTTCACTGAAAACGTGCAGACCTCCGTGTTAAATTTTTTTTTTTTAATTTTAATTTTTTTATGGATTTTTGTTCTTGGCCTTCTTCTCTCGATTTTCTCGCCCACGGATCTTTTGATCCTTCCTCAACTCTGATATCAATTTTTTGGATAGGCAGAGGATTCACACACACAATAACACAAGTATTTCACACACAAAACAATGAGCTGCGTCTCTTCAATTAATCTCAATCACTCTGAATCACAATCTGAATACAATGAACCCAGTGAAGGGTATTTAACCTAAATTTACATGCACACACTTTCACATAGCTCAACTTGATAAACTCTCACTTAAATCACTCTCTAACTCACTCACCAAATCTATCTATCACTCAACTCAACTAATTCACTTAACTATTTGTCTAACTCTGCATGCGAGAAGTAATTATATATTTTAACATCACCTCCTTTAATAAAATTGTGCACTAACGTGAAATTGAATTTGTCACATACCTTCTAGAAGGGAAAAGAGAAAACCTGAAGTTGAATCTACACACAAATACTGTAAGCGTGAGTGTGACTGTCAAAAGGATTGATATTCCAAAGGTTCAGTGAGGTTGTAGAGAAAGCAAAGGTGGAGCTGGGCAGTGTTATAGTTTTCTATTAGAAAGTGAACATGTGGCTCAACATAGACAACTGGCGTTAGAGAAGGTGGGACACTGTTTGTGTATTGATAGGCCAAAAGAAAAGAAAGGCGTGTACATTTCATGGCAGGAAACATATCAATCGACAAAGATGGCCTCTGGGAGATGTTCCAAGTGCAACCAAGCATGCCATGCCGAGAGTGATCAAGTATACACACACAGACAGTGAGTCACGAGGGCATTTTGTGAAACTAGGCTATGGCGAAAGTTCCAGGAAACAGGTTGATTTTTTGTTTTCAATTTGTCCGCAACACTATCCAGGAGAAATGGCAGAAGAACTTCAATTTCGGTAATTCAACAGACAATGGATTAATTCACTAAGTGAACATATATACATGATACAGGTTTGTTTAAGTGGATTTTTTCGTTAATTTAGCAGATACAACATATACAGGTTGATCTGGCTCATATTTCTAGGTTGAAGTGAATTTTTCAATTTACTTGATAAAAGAAGTTTGTTCGATTATTTATATGTTTTTTTAAGACCAAAAGACACTTTTATCCTTCACTGCTTTCATATTAGTCATAGTGCCATCAAAGTTGAGGATACAGTGAGCAAAAATTGTTAGTTATCTCCCAGTTCTTGATCTATAAAAATGAAAATTTATTTTGAAAATAATGTGTTTAGACTAATGGTGATCTTACCTGTTGTCTTGCTTAAACTAGACTGGTGAAGCGTCTTTCCTGTTAGTTGAAAACTATCCCTGCCAATTAAAAACAAAAATGCCCTGCTAGTTGAAAAGTTGCTGGTATGGAGTGTCTCTATTTAGTGAGAGAAAAAACCCTCTGCACCATATATATTGTTGCTGGACACTGCCTCAACCGCCTTAAAATCCACCAAACACAACATAAATCAATGGGAAAATTGAATGCAACGATGAAAAAATAAATGGAAAGTCTGAAAAGCATAATGGTAGAACATAAATCAATGGGAAAATTGAATGTAGGGCATGCTAATCCAATCCAATAGTTAATGCAACGATGCAGAAATAAATGGGAAGTCTGAAAAGCATAGTGGCACAGAAGAATTTGAAGAAGGGTGACCTAAATAATTGAATGGCCATGCCTATTCAATGCAGGAGCATCCATCAGGAGGTTTAGGTATTGAATGGACATGCCTATTCAATGCAGGAACAACCATAGAAAGGAGAATTCAATGAAAATACAGTGAATATGTTAATTAGGTACTAGATCTCACCTATTGGATCTGGATCTGTGCCTGTGTTGGATTTGGATGTGGATCTGATTTGTGCTGGGAGAAGAAGGGAAATCGGATGAGAAAAACTGCACCTGAAGTGGGAAACCAGATGAGAAGAACCGCACCTGAAGTTTGCCCATGTTCAATCCAATCGCAAGTGGCAACAGACAGGTGGCTAGCATAGGAATTCTAGAAGTTTTTGATTGGGATAGGTGGTTGGAGGTGAGAGTACTATTGGGAAGAATGAACTATCGTGGTTCTGAGGGTGAGAGTTTCATTACTTGGGTAAGTAAAAGTTGAATATCGCCACCACGGTGTTGCACTAAGCCTTGCTGCCAGTTACTGTGACATAGTTAGCAAACAGGGCGGGATGGTCGTGCTGTCAACGTCTGTGACATAGTTGGCGAATGGTAATAGAGCTGCGAAGTAGTTGGAAACAATGATTGAGCGATGATCTGTCATATTTTCATTAGACACAAGAAGACGAGAATGACGAGAATGCGGCGCCAGTGTTTGCTAAGACAAAATGCCTTTCAACATAATTAATATTGAAAAATATATAATTAAAATTAAAAACTATATATTAATATTCTAAATATAAAAGAAAAATATTTTTTTATAAAATTATATAACATTTTTTTTTAAATATAAAAAATTTAAAATTTTCAAAAGCATGAATATATTATATTGCATTATATTACAGAGTAGTCTTTTAGTGTGATTTTTTGAAAAGTTTTCTTGTTAATTTTTTGATGTAATCTGTCAAAAATCTTTAATGGATTCATTGAAATCACAAGTTTGATGGGTGAATTCCTCTCATTCGAATTGCCCCAAAAGTTCTTGAGGGCACTAAATCTATATATGCAGTGAAAAAACCATTTTAAATAACACAAATCAATATTTAACCACAATTTTTTTCACCAGATCATAACCAAAAATCCACCAAAAACACTCTAAAAAATCGCACTTAAAAACTACTATTATTATATCATATTGACTTCATCTAAATAAAAACATCAATAAACTCAATAAAAAGTGATTAACATTCAACATAAATACCATAATCAATCCAAATAATAATAAATTCAATCAAGGATGATTGAATTTCAAAACGAACATTAAATGTTTACCATAATCATTGATTTTTTCACTTAACAAATGGTCAATTTCATCTATTTCATAAAAGATGCATCATTTTCATTAGGCCAACTCCAACTTTCCCTAAAAGTCACTTAAATTGTTTTCATAATCTCCTTGTAAATTTTCTTTGTTCCGATGCACGTCTCTTTAATGAATTGGTTTCATAACCCCCTTTAACTTTTCTTTCTTCCTAATCTTTGATTAATTCACTGCGTGTAGTTATTATGTGTATTTTAAAGACATTCATTGCTAGAGATTATAAATCTTTTCGATTATTAATACATTAATTATGGTTAGGATTGAGCTCAAAGCTATTTGATATATGATTGAAATTATTTTTATTGCGAAAAGATAATATTTTCTAAACATATCTTTACAATTTTAAAATTTAAATTAAAAAAAAATTGGTATAAAAACATGATAGAATTTCTTGTATTATTTAAAGTGAAGAGTTTAGCAAAGACTAAGATTATGTAGAATGTTAGTAATTACTGTGGAACTTTGGTAGTTATTGACATGATTTAATTTTATGCCCATCTCAAGCATAATTATGGCTAAAACATGGGTTTAGGATATTCTAGTCTTTTTTAACCACATAAGCAAATAATTAAACATAGGTGCAAGGGTGGCTGGCTGAAATGGGTGATAGTGATGGTTTCTCCTCTTAGTTTGGCTCCTTTGAATTTCAAATTCTAAGATTAATTGTATGATTATGTATATTTGTACCTCAACCCTTCATACTTTTGCAATTCATTCTTCACATCCACAATTGATTCATATTAATAATATTGGTAATAAAGAATTCAACTTTGTTTTCTTGACAAGGTGGGTGACTATTTTTGGGGACTTTACCTCTTCCTCTCCATTGTTGGCTTTTTCCATTGCCCTCAACCACTACTCCCCTTCTACTACCCCTATCTCACCTTATCTTGCCATAAGTTTGAAGTTTGTCAATGAATTGGGTTTGAAATCTAGCAAAAAGGGGTTTTAGATGGCACCTAAGAAAAATACCAGAAATTGTAAACTATAGAATCCTCCATGTCATATAACCAAAACTTAGATGGATGCCGTGAAGGAAGTATATGAATACCATAGTTGCTTTCCCTTTGAAGTAAGAGAAGAGGTTGTCTAGATGCAATATTTGGTTAAAAAAAAACCATCCCATGCTCAAAATGAATTCATAAATCAAATTCTCGATATTGGATATCACAAACAAAGCACATCAAGATATTTAAACTCATTAAACTCTCTCTCCCCCCGCCCCTCTCTCTCTCTCTCTTAATAACCAAAACTTACATGTATTATATTGTAAAATTTGTGCTTGAAGCACATCAATACATGCCAGAGTCAAAATGTGAAGAGTTTTGGCTTAAGATTTCAGTATTGATCCTCCACTTGATGTTTAGGACAAAATACAACCAAATGTCCCCTAGCTTTAAACTACTTAATCTATATATTCTCGAAAAATGGTATAAGATTAGACCGAGATTACAAAGCATTAAAAACTAATTATCAGCAATCTCCTCATTGGGCATAAAATCAAGCTCCATAAGATAGACCATCGTGTTTAAATTGTGAAAATTCCTGAATCTACTTAACAAAAATTTCTACTGCAGAAATCTGGTTTACTTCTCCTGCTTGTGTTTTTACATTTATAAGTTATTTTTCAGAAATATTTAGAAAGCAATGAAGTAAACACATTGCAAATATACACATACATACAGATCAAGTACTAAAGAATTAAGCACACACGACAAAGGACACACAATATTTTTTGGACAAATGTCCCTAGAAAAACCCAATGCGGGAAAACCAGTGCAGTAGCTCTTGAGGGTTTTGTTATTATGTAGAATTCTGAATACAAACAAGGGCACCAGTGGTGGTTTTCCCAACAGAGAAATATCAACATATGTACCTCTATCTCTGGAGACAGAAAATATGGTTGATTTAGCTAAGGATGAGGAACCCCACAGGTGCCTACGTAGTCATTGCGTCACCCCTTCTAGATCTATTGAATACGAGCCCTTTCTGGCCCACTGAAACCCCAGCGTTGCAACCTTTGACTTTGCGTCAACTCCTCCTAGCTTGCGTCACCCTTCTATGACTGCGTTAGCCTCTGCGTTGGCTCTGTGTGAGCCTGGCTGGGTCTGCGTCACCTATGCTGGGCTTACGCTGCTTCTGCGTCACCCCTCCTAGACTGCACTGCCTCTCTGGTATGGATCTGCCTCTCTGCAATTGTATTCTCAGCCTCGGATATGAAATTGGCCCTCTGCCAATCTGCCCCTTGCTGCATTGCAAGCTCACTTGAAAATTCTCAGCAAACCGCGCCCTAGGATTTCGACTTAGCTCAAGTGCTACCACTTTGTGTGTCTTCTCCAACTGACCCCAAGCCTTCCTTTAATACTTTTCTAGTTGAACAATCAACGACCGTGATATAATCTATTATCAATGACTAAGATTAGAAAAGACTTGATCCTCTTCACTTAGAAATTTCTCACCCACATGTTTAAATTAATTCCCTTTATTTATTTAATTTCCCTAAGTTAGACTTAGGGTCTCCATTAAAATAATTAATTATTGGAATAACTTAGGCTTCGGGTGGAATTTCTCCAAAATATTTTTGGGTCTTGGAGATCTCATGTTTCCTAGCGCTTCCATAAATTTTCAGAGCTAGAGCACATCCGATGCTAGCCAAAAATCAACACTCCCTCTTAATGAGGAAAGTGATCTAGCAGTACTTCATTCTGAAGCATCACTCTGATTCACGACATTGGTCCCCTGCGCTGCTAATGCTTTGAATCCTGCCCCTCATCCACTGCGTTGCTGCCTTCTGTATTGCTGCCCATGACTCTGCCACAGTCACTGCCTCATCTGTACTGCAACTCCCTCTCAAATGTTGCATCATGCTGCCCATAACACTGCCACTGCTAATTGCTGCACTGCTACTCAGCTTCTGAGAAGTAAGCGTTTGAAGGACCTCACCCAAAATCCTGACAGACAAGTTAGTATGGCTGAATATCATTATGAAACACCCTCTACTGCTAATCTGTGCTGACCTTCTGGTGCCTCTGCACTGCTGCTGCTCTGCACTGCGTAAGCACTGCCTCTGCGCTATTGAAATCCCATCAACCTCTGCGCTGCTCCAGTCTCCAGTGTCCTAGCATTGCCAACCTCTGCACCAACTAATTCCAGTCATCCTACTACTATCATTAAGGGCTCTCGTAGCTCGTATGTGATCCAAGAGTATGATGAAGTATGAGTGCTCAACTACTTCATACTTCTTGGCTAGAAATTCTGTTGAGGAACTATTTCCCCTTACTTTGTCAACCCTGCTAGACATTGTTCTGCACCGGTAGAAACAATTCCCCACCAGCAACTTTGACAAAAAAAAACTGCACCTTCAACCATGAAAACTGGCACAACATCACCCCCTCTCGGACTACATCACCCTCTTGGGCCTGTTTCAGCCTCTGCGTGAGCTAGACAGGCTCTGTGTCACCCTTCTGGGCCTACGTCAGCTCTGTGTTAGCTAGATAGGCTGCGCGTCACCCCTGCTGGGTCTGTGTTGTCCCTTTGGTGTTGCGCTGCCTCTTTTTGGATATGTGCTATCTCAACTGCCTTTCTACAGCAAAAAATTCATCACTTTGCTGATTCCTTCAACTCCCCCTGATCTGCGATAACTCGGATACCATGTGAAATTTCCTGAATCTACTTAACATAAATTTCTACTGCAGAAATTTGGTTTACGTCTCCTACTTGTGCTTTTAAATTTACAATTTATTTTCAAAAATATTCAGAAAACAACGAAGTAAACACACTTCAGGTCTACACATACATACAGATCAAGTACTGGAGAATTAAGCACACATGACAAAGGACACACAATATTTTTTGGACGCATGTCCTCGAAAAAACCTTACGCGAAAAAACAAGTGCAACAGATCTTGAGGGTTTTATTATTATGTAGAATTCTGAATACAAACAAGGGCACCAGTGGTGGTTTTTCCAACAGAGAAATCCAGGCTGATGTACCTCTATCTCCGGAGACATAAAATATTTTCGATTAAGCTAAGGATGAGGAATCCCATAGGTTCCTATGTAGTCATTGTGTCACTCCTTCTGGATCTTGTGAATACGAGCCCTTTCTGGCCCACTGAAACCCCAACGTTGCAACCTTTGGCTCTGCATCAGGCCCTCCTGGCTTGTGTCACCATTTTGTGACTATGTCAACCTCTACGCTAGCTCTGCGTGAGCCTATCTTGGTCTGCATCACCCCTGTTAGGTCTATGCTACCTCTGTGTCACCCCTCCTGGACTGCGTTGCCTCTCTAGTACGGTTCTGACTCTCTGCAATTGTATTCTCAGCCTCGAATTTGAAATCCCTCTACCGATCTTCCCCTCACTGCACTGCAAGCTCACTCGAAAATTATCAACAAACCACACCCCATAATTTTGACTTCGCTCATGTGCTACCGCTCTATGCGTCTTCTCCAACTAACCCCAAGCCTTCCTTTAATATTTTTCTCATTGAACAATCAATGACGATGATCTAATCTCTAATCAATGACTAAGATTAGAAAAGACTTGATCCTTGTCACTTAGAACATTCTCACCCACATGTTTAAATTAATTCCCTTTAATTATTTAATTTCCCTAAGTTAGACTTAGGGTCTCCATTAAAATAATTAATCATTTGAATAACTTAGGCTCTGGGTGGAAATTCTCCAAACGATTTATGGGTCTTGGAGATCTCATGTGTCCTAGCCCCTCCACAAAGTTTTGGAGCTAGAGCACATCCGATGCTACCCAAAAATCAACATAAGTTAGGATCACACCATGGGTTGAATGTCATTGAATTACAAAAGGTATAAGAAAGTTGGATCCATTTTCATGTATTTAAGGAATGTCCTCCAATTGTTAGCGTAGGTGGCCCTAATCTCATCCTCTACCCTTTGATTCTATGACTCGCATTTTATAAGAATTTCCATGAAGGATGTAGGATTGGGTGCAATTTGGTTTCACTTGAGTTGAAACTACAACATCTCCCCCTAATAGAGTTGAAGATCCCGCTCTATCCTGTCTGGGTGAGTGCAATTAAACATCGTAATAAAGCTCCTATGCTTGTAAGGGTCCACTGGAGTTTGAAAAGTCAAGGAAGCAAGCACCTTGGAATACAACAACTTAACCAAGACCATGATATCGGGTCTCTTGTTAGACTCTTTAAATGGATTGTTAACTATGCAAAGGTGACCACTTCCTTTGCTTGCAAAAAGGACAGAAGAGGAGAAAACTCAAAACCATGAGTAGATCAAAATAGTAGATAACATAATGCCATCACCCAAAAATTTACTATCCCTATTCACTAAATGATAATAGATGATAAAACTCTATTGAGGAGAGGCCAAAAAAATCGTATTTCCCCAAAAGATTATAAAGATATATTGAGAAGAGGTCAATAAAATTTGATACATGTCATGCCATTTCATGTACCATGAGATGCAACCACTTTGTGCCATGATTGGAAAATATGCCTTCAACTTATGATAACCCATCCGTGGCTCCTCTTGATGTAGAATGTCACCTCCCCACAAGGGCTCATGAGCAAACATTAAAACCGAGAATATTTCTCCATAGAAAATACCCTCCACCTCCAATGTGGGAAAGGACAATGAAGATTAGATACATGTCATTCACTTGTGGTAGACAAACCGTACATTTATGCTTCCCTTCATCTCCATTATGACCAAAGTCATTATTGATTAAATATCTAAAGAACTGGAATAGATCCATTTGTATGAGAGAATAAACCATAACCTTGGCCTTCCATCATAGGTGCATCTAGGGGTTGTGTACACCTAATTTCATAAGCCACATGCATGGAAACTGACATGGCTTAGCTTGGGAAGGGCCTAGTTGAGGCCACTCATCTAGATATACATAAAATTTCATGAATATACTTAACATAAGTAAGGTATAATATCATTACCCCTTCTCCCATTTACAATGATTGTGCCAAGTTTAAAGTGAAGAACCTTGATTTGCATGAAGATATACTTTCTGGTTATTTTTCCTTAAAACATTATGTACAAAATGAATTGAATTGACTTGGAGAGAGAGAAAATCATCTTGAAGATATTTCTTTGTTTCATGCCCATCAAGGAGGTTGTAAAAATTAAATGATCAATTATTAGACTAGAATCCCCAATTCTAATCAACTTTGGGATATTGAGAGCATGGACTTGAAGAAGCCCCTAGTAGAGAGAATAAGCCTTCACTTGGTTATTTGTAGGTTAATCAAGACCCCAAAAATAGAATGTTGAATATGATCTTCAGGGTGAATTAGCACCCTTCCACACCTTGCATTATTTAAACTCATTAAATTTTACTAAATAAAACCTTTATTATTTAGATTGTGGAAGAAAAAGAGTAACACCAATAAACTATATTTATTTTTTATTATCTGTAGCTATAATTTTTTTTTCATTAAAATTTTGCGTTTTGGGTGCATGCATAGATGAAAAGTGTGAAAAATGTGATGGTGGTCTTCTAGTTGCCTAGATCCTCATAAAGTCAGTTTATGATTACAACAAAACTATCATGCCTAGTATTAAAGATTTTCCAAAATACTCCCAAATTATTACAAAAAATTGCATACCTATTAATTTAAAGGGGCCAATGATGCATCATCTTCTTGGGTTGTTTTATTATATGGAGTTCAAACTATTCCATTGACATTAGAAATTTATAGCTTTTGGGGGCTGATTGAATTGCTAGATGTAGAAGGGCTTGATTGCCTCTCATTAATAATTTGTTGTAGTTCTTTCACCTGCTGATGTGAGATGGAAAACTCATCCTTAGTCCTCTTCATTATAGTTTTAAAATCAATGAGGAATTCCATGGTTAAAGTAATACTTAATACCCATTAATTATGCTTCAATTGAATTCCAAGAATTTATTATTGCAGTTGCTTCAATTGCTCCTCCACCAATTGCCATGGCACTCCAATTTCCTAGGATTTTTTGAAACTGATCTAAATCCTTTGTTTCTCCATTTCTTTGATGCCCTTACCCATAGGGATTTTGGGAACTCGAAGAATTTTAGGCTTAGAGGAAAATACTCATTGAAATAATTCCAATTAAAGAGAGAGGATAGGGGCTATTGATCAACCTGCTTCACATCCAACTATGATGCTAGAAACCCACTACAACCTTTGTTAACTTGTTGAACCAGTCTTGTTCCTCAGCATCCAAGTCACAATTACAACTGATGAATGACCAATGACAACATATACCAAGGAGGAGGGTGTGGTCGAGGTACTGATTGCATAATGCACCCCTTAAGGTCTGCTCACTGCCAATCCAAAATTGATAACCCAAAGCTTCCCCACTTGGTGCGAAGGCTTATTGAAACATAAGAATAGGAACCTGATAAACTCCAACTAAAATTACAAGTAACATGAAATCTCCAGGACAGGGACAAGAGATTAGCTTCCTCTCCAAATTTATACGGAAATTATCTGAAAAAGTCGTTGCTTTAGGCCTTGCTTTCCAATTATGAGACACGCCAATTTAATGATTCATTGGGTACATCTAATATTCATGGGTTCATGCTATAAATACAAAATATTTGTGAACCATATAGTAATAAATACCTATATTATAAATTTGATTTGAATCCTTATAATAACTTTAAATATGGCACTTACCGAGGTCCAATGCTATGTATATAGTTCATACCACTTGAACTTGAGCAAATTTCTTCTTCACCATAGGGAAGGGACTTACCACAGATGGAGCACTCTCTCAACTTCTTTCTTCACTTCCAATTCTGAGTATCCCCCTAAGAAACAACCATGTTTACATTCCCCTTTGAATGGCATTGCCTATATTCTAAGAATGGAGTGTGCTACTATGTTTGGTACTCCCAAATTTGCATGAAGCTCATATTATTTGATGACTGCATTGCATAAGAGTGATGGGATTATAATGAATTAGATTTCCCAAGAAGACCAAACATATCAACTCCCATATTTTTTCGATTGTCTAAAAGAGGTCATATAATAAATTCCTCGCATGGGAGAGAATAAGGGAAATCTAGACTCCCAACATTCAATGGTTAGTTTTATAATATCTTGTTGCATGGATACTAGGATGAGGCAACGCCACTCGACGCTTGCTGAAATTTGATTGATTGATAATATTAAGCCTCCCCTTGACATTAAGGAACAAGGGTTTTGAACTCTTGCTCGTTGATCAACAAAGCTCTGAAGGCCAAACTAGTGTTGTTATTGGCCCATTAATTTGCCTCACCATTATACTGATACAAGACATGAAATAACTTAGAAGAAAGGAGTTTGCATAAAAGATTTTCGATTTTCTTAAATGTATTTTTCAATTTGATGTTCCAAAACCAAATGACAAATAATAACCCTATAATCATCAATTACTTTTAAAATCAAATAACAAATAATAAACCTATAATCATTAATCACTTTTAAAACGAAATGACAAATAATAAACCTATAATCATCAATTACTTTTAGTTTGGAGAAATTGAAAATATATACCAAAAATAAACCTTGAAAAAAAACACATACTTCAACTTGATTGTTAGATGCAAAACCTAAATGCTAAGACACAAATAATTTTAATTTTCTCCTCGAATAGAGAATAACCCCGATCCTACTGCCCTTCAATAAACTATCTTGGGAAAATGCATGAAAAACATGGGAAAATAACTATATTTAATGAACTAAAGCTAAAATACATAGCAAAATAATCATTAATTATAGGTTTTCTTTTCTTGAAACTTCTCTAAAAATCAGTAAACGGTTGAAATTAAAAACATTATAAAATTAAACACCATTTACGGTGGGATTTGTGAGTATTAAGGTAACAGAGTTAAAGATAAGAAACACAATATAAAGCTCTATATATTATAATATACTGAAATAAACATATTACATTAGGGTTACAGAGTTAAAGATAAGAAACACAATATAAAGCTCTATATATTATAATATACTGAAAGAAACATATTACATTAGGGTCACATAGTTAAAGTTAAGAAATAAAATATAAAGATATATATATTATAATATATTGAAAGATAATTTGAAGGGAAGCATGATGAGAAATAATATATTAATCAAATGATTAGTAGTAATACCACACATATCTACGAATATTTTGATAACGTTTTATTATTTTAAATAAAATTGTAAGAATGTAATTAAATATATGTACGTAGTTATATTATGTATATTTATTTATGTTTTGATGATAACCATAGTGAGTGGTTCGATCAATATATAAATGTGATTTCTCCATAAAATATTTTATATAAAATCTGGAAATATAAAACTTATTCTAAGAATTTATATATTCTTGATTTTTTATATATTAATTTTAATTTGATTGTGTTGATTTAAATATTAAAAAATAATTTTTAAAGTTTAAATTTTAAATTTAATAATGAATGAAAAACAAAAATAATATTATATTTAATGTTATTAATATAGATATTTAATTTAATGTTTCACAGATTATAAATAAAAATAAGAACTTATAAATATTGTTTACCATTAAAAATATTATGTAAAAAAACATGATAATTACTTTTGTTTAGATAAAGCAACCTAGATTCTTCTTAATTTTAGATGTACCAAGCGCTAAGAGGGATCGAATTTATTGAGTGAAAAAATATTTGATCCCTCTCGATGTTATTGGGTGTGGAGCCTGATTATCTTCTCGATTCAGAGGTCTTGTTTCAACCGCGTTCGGATCTCAGTTCTCGACGAGGAGAGGGTGTGGGGGTATGAGGGAATCATATCGCGACTGTGTATTATTTTGTACGAGGAAGATATAGGAGATTGTGTGAAATTGAAGAGGAAATTACAACGGATTTACTGTAGGTTGTATCTCTTCATTTTGTTGGATAATATAAAAGGAAAGACTAGTTGTTTCTCCGTGGGGTGAACAACGTAACACACACACACACACACACACACACACACACACACACACACAGAAGATTTCAAAACCTAGAGGTGACGAGAAAACACCAAAAATAATTTGAATATTTTACCTCAATTTTATTTTATTTTATTTTACATTTTTTATTTTGTTTTCTTTTTATTTTTGAATGTAATTTGACCCAATCAAAATGTTTACAAGAAAATTCATTACAAAATCTCTACCATACTAGGCTGGAGAGCACCTCTTGTCGCAACAATTTTTCGAAATTAGCACTATAAAGCATAGCCATAAGTCTTGTGATATCTAGTTTTCTACTTTTTATCTTGAATGTAAATTAACATTGTTTAGTAGATTCACCACTAATGAAAAGTATAACAAAAAAGCAGGTTCATAACATAGTTATCTAGAGGGCGAGTCTAGTTGTTCGACCACTGATTGGACTTCTTTTTCCTTAGGAAACTCCAAGTTTGCAATCTTCTTGGCCGATTGCAACACTTTCTAATCTAACTTTTGCACACTTAGCTTGAAAGCATCAATATAAAACAAGATTTCCTATTGAGCCTCACTTCTATTTGCTAACACTTTATCCATTATGGTTTTCACCCACTAATAGTTATCCACTACTTGGAGGTATTTTTTATATATTGCTTTGCTTGTGCCTTTATTAGGAATCCATTATCATGCATTTCTTTCTACTTATATTATAAGAAGTGTCTCTTAACTATTGCTTCTTCCTTTACCAAGTTAATTTCATTTATGGTAGCCTGAGGTGTTTTTTCTTAATATATGGTGACAAATTTCTCAACATTAATATGAACCTGTGCATGGGGTAGGAATTTGTTGCCAGTGTTGGATCTATTGTGTTGGCTTGCACTAGATGAGGCATTATAGTAGCTATATTAATAACTGATATTCTAGGATGATGTGGTGGAATAACATAAAGTAGGAGGTAGTTAAATTAGAAATAGAAAATCAAGAGAAGAGGTTGGTAAGAGGTGAAAGAGAAAATGGGTAATAGTTAGACCAGATGGTTATTATAGAAATGTAGGGATGGAGGAGAGATCAACTAGTGAGGTTGCATTGACAAAGTGTGATATATTAAGTGATGGTAGGGTGGACTTGTCAGGTAGAAATTTTAAATGACGCAAAAGAAACAACAAAGGAAATATATTTCGACAATGATTATGATGATCTATAGGAATATGATAGAGAAACAATCATTGGATAACCAAAGATGACAAGAAAGTATGAAATGAGGGAGCTTTTAGAACAAGGGAGTATACCAAACTTCCAAACTAGAAGAAAATTGGGACAATGACTTTGGTAAAGAATGAAAAATTTATTAATCAAATAAGAGAGATTACCTTTTTTTGAGTGATTAATGAATCCAATTTCGGAGGGGTGTGAGATTTCATACTAGTTCTACAATTTTCATAATTATGTTTCATAATGGATAGGTGGAAGGGCAGAGTACATGATGAATCATCTTATAGATAGGTGGGAAATTGCTTGCATGATTAAGCAAAGTGAAACATTAGTTTCCATAAACCATAACTGTGATGCATGTCGTACCTATTACCTTCATCCACCATTTATCCTAGTTGAGTAGGGTATAATGAGGGTGGATACCAATGTCTAGTCATTTGAGTTGAGGTTGATAGGGTGTCACCTCATTCGATGGATGAAAATATTTTTTGGTGATTTTTAGGAAAGTGCCTTTTAAAGGGTTTTAAATATCTAAGGTCCAATTCATATCTAAAAGAGTTAGATCATGTTTTAGACCTTTAATGGTGAGATAATTAACCATTTTTTTCCTAGTTCTTTGAATATGTATGGGTGTTATACTAGGAATTTGGGTAGATTATTGTTGATTTTATTAGGCCCACTTTGAAGATGGTAGCTTTAAGAAATATTAAAGAGTGGAGAACCTCATTGGGGTTTCTTAAGAAGTCTAATAATTAATTGAGAATCACCTTCCACCTATAGACATAGGTATCTATTGTAGATATCAACTAGTAACCAAAATATAAGGCATATAACTTTGCATAATTGTTGCTTTCAGTTCCTAGATCTTCTACATAAACATGAAGGATATTGCCTTTGTAATCCGTGAAGAATCCACCAAAACTGGCTTTACTAGGATTACCTTTGGAGAATCCATTAAATTTAAGCCTAATGAATTGGAGTGGTGGATGTTGCAAATGAAATAGAGTTGAAACAAAAGTTCCAATGGGTGGTTCAATTAGATAATAAGAGGAGGGAAAAAAATCTAGGAAATGCGTAATTTCCATTTCTAGATGTTAGTCTTGATTAGACTAGGAATTGATGAGGATTGTTTCTTTGAAATTGTTTATGATTTTATTCCACATCATGTTTTCTTACAAGGTGTTAGCACTATAAATGTTAATAGTATGACCACCATTGTATCACTATTTTTAAATTTTGTTTGTTGCCTAGCCTATGTCAAAGTTGTAATCATCTTCAATAAAATCCAAAAAGAGTCTCAAAACCAAAAATATTTTCAAGTTTTATAGGTGGTATTGTGTATTAGGCTCATATAAAAAATTTAAAACCACTGTTTTAACTTAGGTTAGAGTCAAAAGTTATTGGTCATTTTAGTAATAAAATAATAGCTTCTCTTTCTGAGATAATATATAGCTACTCTTTTGTAAAAGCAACTATTTCTTCAGAAGTTTGGTTTTGGTTTCAAGGGTGACACACAGATAAAAAGTTGTTATTTCCCCGAAATTGCATAAGGAGCTGCAAGGAGCATTTTTCAGAGAACAGATCATTCTCCTTTGAAATTAATTGAAGACCTTCTATGTTATGAGATATTATTCTTTTTAGAAGGGTAATTATTTATAACTTAGAAGAAATATTATAAGGGAATGATTATATTATTGCTGGAGCTAACCTATAGCTACTCATTATAGTTGAGGCAGAAATTGAGGTATAAGGTATCAATTTATTAATGATGCAGAGGAGTGACATATGTTATGGGTGACTTAGCACTCGGATTTGAATCATTTAAAATTGTGTCATTAAACCACACTGTGTCGATTAAAGGCGCACTGACTCGATAATACTGCGTTTGCTGTTTTTCATGACCGGGTTCTCCAAGGAGGTTACAGCTGATAGGGTTAAATTTTCTGGCACATGGCTTGTCATCCCAAAGCAAGAAATTAGGGATGTGTTTATGGTTTTTACCTCTAATTTAAACAGTTGTGCATAAAAAAAGCTTAGGTGTTGAGCAGAATGGGTAAAGGTGGAAAGGTTAACCGCTCCGAGCCAACAAATACCAGGTTTGACGATACTAGACCAAAGCCACAATTTCAAACAACATGCTAGTACAGGTTTTTACAGAAATTCTCAGGAGAAAATGTAGCTATTGCACAGGCCTTTGCTGAAAGTTTTGACGGGGAGAAAGTCAAGCTTGGAAGCAAAACTTTCAAAATCACTGAGACCATTATAGCTAGGGCTATTTAGATTTCTGCTACTGGAGAATGTTGGTTCTAAAATAAAATGCTGCAAGCAGATGTAAGTGCCTTCCTCAAACCTGAGCATGTAAATGTTAATTGGACTCCTACTATCCATATTTCCTGTTTTAGGCCAGAATGGCAGCATGTTATAACTACTGTGCAACGCTATATCACTTGTGAGAGAAGTTTCTCAACTGTTCATCAGTATCAAGTGAGATTGCTCTCTCACATCTCTAGTGTCAAAACTATGAATTTTCCTTTCTTTCAAGCCAGATGTCATCTTCAGCCGTTATTTTAACTTTTTGGGGAAGTGGTTATACCAAAAAATAGGAGCAATTTTCCATAAGTTTTCCACATCACTCCAGCCACTTCAAACTATATGCCATCATGTTGTTTATTTTTATTATGTTGCACTACTTTGTATTATGGTTAAGGACAAGCTTCACCTTATGTATATGAATGTAACAACTCCTCTAGAAAATATTCACACTTTTTGTGGAAATATCATCATAATATCTCTTGTATATATATGATGAAACTCAATAGAGAAAAGGTTCGTGGTTTGTGAATCTTATACTCATGTGACCAGTGCAATTTTTCAGATATGATATTGAAGAACACTTTTGAGGACTTATTGCTATCTTGATATGTGTATTGTTGATCTTTCTTATGTGTTTCCATACCTAAATCTCTTCAGTTTCAGTTTGTAATTTCAAATGTTGTTATATGTTTTTATGAGCCCCTTGATGTGTTTATGTACCTTATCAACTTTTATCAGTCTTACTTAGTAAGCTTTCTTGATGAGATGTGCATAGTAACTGGTTAAAGAGCATTCCTTATGACAATGACTTTTAATGATATTCAATGAGATTATTGTAAGTCTTATGATAGGCTTCTCTTATTGATATATTGTCAAATTGGTTCTTGTGTTATTTTTCATCAAAACAGTGGATTTCTACCTTGCAAACCCACTATCCCTTCTGTTATTCCACACTTTCTTCCTTCCATAGGCTACAAACTTATCTTTTGCTACCATATCAGGTCTAAATACCCTCATTGGTGTGAAAGTGAATTTCTCTGAAACCCTTTTCAGTGATTGAGAGCTTAAACCACCTACCAATTATATAATTCAAATCATTAAAGTGCCCTAGAGCTTAGGATGTGTCTGGTCAAGCACTTGAAGCAATACAAGTGTTGATTCCAACACTAACATCTTTTGGTGCGTCTGCTGGGAGACGAAGGCCTTGAAATGAATTTCGATGCTGGCTTAGGTGGAAAGCCATTGTATGAGACCTCACTCTATAAATGAGGCAATGTTTAAGTTTGAGAAGGTTGATGATTGTTATGAGGAAGCTACTATGTAAATTTTCTCTATCAAGCTAATACACAGTTTGCAGTATTTTCCTTTAAGACCTAAGATTCTTGTGGAGCTTATGTGTTTGTGTCTTTCTATTTTACATATTTTTATCAACATCATAGTATTATGATCACTTGGAATTCATAATTTTTATGCTCCAATTTCCTTCATGTACTATGTGTTTGCTGTAAAAGTTATATTTTAAGCTCAATTGCCTCAGTTTCCATGGATTTCATTTTATTTTAATTGAAGTCCCATAGTTGACTCCATGCCCAATGGTAGCCTTCATACACTCTTCCACCTGAAAAATCATATAAATCATAAAACAATACAAAGTTATCCATATGCAATAATAAGTTTTAACTTGAGTATTTCATCTTTTCTTTGAGAGAGCTCTCTCTGATTGGAAGGGATAACTTCCAATCTAAGTGGTTTGAAATAGTTGCACTAGGTTGACCATTGAGCAACCCAATTGGTCCTAACTTAGTGATAATATTTTGGTGCATCTGCCAGGAGCTCTAAGCTACATTACCCTAGGTAATTGATTCCAATAAAAGTGACTGAGCTCTTGAATGTAGCAAGAGATCAAAAATATTCGAGGTTGTACTTCTACCTTGGAGACTCCATTCTTGAAGAATTCAAAATTCATAGCTTCATGGTGACTCCACTGCTTGAATATTATTAGCTTGAAGAAGTTCCAAGATGATTTCTACTGCAAGAATAAATCCCAGGTATGCTCCTATGGATCGATCTCACATCTATGGTTTTCCAAATCATATGCCTTGTGTTGATTGATCAACCCATATTTCTATGTTCAAAAATGAAAAGAAAGATGATGTTGGTCTGCATTTGGTTAAACTCCATATACATGTATGTAGATTGAGGGTTGATTTTCCTGAGGATTGTCTCATGAAGATGTTTATGGCTACCTTAGAAGGCAAAGCTAGAGTATGGTATGAAGGGTTGAAATCAGGAGGCTTGTGTTCTCTTAAATATTTCCATAGAATATTTCTTGAACATTATGGGAGGTCTCATCCTTCATCAACGTTGTTTCAAGACTATTTTAATCTTTGGAAAGGTTTCATTAAATATATTAAAAGTATTGATGATGATGTAGAATTTATGGATGATGAGGAGATATTAGAGGCACTTAATGATTTTTCTTCACAAGCTAGTTGTCATGATGATTAATAAATTTTCCAACAAGCAGATGTATCTTCTTTAGTTGAAGATGAAATGGATTAGCAATTTGACAGTCAAGTCATATTACATGAAATTTATGAGGATTTCCAGCGTTGTTAATCTATATGCAGTCAAAGGTATGAGCCAAATCATTCAAATTTTTTTTCAACCCATTCCTTTTCTAAGATTTTATGTCAAGAAAAAACTCCTCAAGACTAGGTTGTTGAAAATGCATGCATGGAAATTTTGAACAATGAGGTAACATGTGATGAAAGTTCACTTTTAGGTAAACCAAAGCTACATGAAGAGCTGAATATACAGGTTTTACCTATTTTATTTGGAGATCATCAAAATTATATGGAGGATATGCATAAAGTTGTTTGTATAGGAGTTGTTAGTGTTTAGAATCAAGATGACAGTCCTCAAGCAAAACTACCAAATATTATATATGATTTGTTTGATAAGAAAAAGAGTAGTTTTGATACACACAATATGGATGTCATATTTGAATATGTTCAAGGATGCATGGATGGTTTTGTTGATTTAAACGAAAGGGAAGGCAAATTTATTTTTTCCTTTTTATTTGATGATTTTCTTGGAATTGAAGAAATAGGACAAAAGAAGCCATCAGTTATGAATGAATTCAGCTCTCATGGTTTTACTCATCAAGAAAAGGTGATTTTTCATTGTTTCTAAGATCCAATGGTAGTCTGTTGTAGTCATCAGTCAAGACAAATTTTGTGTTTATTATGGAGCAGGGATTCAATTTTCATTCCAATTTTCCAATAGATGATTCACTTATAATGTTGTTCAAGCACAATCAAGAAGCCCAGGTGTTGGATCAGCTCTTTGACTAGCTATACTGGAAATTTCAAATTGCTTGAATTGAAAGTTTTGTTTTTAGCTGTTAGAGTAGTGTCATTGGTACATAAATAAGCTTGTTGGGAAAGCATCTCTTTCAACATTTAGTTTGAAGATTGTAGTTGTAAGTTTTGGTTTGTATGGTGTTTTGCTTCAAGAGCATGTCAAGGGACGAATGCAGGCTAAAGAATATGACAAGAGGTTGGGATCAAACCAATGGATAAGGCACCTGCTATACTAGTTCTTTGTTGCAACATAGGGGTGAAACATCCCCATTGGATCCATTGTTATCCAAGATAACCATTAGGTTTTTTTTTAGTCATGAGTCAATTAGGTTAAGTTAGGGTTGAATAGGTTCTTTTAAATTTGTAATTTTCAAAAAAATTGCACATATGTTAGGGGTCTTGAAGGTCATAATTCACGTGATAGGGGTCAATGTCAAAGAAAAATCCAAAAATATCTCATGCATGAGTAAATATGGTCATTAGAGTGAATTTGAAACTTTTACCAACTTCCGCATCAAATTCAGTGTAAATAAGTCAGGATTTGCTACAAAAGCTCCTAATACTCTGTTTTTTCTAGCATTATGTATTTTTTGATCTTTTTGGGTAGTCAACGCAGTAAATAGGTAGCTGAGTCATCAAATGGGATCAATAATATCAATGGGCCACTTTTTTAAGGGGGCAACTCAGCAATCAACTCCACATGGCTGACAACTCATCAAGTCAACAAAGCATGCCAACTCATCAATGCAACTCACCATCTCAAATCAAGCTCATGAAGTCTTAACTCCAGTGCATAAAATAGCCAACACCTAAGCATGTTCATTTGGTTCGATAAAAATTATACAAGTTGAATTGAAGAAAAAGGGTCTTAAAATGACTGTGCAAGGTGATGATGTTACTCCATGAAACATGGTAAGGCAACACATTTTTTATCACATTTTGTCTTATGCTATCATCATAAGGAAAATACAGGCTTTATAAGTGTTTTTGAGGTAAAAATAAGAAGAAGGAGCAAAATGTCAGTGAACTAGGTACTTTCGTAGCACATTCTAGGCTTAAAGGTCAGTTTTTGCTACGAAAGTGTTGTAGGTTTCTTTGAGGGAGAAATTATTAAAAAATATCAGAACATGGGTGACTTAGAGAATTTTTTTACCTCATTAGCATCAAGGAAGACCCTCCAATATTCAGAAGGTCAAAGATTATGAAAAAGGTGGATTTTGGAGTTTGCTACGAAAGTTCCTATACATGACTATTTTAGCAGTCAACTTCCTTCTCACTTTTTGACCAAATGTAAAGGAGATTTCAAAATATGAATGAGGTTTTTCTTTAGAATGAGCCCATATACAAAAAAATCTCCTTGTGTTTACACAACCATTAGGGTTTGGAAAATATGCACTCATCTTTGAGGCCTATTTCTCATAATTGTTACTAGCCAGATTTGTGTAGAAATTTTAAAATTCGACTTGGTGGAGGTTGAGCTCAACATCCACGTGGAATGATGACACATTAGTAGTACAATACACTCAAAAAATTAGTTGGTTGCATTTTATAAGGGTTGCTAAAAGAATTTTTTGATCTATTTAATGGAAGAAGAGTCCTTTTTGTATTCAAACTCCGCCAAACAGAAATATCCCTAGAAAGTCTCCATGTGATGTAATTCGATTAGAAATAGGTCTCTTGGGTAGGAATTCGAGGCTGGCCCAGGTGGAAAGCCATTTTATGAGACCTCACTTTATAAATGAGGAAGTTTTTAAGTTTGAGAGGGTTGATGATTGTAACGAGGAAGCTACTATGTAAATTTTCTCTATCAAGCTAATACATAGTTTGCAGTATTTGTCTTTTAGACCTGAGATTCTTGTGGAGCTTATGTGTTTGTGTATTTATATTTTATATATTTTTATCAGCATCATAGTATTATGATCACTTGGAATTCATAATTTTTATGCTCTAATTTCCTTCATGTACTATGTGTTTGTTGTAAAAGTTATATTTTAAGCTCAATTGCCTCAGTTTCAATGGATTGCATTTTCTTTTAGTTGAAGTCCCATAGCTAAATCCATGCCCAATGGAAGCCTTCATACACTCTTCCCCTTACAAAATCATATAAATCACAAATAGTACAGAGTTATCCATCTCCAATAATAATTTTTATCTTCAGTATTTCATCTTTTCTTTGAGAGAGCCCTCTCTGATTGGAAGGGCTAACTTCTAGTCCAGGTGGTTTGAAATAGTTGCACTAGGTTGACCATTAAGCAACCCAATTGGTCCCAGCTTAGTGATAACATTTTGGTGTGCCTTTCGGGAGCTCGAAGCTACATATCTTGGGTAATTGATTCCAATCAAAGTGACTGAGCTCTTGAAGGTAGCAAGAGATCAAAAATATTCGAGGTTGTACTTCTACCTTGGTGACTCCATTCTTGAAGAATTCATAAATTCATAGCTTCATGGTGACTCCATTGCTTGAAGATCAGTAGCTTGAAGAAGTTCCAAGATGAGTTATACTACAAGAATAAATCCCAGGTATGTTCCTATGGATTGATCTCACATCTATGTTTTTGAAAATCCTATGCCTTGTGTTGATTGGTCAACCCATCTTCCCATGTTCAAAGATGAAAAAAAAGATGATGATGGCATGCATTTGGTTAAATTCCATATACATGTATGTGGATTGAGGGTTGAGTTTCCTGAGGATTGTCTCATGAATATGTTTATGGATACCCTAGAAGACAAAGCTAGAGTATGGAATTAAGGGTTGAAATCAGGAAGCTTGTGTTCTCTTAAATATTTCCATAGAATATTTATTGAACATTATGGGAAGTCTCATCCTTCATCACTAGTGTTTCAATACTATTGTAATATTTGGAAATGTTTCATTCAATATTAAAAGTATTGATGATGATGTAGAATGTATGGATGATGAGGAGATATTAGAGGCACTTAATGATTTTTCTTCACAAGCTAGTTGTCATGATGATCAAGAAATTTTCCAACAAGCAGATGTCTCTTCTTTAGTTGAAGATGAAATGGATCAACAATTTGACAGTCAAGTCATATTACATGAAATTTATGAGGATTTGTAGCCTTGTAAATCTATATGAAGTCAAAGGTATGATCCAAATCATTCAATTTGTTTTTAGCCCATTCCTTTTTTGAGATTTTATGTGAAGAAGAAAATCCTCAAGACCACGTTGTTGAAAATACATGCATGGAAATTATGAACAATGAGGTAAGATGTGATGAAATTTCACTTTTAGGTAAACCCAAGCTACATGAAGAGATGAATATACATGTTTTACCTATTCTATTTTGAGATCATCAAAATGACATGGAGGATATGCATAAAGTTGTTTGTATAGGAGTTGTTAGTGTTCAGAATCAAGATGACAGTCCTCAAGAAAAAATACCAAAGATTATATCTTATTTGTTTGGTAAGCAAAAGAGTAGTTTTGATACACACAATATGGATGGCATATTTGAAGATGTTCAAGGATGCATGGATGGTTTTGTTGATTTAAACGAAAGGGAAGACAAATTTATTATTGCCTTTTTATGTGATGATGTTCTTAGAATTGAATACATAGGATAAAAGAAGACATCAATTATGAATGAACTCGACTCTCATGGTTTTACTCATCAAGAAAAGGTAAATTTTCATGGTTTCCAAGATCCAATGATAAGTCTATTGAAGTCATCAGTCAAGAAATTTTTTTTGTTTCTTATGGAGTAGGGATTCAATTTTCATTCCAGGTTGTTGATAGATGATTCACTTCTGATGTTGTTTAAGCACAATCAAGAAGCCCAGGTGTTGGATCAACTCTTTGACTGGCTATACTGGAAATTTCATATTGCTTGAATTGAAAGTTTGGTTTTCAGGTGTTATAGTAGGGTCATTGGTACATAAATAAGTTTACTGGGTAGACATCTCTTTCAACATTTAGTTTGAAGATTGTAGTTGTAAGTTTTGGTTTGTACGGTGTTTTTCTTGAAGAGCATGTCAAGGGATGAATGCACGCTAAAGAATATGACAAGAGGTTGGGATCAACCCAATGGATAAGGCACTTGGTATGTTGGTTCTCTGTTACACCACATGGGTGCAACATCCCCATTGGAGCCAATTTTATCCAAGATAACCATTAGGTTTGTTTTGATTCATGAGTCAATTAGGTTAAGTTAGGGTTGAATAGGATCTTTTAAATTTGTAATTTTCAGAAAAATTGCACATATGTGAGGGGTCTTGAAGGTCATCATTCATGTGATAGGGATAAATGTCAAAGAAAAATCCAAAAAT
This sequence comes from Pinus albicaulis, assembly GCA_034641835.2. Taxonomy (NCBI): domain Eukaryota; kingdom Viridiplantae; phylum Streptophyta; class Pinopsida; order Pinales; family Pinaceae; genus Pinus; species Pinus albicaulis. The sequence goes on along the minus strand of CM076577.1, from coordinate 971,772,260 downwards.
ATCTCATGCATGAGTAAATTTGGTCATTAGAGTGAATTTGACACTTTTACCAACTTCCGCAGCAAATTCAGTGTAAATGAAAGTTCTTAATACTATGTTTTTCTAGCGTTATGTATTTTTTGATCTTTTTGGGCAGTCAACACAGTAAAGAGGCATCTGAATCATCAAATGAGATTAGGAATATCATTGGGCCACTTGTTTAAGGGTGCAGCTCAGCAATCAACTCCACATGGCTGACATGGGTGACAAATCATCAAGTCAAAAAATCATGCCAACTCATCGATACAACTCACCATCTCAACTCAAGCTCACGAAGTCTTAACTCCAGTGCATAAAATAGCCAACACCTCAGCATGTTAGTTTGGTTCGATAAAAATGATACAATTTGAATTGAAGAAAAAGGGTCTTAGAATGATTGTGCAAGATGATGATGTTACTCCATGAAACATGGTAAGGCAACACATTTTTTTATCACATTTTGTCTTATGCTATCATAATCAGGCATATACAGGATTTAGAAGTGCATTTGAGTTAAAAAGAAGAAGGAGCAAAATGTCAGTGAACTAGGTACTTTCGTAGCGCACTCCAAGCTTAAAGGTGAGTTTTTGCTACGAAAGTGCTATAGGTTTCTTTGAGGGAAAACTTCTTAAAAGATCTCAAAAAAAGGGTGACTTAGAGCATGTGTTTACCTTATTAGCATCAAAGAAGACCCCCTACAATAGTCAGAAAGGTCAAATATTATGCAAAATTTGGATTTTTGAGTTTGCTATGAAAGTGCGCTCCGAAAGTTCTTGTACATGACTATTTTAGCAGTCAACTTCCAGCTCACTTTTTGACCAAATGGAAAGGAGTTTTGGAAATATCAAGGATTTTTTTCTTTAATACGAGCCCATATATAAATACCTCTATCAGTGTTTGTACAACCATCAAGGTTTGGAAAATATGCACTCATCTTTGAGGCCTATTTTTCAAAATTTTTATTAGCCATATTTGTGTAGAAATTTTAAAATTCGACTTGGTGGAGGTCCAGCTCAGCATCCACATGGCATGATGACACATTAGTAGTCCAGTACACTTAGAAAATCAGTTGGTTTCATTTGATAAGGGTTATTAAAATAATATGTTGAGCTATTTAATGAAAGAAGATTCATTTTTGTATTCAAACTCTGCCAAAGAGAAATATCCCTAGAAAGTATCCAAGTGTTGTAATTCGATTAGAAATAGGTCTCTTAGGTAGGAATTAGAGGCTGGCCCAGGTGGCAAGCCATTGTATGGGACCTCACTCTATAAATGAGGTAGTTTTTAAGTTTGATAGGGTTGATGATTGTTATGAGGAAGCTACTATGTAAATTTTGTCTATCAAGCTAATACAGAGTTTGCAGTAGTTGTCTTTTAGACCTGAGATTCTTGTGGATTTTATGTGTTTGTGTATTTCAATTTTATATATGTTTATCAACATCATATTATTATGATCACTTGGAATTCATAATTTTTATGCTCCAATTTCCTTCATGTACTATGGGTTTCTTGTAAAAGTTATATTTTAAGCTCAATTTCCTCAGTTTCCATGGATTGATTTTTCTTTTAGTTGAAGTCCCATAACTGACTCCATGCTCAATGGTAGCCTTCATACAGTCTTCCACTTGCAAAATCATATAAATAATAAAATAGTATAGAGTCAGCCATCTGCAATAATAAGTTTTATCTTGAGTATTTCATCTTTTCTTTGAGAGAGCCCTCTCTGATTGGAAGGGCTAACTTCCAGTCCAAGTGGTTTGAAATAGTTGCACTAGGTTGACCATTGAGCAGCTCAATTGGTACCAACTTAGTGATAACACTAGGCTGGAGAGTGTCTCTCTATGCAAAAACGTAATAAAAAATTAAAAAAAAAAAAATTTGTCTCTCTGTGCAAAAACATAATAAAAAATTTAAAAAAAAAATTAATTGTGAAATGAGAGATGGTTTTTGGGCATGTGATATTGATAAGCCATGGTATTGTAACAAAGCCTATTTAAAAGTTAATAATATCAATGGTAAAGTGGAGTTGGATATCCATGGTTAAAAATCTTGTTATATTGTAAGTGTTAAGTTTTTATGTGCTTAATATATATACAGGTAGAAATTTTATATTAATAAAAGTCTGGTTATAGGGTGAATACCCTTACATCAAAACTCTTACATCTCGAGTCATCCATGAAAGGGAGATATTCAAATAAGTAAACAAAATGTTTACTATCACCATTACACAACGTTATTCCTTAAAAAATATATATATATGGTCCCCATGAAGTCTACAAAAAGAGCTTAACAAAAAGCAGAATTTGCACACTATCATGATTAGATTTTAAATAACAAAAAAAACTGAAACCCATTTCATAAGAGCTAATTTCAACACTAGAAATCCATCACCACGGTCCATGCTTGGGATCTTTTGTGATGTAATCACGACGAGTCCTTCTACGCCCAAACTGAGCACCAATAACGCCTCCCTCCTCAACATCCTTTCATGCATTGGATAGTTCCAGAACTTCCACCCACTTGATGAGCTTTGAGACCTCCCAAAGAGGATTTAACATGTGCGTGTTTCTCTAGAATTATGTTTTATCCAAATGAATGGAAGGAGCACTGTCGACACTTAATTAAATTATCCATTTTATTAATGGTGGCGAGCAAAGCTTGCATAAAGTCTAATAGTTTTTCTATCAGCTCCAGGGCCCTGATGTTCTCATGGAGCCTTTCATCGTTGTTTATCCCTTCCATGTTTCCTCTTGAGAAGAGAGTTATAGAATGCTAGCTTGACTAGGAGGGACTTAGGGAAAAAAACCAGGAAACCACCTCCTTTAACTCTTGTATTCTTAGCCCTTGACACACAATCTTGAGGATACATATAGAAATACCAATGATTTCCATAGAGCCATATATAAATCATTCTACAATTGAAACATGAGCCCAATAGAGCCCAAATATCTCCCATCATGGAGAAGATCGCTCCAGGACATAAGAGAAAAGACCTTATGATCATGCCAAACATTAAACTTGAAACCACCATGCTCCAAAATGAAGAATTCGCCATAGCCAGAGGAGGAAGTGAGGTTAATTGTGAATTGACAATAGGGAGTAAGCATAAAAATCCACTTGTTTATCGAAGAATGCCACTTGGTCTTGGAACAATTGAAGGGATGGGCTTGTCCATGCTGACGAGAGACTTCCTCTGATTCATTAATATAAAAAACTTGGAAAATAACAATCATAGATAACCTCCCCTCCACCCTTAGTGGGTAATGATTATGATTCATTTATGGAATTGGAGAATTGAATGATTTTGCATTAATTTCCAGGATCCCTTGAGACAAAGTGGACCTTATTTTTTCCAATTCATCAACACTTGAGTTTAGATTTCTATATATATGGAAGAATATAACTTTTTCAAATTTTGTCAATGAGGCTTGTATCCTGAGAGTCAAAGGGGGAGAAGCAGAGGTTATAGATCTCTTTTCTTTTTGAATTACCTTATAACCAATAAAGAGTCCCAAAATTTTGTAATATGCTTGATTCCTCAATTTGAGGCAAGCTCCAATCCTTTCCATAGGGAAAGAAACTTGAGATGATTGTTTGTCGATTTTCCAAGTACCCAAGCATACTGTAGCATCATTTTTTCATCAGGGCCTATAATGAACCCTCCCACTTTGACTTCCCCACAGTTTCCTTTAGATGCACCATAAAAAAAAAGTTGGAAGCTAGAATTGTTCTGCCTCCTTTTTTTGAATTCTTCTTGATTTAGACAAATGCAAGGGGTCCTACAAGGATCAAGATGAAAAATTTTCTTTACAGGAGGTTGATAAACTAGATTTTATTTTATCCACTCTTGATCCTTTGAATTCATGATGTCGATATTTCTACGTTTGAAGCCATTGGTAGAGATAACCTCAGTAAGAATTTATTTTTCTCTACTTGCAACTTGATGAGGAGTAGGAGATTCATCCATGAAAATGAGTTTGTTTTGAGAAATCCAAATCGGCCAATAGAGAAAGTTTGGTAAGTTCATCCAACACCTTATATGCATCGAGGAGGATTTCCGTCACCAGGGTATATCTCCCACTAGTTCAACAACATTTCTTCCCAAGGGAAAGGAATGGAGAGGGAACAGAGAGGGACCAAAGGTTAGCTTTCAAGTCTTTGTTGCAAAGGAGTAGTACCAAAACAAATAGGAGATTGTTTCTTGATCTTTGAAAAATAGGACACATATCAAAGGACCAACTATATTTATCTTTTTGAGGTTTTTAGAGTTGATAATTATCTTGTGAACTAGAGACTGGTAAAATGTGCTGAACTTTGGGATGCTATCAAGACTCCATAATTTAGACCACACTTTTCTACTGGGGAGTTGAGGAAATCTCTTTGCTAAAAGAGCATATCCCGACTTGACTGAGTACACCTTTTGGGAGTTTGAATTCCAAATACGTCGATCGATTTTATCAGCAAAGATGGGAGCCATACATTTCAATAGGAGAATTAGTTTCTGCCATTGATATTCAAGATGAGGAGGGAGGTCTCAGTTTGCACCATCCTAGCCAGCGACCATGCACATCCCATTTCTAAATGTTGATAATTTTTCGGAGACCATTGTCTTGCATCCATTGTGCTAGATACCTGAGAGAGTCCAACCTTGCAAGGGGAATATGAGGAGAAAAGTTTTCCTTCAAAATTTTGGTATGTGCCCCTTTCCTTGCTCTCCAACTTAGATTCTTAGCAATTATTGGGGCAACTTCTTTACACAAGGTCCAAATTTTGGATCTAGAGCCTTCCCATTTTATATTTTCCATCCCCATTAGCCACATCCTTTTGAATTATTTTATGATAAACGAATATTTCCACCATTTCGTGGAGTCTGAGATAAGCCTCCATATTATTTTAGCCCCGAGACACAAATTCATATAGAGCGGGTCCCTGAAAGCTAAACCTCCATAAATTTTGGGTAATCGAATGATGTTCCACTAGATGAGATGGAACTTATTTCCATTGTGTGCCTCCCCCCCCCCGCCTTCAAATAAATCTTCTTATAAGCAAACTCATTTGCATTATTATTGAATTTGGAATGAGAAAGCCGAAGCGGAGGTAAAAAGGAAGGGAAGACAACACTAATTTAACTAGAATGACTCTCCCTATTGATGTTAATATTAGGGGAATTTTTAGGTCTAAAATGGGCATCCTAAGTAAATTATAAAATAATAGTGGAAATAATAAAATAAGATTTGATTACATCATCAAATTTTGGAGGGAAAACGAAAAAACTACTTTTTCAACTTATCTCCCAAATTTTTTACTCAAATTTCAAGTAGGAGTACTCATTGGATGCAAAATTTAATTCCTCATCCAAGGAGTACCCATGTTTCATACTTTCAATGGATCCTACTACACGAAAAATGAGAAATACATGAAAAACGTGATTGAAATCACATGTTTTCATGTATTTCTCATATTTAATGTAGGAGGGTCCATAAAAAGTATGAAACATGGGTACTCCTTGCATGAAGAATAAAATTTTGTATCCAACGAGTACTCCTGCTCGAAATTCCAGTAAACACTTTGGGAGATAAGTTGAAAATACGAGTTGAAAAAGTAGTTTTATTATTTTATAAATTTTTAATATTTTTTCCCTTTTATTTAAAAAATGGTGAATCATCCCCCATGGTTGAAATCATTATCTTGAATCGTATTGGTTATTATAAATTTTATTTTGGTTGTACATTTTTCTTAGGAGGCCCATTTTAGACCTCAAAGTTCCCCTAATGGGCCAATGAGCACCCCATCCAATAATTTTCTTTCTGAATTTGTTTATGACTTTGTCCCGACACTCTAGTGAGGGTTGGCCCAAATATATTGGAATCCCTAAGTATTTGAAAAAGGACCATTCTTCGAACAGAGAAAACTTTGATACTTTTTGTATTTCCTACAAGGATAAAGGAGAACAATTCAATCCATACAACTAACTTTGTCCCTCGTTTATAAGACTAGTGTATAAGTCCATATATCGATCTAGGATTATTTTTAACCTTAGGGATATTTGTGTTGAGGCTCCTCCCATTAGCAACATGTCATCTACGAATTGGGAGTGATTAATATCCTTTATGTTTTGGACTATTCTAAGGCTTTTGATTTTCCCTTCAAATTGAGAGATGTCAAGGTTTATGTTAAGACTATCTATGACCATGATATACAAGAGAGGGGAGGAGGGAATCTCTAACTCAACCCTCAATATGATGAAAATAAATTACGTGGCCTCCCATTGAAAAGAGGGTCTATCTAGGGTCTTCCAATGTAGGCTTTGCCCAATTGATGAATTTCTTTTCAAAACCATATTTCTCCATTATATCAAACAAGGAGTGGAGAACCTGATCAAAGCCATTCACCATATCGAGCTTGATAACCATACCCAACTATTTATATTGTTTGCTTGAGTGGATCACTTCTTGTATAAGAATTACATTATCCATAATCTGCATGTGTTTTAGGAATCCTCCCTGATTTTCAGAGATGATAAAAGGAATAACTAACTCGATTCTATTTGCAACGACTTTTGTCACTATTTTGTAGGAATAATTACAAAGGGAGATGGGCCTAAAGTGAACACAGGAGTAGGTATTTAACTCTTTTTGGATGAGGGATAAAAAATATGAATTAGTGTTCCCACCCAACTTTCCTTTATCCTTGGATGAATTGAACATGCAAAGGAAATTATTTTTGATGAAATTCTATCATAAATGATAAAAACTAATAGGGAAACCATCGGGGTTGGGGGAATTGTCAGGGTTTAAGGACCAAATAGCGTTGATAACTTCTTCTTCCTCATCATTAACCGGATATTCACAGAATGGGAAACAACATAAGGGAGACAATAGATAAAGGAATTTACATCTTTAGGATCATTTTCCTTGAATTCTGAATATAGACTACTAAAGAAAAGGAAGGCTTACTTTTTTATTTCAGAGAAGGAGGATATTTTTTTATTACCTTCCGAAGTTCTTTCTTTGACCCAATTCCAAAATTTGTGCACTTTGGCTTGATTATGGAAGAAGGTCGTGTTGCAATCTCCCGCTTTAAGGTAGAGACTCCTCGATTTAACATGCCAATACTCCTCCTCTTGACGACTGAGGGAAGAAGTTGAGAGCTAAGACACTTCTCATTTTCCAAGTTTTCTACTTTGATTTGGCTACTCTCCATCTATACTTGATGATTTTCCAGTTTCTTTATGACATCAACTATCTATGAACATGGAGTCTTATAATACTGGAAAATCCAGGGGCGGATGGATATTTTTACAAATTTCAACTTAGATTCCCAGCATAAGTGAGATTTCCTGAAACAAGAGTGGACCGAGCCCTTTTGATTATGTCCAAAACCCCATTCCTCTGAAGCCAACTTGGATTGAAATGAAAAGGTATGGGACCCAGGTCATCTAGGGGGTTGTAATATCCCAAAATGGAAAAATGCATTGATACACAAACACAATATTTGTAACACATAAAATGTACATGTAAGTTTATGATCAACACAGATATAGACAGAATAGCTAAGCCATTTTATTCATAGGAGAATATTCAGTTACAACAATGTACAAAATATGAGGTAATCTAGCCAAAGAGATGGCCTAGAATGACCCTGAAAACATACTACAACAAAAACTGCGTAACTGGAGAGCTGCTGGAAGAAAATACTGTGCTGTCCCTTCAACAGATGATGTACATATGACTGCTGGCTGAATAGAGAAATGAATATCTATGGAAATATGGAGCTCTGATGATGCCAAGATTCTAGATCTAGTCTCTATGATGGTAACCCAAGATAACCCAGAAAGGATTTCTCAGATCTGTCAATCTAAGAAAATCACCCTCTTGGGGTTTCACTATAAAATTGCTGGGTATGTAGATCTGAAGTTGGATATGAAAAATAGATGGCTGAAATATGTCACAAGATCAGATCTAAGCTTGAAGGGTTGATCCCTTCACTAGATCCTCAAGCTAGAAGCTCAAGATCTAGCTCCTCAATCCTCCTCTAAAGATTGCAGTTTCTGATACACAACTGCTCATAAAAACTGCACTGTAAAGGAAGGAGGCTCTCTAGCCTGCTAAAAAATATGGATATGAAGCTCAATACTGATGGAAATAATGCATACAATGTGAATGAATGGTCCTCCACTGGATTACTAGTTGAAATGCTAGCAACTTCCCTTCTCCCTTTGATCTACAAGAATGGACTGCACAATTCATGATGGAAGTGTTGTTGCTGGGAGATGAATAATAGATGGCCTAATGCTTGATATAGATCCGAAGAACTGGAAGGCTGATCTTGAAGCTCACGGTGATAGGATGAATCCTTCACCAGTTCCCAAACTGAAATATTGAAGGACAGCCTCCTCCTCTCAAACTGATCTTTAGAAATGTGCAATTTTTTAATATGGATGTTCTACAGAAAGTAGGAACAATATGACACCGATGCCTGATGATTAATGTAGTGAAAACACTCTTCTCTAGAGGTCACTCAAGGAAAGAGGTGGGATTCTCGCTCGGGAACACCTTGTGCTAAACATCACATCAGACTTAGCTAAATAGCATAAGAGTGCATGGAATGTCAAATGACAGATCCAGATCTAAACAGATCACAAATCAATAATCTAAAATCCTCCTCCAATGTTGCATTCATATTCATTATATAGTTTGTGAACCTTCCCATGCCTTGGCCCACCTCATAACTGCGTTGTACATGTGGACATAGACCTCCATGTTGACTGTGTTGTCTCTCCATGATCTCCATCATGTGTGAATGTAATGATCACCCTCTCCATCATGTGTGCATTAAATGCACTACTCCTCCATCGTCTCATCATGAATTCTCTATGATCTTACATTTGATTCCTTCCATGATATTAGTTGACTGCTTCAACCCCCATGATCTTTCTCATTAATGAGACATAATCTCCACTCTTTTCACATTAAGTAGCTACTCCACTAATCCATTATGTAGATCTAGATCTGAAATATCCACATACACACATAAAAAGTGGATTTTATTTATCTTTGGGGTTTGTGGGTCCCTCCACCCTCTTATTTACTTAATTAATTAAGTTTATTAAGAACTCTAATATTCCAATTATATTGTGGAAAAATTGGAAATATTACAGTCCTCCCTGGAAAAATGTTGATTGTCCTCAAGAAACTGAAAAAGTGAATGCTATAGCAACATCGTCCCTCCAAATGGCACCCTCATATGGAAGGCCTCCCCATCAGTCACAATGTGTCATGCATGTCCAGCTTCAAAGCTGCCTCTCTAGAATTTCTAGAATGGCTTCCAACTGAAAAGTTATATACCCTTCTTCATCAATGAATCTCCAAGTGGCAACGATATGATGTAAAAATATCTCCTCTATACATGAGATACATAAAATGAAGTGGTTCATTCCCACAATGGAAATTCCCAACTCATGAGCTATCTCTCCAACCCATGATTCATAGAGTATATTGCATCTATAAATTCTCACATCATTAGCCCTGTTGGCCATTTAGGAATCAAACATCACATCAACATAGTGAAAAACAAGAAGTAGAGACATATGGGAAAACATGAACAATGTCAAACCATATTCTCCTAATAACAACCAACGCAGCAAAACCTTCTATTGCCATGCTAGATCATCATGAAAACAAACAAGAGAGCCATACTCTCTCAAAATAAGCCACAACAACAATGCTTCTTGTTGCCATGCCAAATCTTCATCAATATAGATATGAGAGCCATACTCTCTTAATAGAAGCCACCACAACAATGCCTCTTGTTGCCATACCACATCATCATTGTACCAAATGTAGTGGCCATATTCTCTCAAGAGAAGCCACCTTAATAAGGCATCTTGATTCCCCATCACATCATCATCATACCATGTACAATGACCATAATCCCCCAACAAAATAAAATGCTATAAGGCCTCTTGTTTCCATCCTCCAACAATGTCATGCAATGTATGGGAATAATTCAGTCCATACTCTCCCAAAACTAACCAAAGCAACAAGGATTCTTGTTGCCTCCTTACATCATCATGATGCAAGTCATGGAGCAACAACATAGTAATGGACATGTGACATGTCTCATCAAAATAATACAAACAAGCTCCCTTATGTCACATCATGTGAGAGTTATGCTTTCTCCCAAACCCAAGTGCATACATGAACATGAGATACATCCCAAACAGAAATACATGTAAAGACATGAGACATATCCCAAACAAAAGCAAATATAAGGAAATAAGATATATCATGTGATGTCCAAACTCTTTGATCAACAACCAAAGAAACCATGCCTTTTTCTTCTGCATTCTTCCAGTGATGTGAAAGGCATGAATCATAAAAATATGACCTATTGGGTGGTAACCATACTCACCCAAGAGCAGCCAGCACAAACCATGCTTCTTGTTGTCCTATCTCATATATTTGCAAGTGGTTTGGCAGCCCCTTTATCCATATCAGTAACCATTCATTCCAGTGAGGATGATGGATCTCATTCTGCAAAAACTTGGTATCCTTCCATTGTAGGACACCAACCTCCTCAAACTATTGAAGAACTTTTCACTCCGTGATATGTTGAAGTGCACCTCCAATGAGACCTCTCCATGAGATCTTATTCTCATCAATGGCCCTCCAAAAACAATAATGTTATGGGTCTACTGCAAGAAGAAGTTTCTCTTTGAGTTATGAGATGCTCATTGAGAAAGAGTCATCTTGAAAGGGGAAAAGTTTGCCCATCTCAAGATGTCTACCATCTATCATCCTTTTCTCCATTTCTTCAGGAATGAAGCTACCATTTGGTTTCTCCCATAAGGAACGGGTCCTCTTCTTCTCACTGTTGCTCATTAACAGCGTTGTAGACCTGCAAGGTACAACATGTGTTGTCTCAAAGCAAGGCACAATGTTGAACTCATAGCCAGCCATTGTACATAGGTTCATACTCATCCCATCTTCTGAAACTCTACACTTAAACTCAAAGGGTTAAATGTAGTCCATCAATGACAGACTAGGATGGTTCTTCCTTACTTCCTTGATTAGATCAAGGGTCCTCTGCGCAGTGATATTATGTTGTTCCAAATCAGCATGTTGTTCTAACCCTTGGTCATGCATTAGCCCTGATGGCATGTCCTCATAAGTTTAAATAAGAGGCACTGAAACAATATGAGAAGAAAGTGGATGCATACCTTGGATCAACTGATGTGTGGGAACCTCTTGCAAGACCACAAGAGTTCCTCTAACCGGAACAATAATTTCTCCAACTGCTGGTAAGAGTGATGGCTACACTTCTACAAGTGTACCAGCACTGGTATCTGTCTCCTCCTCATCATGCATCTCATCCATCATGCATGGGGCTCCAAATGTCAAGAAATCAAAACCATCTTGCAAAGATGCAAGTGATCCTCCTCTTGATGTAAGTACATCTACAACTGGTGGTGGTAGAGGCTCCTCCTCTTGAGTGATAATGAGGACATCTTCTTTTGGATCTTCATGTACTATATCCTTGATGATAGGATATGTCACTATGTGAGATGTCTTTGGTTTCTTTCTACCATACCTTTTCTTTAGTCTTTGAATAAAATCTACATAAGCATATACATTCATATAGGATAAGTGATTGAACCACCAATCTCTTGCTTCACCTTATAGGTGCAGCGTTGCAAACTCCACAACCTCTCTTTCTGATAAGGATATTTCAGAAAGAATGTAAATAATTCTTCCCTCCAAGCCCTCGAGGTGCTTGTGGAAGATCCATCAAATGTAGAAAAGAAGAATCTATGCCTCTTTCTTCTATTGTTGCTTCTCGATCTCCTTTTTTCTTTGATTTGCAAAAACTGTTGGAGATAGAGATTCTCCTTCAAAGCTCTAGGCTGTGACTTGTATTCAAACAAATATTTACTTAGGGTCTCATGCCCCAAGTCTTCTACATATTCAGACCAGTCCTCTTTCTCATCAAAGAAAGTGGATCTAGTGGAGTAATGTGAAGGTCTTTGCTTCTCTGATCTTCTTTGTTGCTGATAAGAAGTACTGGGACCTTTTTCATCCTGAAACCCTCTTAAGATTTATCTTTGCCTTTCTCTTTGTTTTTCATTGATCTCCTTGGAGAGATCCTTCATAGATCTAAAGAAAGATGAGGCAGAACTTAATCCCTCCATAGTATTAGATCTCTACTATCTTCTTTTCATATGTTTTCAAGAATGTCCACAAGTTGAGCCAAAGATCATGCTCTGATACCACTGCAGTATCCCAAAATGGAATAATGCATTGATACACAAAAACAATATTTGTAACACAGAAAATTTACATGTAATTTTATGATCAACACAGATATAGACAAAATAGTTGAGCCATTTTATTCATAGGAGAAGATTCAGTTACAATAATGTACAAAATATGAGGTAATCTAGCCAAAGAGATGGCCTAGAATGACCCTGTAAACATGCTACAACAAGCACTGCGTAACTGGAGAGCTGCTGGAAGAAAATACTGCGCTGTCCCTTCAAAAGATGATGTGCATATGAATGTTGGCTGAATAGGGAAATGCAGATATATGGAAATTTGGAGCTTTGATGATGCCAAGATTCTAGATCTAGGCTCTATGATGGTAACCCAAGATAACCCAGAAAGGATTTCTCAGATCTGCCAATCTAAGAAAATCACCCTCTTGGGGTTTCATTATACAACTGTTGGGTATGCAGATATGAATTAGCTGGATCTGATAGATAGATGGCTGCAATATGTCACAAGATCACATCTAAGCTTGAAGGGCTGATCCCTTCACTAGATCCTCAAGCTAGAAGCTCAAGATCTAGCTCCTCAATATGGATATGAAACTCAAGACTGATGGAAATAATGCATACAATGTGAAGGAATGGTCCTCCACTGAATTACTAGCTAAAATGCTAACAAATTCCCTTCTCCCTTGGATCTACAAGAATGGACTGCGCAGTTCCTGATGGAAGTTCTACTGCTGGGAGATGAATAATAGATGGTCTGATGCTTGATATAGATCTGAAGCACTGGAAGGCTGATCTTGGAGCTCAAGGTGATAGGATGAATCCTTCACCAGTTCCCCAACTGAAATATTGAAGGACAACCTCCTCCTCTCAAAATGATCTTTAGAATGTGTAATTTCTGAATATGGATGTTTTGCAGAAAGTAGGAACAATATGGCACAAATTCTTGATGATGAATGTAGTGAAAAAAATCTTCCCTAGAGGTCACTCAAGGAAAGAGGTGGGATTCCCGCTTGGGAACACCCTGTGCTAAACAACACTGCAAACTTAGCTAAACAACATAAGAGTTCATGGAATGTCAAATGACAAATCCAGATCTAAACAGATCACAAATCAATAATACAAAAGCCTCCTCCAATGTTTCCTTCATCTTCATTATATAGTTTGTGAACCTTCCCATGCCTTGGCCCACCTCATAACTGTGATGTACATGTGGACATAGGCCTCCATGTTGAGTGCATTGTCTCTCCATGATCCCCATCATGTGTGAATGTAATGATCACCCTCTCCATCATTTGTACATTAAATGCACTACTACTCCATCATCTCATCATGAATGCTCTATGATCTTACATTTGATTCCTTCCATGATCTTAGTTGACTGCTTCAACCTCCATGATCTTTCTCATTAATGAGACATGATCTCCACTCTTTTCACATTAATTAGCTACTCCACTACTCCATTATGTAGATCTAGATCTGAAATATCCACATACACACATCAGAAGTGTATTTTATTTATCTTTGGGGTTTGTGGGTCCCTCCACCCTCTTATTTACTTAATTAATTAAGTTTATTAAGAACTCTAATATTCCAATTAGCTTGTGGAAAAATTGGGAATATTACAGAGGTAAATTTCAAGAGCTATTGGATGATGATCTGAGTCCCCTCTTGCCAAAATGGAGGAGGAGTTTAACCCCTTTTAAAAGCCATTTGTTGTGGATGAGGAATCTATTAAGCCTTGCAACTATGTGAGCGAAGCCCACCCTTCTATTGGACCTTGTGAATTTTCCTTTTCTCTGAATGACATCCATCAGGTCCCACTCTGAAATGTGATCCTCCATCCTATCCCTATAGGGATCACAAACAATATATCCCCCTCTCTTCTCTAAGGATATTAGGACGATATTAAAATCTCCATCGATAATACAATCTTTGTTCCAAGGCCCTTATCTTAATCTTTTAAATGAGTCCAAAAACTTCCTTTGTCTCTATAATAAATAGGAGTGTAAACAATAATCATTGAGAATACTTGTTTAGAATGACAGTGTTCAAAACAGATCACGATCCAAAATCTGATTTAGAACTATCTGTTAATCTGCATATGGAGGAAGCCGAGTGAATGCTAAGTCCTATGGAAGCACCACATGAGCTTTGAGCAATGCATTCACTGTTTCTCCAAAACATCTTTGACTTCTGCAATTGAATGTTAGTTACTGTTGTGCTAATTTCATTTTCAGATATAAAACTTATTCATTGACCTTATGCTTGATGTGCAGGTTCTTGTTGCTTATGTGTGTCAAAAGAGGAATTAAAACTAAATTTTATGAGTGTTTTTGAAATCATAAAGCATGAGTTTAAAGTTATGAAAAACAACAACATAAATGACAGCAAACCACACAAATTGATACAATAAAATAGAGTTTTTATGAAGGAGTTCACCCCTCCTGGGCTACATCTCCTTGGTTCAGATCCATAGCTTGGGCCTCTGTATTAGCTCAAATTTGCTTGAAATGTTGTTTACATGCATCAAATGATTTTGGAACCTATTCCAATGAGTTTAAAACATCGAAATATATCAGAAACGACTATTTTTTTACTCAATTTGGTTACAATTGCTCTTGGCATGGCCTTACCTCCCGGTGGCCCTAGGTTTCAAAAATATTCAAGTCAACAAAAACCTATGTAGATGACCTATTCTACCTCTGCAACCCATTCAAATGGCTCCAAAACATCAAAATCTATCTAGAATGACTCTTCCATCACCCAATTTGGTCGAATATTGCCTCATTTATGGCAAAACCAATTTTCCCTAGTTTTTCTCCACTAAATCTAGAAGTCCGCAACTCAACTCCACTAAATGTGGAGATTCCGTCGAATCTGGAGGGTTCGCCAAACATCCCACTAGTTTTAATGCACATTTAAGGTTAATATAACTGCAGATTAGGTTAATTAAGCATGTAGTTAATGCGCTAATCACGCTTTGCATTTGGCCCTCGGTGATTGGTCATAGTGTAGTGGACACATGGAGAGGGGCTAGCCCCCTCCTCTGCCCATTGGCATAGAGCCTCAACATTAAATAGGTGAGTGATTTCCATATATAATGAGCAACATATACGGTCTATTGGTATAAACTGCTAGTGGTATGGGGGAGGTCGCGGGGTCGACCCCAACCTCTGCCCCTCACGCATATAAATTTTTGTTGTAATATGCATATAACTTGGAATTTGGTTAATATACATTGTGCCAACTATATATGCCATGGGGAGGGGGAACGTGGCCCTTTCCCATTTACCTAAAAACTCCACCAATACAAAAAATAACCCTGCACCTTAATAATTGAAATTCAACCTTAGACAAGGAATTAAAAAAAAATCAATTCCTAAGCATCATCGAAGAATCCGGCTGTGACACTTGGAACAGTGTCATTGAATGAAACTAGAGAATATTCCCTAGATATTCTTGAGAAGCTGACTGGAGTGCCAAGTCATCAATGTGTCACTGTTCTGCACAATTTTTTACCTATTTGGGAAAACGAACAATAGACCATAACTCAATCATACGAACTCAGATTTTGATGAAACGAGTTGCATTGGAATCCTAGTGACGAGCTCTATCCATTATTTCTATTTTGAATCATTTATGAGCACTTTCAATTTTTGGCCAAATATTAAGCTCCTGATCATCTCTAGCAAAACTTCTTCAGCTAACTTTATCTCTTGGAGAAAGAGAACACCAAGATTCTATGAGTTTATCAAAAATTTATCGCCTAGGATTTTACAAGGTGTTTTGACTTGCTTATATTCCATGAAATAATTTCATTTATATTTGGAAGCCGAAGACTTACCTCCTCCATTCCTAGTGCTGCTATTCTCTTTATATGACACATTCTTCAGAATTTGTGTTATCTAAGATTCGATCCCAAGCTTAATATTTTCCTTTGTTTCTAATTTCCTCACTCCTTATTTGTGGGGCGCCCCTTCATCTTGGGGTTTTCTATTTCCCCATTGGTGGATTCAGAATACCATTTAAGCTTCTTTTTCACACTTCTTGTTTACAGTTGAGAGGGATCCTCCTCATTCTCTTCCATGTCAGCCGAGAAAGCTTCGAGATTTTTACTCCTTTTAGCCAGGCTGGATTTTGGGGATATAACATGACTAGATTGAGCTATATCCTCTTCTTGTGGTGTTGCTTCTTTCTCATTTTCAGGCTCAGTGACCTTGTCCTCCTCTTCCACCTGGGTACCCTCTTCAACTCCATATGCAACCAAAATATTCATAAAATCTTGGCCTAGAGCATTGAAGGGGTTTGTGGAGGAAGAAGAAATGTTTTGGGTGGATTCAACCAAGGTTCTTTTTCTCCTTTGCCTTTATTACTCCTCTTATCTGAGTATTCCATTACCTTCTTGGGAAGGGGCATGACCATCTCTAATCTAATCCTTGTTTTTCTTACAATCTCTAGTGAAATGACCATAATCATGATAGGTTTTACACTTGAATGACAACTGATCATATTCAAGGGACTGTACAAATATATAATCACCTTGGGTCCAATTTATTTCTGAGGTAAGACACTTCTCCAAGTCAATGTCAACACTAATCCTCACGTAGGTGAACTGCTGACCCTTTGGTTCTACACTGTCCAAAATATGCCCAACCCCGTTTCCTATGGCCTTAAAAAAATCATCACTCAAACAAACAAGAGGCAATTAAGGTAACTTAACCTACATAGGAACTGCCTTCAGAACATCATCATTAGGATTGAAGTCAAGAGACAAAGAGTTTAAATACATACCCTGAAGCTGAAGAACTAAGGGTCTTTATGGAAGCTAATGTCACTATCTTTCTTTAGCTTGAAGAGAAAGGTGAAGAATCTGTTACCCATAACGTAGACCACCAACTTTCCCTTCATCGTTGACCTCCAGGTTTGTTTATCCCATTGCTCCATAGACTTCAATGAGGGCCACAATCCCATGTATTTTCCCAATAATGTCATGTCAGAGAAGGTTAGATTTGTTCTATGGAAGACTGCAGGGAGCACCACTGATAAGACTTTCACTGCTCACTTTATGAACTTTTGAGGGGCTTCTTTAGGTCATGGATTTTCTTTCAAGGAAGAAATGAGATGCCAGAAATTTGACTCTTCATCGATGGGAGGGGAAGTTTCCCATCTCGACTTTGTTTACATAACTTTCACTATGGGAAAGTGCCAAAAACTTCAGTGAAAAGACATATCAAATGATGTTAGGAGAGGGGACAATAGGGATAGAAAATTCAAGAAATCTGAGAGAATCAAGGGAGCAAGGCTGAGATTGCAGGAGTTGCATAAAACCAATGACAAGAGTTTGTGAATAGGGCTTTTGTTACACTATTGCAGAGAAGGGATTTTACTGAAAATACGAAAGAAGCTCTTTGTTGGCACTTTCACAGACACCTTTCCTTATTTATTCAACATTGCTACTTATATATTATATATTTTAATGTGATAGAGGGTTTAGATATATCTCAAAAGTAATTATAATTTTTTTTATTTTAGATTTAATTAATTTTTTAATAAAATTAAATTCCAATAAAATATTTTGATTGTGAAATGAGAGATGATATGTGATATTAATGATCCATGGTATTGGCCCATATTATTGTAACAAAGGCTATTTACAAGTTACTAATATTTATGGTACAGTGGGCTTGAATATCCATGGTTAAAAATATTGTTATATTGTAAGTATTAAAGTTTTTTTTTTGCTAAATAGATCTTAACTTATAGCTACTAATTATTAATTATATATTTTAATGTGATATCTATATTATGATTTTCTTTTATCTAAAAAAATATTCATAATTTTATTAATAAAATAAAATTACAATATAGCAAATTAAATTGTATTATTTTTAATTCTATAAGGACACTACAATATCTCCATTATATTAGGTTCTATATTACTTCTAACCTTTTATTATTATTTAATTGAGCTACATGTAAATGTTGAGCATATTAATATAAATTCAATATATTATGTAAAAATATTTGCCTTTCTACATTACACCTACACATCTCTCCTATACTTGCTTGTAAAGCGCCTCTAGTTTCCTAAATTTGAAAGATCTTAGTTCAAGATGGTTTGGTGAAAAATTTGTTTCTCTATAAAGTTTTGGAATGTCATTAAGCGATTCTCAGAAAACATTATAATGACTGATTATTAATTAGAATTGGTTGTGATAAATAAAATTTAAGACATAAATCATAATAAATTGGTACATAATAATTTTTTTGTTTGCTAGGTTATGTGAGCCTTGAGATGACTCGCATACCTAACTTGTGGCTTGAGTAGGTGTTGTTAGCATAAGAAGTCACTCCTTGATTGCTTAAGGAGTAAGCCTTACACATCATAGTTCATTTCAAATTTTAAAGGGGTTGTTTGAGTGGTGGGATGGATTTCTCAAAGATTTTGAAATGATTTAATGTTCTTTAAGACTTTCATGCATTTGGCAAGCTGTGGTAAGTATAAATTATGTGGGTAAAAGGTAGTATAGGGAGAAGAGTACACAAGTGGAATAAGATGAATAACTGGTACCTATTTCAGGAAATATTCCTATCTTAAATCAGTCACACAACTATGTTGATGACCTTTAACACAAACTCTGTTTATGTTAAGCAAACAACACTTAGAAAATAGATTGCATGTATAAAGTATTCCACAAATCCTTTATTAAATATTGATTGACATGTTCTATTACACACATATAACTTGCAGAAAACTGAAGGCAGATAATTTACTGTTAAATCCTTTAACAACTTCTCACTCATACTTCACTAGTTGCTACAATTTATATTTTAGAAGAAATTAACAAAGAAAATATACACACCACACATTAGATGTTCCTTGAGTCACAAAATCCTCCAACATGAAGAAAAAAGGTTTTTTATTATATTCATTCTTCAGGTAGACTAATATCCAACCTGGAAATAGTATTTATAAGTGCTATATATAGCAAGAGAGGAACCAACTCCATCTCTTCTAAAAATAAGGAAACATTAATTCTAACATAACATATGTGTTAAAATAAATTACATCCTTATCTCCTAGAAATCTAATAGAAATGACAGATGGAGACAGAAGAAGAGAAGAATTCTTGGTTGGAATGCTGAGTGTGCTGTCATGCTCCCCTTTTTCTGCTGAATTATCTCTTTGTGTCTTGGGTCTTTAATAACCATGTAGCTCCATTTAATAAGACCTCCAACAACATCATAACCACCTCTCACCATCATTTGTCTTGTCCATTTAGTTATGGGTTCTTATCCATCTTTAACTAGCTCAAAACAACTTGCTGACAGGTGTCAAAATTCAGTTAAAACAAGTGCTGCCAGAAATTCTGGTAAAATCGTGTAACTGCTCAAAATATGGAATGCTACCGGAAATTCTGGTAGTGCCCTGTTTTTTTTCAAAATACATAGAAAAATGCTGAAAATTCTGTGCTGACTTGTATTCCATGACACCTAGGTTTTTGTTCAAAATTTATAACTGATTAGAAAAAAGGGATTAGTACCAGAAACTTTTTTTACCTTTCCTCTAAGTGTGTTGCATATTCAGCCAGCTTATCTAAATTAGTTTTGATGTCAACAATTGATGTTCTAGATCTGGTTGCTCTTGTAGTTGCCTCCTTGACAAGGTATTTGTCCTCCTTAGAACCCTTTTGTGTTTTTCTTCTTTTTTAGGGATCTGAGTACTGTTATGAAGGGGTTGGGTTCTTGCTTTTCTTCATGGATTTTTCTGTTTTCTTTGTCTTTGAACCTTCAGGTTTCCCTTCAACATCAATGACTTCTGTTATTAGGTTTGGCTTGAGAAGAGCCTTGGATTTAAGCCTAAACTTATTGCTCTCTCTTGTATGTCTCTTTCTAGTGCTAGCAATAGGTTTAGATTCTTCTTTCTTCTTTTTACTGTTGATTTCATATCAACATCCTTAAGGATTTCTTCATATGATGATGTAGGTTGATACTCCTTCTGCAACTTTTTCTGAATATGTGCTTCTGGAATTTTTGGTAGCACCTGCCCTTTTTACTTATCTGTTGTTGCAGACCTTCCTCTTCTAGCTCTAGTGTAGACATTTGGAAATGGAAGAACATGGGGTACTATCTTCATGGAGTTGGGCTTGCTTGCTGAGGAGCTCTCTCCTTTTCCCACCTTCCTTTCAACATTTCCTGTCGAAACCTTCTCTTTCTTACCTTTGGCCTTTTTATGAATGTTTTCTTTCTAGGCCTTTATTTTTGTTCTTCTCTTTGCAGGCCGAGGGTTTAACTGTGGAACTGGAGGTGTAGGTGTAGGTTGGCCTACCCTATAGAATAGAACGTGGTCCTAAGTCTGGTTTCGCTTCCTCAATTCTTCTTCAACCAGAACTTTGATCAAATATTGATGGTACAAGCTATACTCAGAAACATCATTATGGGTCCGAACCCTTGCTGACATCTTGGTTCTGGCTTTTCAACAAGAAAAATGGCAGATTCAATGACTTCATCCCTGCAATATGAAAAATAAACCTCATGTGATAGAGGAATATCACTGTATACCTCCTTTCACATGTGAGGTATATCTTGATAAGCTTAATTGCCTCTACCAAGTCATTCTTAAGGTAGTTTCTTGGGATGCCTTTTGCCCAGTTTGGATCTCTGTGAGCATCCTTAAGGAAGTTTTTGAGATCACCTCATGTGATAGCTTGTCCCTTGAACCACCTTTCTCCTTCTTAGGGAAGGTTAAGGCTTCAACAATGGAGTCTTTAGAAACCTGCAAAGTGAGGCCATAAAATGTAGCCTCATGTCCATTAAAAGAATTAGCAAAGTCTTGAGAAAATCTTTAATGTGCGCTTCCCAACTTGGTACAAAGAGGATACCATCCTAACTACATAAACAAAGTTCTTACCCTTGGATTAGCATCAACCAAATCTGCACCCTGTGGCTCTATTCGATTTATCTTAGCACTTGTTTTAGTCATCTTCAGGAAAATAGATGACTATGTCTCCCGCAAATGATAGGTGGCAGAATAGGAAGAGTGTACCTTACAGGTGTGGCCTATAACCTTCTCTGGAATCTTGTCTGAAATCCAGACTTCTTCTCCAACTATAACTCTCAACAAATTCGAATCCAGCAGCTCAAACTTCAAATGACAACATTCCTGTTTTTAGGTGGTTTTACAACTAAATCTTGGTTCACCACCCCATGCGAATCACCCTCCATCATTAAAAATATTCATGATCATGATGTGCACCATGTGACACACCATCACCACCATCAATTGGCTGTGTTTTCTGTATGGGAGCTCCAGATGGCTCATGGAAAGTGCTTTTATGACTTGTAGTCACCTCCACAAACTGTGTTGTTTATTAGCAAGAATTTTTTGTAGCACTGTTGTGCAACCGGTCGAACGACTATGGTGTGTGATGTGATCACCATGATCTCTTTAACTTAGAAAAACACATACCTTAAGGTATGGATAACTGACTTGGTGTAGACAGGTATGACGGGCAACGATTCAGTCATTAACTGTGGATGACACATGTGACACAACGTATACAACGACTTGACTTTAGCTAACTGACTGTAATACGACACCTATCATTAGATCCCAAAGGATTTAAAAGAGATTTGATGTGTATTAACCCTACGACACGTGGTATATCTAAAGCGAATGCACTTTTTCATTTTATTTTAAAAACATAGTATACTTCAGGAAATTTTGGTAGCATCGGAAAATAAAAATAAAAAATATAGAAACATGAAATAACAGACTGTCTGAAAGGCTTAAAAAACTAGTGCTTTCGGAAATTCCATTAGCACCCTTTTTTTTTTCTTTTTTTTCTTCTTTTTTTTTCTTTTTTTTTTCTTTTTTTTTGAACTTTAATCCTAAAAATAAAAATATGGAATGGACTCATGACTTAGCAAAGAACAGGTGTGACCTAGGGGCATCTAAGTTATCCAATGCCTAACTTGTGGTGGCTTGAGTAGGTGTGACCTAGGGGCATGGGGCATCTAATTTGTCCAATGCCTAACTTTTGGCTTGAGTAGGTGTGACCTAGGGGCATCTAAGTTGTCCAATGCCTAACTTGTAGTGGCTTGAGTAGGTGTGACCTAGGGGCATCTAAGTTATCCAATGCCTAACTTGTGGTGGCTTGAGTAGGTGTGACCTAGGGGCATCTAAGTTGTCAAAATCACCTGGGGATCCTTAGCATGATTGGATTTTTTCCCAAGGAGTTTCCCGAGCCTAGGTCGGGGGAATGTGCAAAGCTCGCTCAAGCTTTGACGCCCCTTGGAATAGTTTAACTCCCCCAAAAATGACTCCCATCAACCCCTCCCCATAAGATTTGAACTTGTGACTTGATGATACTAAACCCACACAAACCAATTAATCTACAACTCATCGGTACAATAAATCAATTATACATTTTGTTATTTCTTCATTGTGTTAAGCAACACAAATGAAAAGTACATAGTTATAAAATTAGAGACTAATAACAAGTTTTGGAATGCCATTTAGTAAATCATATTTTTGTTTGGAAAAATATTAAAATAATGAATTAAAATTAGTACATAATTAATATTAACAAAAAAATATGGTAAATTCCACTCCATAGTAAAGTCTATAATTTCTTTATTGTTTTAATCTACACCAAAATAATAGAGATGAAAGGTCTAAAGCTGGTGATTAAATATGGTGAATCACACTTCATGATAAAGTTTGTTATTTTTTATAGTGAATAACACCAAACTAACCATCTAACATATATATATCATAATAAATTGACACATAATTAGTGTTATAACACATTACTATAATGAATCCCACTCCATGATAAAGTTTGTTATTGTCAAAATAATATAAATGAAAGGTCCAAAGTTCTAAAAGTTGGTAATCAAGTACACTGAACTAAGAATATATATATATATATAATTGATACATAATTAGTGTTATAACACAACTATAATGGATCTCACTCCGAAGGTTGTTATTTCTTTATTGTCTAAATGAAAGGTCCAAAGTTCTAAAAGTTGGTAATCAAGTACAGTGAATCCCACGGCATAATAAAACTCTATGGTCTAATGTTCTTGTTGTTCTAGGGATTACCATGTTTGAGCATTTGGACTCTTTTGACGATTGCTTTCTGTTTTGGTATTTTAACCAGAAAAGTTTCTTTCAATTCCAATCTTCATTGCGTGAAAATTATGGGGTTTAAGGAATGATTTGATGTTTGAAAATGTAACGCCCAACTTAGTTTTGGCCACATCTAAATTGGTCGCTTTCTTGAGGGAATATTCTCTTAATAAGAACAAGATTTTTATAAGAGAAATGCAGTAAGTCTGGTTATTAATCTTGATTATCGAGTTGCCTTTTTTGATGGTGCAGCTCAATGGGTGAAGTGTGACAGGTGGTTTTATCATTTTTTTTCTAGCAACCACTATATTATGAATAAAAGTTAGGTAAGGCACTAATACTAAAGCTAGGTCCTCATGTTTATAGCAAAATCTTTGTACATTTACAATCGCTTGGTGGGGATGCCAGGATCATCAGAAACTGGCTATCCAGGAAGTCTAAATTGCAGGTTT
Source organism: Pinus albicaulis (assembly GCA_034641835.2). Taxonomy (NCBI): domain Eukaryota; kingdom Viridiplantae; phylum Streptophyta; class Pinopsida; order Pinales; family Pinaceae; genus Pinus; species Pinus albicaulis. Next base: position 971,748,379 of record CM076577.1, on the reverse strand, counting down.
TGAATCCGTCCTATTGGAAGTCAAAGGTGGAGAAGCTACTCTCCCAGTTTCAATCTTTATCATTTTTCCATGTCTATAGAGAATTTAACCTTCTGGCAGATTCTTGTAAAAAAAGGGCTTTCAATTCAACCAAAGGCTATTTACCTGGAAGAATGGCTTAATGGAAAAAAGATTCCTTGCAGGGCTATACCGGTTGTTTTAAGTTCTTATAGCTTCTGTTCTTGGAGTCTATTGGTTTTTGTTTTTGTCTAGGAGTATAAATGTTTGTGGATATATAAGTTGTTCAATATGTAGAGGGTACAAACATGTTTTTATGTTCTGTTTCCTATTTAGATATATTCATGACAATTATTTATTTATTTATTTATTTATAATTTCGATCTCCTTTTTGGAAGACTAGATATATGATTTTACAGATCTATCTTTTTGGTTTGCTGTCGATCTTTCATAATTGATCTTCAAAGTTTGTTGTGCTCTGCATGCACTTTATGTGTATCTTTGATTCAATAATAAATGGCAAGATACTGTTGTCCAAAAAAAAGTTTGTTTTTTCTTCGTTGCCTTGAACAAAACCCAAATAACACAGGTTCCACAGTTTTGAAGTTGGCGACTGATAACATGGATACAATAGAATAAAACACATAATAAACACATATATTTGAAAGATCTTTTATTTATTACTGCGAAGGTTTTTGAAGTAGGTGATACCATCGCTTAGCTACAATAATAAAAACGACATTTGTTTCTTCTAGAAACAAATTAATGGCAAACACACGAATCACAGGAATCTCATATTCTGATGCTAGTTAATTGCAACGAGAAGCACAACGGAGCTATAAATTATCGTTCCAGTCGCCAGTTGCGCACGAACTGCAGTCAAATTCTTGTGCCCTCTCTGAGATCTGAAGTCCTGAGTCGTAAACAGACCCAACTTTCCAGTTTGCAGGTAGCGTGTTGTATCCAGGGCGCCCCACCCAACTTCCATCGAAGCCTCCCGTAACCAATAAGCGGAACAACAAGCGACTGGGTTCGGCTTGACCTGTTAATGGATAACTAGGGTTTTCAATACCCCACACTGCACTGTTATTGCGCAGACTCATTTCACGCCAACTCCAGTGTCCTACCTGCATTGCATGCAATATCCCTCAATTCAATTCACATCGCATGATTGAAAACAGTCATTTAAGCAAAATCTGTAAATTGTTTGTGTTCTGCACTGCAAGATATTAATGCTAACCCCCTATTTGTATGGATTCAATTATTTTGACATCTTTGGGTTAGGTTTAGCTCCGTGGTTAACCTATCACTAGGGATCTTTTCAAATGGATTTATTTGGTAAAATATTATTTATTAACTATTGTCTGCGATTTTTTTGAGTTTCTTATAGATTTTTTTGGCCTAAATCTTGTCAAAATCTTTTGAGTTTTATTATTTAAACTGGTTTTTTGAGACACTTTCATTGTGCAAAATTTATCCATCAAACTTGTGATTAGTGAATTCCTACCAGATTTTAGATATAATAAATAAAATAAATAAATTTAAAAACTTTTCAAAAATTCACATTAAAGACAACTAACATTAAAAATAAATAAATTTTAATATTATTTTTTATTATTATTACTTATATGAACCATGGTTACTTCACCTGGGCAATTTGAACCAAGGAAATGTCGGTTTGGCCTCCTTGATACAGAAACTGGACAGCAAGATAGTCAGGATAGTGACTGCTTTTGTCTACTTTGATGGACATATTTTTCCCAGGATAATCGCATGGGATGCTGTAATCATATTCAAGTCATAAACCATTAAACACATATCCATCATATCAATTGCAATAATTGAACCATAGAGAAACCAATAGAGATTGCCCATACAATCAAGCTTATGCTTATAGTTGTTTCAGTAATAATGCTTATGGGAATTTTTTTTGGATTCTTGAATTGGTGCTCACCGTTTGTACTCCACGTCCAGGGCAGCCCCCATGTTGAGAATTTGGTCGATTTTACCGGGGCGTGCCAAGCTTTCGAAGGTGGGAGAGTATAGAAGAAAATCTGTCCTGTTGTCTTCTGTAAAGTCCGTAACCACAACTTTCACCCCTGATTTGGTGCAAACGGCTGAATCTGTGCATCTTATCTGAATTTATTCAAATAATAATTCAAAACCAAAAAAATTTAAAATACAATTAGACAAAAATTATACTACAATCAACAAAGAGTTACACTACAGAGGAGAGAACAAAAAGATTACACTACAATTAAAAAAGAATATTGAACTGTTATCAACTCAGGATTACACTAGAAATGCCCCGATGGCGATGTTGGATGAATTCAATATATTGCAATGGATTAAATTTAATCTAATGAGTTGAAAAAAACAGGTTTAAATGAAATCGTTAGCACCCTAGTAAGCACACCTGATAACATGCCCCACATCCTTTGCCTCCCCTATATACTTTGGCACTTGCAGTTGCCACTGACAGCTTTCCACCACTCATGATATCTGTAGCAAACGACCCGTCGTATCCACATTTTCCAGCTACAATAATGGAAAACAAATTAAACCAATGAAAACCAGATCCAGATCTTACTGTAATATTAACTAATGCTAGGTCAGTTGTCAAAACCAAACCACGCAGTGTCTATAGACCAGATCTCTGTGCAATATCAACTTATATCACATTTTCTATCAAAAACAAACCACAGAGAGCCTACACCAGATCTTTATGTGATATTAACTTCTATTGCATCAGCCTTCAAAAACCAAATCACACTAATTATTTTTCTCTCTTTTGTCGATTCCTATGTCTCCAAACGGAATCCTATGTCTGAAAGTGGGGAGATAGTCTATTGCATTCTTACCACTGATAAGTTCCGGCAATGGAGGCTGACTGTGGTACACGAGCTTGGTTTTGTGAAGGCAACTATCACAACATAATGCTACAGGAAACAACATAAAACTCGTGAATAAAAGTGCAGTTGCACACCGAATAATTGCACTGTTTGAATCTAAAAACTCCATTGATTTGACGTTGTACACCGCAAAAAAGGAAAACGGGCAAACTCAGTACGCAGAGAAGAAGTGTGGGTTGAGCTCACTACGCAGGGTGGCTTTTATAGACAAGGGACACCAATCACTTTGCTTTGAGAATGTAAATCTGGGACACAGTCGAGACCAACGTGCAGGTGAATGAATAATACAGTCAAAATATTTAACAGTGTCGTATTTGACTGTTGCACGTGGGATAGTTACCTGCAACAGCTGGGTTTTTTTATTTGACTATTACAATTAATATTTAAGAAATTTGTGTTTGTCACGAAAATTGCATTTCCAACTATTTTTTAAAGTTATATATGGTTTTTAAATAACGATGAAGTTTGAAGTTTGATTGTTACATGGATTAGGTTTGATTTGAGGTTAAGAGAATGGTTTTTTTTAATAGATTATTAGTTCAAAATCAAAGAGGTAAAGTATGTATGTTTTTCTAAATTTAGTAGTGAAATAGCTGAGTTGAAGTAAGTCTTTTGTTCTAGAAAATGTAATGATAATATTGATTTTGATGATGTCTTTAGAATTAATCACATTTTAAATTATTAAATATTATCAATCACTTAATATAATTTATTCTAAAAATATTAATTAAAAAAATAAACATTATAATTAACAATTTATTAATCTAATATATAATAAAATAAAAACTTTGTATGAGTTAAAACAAAGAAGATTTTGATTTTCTAATTCAAAACAAAGAATATTGTGATTTTAATTCATTTACATAAAATACAAGCAAAAAATTTAGCCTTTTTATTATTGACCATCACATGTTAAATATTTATATTTAACAGAGTCTAGTTAATCAACTTTCTAAAAATAGTTATAGAATGGATTTCACAGTCTAGTTAATCAACTTTATAAAAGTAGTTATAGAATGGATTTCCAACTCTAATTTACAATGTAATGGTTTAAATGTTGAATACTGAGATTCCCTATTCTTTTACGGAATATAATAAAACCGTGAAAAAAATTGAGTATTCTGAGTCCCAATTTATGTAATAAAACTTTGTGTTCCTTAAAACAAGGGATATTGTAACTTTTAATTCATCGATATATGAAAGTAAAACTCTGACCAGGGACATTGTGATTTTAATTCAGTAGTATTCATAAATAAAACTTCTACATCTAGCAACGTTGAATTTTGATAATCACAGGCTATCCATTTATATTTAACAGCTGGCAGTGACTCAACTTTAAAAATCTGGTCAATGTGATATGCTGGCATTTCCAACTAAATTTACTATCAGTGACTGTAATAAGCATTGTGCTTCCCAATTCATTTCGCATAATATATCATATTTTTTTGTATTGGTTAAAGTAATGAGTATGATAATTCCCAATAATGTATAGTAAAATTTTAATATCCGAATAATGTTTAATTTTAAAAATTTTACGTATTTATATTTAATTAATGTTTAATTTTAAAATTATAACATATTTATATTTAATTAATAAATAAATTAAAATTAATTAGATTTATAAAAATGTTTAAGATTATTAATATAAATTAAAAAAAATTAAATTAAATTGGTTAGTATCAATTTTTGAATTTATTAAAAATTAAAATGATTAATATAATTTCCAAGTTATTTAAGAAGGTTATAATTATTTTATGTTTTGAAGGTTTTTGTTGGCGAAAAAAGAGGTCTCTTGGCAAGACTCCGGTTCAGGGTTGAGGCCAACAAGGTTTCCGTTATAGTCTAGGACAACGCCTGCATTTTCACCTTGCTCGAGGGAGCAAGGAGTCTCACCCGAGGTATGATGGACCTTACTGAGATTAGAGGTTAGATCATTGGCGTCGAGGAAAGATTACTAACACAGATCATATTTATGAGCATACAGAAGACATATATGTATCTTAACTCTAAGAAGTAAGCTATCATTCATCACTACATGTTCAGAGTATCGAGTTAAAAAATTAAAATATGCATACATTCACCATAATCAATCAAGCATCAACCAATCCATAATATACAACACAACGACAATCTGATTCCATTAACTTAGATCAAAACAACATAAACATACTCTGCGGAGTCTATTACAGTTCAATTCAATACAAAAGGCTCCACATAGCTCTCCCTAGGCTCTACTCTCCTATCAGCCTCTCTCTCTGACTAACTAACTAACTCCAAAGTCGCTTCTTTCCTGCCTATTTGTTCCTGCCGACTGACACTGTCAGTCTTTGCCCCTTTCGCGCTCGTTTGTCCCCTTGCGCTTCGCTACCTTCTATTTCTTCTTCATCACTAGGAGTTCTACTGTTTGTTTCTTGTCTCCCATCTCTTCCATTTGTGTCGTTATCTATCTACGCCTCGCCACTTGTCTTCCTACTTTCCACAACCATGACAGCTCCCTGCCTACCTTGATTGTGTTCCGCTACCTTTCTTTCGGTTCTCCGCAACTCCAAAACTATTATGTCCAAAATAAAGGCCCCAACAGGCCCCGACCACATGCTATTGACTCATCTCGAGTCAATATTTTATTGTTGTTGCAGCTTCTAATGGTCTGTCGGCTTCCAGTGCTGGCCTAGTTTCTCTTGTTGCTTCCATCTCTGTCTTTTCTTGTTTCAGTTTGCCCTATTCCAACAAAGGCCCCAACTCGAGAACCTTGTTCATTGTTTATGTTCTAAGCTCTGTGAACTCAGTTATGGCTTGATGCCATGCCTTTATCACAGGCTCTATTTCATTGATGATTCTGTCAGCCTGATTCGCATCCATTACCTTCGTTTGTTGAACACTTCATGGATTTTGGGTTCTGCTTCAGCTGCCAGTTGTTGAATTTCTTCTGCCTTTTGCTTCACAAGGTGTCGTAGGTCCCTGATAAGTTGCTTTGTTGTTGCTGAATGTTCCTCGATGGCTTGAATTTTTTATTCAAGTATGTCTGCTTGGTCATACAGTTGAGTTCTGCTGACCAAATCTGTGGTCCCCCTGATTTCAAGGACAATCTTCTGCAGTTGTTCGGAAACTGGTTGTGCCTTCATTGTTAGAGAATTTTAGCATGCATGTAGTTTCTCCAACATGCTGTATGCTCCCTTGGTTGTTGTTCCGAGTGTGTCATTTATGTTCTGCATTTCTCTTTGCCTCTCTGCTACTTTCTCAGCATATACTGTAGAGGGATTTGGTAATGTTGGTCTTGCCGCTAGCGCCTCTTTCAGCTCCTGGGTTACTTGTCCCAGGGTCATACATGCCATTTTGACTTGAATGGATCTTTCAACCATTGAGCATGATGAAATGTCTGCGGGTGTTATGCTATCTAGGGCAGTGACTGTCGGCCATAGTTCTTTAAAGACCTATGCTACTTGGTCTAGTTTTTGATGTAGGTTATCCTTCTCGCCTTGGAGTTGATTGTGCTCATCAGTAAGCACAATAACTTGTTGTTGCTGCTGCTCAAATCTATGTAATAGGTTGCTGGGTAGACCCTCTGCTTGTCGTGCTGCCATCTGGATGAAACTGAACAGTTGGCTAGGTCCCCAGTTTTGCATGTTCCCACTGCTCGACATCACTTGGCTTGGATGTCTTTCCCTAAGCGGTTATAATCCTGTGATTAGTTACTAGAGTGAGGTGTACTTTGACAGTGTTGATGCTAGCTTTGGAAATCAAGTAGACATGATGGGTCATAATTATGGCTTAATATAACAACTTTATTACAGTATGGGGGTTACTAATTATGGTTGCTATTTTTCAAATTCAGGGGATCTTATGGACTGACAACAGTATTATGGGTCATTATGAGTGAATGATGGCTGAAACGCTTAGGCTATGTAACACTGTAGACTCTCACCCCTGACCACAATTGGTTGCGATGTGGTCTCTACATCGCAATAGGGTGATTGTTGTCTTTGCGCGACTTTGTAGGTTTCTTATTAAGGATTCCTACTCTAATGGACTGAAAATATTAAAACATAAACTATTCTATGGCTCATCTCGATTACGAGAGAGTTATTGACTCTAATCTACTGATTACTCTCAGTGCGAGAGTTATTAAAATTAAAAGGATTATGGTGCTTACTAATGATAGGGTTTCAGGCATGTGCCATTCACCCATCCTTGATGTATCTCTCCATCTAGTTGTGCTAGCCTGACCGCACCTGAGTCTCTTATCTCTATGACGTAATACGGTCCCATCCAGTGAATTCTGAGCTTCCCCGAGAACCTCTGGAATTTGCTATCATAGAGCAGTACTTTTCCACCACTAGCGAATGTTTTGTGCTTGATGTGGCGGTCATGCCAGGATTTTTTTCATTGTTTCTCTACTGATTGATGGAAATCCATTAGAAATCTATCTTCTTCAAGTTCTTTCAATTCAAGGAGGCATGCAGAGATGGAGTCTTCCTCTATCATGTGTGTTGTTGAAGAAATTAAGAGGCTTGGTATGATAAACTCGGCTGGGATTACTATCTCTTTCCCGTATACCAACTAGATTGGAGTTTGATTATAAAACCTCTTTATTGTTGTCTTGTATGCCCACAATTTGGCTAGTATTCTTTCATTCCAGTCATCACAGTTAGTGTTGCATAATTTGATTAGTCCTTTCTCCCAGATTTTGTTGAAGGCCTTGACGGTTCCATTTTCCTGAGGGTGGTACAGGCTGCTCTTGTGGTGTTGTATCATAAAGTTGTCCAGCAATTATTTAATTGTAGCATTAATGAAATGCATGCCTTGATCACTTGTTAGACTCCTTGGACAACCAAACCTGCTAATGATGTTCTCAAAAATAAATCTGGCTTCCGTGTCTATTGTACTGTCCCGTACAGGTGCCGCCTCTGCCCATCTTCTTTGGTAGTCAGTTACAGTGATTATATATCTTGCCTGCGAGTGTCATGTCGTTGGTGCAATTGGTCCTATGAAGTTGACAACCCATTTCTCAAATTCCTGCATATCCCTCATGGGTTGCAGGGGCAGTTCATCACGATGTGACGGTCACCTAGTTCTTTGGCAGACATCACATTTGTTCACATATTCCTTGCTATCTTTGTGCATGGTGGGCCACCATAATCCTGCGTGTAGTATTTTCCTTTCGGTGATGTCTACTCTTTCGTGATCTAAGACACATCTTCGTAGGATATGATCCAGGCCCATTTTATATAACTGCCATGCTATGAGTTGACATTTGGCCACTTTAACTACTAGATGTCTTTTTTGGGTTGCTGTGTATTCTGATGGGCATTTTCCTGTGGCTAAGTATGTCGCTATCTATTCTATATAATATTGGATGGCTTCTACTCAAAAGAGATCAAAATCCGACAGTTGGTCGTCAAGCAGTCCCCCGTTTTCCCCGTTCTCCAATCTTGACAAATGGTCAAGACCAACGTTTAGCCTTCCGGTTTTACTATTACTTCAAAAGTGAATTCCTGGAATAGTAGGATCCATCTACAAATTTTTCTTTCCAGTACAGGTTTTTTTGCCAGATATTTTAGTGTCGAGTGATCTTTGAAGAACTTGAATGTGCCTCCCAGTAAGTAGTGGTGAAATTTCTGTAGAGAGTGTACCATAGCAAGAGTTTCTCTTTCTGTTGTTGTGTAATTCCTTTCTATCGTTGACAACTTCCTACTTGCGAAGTATACTAGGTGATCTATGGATGTTTCTCCTGGCTGAGCTAGCACCGCTCCCAAAGAAATACTTGAAGCATCAATGTGGACATGAAACTGTTTATCCCAATTGGGATGGGCCAATATAGGTGCAATTTCTAGTTTCTCTCTTAACATGTCCAATGCTTTAGTGCATTCATTGTTCCATATGAATTGTTCTGACTTCCGCATCAACTTTTCTAGTGATGTTGTGATTTTTGCATAGTTGCGGGTGAACCTCCTGTAGTATCCGGTGTGTCCCAATAGTGACCTCAACTGCTTTACATTCTCTGGTGCTTCCATGTTCACAATTACTGCCACTTTTGTGGGGTCTACACATACACCTTGCTTGCAGACGACATGTCCCAAAAGTGTTCCAAAAGGTACTGCAAAGATGAAATTTCGAGATATAGAGAAATTTGAAGCTAAATTTCACCTATCAAACATTATCCTGAGTAGATTTTCATAGTTCTTCAGTACGCTTTACACCGTCCAATCATCCATGTATACTTTTAGGAACTTGTGGATATAGTCTCTTAATGTTGCTATTACTATTCGTGAAAAAATAGCTGGTGTATTATTTAGCCCAAAAGGAATGACATGATAGGCATATGATCCCCATTCTATTGTGAAAGTAGTTTTTATTTTCTCTTCTTCTACTATTCTCACCTGATGATATCCTGAGAAGCCATCTGTTAATGAGTATGCTTCGTTCCCTGCTACATTGTCAAGAACTTCGACGCTAAATGGAGTTGGGTATGGATCATGAATGCATGTGTTATTTAGATTTTGTAGTCCACACATACTATAATTTATGATTTCTCCTTTTTGATTTGTATCACAATTGGGCTGACCCATTCTACTTGCTCAACCGGAAAAATCAAGCCTGCATTCAACATTTTGTCTATCTCTTCTTTAACCTTTTATTTACTCTTGGATTCAAATGGTAAGGTCTATGTTTTACTGGCCTTGCATCTAGTTTTAGGACTATGCGCATCTCCCCCATATCTCCTTGGATTCCTTTGAGCTCTGCTACTGAATATTGGAATAAGTCTTCATACTCTTGTATTAGGTCAAAGATTTCTTTTGCTGTCTCTTTATCCCAATAATCCTAGATGGATGCAATCTTGGGCTTCTCCATGCTTCCAATATTGTGCTTCTTTTTATTCAAGGGTAACAGGTGCAATCCCTCATTAGTTGGTTCTTCTTGTATCTCCCGTTCCTCTTCCTTTTATTCAAAGTATAGATGTCGAAGATTCTTTAAATCATCGTCGTCTATCTCCCAATCTATCCTTTTACATGCTACTAAATCCTTGAATTTCTGCTCTGATAAAGATATTTCTTCACTCTCCTGAAGCTCTGGGAAGAAAAATATTCTTTTAATTTCTTTAAGGGTATCTGTAACTTGTTTTTTGTCTCCTTTGAAAGAAAAACATTGCGTAAATTTTTCCGCAACTGTTTCCCAGGTACCTGTTCCTCTCTTCTTCTCTTCTGACAGGTACCAAGCTTGTGGAATGGTGTCCAGTGAATGTATGAATTTGTGTGCCCATAAAGATTCTTAATATCCCTCTTTCTTCCACTTATACTTGCAACTTCTTAGATGTGCTAGGGGATCATAATTCCCTCGGTACTTTTCTCCCAGTTGCAGTCCTAAAGGCGCATGAAATCTTGTTCTTAATTCTCTGGAAATATCTTCCCATTGCAAAAGAGAGTTGCAATGGGTTTCCCATCACCTTGCTGACGTGGATTGTAGTGCTACATCCATGATAGGGACTCTATGTTCTATTGGTACTTTGTCTTCCACTTTGGTAATAAATGTATTCACAGCTTGCATATTTGAAAGAGTTGGGTATTCTCTTACTTCTGTACCAATCCAGTTGACTCCACGAACATTGGCACATCTTCTGGTGTTGATTTCATATCCTCCCTTCTACTAATCATCCCAAGCTACTTCTGACCCTAGGTCAGAACTCTGAACACTTCTCCAGCTTATTGTTCCTCATGCTATAGGATTAATGTAATCCTCTCTCCTTCCCGTCGTCATTTGGTAGAGTTGATCTAGAAGTTGTGTGCCTTCTCTATTGTCAACAGTCTCTGTGTATCGGGGTCATTGATACGGGTCCAACGGTTGAACTACTCTGACTTCACCATCTTCGAATATCATTAACGCCTTCTTTAAATCGATGACTGCATAATTTTCAAAGGCCCAATCTATCGTTAGCAAGGCAGGATAGAGATCCTTGTCACCATGATATCTATTACGTCAAATTCCTTATCGGTATTTATTCCTGCAACATCAACCTCAACTTCTTCCAGCCTTCCCTTTGGTACAATTCAGTATTGGTTTTCCATTCTGAGCTGTATTGGTTTGTATGAAAACTTCGGTTTTCCCAGTGCTCCCCATGTCTTTTGTGGTAGAATGTTGACATCTGATCCGATATCTAGAATTGTGTCTTTGATTTGGAATCCCGCAACTTGAGTGTTTACACGGAACTCCTTTCTAGTCCTTCTCTTATTTATTTTTACTCTTCTTATATATTTTTCAGCTGAGTTACCTAAGTCTCCAGGTCTTGCTCCTCCTTGCACGACCATTTCGAGATTTTTCTTTAATTGTTCCAGCATCTGTCCATTGTTTACAATTTTCAAGAACAGTTGGAACCACTCTTCTATAGGTGTGCTTGTATGGATTATCTTTCCTCCCTCACTATATTGTTGCGGAAGTTCCATACTCTGATGTCTTCCTATCTGTGAGAATGTTTCTAGTGCTTCTTTAAAGTACTGATTCTGTCGATCTGGTCTGAAAGCTTTCTTTAGGGATGCAAGTTTGATTAGCTTTATCGGGTCCATGTCTTGTGCATCCTCTCTTATATTCTTCCCTCCTCACGTGACTATAGCTACACTTTGCAGAGGCTACGTCTTTACTATTCTTGGTTCTTTATTAACCAGATTATCTCCCCTTTATCTGGCTCTCTCTTCCCACCTCTTAATCATCTCTAGGCAGTCTTCAGTAGCATGTGCATTGACTCTGCATTGAGAGCACCATGGTCTCCTAGGTAGCGAAAATTCTCTCGCTACATGACCTTCCTGATCACATTTATAGTACCTTACTGGTCCTCCTCCTCCAGTTATGCTACCTCTCATTCCTCCTCCTCGCCCCCTTGGAGTCTCATTTAATTTATAGGACGACATGTCTAATAATTCTGCCAATGCATCAAGGGCTCTACATTGCTTCATATTATGAGTTGTAGAGGCACAAAATTCACAGTAGATTTTATTTGGAACATTTGAGTATTTTTGCAGAATTGGACACAGTCATAGAGGATGACTAATACCTTTGTGTATTTCGCAACATTCTATTGATGTTTGTTTCTGTTGATTGGGGAACCCTAGGAAGTGGGGTTGCGGTTGGTATAGCCCTTGAGTATTTATCTGTGCAACTCTGCTGACAGGTGGGGTCCCCTGTGTTCTGGCCGCCGAATTTCCAACGTTTTCTCCCCGCAACCTCAGACATTTTGTGGCTACATGTCGTCCCATCAAGCAGTGTGTGCACCAGACATTGGTCCTTGCGAGTCGTACCAGTTGAATATATTTCAGTTTCTTTGTCAAACCATCTATTTGATGTTGTAGTCCTAGTATGGATGGATCTTGTACCGTTTCCCCTCCTCTGAACTCCTACGGGTATCCTGACATTGCTTCTATTTTCATCGCTTGCTCCAGAGAATCTTGAAGGGCATCAATATTTTTTTGTGCCAACGGTGCCCTTGTCAATGGTAGGAGTTCTTTGATGAACTTGGTGATTTGGATCGATTGGGTAACTTAGCTTTTCAATCGCGTCTTTAAATCTTCTCATCAAATCCAAAGCTTTTTCTCCTTCCCGTTGTTTGATTTCTCATAGCTCAGACAACCCTTGCTGATTCGTCTGAGGCAGCTTGAATTCTTAGACGAATTATTTCTTAACAGCATCTATTGCTGGGTTTTGGTGTGCTTCTAACCATTTAATGAACCAACGCAAAGATCTTTCCCTTAATGTGGTTTGAAACTCAATTAACTTGACTGCATCTGGTGTCTGTCGATCCCTCCAAATTTCTTCGCAGAGATATCAATGCTATTCTACATCGTCGTTACCTTTTCTAGAGAATTTTGGGTATTGGGTGAACGATCTCGCCATCTTTCCTTGTGTTGGCGGTACTAAAACAAAACCTCTACTTCTTGGCTGAGAGATTCCACTACTAGCACTATTGCTAGTAGATATCTGTATTGTGGATTTAGTACTACTCAACTTGCTAAACTCTCGTAACTTAATAAATAACTTATCAGGTGGATGATAGAGTACCAGTGGAAGGTTAGGACTAGTGCTAATTGAAATTTAGGGAATATCATTACCTTGCGTCATGGTTGTCGGCCTCTCTTGGAATAGTTGCTCCATCACAACATGCAGCTCCACATCAGAATCCTCCTCGGGGCACACGTCTTCCTCGTTGGACTTTTCTCCTTTTTATCTTTGGGCTGGGCTCCCATAAACTTGCCTAACTTCCTTAACATACCCTTCCACTCCTTGGGGTCCCATCTGACCTTCTTTTTCCTCTGTCATTTGCGGCGCCTTTTCACTGTTATGTCGATTCTTCTCTTGCTTATCAAATTCTCATATTGCCCTTTCCCGCCACTTCTCAGCAATCCGTGCTCTCCAATGTGCTCTCCGCTCTCTCAACCTACTAGAGATTCCGACATCCATATCCCTATTCCCCCTTTTTCCTTACTCGTAGCATCTTTCCCTCTAATCCTTCCCCTAGTACTAGAGGTTTAGGTCTCCATCTCAGGATTTTGGAATGACATCAGGCCCTCGTCCACCATTAGAGCTTTAATCCATAACGATATTTCTTTCAAAAATTCTCCCCTCAACCCAGGTCTAAATATGTCTTCTTAGTTTGTAAAATATTGGTAGCACTGAATTGAAAATTCTACAATGAACCCCTCCAAGGCAGTTTGTACCCAAAAATCTACTACTCGAGTTAGATTTGTATCTAACTGATGTAGCGCTACTATATCTGTGTGTGTCCAACTGCGACAAAATCTATGCAATCCTTTAGGGAGTGACTTGATCTAGAGTCTCCGCAACCAATTATAAAGCTCTTTGGGAAATTTTCCCCAAAAAATTTCATACAAGTCACTCACAGAGTCAGAAAACAAGACTCGATCCTTGACATTCTTTCCCCTCTATTCTCGAAGCTCTGCCTATTGCGATATGAACTGGTCTATGTGCTTGTACCACCATCTACGTAGTTACTCGTCATAGATCCTCGATACCATGATATCTCTTCTAAATAAATTTTCAGGTCCCCACAACGGAGCCATTTGGTTGCGAAAAAGGAGGTCTCTGGGAAAGACCTAGGTTCATGCTTGAGGCCAACAAGGTTTCCGCTATAGGCTAGAAAAACACCGACATTTTCACCCTGCTTGAGGGAGCAGGGAGTCTCACCCAAGGTGTGCCGCGACCTTACTGAGATTAGAGGCTAGATCCTTGGCGTCAAGGAAAGATTACTAACATAGATCATATTTATGAGCATACAGAAGACATACATGTATCTCAACTCTAAGAAGTAAGCTATCATTCATCACTACATGTTCAGATTACTGAATTAAAAATTAAAAATAGGTATACATTCACCATAATCAATCAAGCATCAACCAATCCATAATATACAACACAACAATAATCTGATTCCATTAACTTCGATCAAAACAACATAAACATACTACGTAGAGTCTATTACAGTTCAATTCAATACAAAAGGCTCTATAGAGCCCTCCCTAGGCTCTGCTCTCCTATCAGCCTCTCTCTCTAACTGACTAACTAACTCCAGATTCACTTCTTTCCTGCCTATTTTTTCCTG